>JAZDUA010000299.1:300000-900000 GCA_038098605.1 Gryllus longicercus
GCGCGGAACCGTCGCATTACGTATTGCAGTGAGGCAAATTTTTATCAAAACATTTTGAATCTCAACCTGAAGTATGATTGCTATTTCTCTCTTAAAAGTATCTGTGCAAAATTTGAAATTAGTCACATGTTCTCGAAGGCATGTTTTTACTTACACACATCACACTTCACCATCAAAAATACTCACTCACACATATATAGGTACATACATTCAGTTATGAATAATAAAACACATATTAGTAGTGAAGAAATGAATTTGTCATGCATGACATATTGTGCAAAATAATGACGTAATAATTTGCTCCGATAAGATTCATTTTATGGATGATTATAATCGTCGAAAAGTTCATTAAAATTATGGTATAATAAGTTCTGTTTCACATCGAATATTGATGTGAAAAAATTCAATGTTGAAGATAGAGTACTTAATCGCATATCGCATAATGTATTCAGAAATGACTCTATTATTTCTTTTCTATTTCGAACATGCTGTAATTTTCTAGTTAAATTTTAATTTGTTCAGCTAACATGTTACGCAGTTCGTAGAAATGTATGTGTTGCAGGTCAACGATCTTGCCTAAGACAGGGTCTCAAGTATAGTCTATGACCGAAATTATTTAGCAAAACAATAATAACAAAGCCATTTAATTTAGACTTGAAACTTATACATGCAACTTTAAATTATTTCATGCAAGAAAACATTTGATATTCATTAAAGAAATCAACAACCATCTTGAAACTTTTGCACTGTTATTATCACATACAAATTATAATACACTAACCATAATAACAATAAAAAACTATTTAAAAAAGTACCTTTCACACATTACAACACACAGGATTGATATTTAGATTCGTTCAAGTGATTTATTATTCAAACTTGTAATGACTATCTTAAAAAACGTATACAGTACGCAGATTGTACTTCTCCCCATACATTACATACATTTTTTATGTTGTTTTATTTACGAAAATGAATCAATTTTTAACTTTAATTACACTACTTTATATTGATACATTTAGTTTTTTATTGACTTCCCTTCAAATGAAACTATTTATTCGGCCGATAACACCATTATGTTTTTAATTAAAACAAAATTAGGTAATATCAAAATCTTATACAAATTCGCATCCAATGTTTTCGATTCACTCGACTATATTAATAGTACGTGACTCTCGTGTCAAAGTATTGTCGCTTCAGAAGAGCATGAACTTCTAAACTGATCAATTGTGACTTCACATTGCCACCAAGGTGTCTATCGTCTCCCATTCGTACTCATTGTTGATCTTACAGTTAAATATTCACACGAAAAATATACATTTCTTTCTGAAATTTGCTGAATTAAATAACGGCATTCTTTGGTTTTAGCTTTAAATGAAATAACCAACTTTCACATTATTACCTCGGGTATTTAGAAAAATGTAACTGTCTCTTATATGTAAATTTATTAATTATTGTGGGGTTTTAGTGATGAAGCACAGTCTGTAATAAGAGATGCGAGAAAATGGCTTGTTTCGATGGTAGTCACCCTTATTGTCAAACATTAATTCACAGAAACTCAACAGAGAATGTTCGTCCATATGAAGCAGGTGGACACGTTATTTCCTCTTTAAAATTCGGAATTATTGATCTACGTTGACTCCATCCAACTGAACACAGATTTTTACTGAAGATTGTAAAAATATGACCCATATTACGCTACAGATTTTTCCTTGTGTATTACAGTTAAAAGTAGTTATCATGCCTAATTTCAAGTAAATTACATTTTTTCCATTTTGCTGTAAATATACCTTGACATAGACTTATAAAGTAAATACTTTACTTTAGCAGTATTTTCTAGAAATTTCACTACTGGAAGTTGAGATTTTGATGTTTATCGCTATTCCGATCTGGGTAAAATAATTTTTATCCCATAAAATTTAATAATCCTAACAATGATCTTCTCTTAGGTATATTTTTGCTCTAATTATCTTTCGGTGTGAAGTCATAATTTCTCAAAGAATATTCCACGTTAACGTCTCTGCAGTATTTTTCATCCGAGGAAATGATTATTTGGAGCGATATTTCTCGAACAATCTACTCACGTGCATGGCTTGTTTACCTGCGTAAAATGAGGTCCATTTTTCACACTATGCAAAGTGCAAGATACAAACACAGTGACTTTCTTAACTCTCGTTCTCGTCCACTGAGAACCGAGTTTTAAGGGCGTACGTGGACTGTACAGTGCACTGTCGTTCAGTTTGAGAAAAAAGGAAAATCACTAGTACAAAGTACATTGAATTCATGTCATTTAATAATTTTGATACAATCTCTTGCGAATCCGAGGTGACATTTCAAAACATTTGGAAAGTTGAATGTGTATTCTCTCCTCTATTCGTAGTCCTCCATAATTTCCTTTGATATTGTGTATCTGCATGTGGTAGATGCAGGAAACGAGACATACCTGACATAACCACTCAGTTTTAAACCAAAAGTATTCTTCTGAGTGAAACTACATACAAGAAGGTGCTGGACCAGATCTGGGACATATATGTAACTGATCTGCAGCTAGGTATGCATGACGTAAAACTATAATATAATAATTAGTAATAAAGTCATGCAACATTTTAATAGAAATGTGGCAATTAGGGCACATAGATAAGTCCTGAAACACAACCAATTCCTCTCATATTCTTCAAGATTATGGATACTAACTACATAAAGAACATAAATAACTCGCTGAAAGAGAAAACTATATCGATGCACGAGTTTAATTAATAGTTTAATTAATTTGCAAAATATATTAGTACCAGTGAATTTTATTAATTCTTGAAAATTTAAAAGTTAATATCCGTCTATTTCAACTTCTATCTCGAAATCGAAATTACATTTTAATCATCGAAATTCGTACATCTCATCAGGGCCGTTTTAACAGCATTGGTGGCCCATGGCTGTAGGTTAATTTGGGGGACCCCTATTCGTACTTTCACCGCCCTCCGAATTTCAATACTGAAATATAAAGAAAATCCTATCAATTTACATTGTTTCGTATTTTTTAGATATTTTAAAAGTATGTCTTAGTGTTTCAATTGAATATTATTCAAACAAAAAATTACACATACACTGTATGTATTAGTATGAATAACATATTTATAACTACATTGAAAAACACTACAAATTAAATAAAGACAAGTTTTGTTTAAAAATACTAAACTTCTCATCACTAAGTGACATTCCCGCATCAACCAAAAACATTCCATATTTTTATCCAATGATGCGCGACACATCACACCGTTATGCCAAGTTTTTGCGTAGAGCTTAATCATATATCGCCTTTTGTACACGTAAGCTTCCGCGGCTCGAATCCACAAATTCTCGGCTATCCGGGAGACGCCGCGACATGTCAGGTCAAACATCGGCCTCCCAGCCAACGACGTGGCGTCTCCCGGATAGCCGAGAATTTACGTACGTCGTCTTTTTATACTTTATTTAATTTTGTATAAAATTGAGTTTTAATACTTTTTAAGAACTATCGAGTGCCCTTGAACTTCAGGGGCACTGGGCACGGGGAACGGGGCACGGGGCACGGGGCACGGGGCACGGGGCACTGGCCACTGGGCACGGGGCACTGGGCACTGGGAGGTTGGGCCCGAGCGTCAACGCGGCACAGAATCTCACACATGGAAAGAATTTAGTTCATATGCTGTTAACCAATTGTTTCCGCACCTTGACCATAGCGCGCCTCATGACTTCCAGCCGAGCCTGTGTTCTGCGTGAGGCGAGGCTGCTGTGTCAATAAAATGCTTAAGCGATACGGCTTATCGGCGCGACCCCGCATGGAGCAATTTTCTAATTTGACAAGAGTATTTACTACGCTCGCCTTAATCCTTGTTTGTCACGAAAGCGTTGCTTGAAGGGACACACCCTTTTTGAGATACAGTAACCGAAAAATGTCCTACGCCAACAAAAAATGCTGTCGAAAATAGGGTCCTGCAGCAGCAAAAATGAGTCTGTCATGTGTGGAAATGCTTGCAGCTTAAAAAATTATCCCCTCTTACCCTTATCAACGAACAGCTGAACATTTCTTCGCGGGTTACAGACAAGAACTGCAAACTAGACATGTAGTCAAGAAAGGAACTTCATGGACATCTTGTAAATGGTCTCAAACAACCTCATGTACACTCAATAGCTTCAAACATTTGTCTAAAATATAGAGATATATTTGGTGAAACAGAAGGGTTCATGGTTACCATACGGGATCAAGTGATTAACATTAAAACACAAACAATATAGAATAACAGTACAGTTTGATAAATCATTCTCAAACAAACAATTGATGAGAAATGTACAAAATACCATACAACAGTTGAGAGCGTACAGCACAACACATCAGGTGAAAATGTATGAACAATACCGATTACAGATATAGGAACAATTAAACTTCAAATATTATTCACCAAAAACTAGTGGCGAAATCCACACTACAACAAATGACTTGTCCATATTGCATTCCGTTCCATATCCAACCCCATTCCCGTTAAAGTTCATGGAAATTCAAATTACAAGTTGTACAATGACAAGAGAAATAATCACTGATGAAACCACTTCATAACAGACCAGATAGAATTTTGGTACACAAATGGCAAACAATTGGCCACCTAATTGACATCACTGATCCCAAAACAGCAATATGTATTGGAGAGCCAAAAAAGCTGGTACAGCCTTGCGTATTGAAATCAATCATAATACGGTGCTCTGGTCGGCAACCACTATATAAGACACCCAGAGTCTGGTACAGTTGTTAGATCGGTTACTGCAGCTACAATGGCAGGTTATCATGAGTTTTTACGCATTTAAATGAGTTTGAACGTAGTGTTATAGTGGCACATGACGAGAGATGGAGTATAACATATCTGAGGTTGCGATGAAATTTGGATTTCCCCATACGACCATTTCACTAGTGTACCGTGAATATCGGTATTCCGGTAAAGCATCAAACCTCGGGCATCGTTGCGGCCGCAAAAATATCGTGAAATACCGGAACCGACAACGACTGTGGATAATCATTATACGTGATAGAAGTGCAACCCTCTGCAATTTTCTGCAAATTTCAATGCTAGTTCATCAACAAGTGTCAGCGGGAGAACTATTTAAAGAGGGTTTCGGATCTGTATACCCTTGATAATTGCACGACACACACCTTAACTCCTCGCCAGGGCTCGACGACCCCTACATTGGACTATTGATGACTGGAAACTCTTTGTCTAACCTGACTAGTCTCGTTGCACATGGTTTCGAGCGGATGGACGTGAACGATGGCGACAACCTTATGAACCCATAGACCCTGCATGTTAACAAGGGACTATTCAAGTTGGTGGAGGCTCTGTGATGGTATGGGACGTGTGCAGTTGGGAGTGATATGGGAAACCTGATACGTCTAGATAAGACTCTTACAGGTGACACGTACATAAGCACCCTGTCTGGCTACCTGCACCCATTCATGTCCATTGTGCATCGCGACGGACTTGGGCAATTCTAGAAGGACAATGCGACAGCCCACACGCCCAGTATTGCTAAAGAGTAGCTCCAGGAGCACTCTTTTGAGTTTAAACACTACTACTGGCCACTAAAATCCAAAGACATGAAAAAAATACTCTTGCGAGATTATGGACATACCTGCAGGAATGATGGTGGCAATTACCTCCAGCACTACTTCAGACATTAGTCGAATCCATACCACGTAGTGTTGCGACACATTGACGTGCTCGCGGGGGTCCTATACGATATTAGATAGGTGTATCATTTTTCTTGGCACTTCAGTGTATATATCAGTGGGTACTACACAATACAGTTTCTTTATTGCAAAGTATATTCGTGTTGATCGCAGAGAGAACTATTCTTCCGTATCAAATAGTGTCATACGCATATGTATTACGTATAGTAGGAACAGAATAGGGAAATCAATCGAACACTGTAAAACCCTTTGTACAAGGGAATGATGCGCAATGAATCAGAATGATGCATAAATAATAACCCTTCTTTGCTGGTTTGCATAAATCATGAATCTGCCCAGTTATTTGTCGTTGACTGCCCGATCAGTTCACCAGACATCTGAATTTCAAGCTTGACCAAATATTACTGACAAGGAGGCTGTTGGCGTCAATCATTAGTTCACAGAGTACAAATGGCGCATATGAACACGGAATGGTGTGCAGTGGGTCGGTGTAGAGCGGGTCGGTGTAGAGCGGGTCCGTGTAGATCAGGTTAGTGTAGAGCAGGTCGGTGTAGAGCAGGTCGGTGTAGAGCAGGTCGGTGTAGAGCAGGTCGGCGTAGAGCAGGTCGGTGTAGAGCGGGTCGGTGTAGAGAAGGACGAAGTAGAGCGGAATGTCCTTGTGTCAAGCGATGTAGAGCAGAGCGGAGAAGCGCGGAATGAATAGAGCAGAGCAAGGTATAGCAGAGCGGGGAAGGGCGAACAGAAACCTCGAGCAGCTGAGCCAACGAAACCAGGTAGGGCCGGATGGCGTTAAATGTGCAGGACCATGGACCGGGGAGGGGAGACAAGCACTGAAGGGCGGAGAGCTCAGGCAGAAGGAGCGAAACGGGTCCGGTTGGGGCAGCGGGGGCGGCCCGGACGAGTGGTGGGGGTAGGAGGTGCGTCCAGCGAGCGTTTTCCATCCGCACCTGCCGCGCACTCCCCTACCCACCCCACTCACCCCTCCCTCTACGCTTTCCCCTCTCCGCCACGCCCCACCACGCCCCGCAACGCCCCGCCACGCCACACCACCCCCGCCACCACCGCCACGCCACGCCTCGCCACCCCGCCACGCCTCGCCACCACGCTACGCCACCCCACCACCCTCACCCCGCCACGCCACCCCCGCCACGCCATCCCCGCCACGCCCAGCTACGCCCCGCCACGCCAAGCTACACCACGCCCGCCACGTCACGTCCCGTCACGACATGCCCCGCTCCTGCCCACGTGATGCGAGCCTCCCCGCGACTCTACCCCACCCCGCCCCGCCGCCTCCCTGAGGTCGCCCGTAAATCAAGCGGCGGCGTCCGCGCGGACGCGAGTGCAGCGCGGCAGCGGCGGCAACCGAGTGCATTAGCGGGACGCGCGCCTTCGCGTTAATGGAATCGGCTTATGTGGGTCGATGGCTTACGTGCGCATTGCTTCGACATTACAGCTTCTCAGGCCGCGAATGGGCCCGTAACGCCGCCGACGGGGCCGCGAGCTCTAACTGAAATTTGTGGCCTAAGTGCTGCGTCCGAGGCCGCGCGGGAAGAAGGAACTGTCGCGGGGCCAAGACAGCGACAAATTCTCTGTGTAATGTGGTGGCGCGCCGCTGTACGAGGACCCATTTGGGGACAGTACCCTGCGAAGGGTTTTGTTTGAGAAAGCAAATCGATTTTCGTGCCGATGGATTTTTTTTATTGCTGCCCTTTCGAGTACAGGTACACGACATGCGCTGTTTCTCTTCCAGTAGTAAACATTATGAAGTGGAGTAGCCCTGCCTACCATTCCTGAAACTTTCTATAAATATGTACACGTAGGCTTCCGCGGCTCGAGTCCATTACTTGTAGGCTGTCGGGGTGACGCCGCGTCGTTGGCAGATAGGCTGACGTTTTGCCTGTCACGTCGGCCTATCTGCCAACGACGCGGCGTCACCCGGACAGCCTAGAAGTAATTTCTATAAATATACCGTTTCGTATTCTCTTTCTTTATTTCTCTCTTTCTTTAGGTTAAACTTTTTTTTTGTTTTTACAACATCAGTAAACCAAAAAGAAAAACTTTTGGCTGTCCGAGTCGTGAGCATCTAACATGCGAACAGACCATGTGAAAGCTTTATAAATAATGTCCATCACACAATAGTACAACATATCTCCCCCTGAATTTTAAATGATATTTATACTTGGAATAAATTATCTTCCAAACATTTCCACAAATTATTACTTTCAACCGCCTTTGTTAAAAAAACAGCCTTCATTTCGTCTGATGAAATATGATTCAGATCAATGTGTTCTTGAATTGGTTTGGTTGGTTTCTTTAACATAAACATTATTATATATTAATATACACATATAGTTTAGCCATCTTTAATTTCCATATTTAATTTCTATTTTAATTTCTATATTTAATCATTAAAACTCATTATTCTTACTGTCTTTTATTTGTATAAAAGAACCCGGCTCCTGTTCTCTCTCTTACCCCCTCTCTCCACTCTTTCCTCCCTCTTTCCCTCCAGTCTCTCTCTCTCTCTCTCTCTCTCTCTCTCTCTCTCTCTCTCTCTCTCTCTATCTATCTATCTTTCTCTCTCACTTCCACACTCTCTTTCGTGTTTTTTCTCGTACCTCCAACTTGCGCCACTCGGGCCTCCAGTCCTCCTCCACCTCGCCCTCATCACACGACGACGCCCAGCAACAATGGCTCAGGTGGATTGGGAATTGCATTTAACTGAAGCGCCGTCTCGTGATGCAGCACCATCTAGCGTAGTTACAATAATAAGTTATACGATGTCTATAGTCTTCGCGTAAGAGCAAGCAATAAGTTGAAGTTTTATCGCAATCGGATGAACGGTACGGCAGCGCATAAAATACGAACAAACCAAAAAACATTTATTTTTATTTATTAAATATTAAATTATTTTTTGGTTGAATGATGTGAATTTTTAAATAACAATGCTATGGAATGTAACCAAATATATAAATATTATTATAATGTCAAGTTGTAAAATAAATTTTTATCGCTTATGACTATGCAGTTGCACAGCGATCTAAAAAAAATAAACAAAAAATCTCATTTTGAAGATTAGGGCGTACGAAATCTTTTTCTTGTATTTCATGGACAAGAAAATAGATTTTCAATGACATAGAAATAATAGAGTTACATACGGTGCCAAGGTATGTTACGGATAACATGTTCACCTGTTCTTTTTCGTTCATCGCAATCAACGAGCTTCTAATTTCCCGCCATAAATATATTTCATGCACGCGAAACTTTAACCACGAGTGAAACTTTAACCTAGAATACCCGGTCATCAATAGAGCAGAAGCAATTGCCGACTCTCTCCCTCTCCCTCCCCCTCTCCCTATATATATATATATATATGTATATATATTTATATATATATATATATTTATATATATGTATATATATATTTATATATGTATATATATGTATATATATTTATATATATGTATATATATATATATATATGTATATATATTTATATATATGTATATGAGTCCCTGTTTCCCCTGTCTCTCCTTGTATTTGTCTCTCCCAGAACAAATTTCACAATCGCAGGAACAGAATATGCAATGAAGACGTCTTAATAATCGTACTTCAGTGTGTCGAACAGGTTCCTTGAAAGTAGGGAGCGCCGGTGTGTCAAAATGAGGGCCTATTATTTTATCAACGCGCATCTATTTGGGCAGGCGTATTCGCAATCTCATCGTATTATGGCTTTATACCTGGAAGTATAAACAATAAGTTGACAAAGGGTTATTGGAATCGATGAACGCATTACGTAAGAACAAACAAACAAAGAAAAATTGTCTTTTATGCATAAGATAATCCATGGAAAACGTATTTCCTGCCACCAAAACATCGACCGTTCGGCGCGAGCGAGGGTGCGAGCGAGGGCGCGAGCGAGGGCGCGAGCGATGGCGCGGGCGAGGGCGCGGGCGCGGGCGCGGGCGCGGGCGCGGGCGCGGGCGCGGGCGAGGGCGAGGGCGAGGGCGCGGGCGAGAGCGAGGTCGAAGGCGAGGGCGAGGACGCGGGCGAGGGAGCGGGCGAGGGCGAGGGCGCGGGGGAGGGCGTGGGTGAGAGCGAGGGCGAGGGCGCGGGGGAGGGCATGGGCACCGGCGCGGATGTGGGCGCGGACGAGGGCGATTCCAAAAGAAGTTAAACGCTCCGCGCTCCGCCGACCGGAAGAAACGCTATTCCGCTCGTCCGTTTTTCGTAACTAGGCGTTGTGTTTGGGTCCGCGAGCCAGCGACCATGTGAAGGGGGACGCCGCCCCGCAGTGGATCCTTTTATTCGCGAAGAGATTTCCGAGGCCTACTACTCCGCTGCGCCCATACAGCTTGCGGTCGCGGGTACTTTGGTGTTTATAAAGGGCTCCGCCCTTCGGCAGCCTTTCCGCGGCTGCTGCCTTCAGCGCGCACCCTGCGGACGCTGAGATTCCTTTCCATCCCTCTGCCCTCTCGGTGGCCGCAGCCTCTCACTGGATCCAGCCCTTCCTCCTGCCCTTGCTCATCTCTCGCTTGCCCCCTCGCGGCCTCACCACCTTGCCAATGGTCACAGCCCTTTCCCTGCCTTTGCCACGCCCTCTCCAGTTCCTTCGCGTCGTCCCCGCCCTGCCACTGAACCCAGCCCTTTCTCCAGTCCTTACTCCAACCCCGCCCTCGCCTGCCCCTTCGTGTCATCACCACCTTGCCACTGAACCCGGCCTTTCCTTCTGACTTTGCCCCACCCTCGCCTGCCCCTTCATGCCCTTACCAACACGCAGCCTCGTCCTTGCTCTAGCTCTTGCCCTTCCTGCCTTCCTCGACCCGCGCCTCTTCACCACCCGCACCCCAGTCGCTCATCCCTCCCTCTTCTGGGACCCCACTACTAGGCCACGCCATAGCCGCTCCCGCCTGCTCCTGCAGTTATCGACACTAACGCCCTCAGCCTCCTTCCATCACATTCCGAGACACATGCCCACCCCCTATCCCTTCTCATAGCCTTGTCTTCTCGCGCTCCTTCGCAGCCCATCGCCCATGTCTTCGATGACCTCCCGTCGTTCCCTCGATTAGCCTCTGCCTTTGCTTCGGTCCCCTTTTCGTACCTTCCATTCCTCTCCTCCACCACCCTTGCCTCTCCCCCACCTGCATAAGTCTCCATCGGCTCCTTCCTCCTCCTCCTCCTCCTCTAGTCTGCGCTTCTCGTCTTTTCCCTCGTCAGCGCGATCGCTTTTCATTGGTTGCGAGCAGCATCAAGGGCTTTTCACCCAGGGCGGCCACATTGAGCGCTCTCGTGCGAGGGCGTGTTTCGTTGCGTCTTTCAATCTCCAAGTTGGTACTTCATGGCGATCTCCAGACATATCCTCCGAAAATTTAAACTTTTACTTCACGTGCTCCACTTATTTCACTAAACTTACAACTAGAACTCGGATTTTAGGACAAATGCCCATTTAAGTTTTATGAGGTTGTGGAAAATAATTCCACATGTTTACAAATTATGAAAAAGTAGATCATCTTAAGCATTTAATAGTGCCTAATATGACCTAAAAGAACCGTTGATGCCTATTTTAATATTTTTACCTGAACCTGCCTAAAACAAGTAATTTTGAAGAATTATAATATTTTAATTACTATTTTTTTCCAAAATTTGTTATTGTCCCGAATTTACCGAAATGCTAATACTGCCTGATCAAATACGCAATCGACTGCGCACCGAAATCTCCCACCCAACCCACAGAACATTTGAAGCTCTGAACGTCAATACGAACAGGATGCTTTACGGTGGTTTTCGAGCAGCGCGTACTTCTTAGGCTATTGCACCCACTCCCGGTGCAGCTGCGCTCTTGACAGGTTGAGAATGAAAATTGTGAAAGAATAAGTGAAATAAAAATAAATAAATAAAAGCGAATAAATATAATATGCTTGCAGTCAGTCATAAGTGTAAAAAAAAGATTTTCTTGAATAATAAAAAAAGCCTAATTTAATCCTTTTGTGATCAGTTTTAGATGTCAGAAACATTACTTTAAATGTATAATGTTTATTATATGCCCGGTTTAATTATTTTGTAATCTATTTAAGTGCAAAATCATCAATTTTCATGCCTAATAGGGCCTAATTTTATAATTTTGTTGCCTATTTTAGATGCCTAAATCATCACTTTTTTGCGCCTAAAATTCTGAGGTCCACTTATAAAGTATATCACGCAAAAAAATTAAGCAAATTGTACAATGAACAATGTACATTTCAAAAAGGCGGTTCCATTACAATGAATCTTAAAATTTGCTCATTGATTTCATCAGCCGCCTTTACTTTGGTCATATGGCAACATAGGAAACGTAGTATGTCATCCTTACAATGATATTAGATTATATTTTAAATCAAAATAAAGGTTCTATCTAAATATGGTGCAACAATATCTACACAACACCTTATCTTACAATGCCCCGGTATTGCTAAAGAAAGAAACTTACAGAAATTAGACACAAAATTATATACATTTTTCAGCTCTGCAGACGAGTGTGCTAAAGTACTGGAGTTGGTAGAAATTAACGAAAGTAACATAATTTAAATTTTATGTTAATTACTCATGGGGAGTAATATGTGATATGTTATAAATTGTCATGGAATATAATCTGTAATGTAACCCATTGATGATTACATTAGAGATTAACATATCAGATTAACCCTCAATTGTGGTCGCTGATGACCTTTAAGGTTAAAAAGAGACCATAAATCCATAAAATAAAAAATTAAAATGATTCGCATTCTCAGATTAACGTTTAATTTCCTCTTTAAATCTTCCCATAACATTTCACATACCCCTTACAACTCTACCGTAAGCACGTTTGTTAACTGGTCTATATACAAATTCTCTTGGCTGACGGTTAGGCCCCGTCGAAGGTTTCTCTTCTTAAGTTTCATTTCAGCCCTGAATTAGGTCGTGGCGCGATTATCAAAACGTAATGCCATGAAACAAAGGTGCCTAAATTCCAGCTAACTCTATATTATTAAGACGTATTTTCTTAAATGTGTTTACAACCGTTAGACATTCCCTGATTTGGTTAATAATTGTGGATTTGTAGTTTGTGCATTATTTCATAATATTTGAGAAATTCACATATGATGAACTTTATCAATAAACATAAGGACACGTATTTGAATCAAGCATTAACGCACCACCATGTTTGAGAAAATTTTTAGTTGTTACAAAGGCCCAGAGTTTTGGGATTTTGTAAACATTATTTTGAGTTTTTTGAAAAAAATTAACCCATTTAGTTTTTTGTTTTATTCAGATTGGCATCTGGTGGAACATTATCAAGTTAAAATTACTAAGTCTTTTTCACAATATTTTTTCTGAACTTAAACTAACAAATTTTACTTTAAAAGGCGCAACTTTTTTCACAGAATATGAACTTTAAAAGAAACATTGGAAAGTTGCAAACAAACAATAAATTAACTTTCTCTTAGGTTCACTGTTGCAATGTATGAATGAATTATGTAAGAATTAATTATGAATGGTTGCATACTCGTAATTCCTGCAACCATATATAATTCCAAAATACCTGATAAAATCACATTCAATTGTCTTCCAACGCACACGTGTGTAAAGATAACGTTTACTACATGCAACATGGAATCAATGATGCTTATTTCATTCACATCTCTGCTCTTGATCTCCAAGGTCCTTTTTCGATCCCTATTTTCTTCTTCAACTAATGCATTTTTGGCTGTTTGAGGTTGCGTTGAATATTCGAAGGATTTGATGACAATGTATCTCCAATAGTGCCTGGAACGCCCTTCCTTGAAACAGTTTCAATGATTTTCATTATTTCAGCTCTTAAAAGACATGCCCTTGTATTTTTTCAATAGTAGGCAAAGTTAGATTCTGGGTCCAAGCGGTCATAAAATTCCGATCAACTGAAATTAAGAAAATTTTCTTACGGCAACTTTGTATACATTCTTTTTTTTTTGAGAAACTGACGATTCAGCCTATTTTAACTCATTTCATAACTTCTTTTAGCAGTTTCTAGAATAATAGATTTGAAGCATTTAGCTCAGAAACTACTGGAATGTATAGGTATACCAAAATAATAACGTTAAGAAGTGAAGAATAAAATAGGGTAAAAGATAATCATTCAGGCCCAACTCAAAATTTAATTTTGCAATAACCCAAACTTTAAAGTTCCATGACGAGCAGTCACGTACACTTTCTATTTTCCGAAGCAATTTTTCGTAGCCCGGAAGCAACATGCATTTCTAAAGCCTTCTACCCCAAATGAATACCGACAACTTTTAATCGATAGAAAGATGGCTCTCGCTGGAAGCCGCCGATGCGTGAGGCTCCCCTACGTCTAATATAACCATAGACGATTTGTTCGCATTCCGTCAAAACTTGGGCGTGGGGGGCGCCGACGAGCAAGGTATGCGGTTGCTGCCGTCGCGGCAAAGCCCTTGAAGCGGCGAAGAAGTTTTCGGTAATATCGAGGAGGAGGAGAAGGCGGTGGTGGCGCCGGGCGCAGCGCTGCAGTCGCTGTAATATGAGAGCGCATGCAAAAACCGCTACGCGAACTTCAGGAGAGGCGGCAGCTTCTCCACCGAGCGTGCACGGCGCCTGGGCCCACATTTAACGGCGGTGTTCGCGCGCTGAGAAAACGCACGATAACGCCGTTGACATGGCGGAAGAGAATAGGTGGTCAACTGGCCACTTTTCTTTTTTGTAGAACGTTGTACAACTGATTTGAAGCCAGATCCTTGCCTCTGTGTGGGGTATTTATCTCGAACTCGACTTGGGTATTTATGGCGGCACCCCGCACACTTACTTATACGTAAAACCATAAGGGTTTTTGATTAGAAAGAAATTTGAACTCTCTAAAGAATCAAATTTTGTGATTTAAACAAAAATTAATAAGGTAATAAACCTTACATCTGTAATCACTTGTTCTAATTTACTGGTTTTATAATAAAACATTAAATTTTAATAATATATTAAAATGTATAGAAAAATATATACTCTCATTTGTCATTACGTTATTTCCAAGAATGAAATTCATTATTGTTAAACTCGGTAGGATAGCACTGTATCATTGGTGCGAAATTTGTTAGTTTTTTAAGTACGAATATTGATTGCTTTAAAAAGCAAAGATTAGTGAATATATATATATATATATATATATATATATATATATATATATATATATATATATATATATAAGTCCGGCAATCGTCTGATACATGTGTCCCTTTACAAAAAAAATCAGTGGTCCCCAATTTTGTGTGTAGCAATTCATTCAAGTTTCGGTGGATAGCTGGATATCGTACTACATTTCACTACTACATATGCCTATAATGAAAAGTTATTGGTAAATATGATAAATAGAAAACATTTCAATTATATTTTCGAAGACATTTAACTCGGTGTTTAAAGTAAAAACTTAAGCGCTAATTTGCAAACTTCTCTCATTCGATTAACGTTTGGAAAATAACTTCTACGCGACATGAAACAACACTTTGGAGGTTTTCGATTTTCCGCAAAGCGCATATGTTGTACTTTTCTGCTGAAACACTTCTAAGGCTCTTTATTTCGTGTGATTTAATCGCAGAGGTTCTACTAGAAATATTTATTATTTTATACGTAAGTTGCTCAAACACTCTAATTAATTTAGTAGTAAAAATAGATATTTACATACGTCTCAATAGTAATTTCTGTCACGTACTCTAAACAATTATTATTTGAAATAAATATTATTTTAATACTGTTGCAAAACAGCTATGTATTGCCCGACGTTTGAAATTTATCAAGTTTTCTATAGCATCGTAGGCTTTCACGGAGACCGGAGTCAAATGTCCACCGTAATCGTGGACGAAACGTATGGCATTTTATCACCAATTGGTCCTTCCCTTAAACACACACTGATTGTGAAGGTTTGTTCATTATTTGGAGTGTTGTCGACACCGCGGCGTCGTGTCAACGCTTCCCTGCGTGCTGCTTTTTGTGTCGGCTAGATGTGCTTGTGGTGTCGCCCCACTCTTATCCGACTCGAATGAAGGGAGTTCCGCTGCGAGCTACGTCATTCCTGGAACCGCCGGGCGCTGGCGGAGAATATCACACGTGACGCAGTGGTTTTAAGTGATTGGGTGTTCGCCACCGCCGCCACACTCGCCGAAATTCGAAATTCACTAATCGGCTGTGAGTCCTTCGATGTTGGTTGGTTGCTTGGTTGTTAGTGATTCACGACGCGTCGACGGTAAGGTAATTATTTCCGTAAGTGTGATGCCCTTTCCCTTGGGGAGACGATGGTAATTCACTGCTGGACGGCGAGAGCCAGCGACCACCTACCTTCGGCTAGCGGGTTTTTCCCAACAAGGTATCTCCAACCAGCGCAGCATCGCCTCAGCCGGGATAATCTCTACACTTCCAACCGGTCTCCCGACTTGTGTGGTAGTGCACGCTTGTGTAAGTGTGTGTCTGGAAGGCGTAAGGAAAGGACAAGGAGGAAGAAAGAAAGATCGCGAGCAGTCCATGGTTCATTTGTTAGGGTATTGCTCCGGCTTTCGTCTGGAGCACTTCGAGGCGTGAGAGGGGGGCTGAAACGAAATTTATTCTGCGAAGATCGGACTCACTTCATTTAGGCTTCTTCACCCTACCGCCGCCACACTCGCCGATTCGAAATTCACTAATCGGCTGTGAGTCCTTGGATGTTGGATGGTTGTTAGTGATTCCGGACTCTACGACGGCTAAGGTAATTATTTCCGGACGTATGGTGCAAGTCTTTTTTCCTCGGGAGGAGCCGATTATCATTCCCTGCTGAATGGCGAGAGTCGTTTGGTCTAGACCTCCGTTCCGTCAACCCTGTTCCGGCGCTCCGCACCACAAGAAACTGAATAACGTCGGCCAGCGAGCCGCCGTGTGCTCTATCGTCAGCGAGTGCTTCCGCACTGACCTCCAAAGACTATTTCTCATATGTATGGACCCTGCGTGGGCTACTACCCCACACAATTCCTTATTCTACCTGGGAGCACAAGTCTCTGGAGAGAGAACCTATGGCTTTTCGCCTTTATCCGTCCTTTCCGCCAACGTACCACGACAAGCTGGTATACGGATCCCGCTGGAACGAGCTTGCTCTCACGGTGAGCTCCTCACGCAAGGCCTGGGTTGGGGCCACCGTTAGAGCTCAGAGCTCCTAGCTTTCCAGGCTAGTGCGGGAGTCGCAATGCGCTACTCACATGCGCCGGGAACTAGGCCCTCCTCTTTGCATAAAGTATCGGGCCGCTGCCACGACGAAGCCGAGAGCCCAACTGGGGGCCACCCGAACTAAGGTCCTGGCGGCTCGGAGCCCCCTTCCCATCTCCTCACTGCGTCCACCTTGAAGCTATTAATGTGAACCTAGGCAACCTGACAGGTTTGTATCTGGTTCCCTTCGGACGCCTATCCGAAGCATTCCGAGGAACGGCGTTCTCCCGATCCTGCCCATAAGGTGACGCGCCTGGAGCCCAACTGGTGGGTTTCAGGGCATGCCCCGGCAACACGGAGCTTAGCATCACCTACACCCCAGCCAGCTTTAGGCGAGTAGATTGTAACGTAAATGAAAGTAATCTGTAATAAAGGAGAAAGCCACCAGCCCGCTTTACGGGCAAGGCGTTAATAGTCGCGTCCGAGAAATAAACTGAATTACGTCTAATACAATGCAGGCTTTCACGGCCGGTTTCTACATAATTAGTTGTTTCCGGGTTTGTAGGCCACGGTCCAAAGGAAACCGGTCCACGGACCAGGTCCGTTGGACCACGGCCTACAAACCCGGAAACAACTAATTATGAATTACGTCTGCGGACGATCGCATTTCCGGGCGCCCAATGTCTTCTAATTTTTAAAGGATATAAAATTATATGATGCACTGTAAAGAATTGTATATATAGTCTCTAATAATGTTGCAGTTCATGCGACCAAAAATATAAAGTTTAAAAAACGTTACTAGATACGATTAACTTGAATCATTATGAAAATGACAAACAAAAGACTTGCGACCAGTTTTTCAAACATCTTTCTAAATTTATTTCTGACACTCGACCGTCCACGTTGAGGACGAAATGCCATTTTATCAGCTCACACTCTCCGTCATCTTACCTAAAAAAAGAACCAAGTCGATCGCAGCGCCGTATGTGAGTATAGTGAGAACCACCCCAAAAATGTTTCACTTTTAATTTAGAAGCCGATACACCTATTCTCTTACATCGTAGCGATTACCATCTCTGGGGCAAGTTCCGTGACTCTCACGTAAAAACCAAAATATGACTTGGAAAATTCAATTCCGGAGCTTATCAAATAAGTACAGGACACGCAGCCATCGAGGGCAGGGAAGTGGCTGATACGAACCGCGCGTATTCTGTAATATAGAAGCACCAAATAAAATAATTGCAGTGGGGGGGACCCATAAAATGAATTACAGAGACGGGAAGCACGCGACCATAAAATGGGTTAATGCGTCTTCGTTTCTGCACTTGGAATTCAAAAGCTGGCGGTCGGCACCGGAGCAGCAACGGTCGGTACCCGTCGCACGAACAAGGTGAGGTTTTCGCGCACTCACGCCCAGCAGCGGAGGGAAGCTAAACGCCTCCCAGGGCTACCAACCGACCCCCCTTCCTGTTCTCTGGATTGATTCATTCATTTACAGGTTTACAAAACAAAACAATTTTTTTCTGTAACAAGAACAAAGCACACTGTTTCTCGAAGATAATTTGTCTTTCTAACCAGATCTAATTTCATAATTTCTGCATTGGCCTCAGTTTTCATGTGGTGATGGATTTTGTAATTTCCACGTATATCTCCCTGTTTTATATGTATCTGGCAAAGTACCACGCACTGTTAACAACAAATCCACACGCAAAGAGTATGAAATACGACAACATAAGTGTTAAGAAAAGTGAAGAGGCGGCTTGGAATGTTGGAGACTTGAAATGTTGGGTCAGCATTAAGGTCTCCTCTGTCTTCTGAATGTCCGTCACCGTAGCATTATCTTCATTTAACGTCACGTTCTCAGGAGGTCAGTGAATAGTGGTACCGTAAATTCTTCACTGTGACACACAGGCCTTACATCAAATGGTAAATTAGGATATTGCACAGTTTTCTTCGTTTTCGCGGTGATTTCAGCTACTTGTGACAGACACAAATAACTGTCTGTTGTATGATCCTGTGATCTGTTGGTTCTCTCGAAATCATGGGATCAGTAATGTGTCGTAAACCTTTTAATAACAGTGTCAGGAGTGTAACACATGACACACAGCCTTTATAGGAGGCCCATTTCTTGCTCTGATAGCCTACCTACAGCTACCTACAGCTGCCTACTTCTGAAATAAAGTTCATAACACTTACTTACAAGAGGATTCAGGTTCAGGTTTTGTGATTTGAAAGTTAATTCTTCACAAATAGAACTGTGATAGGCTATTTACATAGGAGGCATTTCTTCTTCCGAGTTAATACGAAGTACAAACCTTCATGAACCTATAACAACAAGCAGTCGCATCCAATCCGCTTTCCACGCTGTCGTATCTCTCAATGCTGAGACGCCACAGGCAAGAAAAACAACGCGAATTAATCTAGCATGTCTTATGAACAATGTTACGAACCCATTTTTATTTCCTAAAAGTGCAAGTTCTGAATTCAGTGTCATATACAAATTTCGATTGCTCCTGAACAATTTACATCTGCAGAATTATTAAATGAAGCTACACCAAATTAACAATAGCATTTCTGTAAGTAGAGAGTTGCTTGTAACAAGAAAACTGAGCCCGATAGGCAAAAACTGATTGCATATTGGAATTCAGTATCCAAGTCTTAGCTAAGAATACCATTCACATTCTTTGTGACAAAAATGCTGTTGACCAGTGTTGTTAGTGATTCCGGGCGCAAAAACTACTAGAGTCATTAGTCATCAGTAAGCATAGTGTATGTCCCCCCTCGTATGTTGGCGGTGATCTTCCGCTGTATGGAGAGATTGAGAGTCGTTCTACCGTCGACTACCGGGGTTTTCCCCAACCAGGTATCTCATACCAGGCACCGCCCCAGCCCGGACAAGTTCTAAGCTGCCGACCGATCTCCCAGCCTGTGTGGTAGTTTAGTGCATGCTGGTGTGTGTGTGTGTGTGTGTGTGTGTGTGTGTAAGGGATGAGGATAGGATATGGAAGAGGAATAAAAGGTCGCGCGCGGTTCGAGACCCATTTGTTAGGGTACGGCTCCGGTATTCGCCTGGTGTTGATCGGAGAAACCACGGAAAACTACCAAATTCCTTGATTTTTCCCCCACGTTTCCAGCGCAATGAATTTCACTGTGATTTGCAGAAATTATGTCTGCAGCAATAAAAGAAATATCCAAATAACATTTGAAAAGAAAACAATTTCGTCGTTTCACAGTAAAGGTAGAGACGGAATACTAATATAATACATTGGAACATCATCAGAAATTAAAATGACACGATGTATTAATCGACAATTTTGCCCACAAATTAAAAACTTCATTTTGTGTAAACAAAGAGGAAGTGAAGTGAATCCAAGTTACTTAGTATTATTGCAAATTGGGAGACTCAGATTTTACGCTAAATCGCCATGCATCATGGTGTTCCAAATTGAAGTGCATTTTTATTCTATATTTGATCAGAATAAGTGAGTTAAAGATAACTGAATTTACAATAAAAATATAAATGTAAATAAATTACGATAAAATTGGCGGGGAAATGCTGTACAAAATAAGGTTCAATAAAAAATAAACGGAGAAAATATTTCCACAAAAATAACTTTATATTTCACGTAACTACAAAAACAGTTATTTCAAATGTCAAACATTAATATCGCGCAATGTAAGTATTTTGAAAATAAACACTTGACTATGAAACCGAAAACACGAAACAATAATATTCCATGTGTGGGGCTTATGAATTAATCTTACTATCATTTGTATAATTTGTATAATGTACAATACCGTCAACATTCTTCAATGAAGTATGAACAGTCAGTGGTGAGTTCGTAATTGCCATTTTTAAAGTCATTAAAGAGCATGAAATTCGAGCAGACTTAATGCTTGATGAAAAAATTACATCAGTTTATTCTCAAAATTTCCCGTGGGTGAGTTTCATTCATTACACTTCAATTACATACGTGTCGAGTTACAGTCGCCTTTAAAATGCATTCGGACTTCTTTTATTGCCATACTCCTGGACTGTGGTAGAAAATATACTGCTGTCGAGAGCGTGGAAACTGGGTGGCTGGAGTAACAAAATTTGGCTGTTATGAAACTGTAAACGGTGAAAACTGGAGCTTCTTGCTTCGTCATCGCGTGACCTCAGTTATAGGCAACCGAACAGACACAGCTAGTGACGCAATAAATGTAGTCGTCATATCAGGTATTAGAATTGTGGCTCAACCCAATATTTGGTATAACCAAATATTTTGATTTTTAAGTCAAAACTGAAACTGTTTAATTGGTTTTGTATTTTTGCGATTTTGCGTGTATCTAACACAACCACAACACTTATGACACGGTCTGAGGCTGCTTAGATTTCCGTCAATTTATGCGTACTTTGAAATTAGTAATACAATGTATAGATTCAGGATTGCATTTTGTTAACCTCTTACTAAAGGACTTAATTTACCGAGATATGATTTAAATAATTTAGTGGAATGTCATTGATCACATTCTTCTTCCAGTTTTGCACGTCCCCACTAGAGGACTTTCTTTAAATTTAATACCTCAGAAGGCATTCAACTCCACACTCTAGCGCAATGCTGTCACCACTTCAGTAATCCGGTGCATTTAGATTATCATAGGTAATACCATGAGTGATTTGGAAATTGTCGATCAATCTGAGAATATCCAAAGCACGGGCGGTATTTAATAGGACTATTACTCCAATGAAATTATGTCCAACAGAGTACCAAAATCCCTCAAATATTGAAAATGACTGAACGCTATGTTTAAAACAAAGAGATTACGTTCTACTATATATGCGGTTTATTGAACATCGACGTAGCGATTGATGTATACTGCTTCCTAAGATAGACGAGTCACAGTTTATGATTGGCCAGGAGGGAGAAGCGGTAAGTAATATCGTATAGAAAAAAAACTATAAACATGTTGAGATACACCGCCCTGATTGGGACATATAGTTATACTATTGGTTTTAATTTCACGAGTGGAATAGTCTTTACAAGTATAATTCTAAGAGCAGGTGATATTGATTTGGTGTCTCTTCCCTGTCCTACGAACAGCGGCTTCTCTCGCGGGACGAAAGCGTAGATCCCCCCCGCACTGACGTCACGGCGAGGCGAGGCGAGGCGACGTGTCATGCCGGGCGCAATTTCGCCCCAAGGCAACCATGATTACTGGTAACATGACCCAAATCTGTGGGAGGGGCGAGGAGGCCGGTCTTTCGCAGCCGCTGGATAGACTTTTCGCGTGCAGCGGAACAGGTCGGCTGCCCCCGCGCCGCCCGCTCGCCCGCCCATTCGATCTCCTGCTCGCCCACTCGGTCCGTCGTCCCGTGCCGCCCCGGCCCAGCCCGGCCCCGCCCCCGTTCCGCGGCTCAGTCCGCACCACCCGCCCTGCCCGGCCCCGTTCTACCCCGCCCCATCTCGTCCGGCTTCGCCCATCCCGCCCCGACCCGCCCCGACCCGCCCCGACCCGCCCCGCCCCGACCGGCCCCGACCCGCCCCGTCCCGTCCCGTCCCGTCCCGTCCCGTCCCGCCCGTCCCGTCCCGCCCGTCCCGTCCCGTCCCGCCCGTCCCATCCCGCCCCGTCCCGTCCCGCCCCGTCCCGTCCCGCCCCGTTCCGCCCCGTCCCATCCTGCCCGGTTCCGCCTCATCCGGCCACGACCCGCCCCGCCCCACCCCACCCCACTCCATACCCGTCCCGCCCCTCCCTTCTCCGCACCTCCCTGTCCCGCACCATCCCGCCCCTTCTCACCCCAGCCCGCCCTACCATTCCGCACCGCACCGCCCCGCCCCGCTCCGGCCACCCACCCGTTCATGACGCTTCGCTTTGCCCACTCCGTCCCGCCCTGCGCCGTCCGTCCGCCCGCCCACTCGCCTACCGCCCTCTCTTCGGTTATTTCCTGTCCCCGGTCGACTTGCTAGCTCTGCCTCCACCCACACTCTTCCCCTCTTTCCGCCATCCATTTCCTTTCCCCCACAAACCCGCTAGCCCTGCCCACCATACACATTTCCTTGCGCGCTCTCGAGTCCATCTCCCGCCTTTCAGACACACACACACACACACACCTCAGACTTCTTCCGCCGCACACCCCGCGCCGCCTTAGCCATCCCGATCGGTGGTTTCGCCGATCAATGCCGGCGATTGGCGGAGCATTACCCTAGCAAACGGATCGCATGAGATCTTTCCTTCCTCTTCCTTGTTCTTTCCTCTTCCCAGGACAGAGCACAGACCTTTTGATTTGACTTATTTAGTCAAAAAACAGTAAAATCTGTATGTGACGTACGGGGGAGGAGATCATCTGCGTACGTTTTCTTGAGCTCTAGAATCCCTTTCCAACAGTTTAACTATAAATAGTTGAAAGATGTAGAAACGTTTGAAAAAAAAGAGACAAAAAGTGATACAATTTTCAAAAAGCGAGAGTCTAGCAACATTTGAAACACTAGATTTCGCACTAGAAACACTAGATTTTCGTTTACGAAATTATAGAAACTTATTTGCTAAGGTAAACGGACTGCAGATTTCATTTTTCTGCATTGATAACAAAATATTCACCCCCAGCTCTACTCCTACAACTACAAGCAAACGGAGAGCTCAACAAAACGTTAGCGTAGTGAAGCTACATTTAGTGAGCTGGGGAGGTTGGACCGGCTTCCCAAAGGGAGAGATTCTTAGAAAGGGAAACCCCTCACGTGCGCACGTCTAGGTCGACGCCGGATCTCACCATCCAGCGCGGGAGGAACACCGCCACCTCCAGGCATCAAAGTACACGAACGGGACTAATGACCTGTACAGTTGACGCGCCGGGAACATCATTGCATGAGCGAATGAAGCCCCCGCTGGCCACGCCTCCTGCGCCGGGGCGCTCTCTGCGCCCCCGCTGGCGCCTGGGCCCGTGGCCTTCGGCCGGGGCGACGCGACGCCGGCGCCGGCGCCCGTGAAATCGACTTGCAGGCGCACGTGGGGCGAGGGCGGCGTCGCGTACACGCGCGAGCACAGCGGTGGGACGGGGTGGGGGACGGGCAGGGGGTGGTAGGGGCACCTTGGGTCACGGGGCGCCGCTGCGTGTAGGCCGGCAGCGCGAGCGCGCAAGCAACACGACGAAAAAACGCGAGGAGGAAAGAAAGGAGTCATGAAGGGTTAGGGCGAAGAAGAAGAAGAAGAAGAAGAACAACAACAACAACAACAACAACAACAACAATGAGAGAACTAAGGAAAATAAGGAGTTATTTCTGTGCAGGATGGAGGGATATATTAATGTAGGAAAAGAGCATTGAAGAAAATCTACTGTGCACAACGGTTTAAACTTTAGTGAAGGGTTATAGGAAACGAAGAATGAGGAATTCAAAGACTGGACAATTTGTCCCAGGGAGGATTGAATAACTGAAGATGTGGCGAATTGAGGATTGCATGATCGGTAGAGTGAATAAAAGAAAGAGAAAAATGGAGGGCTGAGGGGTGGAAGGCCAGAATAGTGAATTAAAAAGTAAGAGAGCTACAGCAGAAGATGTAGGGCGTGAATTGGGTAAAAAAATAGAGTCAAAGATTGGAAATCTGTCGCAAAAAAAGCGAGTAAGACTTAGGAAATGAATAATTTAAGGGGAATACAATTTAAATTTTTAGTTCGTTTAATGAGCGAAACTCAGCACTGCCTAAAGCGGGCGGTGCGAGTCCGTGACACAAGCGGATGGCGACCGGCTCTGCAGCTGCTCGGCCGCACTGCGGGTTGGAGAGGAGAGAGGAGAGACTAGAGGACAGGACAGGGTGGGACAGGACAGGGATGGGACATGGATAGGACAGGACAGGGACACGACAGGGTCATGACAGGGACAGGACAGGGACAGGGACAGGACATGGACAGGGGCAGGGACAGGACAGGGCAGGAAAGGGACAGAGACATGACAGGACAGGGACAGGACAGGGACAAGACAGGGAAAGGACAGAGACAGGACAGAGACAGGGATAGGTCAGGGACAGGTCAGGGACAGGTCAGGGACAGGTCAGGGACAGGTCAGGGACAGGATAGGACAGGGACAGGATAGGACAGGGACAGGACAGGACAGGAACAGGACAGGAACAGGTCAGGGATAGGATAGGACAGGGACAGGACAGGACACGGCAGAGGAGGGCAGGGCAGGGCAGGACAGGACAGGGCAGTCCCGTAAGGATAATGCATTTTTTTCCTCGGGAGGTGGTGAAGGTGACCTTCCATCGCTGGATGAAGAGATCAGTTGCCGACGTACACGTCGGCTTGCGGGGGGGTTTCCCCAACTAGGTATTTCCCAGCAGGAGGCACCACCCTACCCGGGACAAGATCTTAACCCCTGACTGAAGTCCCGGCTTGGGCGGTAGTGGAGTGCATGTATGTGTAAGGGTGAGGAGACAAGGAAATGGCAGGAAAGATAGTGCGCAGACCGTGGCGCGTTTGTTAGAGAACGGCTCCAACATTCGCCTGGTGTCAATCGGAGAAACCACGAAAAACTTCCGATCATTGCAGCCAGCTGATAGAATTCTCTTCCAGACAGCGGTTGAATCCGACGTAGCCATCTAGCTAGTGTAGAAAATCCTACCCCACTCGGAACTCGCACCTTACGACCTGCCGGTCAGAGGCACTGTAGTAACATCCGTGCATGCCGTGAGTCACCTAAACTGGAGGAAATGTTCGTGAATGGATCGGAATGGAGTGATGATCAGGTGGTGAGCGTGTATCGGGGCCGCGAATTACACGTAGGGCGTGAGTGGTGAGTTGCGGGGTGTGGGGTGCGTGATGGGAGCCGAAGACAGATGAGCACGCTCACGCAGCTGCCCGTCGTCTCAACCGCTTGTTT
Organism: Gryllus longicercus; assembly: GCA_038098605.1. Classification (NCBI taxonomy): domain Eukaryota; kingdom Metazoa; phylum Arthropoda; class Insecta; order Orthoptera; family Gryllidae; genus Gryllus; species Gryllus longicercus. Next base: position 325,732 of record JAZDUA010000299.1, read on the forward strand.
TTTCTATTTTTTTATCGCGATAATTCGCCTCTCGCAGGCGGACGTACGGCTTCATTAACCGCAACGCGCTTAATATCGGCAATTCCCTCCTTAATTGCTCGTCGTCACGGCGCCCGCCCGCGAACAGGCACGCGCCGCCCCGGCGCTTCCTCCGCAGGTTGGCTCCGCGGGGGGGGGGGGGGGGCGAGCGCGGGGAGGGCACGGAGCGAAAGAGGGGGTTGGAGCCTCACGAAGAACAAATTCTTTTCTAATTCGGGGAAATAAGGTTCGTCGTACGAACATCCGCAATATTCTGCGATTAAAGAAGGGCGAGGGCGTCCCTTCAAGGTCACGAGCTGAAAAGAGACGGGGGACAGTCATCCAATTGGGAGCTTCCATACTGAAACGTGAGGTCGTAAAGAAGCCCGTGATTGGATGACTGTGTCCCCATCTCCTGCCAGTTCGTGACTTTGAAGGACATTCTGTTTCAAATGGAGCGTAGTAATACACTGTCCTTCAATTTATTTGTAGTGGCGTTTGACAAAAATCAGCTGTTACGGTGTCATCCAATCACAAGCTTGAACGTCACCGCAGAGACGTCACTGTAGTGAATGTAAGCGCCCGATTGGATGAAACCGTAGCAGATGATTTACGTCAACCGCCACTACAAATATATCGAAATATAACACCCGCCCGTCCGTCATTCACGGTTACACCTCTTTCGGCCCGCCCAGCGAGACAAACAGGGTGTCACTCGAAGCGTCTCGCTGGTCTGGCGCTGGCCTAAACGTCAAGTTAGTCTACCATACTGATTTTCGGCTACGGCAGACAATTCATTTAACAAATATTACCTCAGTACCTAGGACGTAAAAATAGTAAGATGGGAACAGTAATCCAGGAAACGTGTTCCGTAATTGTACAAGCCAACTACGGCGAGTATACTGGAGAATACTTTTATACGTAACCTAATTTTCTCCCTACAAAGACTCTGTGATAATATAATATGAAAAGCGAATTTTCACCAAAAGAGTTTGAGTAAGTATTTTAAAATGATAGATACATTTAAATGGTACTAAGGCTAAATGACATTCTTAATCAAAAAGTAAATTTTCATGATAAGACGATAACAGGCCAAAATAAAGCAGTAATGTATTTTTTCACCGTCTCTATTTCAGTTCAGCAGCAAAGTAGACGAAAATATTTTCATTTCTGTAGTATATTCTCTAGTATGTGAATAGTTACGAAATAACACTTATTGCGTAGTATATCTCAAAGACTTTTATAATCTTATTAAAAGGAATCTAAAGACAAAAACGTCAAGCAATATCACTTCAATATAAATCAATACAACTGATCAATTTTTATATTAATGTTTCTCCACTACGTTGTATATGCTAATGCGTTAAAGATATAGTAAACGCTAGTGTGCAATGATTATGTCATCTACAGATTACTTCTTGAGATGATCAAACCGATTCCCATTAGAATAACTCACTGTTCTTTCTAAAACACATATAAACCATTAATATCTAGAATAGTTAGTGCATTGTCATTCATTAAATATCTAAAACGAAATTTACAATATCTCACTAGATAATTTGAAATAAAAAGTATAATTTAATCATCACTAGATGAGATATCAGAGAGAGCGTTTATTTGATCCGCGACCATTAACATAAAACAATTTATGTTCTAAAAGAGTTTAATAATTTTTACTCACTTGCAGCATTTATAGTATTTCAATTTCAACTCCACTCACCTGCAACAAAGAAAAATAACATATTATAAAAATGCCAAGTTATTCCAATAAAAATGAATTCGTTGAAAGATAGCATCTAGAATAGTATGGTGAAACATAGACTGTAAATTTTTGTTTGTTGTTGTTAAAGGTCGCATCAACTTCTAGGTTATTAGCGACCACCATTGCTTGTAACAGTATGGTAACTGTGAGGATGACACGATACGACGATGATAAGGGGTGAAAGGACGAACACAATACTAACCATGCCCGAGGCGGGAGTCAAACCCGCGATCCTTCGGTCCAAGAGTGCTACGGCACTACTGCCTTAGCGATCTCCGCCATCCGAACCGGCATAGGCTGTAAATTTGTTTTTGTTTTGGATTCGAAACACTCTGCTAGGTGAAGAGAATATAACCTCATTATGGAGGGACGATCAATACGTTATTTACCTTGGTATCTTACGGCATTGTTCAAGAGCTGAGGGTGCACAGGCAAGTTGGGACACGTCTGGGTATGGTAAAGACTCGGTTACAAATGAGTCTTCCGAAAGCTCTTGATGTGACAAGAGGGCAAGTCCTTTGCCGTGCGGGTCAACAGAGAAAATGAGGGATTTCGAACATTGTGAAAAAAAAGAAGAGATTTTGAGCACTGTAGCTTCGTACAACGTAATCATCGTGCATACAGTCAAAATATGGCTCCCAGCAACTACTTTCTGTTACGAAACATGAAAAAATTATAGGCGGGCGGTGATTTCCTGACGATGAAGCAGTTAAAGAAGCTGTAATGGGGTATCTGGACAGTCAAAATGTTTCCTTCTTTTCTGAGGGTATTCGATCACTAGAGGCAAAACAGACCAAGTGTTATGAAGTCAATGGGGACTTCATTGAAAAGAAATGAGCTGAGTTTCAATACAAAATTTCAGAATCATGCTCAGGAAGATAACTTATTGAACGGCCTCCGTAGAAAGATTTCTAACTCTGTTATCTTCTCAATTTCTGACACCTGCTCCGAAATCCAAACCAAAGCCTTCTCTATCGCTGAGGAACTCAAAAAAACGACCTCGGCAACTCCGTCAAGCGCTACTCCCACCTGCCCCGTCCCATCCCTCCCCACCTATCCTCGTCCCGTCCCGCCCCGCCCCCACCCGACCCCGTCCCCGCCCCTACCCTCGCCCTGTCCCGCACCAGCCCCCGACCCCCGCCTCCGTCCCCGCCACCGTCCCCGCCTCCGTCCCCGCCTCCGTCCCCGCCTCCGTCCCCGCCTCCGTCCCCGCCTCCGTCCCCGCCTCCGTTCCCCGCCTCCGTTCCCACCTCCGTCCACGCCTCCGTCCACGCCCCGGCAACCCCCGGCGCGTCCTTTCAATAAAGCGCCGCGATGCAGACGACAGACGGCAGCAGCCGACCAATTTCTGGCTCCAGGCGCGACGGGGCGCGGGCGCGGGCGGTTGCACAGGCGGAGGTGGGGCGGGGGCGGCGCCAGGTGGCGGCGGGCGACGGACGCGGTCACCGGGCCATAACTCGCCCCCGCCCCTGGGGCCGGACGTCCGGCGCCCGGGGGAGCGGCCGCGCAGGGCAGGGCAGCGGAGTGCGCGGCGTGGGCGGAGCGAAAGGGCGGGGCGAAAGGGCGGGTGGAAGGACGGGGGCGGAACGGCGGGGCGGAATGGGCGGGGCGGAAGGGCGGGGCGGAAGGGCGGCGCGGAAGGGCGGGGCTGAAGGGCGGGGCGGAAGGGCGGGGCAGAAGGGCGGGGCGGAATGGGCGGGGCGGAAGGGCGGGTGCATAAGGGCGGGGGCGGAAGGGCGGGGCGGAAGGGCGGGGCGGAAGGGCGGGGCGGAATGGCGGGGGCGGCGAGACGCAGCGGGAGGGCGTGGAGAGAGGAGGCGAAATGACAGCGCGGGCGAAGGTGGGGCAGGGGCTCACTTTGGGTGACGGTGGACGCGAACGCAAAATGGGGGGGTGGACAGGCGGAGGTAAACTGGACGTAGGGCGGTGGCAGGGATGTGGAAGGGGTGTGGCGGTGCAGTAGCGGAGAGGTGGCGGGTCGGTGGCAGGGATGTGGTGGCGCAGTAGTGTGGAAGTGGCGGGGTGGTGACGGAGATGTGGCAGGGAGGGGATGCAGCGGGGAGGTGGCGAGCCAGCGGCGGGGTTCGCTGCATGAAAAACGAAGCAGCCGGCTCAAAGCAGGTGGCACAAACTGACGTGGCAGAAGGTGAGCCTGCGATGTGGAATTGCGAGGCGAGGATATGAAAGAGACCGATTTCCGAGGATCAGGTTCGCACTGTGCATTTGCTTGCTTCTTGGATCGAACCCACAAAACAATATATTAAACACCAAGGCAATTACGGTTCAGACAACGCTAAGACGCCATCTATCCTCCCATGTTGCTCTATACTACTTTGGAGCAGAAGATTAGTAAAATGCGTTGGAGAGAGCGGGAATGAGCTCTCAGAGGAAGCCAAGTTCGCACCTGCGAGAACGCAGCAAGTGCGGGGGGAGCAGATGAATGGAGGATAGCGGTGAATGTTATAGTTTCAGCGGTGAAGGTGACGAAAGCGGAGATGAACGTCGAGGGGCAGCGTTGACGAACGCGCGGGCGAGGAGGGGAGGGCCGTTGAGAGCTTTGTTGTGTCGGGTTGGGGGGGGGGCGCTGGGGCCGCAGTCGGAAGAGGCGGCGTGTGGCGCAGAAGTGGCAGCGGCGGTTCGCAGAAGTGGCCGGGTCGGCGGGGGCAAACGCCCGGAAGACGATGGGGTGGCGGAGGTGATGGCAGCGGCCCGCCGTGGCGAGTGGGATGAGCAAGAGGCATTGTGGGACGGGGCGGAGGTAACGGAGGCGGCGTTGAGCGACGGCGAGGCAGCGGAGGGTGGGCGGGGTGATGGAAGGGGGGCCGCGACGCCGGTGGTGGCGGATACGGCGTGAAATGTTGGTGGCGGGACGGTGGTCTGGATAGTAGTGTCGTCGTTGGTGATGAACGCGGCGGAGTGATGAGGCGTGGTGATGGCAGTGACCGGGTCGCGGAACTGCGGGCGTGGCGTGGATGGCGCGGTGTGGTGACGGAAGAGGCTGCGGTGGGGGCGGCGCCAGTGATTGCGGCGTAGTTGGTGTGGCGTGGTGGCGGCGGAGTTGGTGTGGCGTGGTGGCGGCGGAGTTGGTGTGGCGTGGTGGCTGTGGAGTGAGCGTGGTGATGGAAAAGGTGAGATGGTAGGGCGGCGCCGGTGGTTGTGACGGAGAAAGTGGCGTGGCATGGTAGCGGTGGAGTAGGTAGGGTGATGGAAGAGTATGGCGGTGGGGACGGCATGGAGTGTTGACGATGGGGGTGCGGGGTGATGCAAGGGATCAGAGGGTGGGGTGATGCTGGTGATGGCTGGGACGGGATGGAGTCGTGGAGACGTTAAATTGAGCGTGGTGATGGAACGTGTGGGGCGGTAACGCGGTGCTGGTGGTTGCGGAGGGGTGGCGGAGGCGTTGGCGGGGTCAGCGTGGAGTGGTAATGGCGGAGTGGTAATGGCGAGAGGGCGGTGGGGGCGGCGTGGAGTGGTAATGGAGAGGGTGGCGGAGTCGACGTGGGTTGGTGATGGCGGGGCGGCGGAGAGGATGGCGGCGTGGAGTGACGATAGCGGGCCGGCGTAGACGGTGGCGGGGTCGGCGTGCAGTGGTAATGTTGGGGCGGTGGAGAGGGTGGCAGGGCCGGCTTGGCGTGGAGCATGGGCGTGGTGACGGGCGGCGGGGGCGGCGGTGCGGCGCGAGCACGAACGCGGCGCAGAATAAAATGTCGCGCCGCCGCTTTATCTCTTGTGACGCATCGCATACTAATGCGGCCGGATTTGAAGCGGCGCTGGGGGGGGGGGGGGGGGCGCGGCGCGCAAGCTGCGCGGCGACTCCATTAGAAAAATGCGTGTGTTAATAGCCCCGGAAGACGGCTTATTCGCGCCCTCCGCTAAGCCCACACTTCAAAATTTCCGCCTCACTAAATGGGCTTTTTCTTGTTACAACGTTGCTAAGTCGTGGAAGTAATTATTAATTACAGTAACATTCGTACATTCAATGAAAATGGAAAGTGACCAATATTACAATTTAATCCATAATTACACGGTTGCAATAATAAGTATTATATGTGTAACGAAATAGAAGTACTGGAATATTATCATATAAAAAAACCTGGTTAAAGTATGGCATACAGTATAAACATTTAACAGAAGATGTGACAACTTAATGTAGAAACCAATCCATTTCGTGAACATGGTGAAACGGGACAAATAGTATCACTGCATATTTATCTCTATAACAAGGATTTTACTTAGGCCCTATAATATGTTCTCATTTTCCTTTTGCGTTGGTTTGACACGTATTTTTTTATTCATTTCCAAACCTTTGTTCTTGTGGTATGGCAGCTTGTATTTGATATTTTTTCCTTCTTAAAAATTGCATATTGTTTGAGGTGATTGCAGAATTTCTTTTCAAATCACGTCTTCTATACTACCGGTTTATCAATGATACTTGGCGTACCGCGATCTTTGTATCGCTTCTTTTACGCATTTCGTTATTTCAATATATTTAATAAATGTGATCTCTCAACCATCCTTGTGTGAATATCACTGAAAATACCATTAAGAAGTAACACACAGTATTACCTTTGCTATGTACAGTTACATTACAAAAAGGAATAGAAATTCGACAAAATAATTGAGAAATATATAGTTCTGTTTCCAGATAACATTGTCGAACACGACCCAAATATGACCGCGCCGTAAGAACTACATGTCTCGACCTCTGGGGGCAGGCTTTTTACATAATGTACGGCATATACTTGGGGGGGGACGGGCCAGGAAAAGAAACGACGAAAGGGGGAAGTATTCCACTGGAGAGTTTCCAGGGAAAAGGATCACGCGTGGCAGCGTGACCCGAGTGGCGCGCACGGCGGCGGCGGCCCCGGCGGTGGGACACGTCAACCTGCCGGCGCGACGGCCGCACCGGCGGCGGGGGCGGGGGCGGGGAGGCCGAGAGCGCTAGCTATTTCCCAGGCGTCCGGCGCGGGAGCGCCTGCAGGATTTAAAGTGCCGGGGGAGACACAAGATTTCTCCGCACCGCTGCCTCTCTCTGCGGGCGTTGGCCGCCTCGGCCGCCGGACACTCCTCTCCCTCCCTCCCACCCCCCGGCCAGCTGCCGCCAGGCGCCTTTCTAGGCGCTCTTTCCCTTCGCTGCCCACCTCCCCCAACCCCGCGGGCCTCCCTCCGTGACCCGTCATTTCCCGTTCCCCGTTCTTCCATCCCTTGTCGAAACATTTTTGAATGAACAAGGTTCTTTTTTAAATTAAATCATTTTCTCGTCATATTGTGTTGTTCTATCAAGTTTCGGTGCGGTTCCAAGTTTAAGATTTGCGAAAAGTGACGGAGGAAGTAGTAAAGGAATTCCCACTGAAGCCCAAGCGCGTAGCTGCGACGGGGTTGAGAGCAGCTCAATCTGCTTGGAGGTCAGAAAGTCTTGCCGGAAATCCCGTTCTCCCTTCGCGACTTGATTCCTTCTCCTCGTCTCTCCAGCCTCTCCCGTCCCCCGTCCCCGTCCTCCCGCCCCTGTCCTCCCGCCCCCGTCCTCCCGCCCCCGTCCTCCCGCCCCCGTCCTCCCGCCCCCGTCCTCCCGCCCCCGTCCTCCCGCCCCGTCCTCCCGCCCCCGTCCTCCCGCCCCCGTCCTCCCGCCCCCGTCCTCCCGTCCCCGTCCTCCCGTCCCCGTCCTCCCGTCCCCGTCCTCCCGTCCCCGTCCTCCCGTCTCCGTCCTCCCGTCTCCGTCCTCCCTTTGCCCTCCACGACGGTTGTACCTTCATCGAATCACACGCAACTCTCACAATGTCAGGCACTCGGATTTTTATGATACTCCACCACGGCCATTACCATGTGTGTAACCGAAAACGTACACAGACAAACTGAGCTTTTGACAAATCGAAGTAAGGCTATGAGCAAAGGTAGCAAGTGTCGTGAGGTAGTTCTGGAGAGGCTGGCACGAGCGATGATGCAGGCAGCGGACTGACATGGCTTCCAGGGCCGCTCGTTGCACTGGAGCAACCCAGACCCACATCCAAACCCAAACCCAAATCCATATACAAAATCAGACCCACACCCAGACCCAAACCCAAGCTCATATCCAGACCCAGAGCAAGTCCAAAACCCATATCCACACCCACTCACATCCTCTCCTAACCACAGGCCGACACCTAGAACCAGAATCAAAACCAGACCAAGCCGCTAGTCGACACCCTGACCTAAACACAACCCGACCAAGACCCACATAAAAACCAAGACTCACAGCTAGACCTTGAACCAAAATCAAAAACAGACCAAGTCCTAGACCCAAATTCAGACCCACACCAAAGCCCACGCGTTATACCAGACCGTTGCGAACGGACTCTCTCACCTGCAACAGTTTTCTGAATAGCTGTAAGGGCACTGGAGCCTGCTATTAATGTACCACACTGTTTCATCGGTTTATAATATAGTGTATTAAACAATGCAATATAATATAGTGTATGTAACAATGCTATTTACTATGCCATTTTAATCACTGATCCATCATTTATTGTTTGTTTTGTATATTATAAATAAATAGCATATAATGCAGCGGAGCACCCAAAGGTAAAGTCAGCTGCAGCCTTCAGGACTCGTCTTAATTTCCGCCATGAAACTTTATTTACATTCAACTAGTGGTGGTACATCAACAGGTTCTTTCTAGCGATATTGTTAATGAACATGTACTATAATATGACAATTTCTTTCTTACACTTCAACAATCATTTGAAACTTTCTTAAACAAACGAAGCATGAAAACACAATTTAAAAAAATACAAATACGTAAACGAAAACAGCTTTCTGACTTTGAATTCAGTGTCTTCACGTTCTGCTTTAACGTACCAACTATGCACGATACATATTCAATCCGTAAATAAAATTATTAGTTTATATTAACGCCAAGGAAAAGACAGCAGGCGTTATTATCATTGCGGCATTACAACAATAGGTTACAAGCAACAATGACCGTTAATTCGCATGGGATACACATTTTGCCAATTGGCATTGTTGATACCGCTAACAAAGAAATGAAAATGGATACAAATATATATTATATTTATATTATTCAAAATTACTGGGTTATATATGCATTAGCACGGAAAAGTCCAAACACTTGTTTGGACCAGCGGAGTTTGGAGTTTGGAACAGCGGATTAACTCGTGTAGTTCGGAGCGGGAAAAGGCAGGATGTGATTTTATGTGTCTACCTAATTAGGCCAAAGAGCTTTTCATATCTTGTGAAGTTGTTGAAGGCATCATTCGTGATCACATAGCGGTCCTTGGCTTAGTCAAAAATGTTTAAAGGGAAGGCATTACGATAGAAACAAATGTACGGCAGTACAAGAAAGCAAATGTAGACGGGCTTCAAGGTTTTTAAGGAACAATACAACAGCTTTCTGAGAACAGAGGGAGGTATGGAAGATATATGGGCTCGTTTAAAGATATTATATACGAAGCTTTGCAAAGGTTTGTTCCGTGCAAAATTCTAAAAACTAATCCGGATACAGAATACTACAATGCAAAAATTAGGCGAATGCAGAGGATAACCAGAAATGCATTTAAGAACAGAAAACGCAGTAGCGAGCATATGAATATTTTTCGAAATCGTTCAAATAATTGAAGCGAGAAAAGAAAATTGCTCATTTGCATATTTAAAGAATATACTAGATGGGAACAAAAAAACTGGACAGGATTTTTTAAATATGTTCGTAGAAGGAAGGGAAGAGAATATCCCAGTTGTTTGTGACAATGGAAACAAGCTTATTTCTGACGATCGGGCAAAAGCTATTGCTTTGAATAAGTATTTCAGTTCGTTTTTCAAAAACAATACGAATCATCCACTAATTCAAGGGTCTTCGGTTACAAATCAGTTTAATAGTGAAGTAAAGTTCTACGGAAGAAAATAAAATCTATGAAAAATGGTAAGTCAAGTGGTCCAGATATTTCTAAGGATATAATTAAACTAGGAGGAGAGGCAATACTACTGTACATAATTAGAATATTTCACGTGTCCATGAGCAATTTAAAAGTACAAGTTTGAAGTTTGGAAATTAGCTTTTGTGGTTCAAATTTTCAAAAGTGGTGAAAAAACTATATTACGTAATTATACGCCGGTAAGCCTTAGGTCATTGGTCTGCAAACTTATGGAGCATCTATTTGGGAGTTACAATAACCAAAAATGGGAAATCAGCAAATGGCCCTATGATGGCCAACACGGGTTTAAGAGTGGTTACTCGTGCAAAAGTCAGGTAGTCACACTATTTCAGGATTTCGCAGATGAAATTGCGCGGGTGGGAGAGTAGACGCATATAGATTTTGCCAAAGCGATGTCGTTCCACACGATCGACTAGACCAGAAATTAATGAATTCAGGTATAGAACCCAGGATGGTGGCGTGGATTAGCTAATTTCTGCGAGATAGCAAGCATAAAGTCCGAAATAGACAAGAGTTATCTCCCGGGGCAAGCGTTACGTCAGGAATATCGCAGGGGAGTGTCATTGGACCTCTTTTAATTCTAGAGTTCGTCAATGATCTGCCAGCGCACTTAATCTCAAATGTATGACTATGTGCAGACGATTGCATAATATATCGTAGTATGAATTCAAAAGAAGATGAAGAAATGCTGCAATGGGATCTTGATGCGTTATATTACTGGGTGTAAAATAATGAAATGGTCATAAACAGTACCAAAAGCAAATCCATCACTTTTGGCAGGGGCCAAAATTACAGAGAAACAAATTACCGATTAAATAAAGACATTATTTCGAGAACTTCCTCGTGTAAATATTTATAAATTCATTTCGATAGTACATTTAGCTGGAATATTCACGTAGATTTTGATGTAGGGAAAGCCTGGAGATCTCTTCACTTTGTAATGCGCACCTTAAAAAGTACGGCAAACGCGAAGGAAAATTGCCTATTTATGATTTTTTTCGTCCGATGATACAGAACAAGTTGTTAGGATTCGTACAAAATTATGCAGTGTGAAAATTTGGAAATGATTCAGCGTGGGGCAGCTAAATTTACTTTTAGAGACAAGCAAACGGCAGGGTGGGATTTACTCGAAAACAGGCGATCAGTAGCAAGGCTCTGCGCTTTATATAAAGTTGATAGCGGTCACCCGGCGTGTAAAGAAATTATTCGACGGCGAAGTATTCCTATATACATCAGTAGAGGGGATCACAGACAAATTAAATTTAAGACAACTGAGGACGGAAGCCGGGATTTTTTTTACACATCGAACGACAACGGAATTGAATAAATTGCCTGCAAAGACCTTTGAACTCTTTCCTCGAAGCGATCAACAGTTTAGGGGATTAATTTAAGGTCTCATTAAGTAAATGAAGGACTTGTCTAAGAATAGTAGGTTATATAGCGATGCACAAATATTACATTGTGAAGTGGGCGGTGCAGAGCAGAGACATAACGAAGAAAGTGATTTAAGGGCGAAGTGAAGTGTAGTCTTAATTGTACAAATATTTCAAATTAAATTGTACAAATATTCAGTGCGAAGTTTATAGAAGTTTCTTTTTTCTTAATGTAACTACCCAATCGCAGTTTAAATAAATTTATCTATCTATTATTACTTTTTATCCCCACGTCTTATAGCATCTATTCGTTTTAACAATTAAATCAATTAAAGAATGCAATTTAAAATAGGTAATTTCTATAATATTAATTTTTAAACTTATAAAAAATCTCGAAGAAGAAATGAACAAAGAAATATGAAATAATATACAAATTATAACTTACGTAGTATCTAACTGCTTCAAAACACTTCTAAAATTACGTTCACAAGCTTAGAAAATAAGCAGGGGCGTCTGTTTGACGCCAAATTAATAAAAAATATCAATATTTTTTGTAAAATTCAACATGACCATATTTGAAAATCTGTTTTTGATTAACACATTTCATTAAAAAAGAAATGTATCTCCGTAACTGTAGTTATGGTTAAACGCCGAAACTATTTCAATTTTTTTCAATTTTCGAAAAATTGGGGTTTCAATCAATATGAGACATACACCATTTTCTTAAACGTCCTTCAGACTATCCACCAACAAAATTTAATCAAAAACGATGGCGCCATTTTTTTGAAATTTTTGAAAATATACTAGGGATTCATCCAAATATCCCCAAAATTAAAATTAATGAATAAGCCTAGTGGGTCTCAAAGGGCAAAGTCTTCCTGCAAGAGGGGAAGCACTTTAAAAACTCACGGTGATCAATTCCACGTATTTGCATGAATGCAGATTTTGTATGTACAGCTTCTATTCTGACTTTCCAGTTCCGTTATTTGTCCGAGAGAGTAAATTTAAGTGCCCAGAAGGATTTTCTTGTTTGGACTATCGTCTCTTAATTTCATTATTCATTTTATTGTTTAGGGTAACGAGTTGGCCGAGACACACAAAATCTTAAAATTAATAATAAAAATATATCGATTTCAAATTCAAGGATCCGCGACAACGATCCGAGATCGACCAGATTGACAGCCAGATTGATCAGAGAATATCAATATTCGAGAAAATCTGAACGGTTTAGCCGCTAATGTTGTTCACAGACGAACAGGCGGACAGATAGACGTTTCTGTATCAAGAACCCACCCACACTTGCAGTCTGGCCACATCAAGTGTTAGCGGATTTTTTTCTAAATTTAGAAACTGGATTTATCCGTAATTTCTTTACTAGGGCCCTGTAAGGTTTGGGAGTTTTTCTGCCCCAAATTCGCGGTTTTCAACGTAGCATTACATAATTTTCTCTCTACCGCGGTATCGGTAACGAGAAAGTAAAAAGTTTAAGATTTGTATTACCTTCTAATTGAAATTAAGTTATTTCAGGTGCATGGAGAAATGAATTATTTTTGTGTATTGGCAGCGGGCGGAATATTTGTGTCAAACAGCGAGTCCTGTGGATGTACTTCTTTAGGCCTGGCCTACTTTCACAGGGCGCTCCTGGTGATGCATGATCGGTAACTCATCGAATCAATATTTGAGGAGCTTTTAAATTTTAGCAAGAAGAAGTGTCCACACATTGTCGCGATTTTTCATTTCTAGTGATTTGGAAACCGACACCAGCAAATGAAAGTCTGGCCAAGAGAAATTACAAACGAGTTTGAAATGAGTAAAATGATTACATGATTGACAATGGAAATCGTTGAAGTGATCAAATGCATACGTCAAGAAAGTTGAAGTACTAGTTTGCTTGCAACAACACGTTTGAACTTTCTTGAATTATTTGTAACTTACGCAACTTTATAAAATTAAGAGAATTCAACAAAAAACAGACCTGCGGGATTGTTCAGTTTCCTTTCTCTTCCACGAAAAACATGTTCGAGCCACTTTTTACATTATTTAAAGATTGCATTAACTTCACGAAAAAATTACACGAAACTAATTAGTTTTTTAGAAAAAAAATGTACATGACTTTATCTAATTTTTATAATCGTAGATTGCTCCATTCAAGAAAACAATTGCAGAAAAAGTTCGAGCTGTTTTTGAGTAAATTTTTGAAAATTTGCCAATATTTTACACAAAATTGGGTAAAACTACTTTTATTTTCGAATAAAGTGTAAAAAAAATTTTAAAAACTTATTTCAAAATCTGTATCTGAAAAGTAAATTACTTTACAGAAAAATTTACATCTTCAATTTCAGAATTCACATATTCTCTTATGACAAAACGTAGAATTTTGAAAAATCGTTCTTGAGATTTAATATACAATATATAATTTATACTACATTGTCAGATAATTCATCACAGAAAGAAAAGTCTGGACTGGAATTGCCGGCAGTTTTGAACACATATCAAGAAATCAAATCTCAGACTCAACAGTTTGTCATTTTATCTCGACTTTATTGGCGCGTTTTTAGTCATAATTGCCAACAGTTTGGTGTAAAATTCCCACTTCACAGAAGATAAGATGTTTTTACATTAACCCAGATTTTCAATTTCCACAAAGTTGTAGGCACTGAAGTAGTGGAATTTTTACATTAAATCATTAATCTATCAACAAAATAAAAAATATTTACCAAAAAAACCATTTGCAACAAAAAAGTCAGTTATGCGGTTTTTACAATATTTGATTCCAGTCGTAATGTGAAATGATTTCACGATTTTCTATTACATTAAAGATAAAGATAAATTTTATTTGAACATTACTTCGCATAAGGTAAAGATACGAGTGGATAATTGCAGGAGACCCACGCTATTTCCCGTTCGAACTGAGCGAGCTTAAAGCAAGTCAATCCCAGTTAGTTAATCCAAAAGCAGAGTTTCCCATTTGAGGTGCCATCGGTGTGGGTTGACCTTGACTTCGCAAGGCGCGCCCGCTCGGGCCTATTCCAGCCGGCGCGCACACGGCCTCTCTTTTAACACGCAACACTCACCGCACTGGACAATCGGATTGACATGCAATTTTACCAGCTGGCAGAGGACCGTTCGAAAACAATGTATCGAAATTTGGATGTGCTGTGGAGTATTAGAAATAGTGTTTTAGAGGCCTTTTGCGACAAGAGCTTTCGTGATCATCATGCCTCCCGTAGCGGGTAAACCGTTACTCGGCAGCGCCAAAAAATTTTACGAGATGTTAATTAACCGGCGTTGGATTTCTAGCGCGAACGTTTTTTCTCGACTGTATATATTAGTTTATCGAATATCGAAGTAGCTTTTTAAGGGACACAAAACTTTGTGTTCGTATTATTCCAGCAAGTGCGATTTTTACACCACGTCTGTCCGTACCTGCTATGTAAATACCCGAATTTGCACCCCATCTGCCCTCCGAGGCTGCTGAGACCCTGGTAACAGATTGGTTGATGGCAGGATTTCTAGCGCGCTCGTTCTTTCACGACTATAAATGAATTTATAGAATATCGAAGTAGCTTTTTAAGGGACACAAATCTTTGTATTCGGATTATTCCAGCAAGTGCGATTTTTACACCTCGTCTGTCCGTTCCTGTTATGTAAATACCCGTGATTGCACCCCATCTGCCCTCCGAGGCTGCTGAGACCCTGGTAACAGATTGGTTGATGGCAGGATTTCTAGCGCGCTCGTTCTTTCACGACTATAAATGAGTTTATAGAATATCGAAGTAGCTTTTTAAGGGACACAAATCTTTGTATTACGATTATTCCAGCAAGTGCGATTTTTACACCTCGTCTGTCCGTACCTGCTATGTAAATACCCGAATTTGCACCCCATCTGCCCTCCGAGGCTGCTGAGACCCTGGTAACAGATTGGTTGATGGCAGGATTTCTAGCGCGCTCGTTCTTTCACGACTATAAATGAGTTTATAGAATATCGAAGTAGCTTTTTAAGGGACACAAATCTTTGTATTCGGATTATTCCAGCAAGTGCGATTTTTACGCCTCGTCTGTCCGTACCTGCTATGTAAATACCCGAATTTGCACCCCATCTGCCCTCCGAGGCAGCTGAGACCATGATATATAGAAGGAATTGGGGAAAGGCTGAGACCGTGATATGGAATGGAATGACCTGGAATGGCTGAGACCATGATATATAGAAGGTTGATGGAAGCTTGAGGCACGAGAAATTACTGCAAGGTCGGCGGCGAGCGCCGATTTTCGCGCTTTGGTAGGCAGTAAGGTCTCGATACTAATTGTCACAAAAACACTACTTGCAATGCTTTATAGCACTTAAAAAATTGTATATAGGAGTTTTGAAAGGTATAGGTGATGTGGTGCGTTATCGTTGGCATTTTTCATGAAATAATTATAATCGTTGTCATGGAAGTTCCATTCAGCAGGCAACTGATGATGGCTAAGCCATCGAAAGCTGCTCTTGCAATAAATACTACTGTTGGCAATGACAACGTATATAATTATTTCGTTTTGAAAGGTACTGGACAAGCAGGTACACTTTCATGCCTATCTCAGTATCCAGTACGGTGAGTTTTACGTGTAAGTGCCCAAAGCACAATTTCACTGTAGGCATTTTCGATTAAACACTATCTTAAAATTCCACAAACCCGTGGTGACTTTTGCGAGTCATATCTACTTACACTAATTCAATCCTTGTTTCCCTTGTGTTATAAGTGTGAAATCGGAGCTAGGTATGTAGAAAATATGTATTGCAAAAGTTTAATTTAGATAATACTACAAAAAACGCAGTTAAATTTGAAGTCAAAAACTAATTACGCCCGCTGCATGGTAACTATTGTATGTTGGACTTGTATAAATCCAAAACATTAAAGAGTTCAGAAACAGTTTCATTACGCTGTCTCACAATCATTACGTATAACGTTCTGTTTACGCATTGAATACATACAATCGTCTACCAAATGTAGCTCAAGTAGACGATATTTTCTCCACTGATAAATTTGTACATAAATTTGATCAGAACGTGCCGCCATTGTTTTCTCTGATTTAATTAAAGTGACGGTTAAAGTAGTGTACAAGGTACACCCTCAGAGAAGTGTGACGGTGGGGGGGGGGGGTCTCCCTAAGCCCTCCCTCAAATTACACTACGCGCTGTGATAGAAATGAATAAAACTTACGGTAACGTGTTGTTCATGGGTCACCCTTCATACACTTTGTCCCCGCCGCATTGTAATGCCAATATACGTTCAACGGCAAGTTTTCCTGCTTCGCTCGCCCGGATCCAGGACACAGTGAGGCTCGGGCCTTCGGCCCTCGCGTTGACTATAAACATCCTTGAATCTATCCACCGCATAGTTACCAAATCACTTTTATAAGAAACCACTTTTCAAGAAATCCTCCAGAATTGAAACTGCGCAGTTACTGCCGGAGCGGCGCGAAGTGCCGGTTTAAACGACTTCCGTATGTTGTACCGTATACTAGACTTCAGCCAAAGTGACTACTGACGTTCCCTGAGCCGGTCCGCGGTTATTCAATATTCAAGAAGAAACATTCAGTCGTAACTTAACTCCCGATTGGATCACCTGGTGCAGTTGATCAAAAATCAGAAGACAATATATTTAAATCATAGTTTAGGGTTACTCAAGGAACCGCAATAACACGTATTTTGAGATCGACACATACCTTTACTGGTAACTGTTGAACACAGCCACATACTGACTCGTACACACAGAACAACTACAATATCGGTCTTCACACACATACAGAACTCTGACGCTAACAAAGAGACACACACACGCACTCTCTTCTTTACGCGGCATAGTTTCAAAACTCTGCACTGTCGGAGTCACCTTCACGAAGCTGCGGCTTAGCTGATGGCCTCCCCATCACTGCAGCTGGCCGGCGGCGCGGCGACGCGCGTCCGACTGTGGCTCCACCTATTGACAAGCGCTCTTACTACACTGCCCTCGTCGCCACTATTGCGATTTAGAGGGCATTTGAACAGCCTCATTCGCACAAGTAAATTATGTGTAATTGAATCCCTTGTCACAGATAAATACTGACACGCGGATAATGTTAGGAGTACCCGATGAAATCGCAGGCCTGGTAGAATGTGTGGATAAAACCGTATGAATATTGTAGGGATACTTTCTCATTTTGTATCGATAGTGTAATTATCATACAGAGACCGCCGTCAAAATCGATTGGCAAAGATTGCGGCGTCTTGTGTGTTCGTAAGAAGTATTTTGGCGTAAGTTCCTTCCTTGGAAATTGTGCTTCGCACAGGTTCATGGTTGATGATGTAAATTGCGAAATTGGAAGTTCGGAGTCTCGACACGACCTTACAAGCGCGGGGATGGAGAAACGAGAGAAGAAAAATAAAAAGAGAGGGAAGAGAGAGAGGGAAGAAAGAGAGGGGAAAAGAGTGAGAAGGGTACACAGTGAGGAGGAAGAAAAAGAGATGAAAACAAAAAGAAAGAGAGGGAAAAGGAGAGAGAGAAAGAGGAGAAATATAGAGCGAAGAGAGAGAAAATTATAGAGAGAAGAGAGAGGAAAAGTGAGATAAAATGAAAAGAGAGAGAATGGGAAAATTGAAAAAAGGGAAAAATAGAGAAGGGAGTAAATAGAGAGAAGAAGATAAGGAGGGAAAGAGACGGAAAAGGAGAGGGAAAAGAGAGCAAACATAGATGGGTGAAAGAGATAGAGAAATAGGGAAAAGTGAGAGTATGGGAAAAGGCAGAAGGGAAAGAGAGGGAAAAGAGAGCAAAAAAGAGATCGGGAAAAGATAGAGAAGGGTTAAGAGAAAGACGCAGGAAATCAGGGGTGAAAAGAAGCAGAGGGAAACCGAGATAGAAAGGGAAAAAGAAAATGAGGGGAAAATGAGAAATGAAAAGGGAGAGGAGAGAGAGAGTGGGAAAAGAGTGGGGAGAGTGAATAAGTGGGAAAAAGAGAATAAGTGGTAATTTAAATACAAACTGGTAACAAATTTTGCTAATGACAATATCAATAACTATTATTTAATTTTTTTCAATAATTACATATTTGTTGGATCCAAAAATTAAATAATTAATTACACTAATAATTATTAGTTGAAACTATCAATAAAATATTCCACAATTCCACTATTATTGTATTGAGGAATAAGTAAAAAGTTTTAAAATTGCCTTAATTAATATCTGTCTTGTGCAATTGATCTTTTTCATATCGTTGTTTTCAATATTTGTTTTGTAATTTTAGTAAAGGGGTCAATAAAAAGTATTGCCAGATTTTGATACTGTGTAATATTAATGATTTTGTATACCAGCATTATAAACAACCTTTTCTGCAGCACGAAATCTATAATAAAAGGGAATCTTTTACCCCACAAATGATGACGTATTAGCATTTTCGCCACTAATGATTGCGTCATCACACGTTTAGCTAATCGCAGCAGGAGAATCGTAGGGAGGAAGAGATTAGTGGAATAGCCAACCACCGTTTTGTCGCACAGATCTCAAAAACCCGAGATGTCACAAGAAAGTTGCTTCGCAAAATTAACTTAATTTTTTTTATAAATTCTCAAAAAATAGCGCGTGCATCTCGTTGATAATGTTGCTTCTTGCATTCATACAAATTTGAAAACTCGCTCATAACGTCATTCATTTTTAAAACATGTACTAATACAATAAATCCTACATTATAAACTAATTTCATACACCATTATTCTGAGTTCCTCCTCTCTTCTTTTCAATACTTTCCGGACGCGACGTGCCAGCCCTTCCAGCTAACCGCCTCTACCGCAAACGCCGAGCCAAGGACTTCAGGCTCTCACAGACCGGCACGGGAGATCCGCAGCCTTCGCGGAATGACCGCGGTGAAAGCTTTTCGTCACATGTTGGCTTATAGGTACGTTCAGACCTGCGTGGCAGGCGAGCGTCGCGGCAGTGGACTGGCAGCGTTTAATTCGCGGCGGATTTTGTTTCGTGGTCGGACGCGTTTTGTCCGCTGCCGCCCGAGTTCCGTGGAAGTCCGTTCACTTTCGGGAGTCTTCTCTCCGCCCGAGCTCGCTAGCCTTTGTTTATCGGATGAGGAAATCTGTCACCAAACGCTGACTCACACTTTGTGCTCTCAGGCACATTGATAAAAGAATAAGGAAAGTGCATATCAATATTTTCTATGTCTACAAACTATGGATTATTGAAAAAAAGCGTATATATATATATATATATATATATATATATATATATATATATATATATACACACATTATGCTTTCAAAAAAAGACCTTGTCAGCAAACGAGTTAAATCTGGAGCCTAGAACTAATACGAAAACTGAAGTTTGCATTGATGACTCTATTGCTCAAGAAAATTTGTTAGGAGATGATAAAATCTATTAAAAATATAATGAAGTACATAAAAAATTTTAAAATACTTTAATTATATTTTCTATAGATGAAATACAAACATTGAGTTCATTCCTTCATTATGAATTTGATAGTTCAATTTCGTTCCGTCATTTTTCAAGGGTCGTCCCTAATTGTGCATTACTCTAAGTGTATGATGAATTTTATCTTTGTTCCACTCTTTTTAGCAACCTGCAATAATAAACTTCAAGCAACATTAGACGTCCGTTTTTAGCGTTTAACACTCTTAGGATATATTTCGCTATAAACATCTTTCCGTCCGAGGAAAAAGACATATTAAAAGTTTTATAAATTTTAAACATGATTACTAAAAGTTTGAACAAATTACATCAGCAAGTACATTAAAACACAATTCAAAATTAGGCGTACTGACTTTTAGAGTAGTCCGATTTTGTGTTTACTAATAGAACGACAATGCCAGTATCATTACATTGGGTATATGTTGAATTACTCGCATCTGTTCCAATCATACGCGTATCCTGCGACAATAGCTCCAATGCAACGTCAGTCACCCGTCTTCCTATTGTGCATTGTAGCCGTTGTCAATACCTTGCCAGTACAGTCGCTCCCACAAGCAGGCGGCAAATCAGGCATTCCTCTGTGATGTCATCAGTAACGATTAACAGCCACTTCGGGCCTTGCGTCCTTGAGAAAATCTCTCTCACGTCTACAGAGCCAACAGCCACAGTTTCGGCGTAATGGATTGGCATTACATGCGTCTGGTATACAATAAACTGATTCAGCCTTAGTGGTATTTTGTATTACGTTGTTCTTTTAACTGCCTCATACACATCTTTGTACTACACAGAGTGGCTCAGTGAAGATGTTTCCTTCGAATTTCGTCTGAACCAATGCAAATTTTGAGATGCGGCACGCACTACAACGAACGTATGCGAGGGTAATATAAAACAAAGTATACTATTTTACTATAAAGTTCATATTTAAGAAATATCGACACAAGTTTAATTTTTTGAAAGAAACCAACAGATTTCTTCAGTCCATGATAACGGGGATAAAGAGATTAGCTCAAAAAATTAATTTTACCTTACAATACATAAAAATATTTTTGAGAAATTGGTATGTTTATGAACAGGCCGAACTTGGCGTGGTCAGATGGAAGAGCAGGTCTAATGGCCCGAGTCTCGCCACGTAAAATAAGGTATCAGTTCAATTAAATTCAATTCAATACCTTAATATTCTCTAAGAACCTAGGGGAAACGCGCTTCAAGCCTATTTTGACCAGCTGTTTTCCTACAGGTGGGACAGATAGTGCGCGGGAAGGACTGTTCCATTGCATTTCGTAGTCAATGTATTCACACATAGCTGTACTCTGAGCCTACATATGAGCAGCGTGCAATTATTTTTATAATGGAATAATACGAGATTTACATGTATATGAAATAATAAGAAAGAATGGCAAAGCTTTTATTAAGCATAATGCTCAATTCGTGCACAATTAATGGCAAATTAATTGAATTTTGAAACCCATTTTCTTTATTTTCAGGATTTAAAAACTTTGTAGCATTTTAAAAAGTTAATTTCTTTACCCATGCAAGACTTCAAAATGTGGTAAAAATTGCTGCAGTGATGACGAAACAGTTAAGTGTTAAATACAAAATAGTCCTAATCTAAGTCATTCTGATGAATGAAGAAATAGAGTAACTACAAATCAAGTCATCAGAATAAAAAAAGGACATATCATTAAAATCCACCCTGTATTGATAACTATAAGATAATTATTAAGGAAAACACTTTTTATCCATATTTGTATTTTAAACATTTCATTTCATAGCTAATAGAAAAGCTTGGTACGTAGATCTGAGAAACAAATTTTGATAATTCTGACATGAGGGGCGACATTCAGGTTCAATTTCCCCTTTCTAGAAACGCATGTTACGTTTTGAATTCTACCATTCCCTCGCCCAACCAGTCCCCATATTCCCCCTTTCCCCTTCGCCTACCCTTTTGTCCCTTGCCGCAGTTGCCGAGCATCGAGTGCTTTGCAGCCTTTTGATGCCGTTCTGCTTGTAAGTGCCTCCCGAGGTTCAGTTCACAGGAGATAGGTTTTGAAAACATTTGTTCCGTTCGTAGTGAATTAGATTGGGTTTCGTGTGATGTTCACAGACAGAAGATGGTATATTTGGTCTTTCCATACAGAGAAATTGCAAATCAACAGCAATGTTTTTAATTATTTTTATTTCTTTGGAGACAAACATAAGTAAATTTTAAATTCTTCGAAACTGTGATGTTAATGATGATGCTAATGATGATTGAGTACTGCCTGCTGAAGTTCAGTTTACAGGAGATAGGTTTTGAAAACATTTTTTTTCCCATCGTAGTGAATTAGATTGGGTTTTGTGTGATGTTTACAAACGGAAGAGGGTATACTGATCTTTCGATAGAGGTAAATTGCTATTCAACATCTACATTATTAATAATCTTATTTCTTTAGAGAAATATTAGTAAATTTTCAATTATTCAAAATTGTGATGTTGATAACTCTAATGATGATGAGGAGGAGTACTACAAAAAGAAAAATTGACGTAGTATATCTTATTCGTTATTGTGCGTAGAAGAGGGAAATCATACTATAAAATTATGAATTCTTTTATAACTATATGGAAGGAGAGTAACAAGAAAGTATTTCTAAATAATAGGAGTTATTTCAGTTTGTGTTTATGTTTGAATATACAGTATTTTTATATGTATGTATAATGAAAATGTGCATAATAAATGATTCTTCATGCTTAAATATGTACAGTAATGTTTTTAAAATGTGTATTGTGAGAAATCCAATAAGGAACTCTGCTGTGCTGCCCAAATTGTGTTTTAATAATATATTTAATAAAATACATATACTAAAATGCCAACGATGATATTAATTTACTTCAATCAAATACTTCTGAGTAAAATTAAATTAAAAATGTAATGTTACTCAATGTCTCAGTTTTTAATTATGAAAGGAATTTAATTTGTAACAAGAGTTTGCGCTTAAAAATCTAATTTTGAAAGGAAGAACAGACAAAAATGCTTTAAAAACATATGCAAGTACTTTTTAGAAAACAATCTATGGATGTTTTGAGAGAGAGTCCTACGCAGAAAACATTCCATTTACCTCGTCTAGTACATCTTTCAATCACAAATCTCAAACTTTGTGCATCGGAATTTCACTTGTGACATTTTTCCATCCAGTACAGATATCGTATCTTGCGCTAGTGCTTGACAGATAAGTACACGAAATCTCCTTGATGTCGACAGAAAGTGTACCTTCCAAGCACTATGTGTGCCCTGCCAAACAAGAGAATATGACCAGGGCTTGCGTTAGGCATATGCAGACTACGCAATCGCCCTTGGCCCTGCAAGTCAATGGGCCCGATGATTGGACTGATAGGAAAATATTACTCGAGAAAATCGTTATCGAAATTTTATAAGTCGCAATACAGCAGTCTGTTATTTCACAACATTTTCAATTAAATTTTTACCTTAAATAGCTTACAGTCATTACTTTTAAGGTAGGACTCTTTGAAATGAATCAAATGACGCTAACATTAAAATAGGTTCTACTGAAAAACATTTATTCTTTAATTTATTTAACGAGTGATTATATTAAACCCTAAAAAACATTTTTAGCGTGTTAAGATTACCATGGAAATGATATTATTTGATGACAACACTTTTTCTTAAAACTATTGTTTAAAATATATTTTATAATTTAAAGGTAATTTGAGATACTTGGTGAAATAAAATAGTAACTTTCACAGTTTCTTGATTACAACCATCAACTGTAACATTTTTAATTTTTTAGGTGGGGCGGTTTACGTTTCAGCATTGCCCCGGGTCCAAAATTGTTTAGCTCCGGCACTGAATATGTGACGTGTGAAAGTTCATTACAAAAGATATTTCACCACATGATCGTCGGCAAACGTGATCATTTTAGCCATCTCCTCCCCCACTTCTTAAGATTGTTTAGTTGGTTGTTAGTAATTCCAGGCGTGTCAACTTCTGAGGTCATTAGTTCCGTAAGTGTAGTGCATTTTTACTAAGGAGGTGGCAGTGATCTTCTCCCGCTAAATGGCGGGATCCGGCGCCGACGTACCGTCGGCTAGCGGGGTCTCCCACAAGCGGGGCACCGCCCGCGCCCCCGCCGTGACACGCTCTAAGCCCTAGACCGGTGTTCCGACATGTAGTGTAGTGCACTGCATGTAAGTGTAGGTGTGTGTACGTAAGGGGCGAAGGGTAGGACAAGGAAGAGGAAGGAAAGGCTTTCGCCCGGTGTTGATCGAAAAAACACGGAAAACTGCCGATTAGAGCAGCCGGCGTCTACAATTCTCCTCCAGACAGTGACTGAAAATGCTTTCCTGCTTCATAATCTTGTAAGTTTTATTCTGAGACGTTCCGAAGACCCAAACAACCATGCCAAAGCCATTATTAAAATTGGAGCTCTTCTGTCCCAGAACGCCACCAGCTAGCGCTGTAGCAATTAGACCGCCTGTGTAGACGTATGCTCACTTTTATGGTCTAACGACATCTGTACTGGATTGCATTTCACTTCCATTGTAGTGTATTATAGATGATGCCCCGATATGGCATTCCGTCCCTTGCGACACGCTGCCGCTGGTGAGTGATCCAGTTGTCACATGCCGCCGTCGGCGGTCCAAGGTACAAAAAGGCGAGTGTTTCACACGTCTTACCATCAGTGATACCGGAGGCACCCGTCGCGCCGCCATCCACTCTGTAGACAAAGGCTGCGTTGCTATGATAAGTCCAATAAATTACTATTAGAACTATACTTCAGTCTCTTTTTTCCCTGCACGAGTTGTTGGGGTTCTCCCCTTCTCCCTTAACTCGCGACATTGGCATAAGTGGTCATAAATGAAATGCAATATGTGATTTTGGTTCGGATACAAGCTCCTGCAGCAGACAAGCACGAAAGAACCAAACGCTGAAATGATTGGTATCTTACACAAGTCGACACTTGACGTACTTGTTGTTTCGCGACCATACTCCAGGTAGAGAGGAAAATTTTCACTTTTGTCGTCTTTTTCGTAATGTTAGTCCCGATTAATTGTAAGGCCTCGCCTTCTGTGTACTGATTATGACCGGGCAGGCTAGAACGGAGGTACTTATCCACGGGGTCCCAATCCGGATTGGGGGTTGGGTGATGATAGCAATAAAATGGAAGAAAATGGCAAGCAGAAATGAGAGAGAGGGGTCCATGACCAGCTGTGTAGAATGCTACTACGGCATTCGCCTGCAATAAATCGGATAAACCACCGAGAGAGGTGGCTTATTGCGTCAACTGCGTCTGATCGGGAAGTCCTACATTCGAATCCTGGCAGTAGCAAGATTTTCGACACTAGTTTGTCAGCTAGATCGAATTCAGTCCCTGTCGGGAGGAGAATTCTATTAGCCGGCTGCTCTGATTGGTAGTGTTCCATGGTTTCTCCAATCAACACCAGGCGAATGCCAGAGCAGTACCCTAACAAACGGGCCACTGACCGCGCAATATCTTTCCTTCCTCTTCCATATCCTATCCCCACCCCTTACACATACACTACACTACACTACCACATATGCTGGGAGGCAGGTCGGGAGCTGAGAGTTTGTCCTGGGTGGGATGGTGCCCCTCTGATCGGAGATACTTGGTTGAAAAAAACCCGCTAGTCGACGGTATGTCGTCGCCGAATCTCGCCATTCAGCGGGGGAAGATCACCGCCACCTCTCGAAGAAAATACATGTATTACACTTACGGGACTAATGGTGTCGTTTGTTGACGGGCCCGGAATCACTAACAACCACCCAACCAACCATCAGGTAAACCACTGATGAAAGCAATCTATCAACAATTTTGATCCCGGCAGGCGTCACAAGTCACCTATGTCAAACACGTGTGGTGAATATCTGTTCGCTTGCGGGGATCGAGCTCGCGCTCTCCCTTAGAGCGGTCGCTGGTGCAGTCGACGGGCGAGGCGCCGCCGCCTCCACGCTCGCCGCCGCGGTGTCGGCGCGAAGGCGCGACATTCAATGCAATTATTGCTCCGCGCACTGCACGCGGTCAAAGAGGTTCGCGGAATAGGCCGCGGGGCATGTCACGGGGCCGCCTGTCGTTCTGTCGCGCCCGCGAGGCACACGCACACACGCGCACACACCCACACGCGCACATACGCACACACACGCACACACGCAAAACCCACGCACACACCCACGCGAGTTCCCGTTGAGCGCGACAACGGCAGATGTGTTGCGAGCTCTTTCTCCATGACTAGGCCCCAAAATTCCCCAACTTTGAAACGAAAAAAAATCTAAATTATGGACCAACCATACGAATTAAGTTTGAGAACTTGGTGGCGTAATACACTAACTTAACATTACTGAACTTAACAACTTTACAAAATCTACAAACTTTACAAATTAACGTGAACATTTCACCGTGCAATCTTTCATAGCACTCCACTTCACCACACTTCACTTCACCGCACTTTCCTTCAGTTTCACAACGTCACTGCACTGCACATAATTATTAATAATAATACTAATAATCACAATAACAATAACAATAATAACATTAATAATAATAATAATACTTAATTACATAGAAGACATACTTCCTTACACCGAATTTTATTAAATATATTTATAACACACATATCAACATTCAGGAACCTAATTTATTTTTAAATTTACACAAGCTTTGAGGAAAGGGATCGAAGATTGTCACAGGCAAACCGTTCCAGTCTCTAATAGTTCGATTCGAGAATGAATATTTCCCAACGTCCGTTTTCTGAATTTTTGTCTGAATTTTGTGAATGTGTTCCGCTCTGCCGAAATATGTAGGTTTCCCTAACGATATGAGCTGTCCCTGACGATTCCATTGGCTGTTCCCTCAAATTCAAATCAACCAATCATCGTCCTTTGAGCTGCTTGAATCCCTATATTCGTGTTTCTCCTGTTTTTCGATCTCTATGACTGTCGTTTTTCTTTTTTGATGTTGTTAGAAATTATTTCTCTATCTCAACTCCGGATAAAAATAATTTCCAAACTGATCCCTAAATATTTCCCCGTCAATTTTAAAAAATTCTCCATTCTTTACTTAAAAAGGAAAAATAATCCTCATTTTGGGAACAAAATTCCTCAATCTGTCAACCCTAGACAACGCAAGTGAACCTCGCACTCACGTACCACGAACGCTGACAACATTCCAAGCTGCAAGGATACTAGCGCTAGGGGCCCCAGTGCAGCGTTATGTTTGGCCTCTAGGCGCGATAAAAATGTATGCATTTGTGGAAAATACGAAATACACGGGAATCCAGTATTTATAATGATTTATTTTGCTCTCTTGCAATGTCTCGCATGCAGCTTTGATCTCAGCCGGTCTGTAAGTTGCGGGGTAGTATTTCATTATGACATACTACGAGAAGTGAGAGCGTGGCTGATATCTCTCGCCATTCTCACTGCAATTGTACCTCCGTCCTTTTGTTGCCTCATTGCCCTATGCTTCTCGCGCACCCTCTTGCTTTCTTTCCGGTCCCTGTACTTGTCTCCAGCCTCTGTGACTTGCACTCTCGGTTCTGCAAACTTCGTGCTCCGCTATGTCCTCCATTGCGTGGAGAAGGGAAGCCCCTATAACTGATGCCTAGGCCGGCGACTAACCTCGCGTTTAGAGAGGGAGGAACCTGCCTCTATCCGGCTCTAACACCAGAAGAGACGGCTCAGTGCATTAACTGATGTCGCTGCCGTCCCTCTGGCTGGGAGGTCCTAGGTAGAAGTCCAGACGGTGGCAGGATTTTCGACACTAGCTTGTCAGCCAGATCGAATTCAGACGCTGTCTGGAAAATAATTCTAGAGGCTGGCTGCTTCAATAGTTGGTTTTCCATGGTTTTTCCCATCAACATCAGGCGAATGCCGGAGCAGTACCATACCAAACGGGCCACAGACCACGCCCTATATTTTCTTCCTCTTCCTTGTCCTATCTCAACGCTTCCACATACACTAACATGCTCTTCACTACCACACATGACGGGAGACCGGTCGGGAGCATACAGCTTTCCCCGGCTGGAGCGGTGCCCCGCTGGTGGGGAAACCTGATTGGGGAAACCCCCGCTAGCCGACGGTAGTTTGGCGCCGCATTTCGCCATTCAAGGAAAATATGACCGCCACCTCTAGAGGAAAAAAATACTTGTAGTACACTTACGGGACTAATGACCTTAGTAGTTGACTCGCCCGGAATCACTATCAATCAATCAATCTGCTCCAACTTGCACTTCACTTACTGTTGGCACATTGGCCGCCAAAATGCTTCAAATTTGGCGGTTCGTTTCTAATGAGACACTTTTGATGTTCTTTGAAAGCGTTTCAGAGGAAGGGTCATACATTTTAAACTTGGCGCTGTAGAGAGAGCTTAATTCTACTCAAAAAGCCGCGCGAATTTCTTCCCGGTTGACCAAATACTCACTTATTTCGTACAAAGTTCCTTGACGTAGACTGTCAACTACTTCCTGTTAGTTTGGTGTGCCATCGAAAGATCGCATCAGCTCCTGGGCAGCCCCGCGAAATACACCATTGTCAAAACTTCGCGGAACACAGTGATTTCCACAGCAGACGCCACGACGCGTCACGAGCTCGCATTGTCATCGGAAGCACTGGATGCAGTCGTAACGTGAAGTGAAACGACGAAATTTGTAAAGAAACGGTTGATGTCGTCTGGACAGAGGTAACCGCGATAATCTACTTCAATACTCGTTAATTCTTTCTCCAAGTAACAATCTTTGTGAAATGTACGTCATTTTCTTTCAAGAACTCCCTCGTCTGATGAAAAACTCGATAGAAAAGGCGATGTCATTGCAGCTTCTACTAATTGCTCCCCCAAATTATCTTACGAGTATTTCGCAGCCCCAACACTTCCAGTAATAATGACCTTAGTAGTTGTCGCGCCCGTAACACGAACTACTCACTCGCCCAATCGCACCCTCCCACGACGCGCTGGCTCCTCGTCCGCCCTCATCGCTCTCCCGGCGAAGCCGTTTCCCGGAACCGCTCGGAAGCAAATCGAATCGGTGCGTGCGGCCTGGCTGGTGGGCGCGTCGCCGCTAAGTAACTTTCTGCGCTCACTCGCGCCGTGCGTCGTGCCGTATTTGCGGTTGGTCTCGCGGGCGCCAGCGCGAAGCGTATTTCAGGCGGCTGGCTGCGACTGGGGTGGTTTGTGCGGTGGGACGAGTCATCGTCTTTTGTACATTGATTTTGTGAATGCCTCAGAGAATTGTGTTTTTGTATAATATGAGACTTTTTAAGAAAACTGACAATTTTACAACTGAACATAACAAGCGTCTTTAAGTACATACAGTGGCTGAAAATGAGAATTTTGATTTTGAAAAATTCGTTCTATTAATCAAACACTATTTTCACAATTTGATTTTGTTTCCTGACTTATTTACTTTCAATTCTACCCTCCATATTGTCAGCATTACCAAGTGCATATGTGGTTTGTGCGGCGGGACGAGCCATCAGCTTTTGTACGTTAATTTTGTGAATGCCACAGAGAATTGTGTTTTAGTATAATATGAGACTCTTTAAGAAGACTGACAATTTTACAACTGTGCGTAACAAGCGCCTTTAAGCACATACATTGGCTGAAAATTAGAATTTTGATTTTGAAAAATTCTTTCTATTAATTAAACACGTATTTTCCAATTTCATTTGTTTTTTGATTTATTTACCTTCAATTCTACCATCCGTATTGTCAACATTACCAAGTGCATATTTAATAATTAAATGTTAGTATAATATGAGCCTCTTTAAAAAGACTGACAATTTTACAACTGTACATAACAAGCGCTTTTAAGCAAATACAGTGGCCCGCTTCTGAGGCACACATGCCGAAAGAGTTGCGTTTAATCCTGAAATATTTTTCTATTAATGATATATCGTATCTGGGTGAAACACATGTAAATTTCATCTGTCTGGAACTATTGACTTCTTTAATTTGATATATGCGTTTTGTGATGCACAATTAAGCTTCTTTACTTCTATTTTTTAGCAATATTTTTACGGAATTTTTAACTATCGAATTTAAACCATCTTACGTTCAGAGCTAATCCTGCATCGGTGCAGTAATTTGTCTTTCCGTGTGCCTCAATTAACTTTCTGAAATAAAATACATCAAATGTCTCCATAAACTAATTTTTACTAATGCATTATAGTGCATTTATACCAATGAATATTGATTTTTTTACGCCTTAAAGGTGATTCGCAGGAAATCCAGAATTGATGAAATGATTATAAGTCAGAGACATAATGGAAGGAAACAACATCAAGAAAAATTAAGTTAAGGTATCATTTTTTCAAAGGAAGGAAATTATTGAATTGCGAGCTACTTTATTCACCATTTTATGTTTATACAAACAAGAACAAAATTATATAATCATTCTGTTTCATTAAGTAAGTGAGGTATAAATTGTTGAAGAAATATTAAAGAAACTAGAGTACATATGCTGTTAGATCATAAACCAACAAAAAATGTAAGGAAGTCTCTGGGTAGTAAAGTAGTCTCTCTCTTTCTCGACTGGTTTCTTTGATGAATAAGAAGTTAAAAACAGTTACTGAAACACTATTTTTTGAACGAAAAAGTCACTGGCATTTACAATGTTTCTTCCACACTTCTTAATTTAATGATGTATATTATTTATTAAACTTACATTATAATGCAATTGCAATAGAAGAGCATTTGCAATAGAAGAGCAATGTTCCAATAATTAAATTTCTGGCTAAAGCCAACATAAAAAGTATTCAAAGAACTACATTTCGAAGAAAACAGCATGTAAGCAAAACACATGCAAATGATGGTAAGAGCTCGCCAAAACTTGTGAGTTCAAAGAGTTATTTATGCTTCATTCGACCGTCCACGACTCGCTCTTATCTCAGGTTTAGCGCGGCGAGCAGTATGTAGACACTCCAGATGCCAGGAACTACTCCGGCACTCACATCTATGGACGCATGTCCGCTCAATTAAGTATTTCCATTGAAATCTCGATTCCGATTTTCTGTAGCAATACGTAACTTCCTCAAAACTACACATATTACTTCGCGCGTATACGAGAAAGTAAATATGACTTTTTGGAGCCAACAGATGGCGGCTGAGAAGACGGTGGTACAAAACCGAAAAAAATACTCCAAACTAGAGGATAAGGATAAAGAGAAGAATAAGGAAACTGCCGCTGTAGAAATGCTTTCAAACATATCATAATATGGCCCATTATCAGATATATATATATATATATATATATATATATATATATATATATATATATATATATATATATTGTGACGTACCTGATTGTCGGTACTTTCCACTGCAAATATCAAGGTTATAAAGGACGGGTGTCTTACTCGTGAATGGGTCTTCAGAGGGAATTGATAATACATTGGTAAATCAAAGTAATAAATTAGTATAAACACAAATACAATTTATTCATGAATCAACGTCTAATACACCTGATTACATACATAAAACCTCGATGACTTGGTACCAAGATTCTATCAACCATGTAATCTTATCATACCTTGGGGCCCCAGTAATAATTCGACTGTTGTGGCTGCTCGCCCACGGCGACGGCGACCGTTGACTTTCACCGCGGCTCGGCGTCCCCGGGCGGTTGATGCCGCAGACACGTGCCTCGCTGGTCTGCAGAGGCGGCGATGAGAATTCCTCGGCCGCAATCCCGGATGTTTCCGCATTCGCTCCCACACACGCAATCACAGCATCTCGTGGATGTCCATTGCGTTCATACCATGCACTCGAATTATATTACTGCGCCCTTCCTCGGTTCTGTTCGGCTTCCCTCTCGCAACCGCTATGCACGTGATCCCACTTCGTACCGGCGTTCATTACACTATGCACTGTTCTATAAATTACCGGCTTCCAATCAGCGATTATACAAACCTAACACTATTTCACGTTCTTCGTCTTTGGTAATGTCCTGCTCTGCTTGCAGCTAACCGTCTTTCTTCGGCCACTTTCTTCCACTCGCTCTCAGCAACTGTCCTCAACGGCCGTCTCCCGGCCACTCTCCTCGGCCGCCACCCGGCAACTGCTTTCAACCGTCGCGCCCGACTCCTAACGGCCGAAATCCCCCCCTCTCTCGCTAAGCCACGGCGGAGGCGACGACCACTCTTCCCCCCACCGTTTGTCCTCGCACCTGCCGCTATGCCGCGTAGTTCAAAATGAGTAGTAATTATACTCCTGTACTTCTTGTCTTTAATTACATATGGAAACGCTTCCGCGTTTCAATATATATATATGTGTGTGTGTGTGTGTGTGTGTGTGTGTTAAAACGTTTCAAAGAAGCCAATGGAAATCACATACAGGTAGAGGAATAACATCACACGATTCTTAAAGCGAGCGCAGAAATCGTAGCTCCTTATCACAAGATTCTTGTTAGGTGCAATGAGATACTTCTTCAATGCACGTAATAGTCAATAAGATATCTCCTCACTCCTGGTTCAAGCCCGACTCACGTCAATGCATCTGTAGTGCCTTGGATATGTATGCCCGCGCAATCTTCCCTTCCTTTCCCTTGTCCTGTCTTCAACAATTACTTAAACACACACTTACATGATCTGCATTACCACGCATGCCGGAAGTCCAGTCGGAAGCTTCGAGTATGCCCCGGCTGGGGCGGTGCCCTGCTGGTGGAGGATACCTCGTTGGGAAAAACCCCGCATGAGTCAGCGGCGGATCACGGCATCTAACGGAGGAAGATCACAACTAACACCGCAGATTAAAAAAATGTACTACACTTACGTATTTGACTATTAAATGTTCGATCGAATAATACCGTAGAATTTTATCCACAGCCGACGTCGCTGTAATAATTCAATACATAACAGACAGTTGAGATAAATTGCATCAAATTTTGAAGAAACAGCACACCATCAACAATTTCAATGATTTTCAGCTTCCAAAAATATTGGAACTTACAAACTACAAACAAAATAATCAGGGTTGGCGGGCCTCTGGGCGGCCCTTTTCGTCACGTTAGAGTTAATGAATTTCAAGTCGGCCGCAAATACCCAGTCGGCGAATTTAAATTCCGGTCCGCCCCCATTAGGCTCCCGGGGGGCCTTAGGGCGAATATCGTTCAGCGGCCCGGATATTATAATATTTAAATTATGCGCGCGGCCCGTCGCGAGCGTCACTCGGCGGCGCAGGGCGGAGCGCCTGGCGGAGATAGGAAGCTGATGAGGGCCGCGCGCCGGGCGACCCCGGGATGGCAATTTCCTGGACGGCGAACTAAGACGCTCGCCGGCGCGAGCGCGCGCGGGAGGCGACGCTAAGGAGCGGCGTGGGGTGGAGCGGCGTGGCGCGGCGCGGCGCCGGCCCGGGTGGCCCGGGGGGGGGGAATTTGGAGGGGGGTGCGGAGGAGGCGTCGATGGCTTTTCGATGCGGGGCGGGCGCTCGCCGTCGCGGGGTGCCCAACAGTGGCCGAGTGTGCGTTTCGAGGGGCACGAAAGGCGCGGGATGGAAGTAGGACGTTTGCTCGAGTGCGTAGACGTAGGATGGCTCAGAGTGTCGAGTGACGTCACTGCAGTGCCTCTGACCGGGAGGTCCCAGAATTCCACTCCCGATGGTGGCAGGATTTTCGAGATTAGCTTGTCAGCGAGGCCGAATTCAGCCGCTGCTTGGAGGAGAATTCTGGCGGCCGGCTGCTCTGATCGGTAGTTTTGGGTCGTTTCTCCCATCAATACCAGGTAAATCACGGAGCAGTACCCTAACAAATGGACCAAGTACCGCGCACGATCTTCCCTTCCTTTGGGCATAGCAAGCAAAACACATCTCGCAATTATAGAGAGGTTCCAATCAAAAACGCGAAGATTGATCGCAGCAGAACTGTGGTTCATCTCAAACACAATGCTACGCGAATACCTAAATATTCTGACACTTAAAACGATGTGAATGAATCAGTTCGTACTATCTTCTATGCCTTTAAAACCAACCAAATGTCTTAGACATCGTACATAATAGGGAAGAAACTCACCGACTAATAAGTAATAGAACAACCAGAAACTGGAGAGCCTACATAAAGAGAAAACTACATAATCGGAGACCAAACCGAGCATCAAAAAGGAAATTAATATTAATATTAGGAGCGACATTTAATGTATTATTTATCATTTGGACTATATAATTCTAAATATCCTGCAACTGGTATTGTACCTCAACTTATTGTGTCAATAACCTCCATATCAATCAGATTTTTCGTCGTTTTCCTGATACTTTCAGAGAATGAAGAAGATGGCCTTTTCTTTTGTTTCTGAACATAAATGTAACGTCAATATCTGTGTACGTTTTCTGGATTTCAGTGAGTTATTCATATTATCGTTTTCATGTTCTCGTGACAGTATGTCGATTCCTTCACCAAGGGCACGATGAGAGATAACTGCAAAAATCTTTAGATTTTTCCTTTGCAAAGAGTTTTTATTACAGCTGATATTTTCTTATCGATTTTTGTCAAAAATTCACGTTTCCACTTATACTCATAATTCAAGAGTAATGAGTTAGAGTAGAGATCATGGAATTTAACGAAATATGCACAGTACGACACACACAGTTTTAACTGTTTTTAATTAAATAAATTAAAAAACACCCTTAATACTCTATTACAGATTCATAAATTAGTGTAATCCTCAACTCGAATTCCCCATAGGGAAGGCGTACTTTTTTATCGTAGACGCAAAATGATGGTAAAATATACCACTGAAATATCTTGACCAACACATAAACTAATTGCTAGTATCATACATACTCATTTTAAAATAGATCGTATATTTACTTGCGAAAAATAGCGTCGTGATGCGATTTTTAAATTTCTTCTGTGATTTTATACTCAACAAGATTGCAGGATCCTGATCAGACTAATTATGCGTAATTATGCTTTTGTTTATTCACTATTTATATACGTTCAATTTTTTATATTATTTAAAGCAAGAATTCACCATGACGTTTACGTCTATGTCGATACGGATACTGCAATCGGTCAATATTTCTTCCTTTCGTAGCAGTTACAAACATTTCTTTCGGGTATCCTAGCGATTTTTTTCAGAAAAAGTACACAAATGCAGAGAAGTAGAGAGAGGTAGGATAGTGCAGTTTTCGCCATTAAACCCTGAGTCAAAGAGCCTGTGCATTGGCGGTGTGCTGTGTTAGAAAACGTGACTGTCTCCGCGTGGTCGGCAAACCAGCAATCATTCGAGTCGTGCAAGTGCCATCTGCTTCAGACTTTCAGCATTTGTGATGATTGTGGTAAGTACTTAATTTACGTTTTTCATTTGTTACAAGCTACAGTTCGTGCTCCCAACTTGTCTGGCTCACTATAGGTTGTATTATATGGAGCGAATATTTTCATAACGATACTTACCAAAAACGCTCGTTGATACATGTATTCATAATTTAACTTTATGCTAATACACAGACCTCCCAGAACACAAGAAACTATTGTACACTTAAGTACGTAACACGCGATTTAACTATTTTTTCGTTAAATAAATTAATAAAATAAATACTGCTGGAATTGTGAAAGTGTGTCCAACATTCGGAGCGATAGAGCACAGAATCGCTGGAAGATGATTTCCGTGATACACTTTATTATTCTTATAAAAATATTTGAGAGGAGAGCTATAAATTCAGAAGAAAATCATGGTTCGTTAATACATTTTGGTAGATGAACAAAATGTAAGCGGGTTGAGCTCTTCAGCACTTCTTTTTCAGTAAATGCGAATAAATCCCGTTTTCCAGGATAATCTAATACATTCATAAATATGGAAGTAAAGAGTAAACAGCATTTCCCAATAATCGACGAAAAATTCATTAGACCATATCTTGTGTGGTTAAAATGGTTAAAACAACACCAATTTATTTTTATATTTAACGTACAAAATATTGTTTTTCCTTACTATAGTTTACCTTTCCTTGCGTACACAAACACCTCATATCCCACATCTTGCTTAACCATCTAAGAGAAGTTAGATAATCTCAGAACTTTTTTCAAATTATTTCACTTTAGCCAAAAGAAATTTAGTGAAAGTCCAATCTAAAACTGCACGAAGCTTTTTTTATAATAAAGAGTTCCTAAGGTACCCCCTTTATCAATATCAGTAATAAATAAAATAATTCGAATCTATAATTGTAGTGCCACATGACTGAACGTTGTATTCTTTCTCAAGGCTTCAAAAAATTCCTACCGTGGGTAGAGGAGAAAAATAAAGAAAACGAGGACGAGAATGAGTTAGAAGTTAAACATTGATTGAAATAACTTATTTGTTGATTGTGTACAATTTGCGTGGTGGAGAAAGAAAATAGGGAAAATATGTTCGAGGGATGAGTAGAAGAAGAAAGAGAAAATCATAAAAAAATGGTAAGTGCAAGGGAAGATTAAAATAATTTGAGAAGTGATGTTCGGTATATGGGGAATTATAAAAAGAGAATAGTGACCTGATGAATCTGATGTACGATAAAAGTGAATCCTATAATTCTATCGTAACCCTGTAAGTAAATAGTACAAATGTGAATCCTATTGGGATGATTGGGTAGATTCTACTGTTGAAAGAGTACATTATGAAACGATAATGTAACGTATTAATATACGAGTGTGTTAATCGAGTTAACGATATTCGTTCCTTGCTCGTACCGTAATTTTACACTCGTGTATTAATACCCATTACATCGAGTATCATACAGTCCGTTTTCTTCAACTGATGGTAACTTTTATAAATTAAACTTTTACATTGAATCATTCCCTGGCATTGGACACGTAGGATTCCGCCAAGGCCATCTAGCGGACAGCTCGCTATTCTACCCTACCCGCCCCAGGTGGATTTGACTTGCCACTGCGCTAGTCAAATAGGATGAAAGTGAAATTACCATTCAATTTATTTTCAACAATATTACACGTAAAAAATTACTAATAATAAAAGAAATTAAAGCCGATCAGATGGCCGAGATCGCTAAGGCAGTAGTGCCGGAGTGGTTTCGGACCAGAAGATCGCGGGTTCGAGTCCCGCCTCGGGCATGGGTATATTTGTGTGTTTGTGTATGTCTCTATGTGCTGTCCATTCACCCCCATTACCATCATATCATCATTTCATCCTCCATACCCCTAGGGCTAACAACCGTGGGGGTTAAAAAACCGGATCCAGCTGAAAATGCTGGTCCCCCCCAAAAATTGTCGCAAGCACCTGCCACCGTGAGAATAAATAAAAACTGGGCCACGGTAAAGGCAGGATGCTTGCAAGCGTGGTCCTAGTTGGCCGATTAACGAAAAAAAAAGAAAAGAAATTAAAACTGACAAGCATAATATAATATTAAATACAATTTTAATGTACACAATTGCACACAATGGAATGAAATATTTATTAGAACGATTGTCAATTATTAAGTATCAATACTTGGTTTGTAAACGTCTCTGTGATTGGTCAAGAACCTGTATCATAACAACATCTGAAACGTAATGAGTATCATTACACAACGGTTTGACGCCATAAAAAACATAATTATACAATGGGAGTAAAAAAACGAATATTTTATACAAGTCTTGTAGAGACTTGGTGCTCTAATCCAGCGGTAGTCAGCGCGTGGGGTGCGTCCGGGGAAACGATAGCAGATCCTGTGAGTTTGCCAGCAGGTGGTCTCGACGAGAGTGTTGAAATAGCTTCGCATGCAAAATACAGATACGTCGCTCGCTTCACTGTGTAAAATATGTGTTGTACTATTATGTCAGGTTGTTTCAATTTTATGAAATATAATAATTTTTATAAAGTATCTATATTTTTTATTTGTATGGAAATTTTCTTGACTTTAGGCCAATAATAAACGTATTTTAAATATGTGTTGACGTATAAATAACGATAATTATTGACTTAAACCAAAAAAAACAATTCCCTACAAGTAACCAACGAGGTCAAGAAATCAATCACCTGTATATTGCACAAAAAATCCAATATTATTCATAATACAAATGATGTGTATAAATTTAATATTAAGGTTGATAGTATGGAAAATATTAAAAATATTAATAAACAGTAATTTTCAAATGCATAAAAGGGTAAAGCGATTCTTATGAAAGTTGATACTTTCTTCCGATTGTTTTGGACTTGTCGAGTAAAATCTGCCGGTTTGGCTTCCAATCCTCTTGACCACTGAAAATGTACCTCAATTTCGTGTTTGTTGGCGCGTTACTTTTGTCATTACTCCCGTAACTGCAGTGAGTGTTACTGTAGGGAGGTGGTGGTGTTCCTGGTACCTCTGGGGCATGAGATGCTGGGCCGATATGCATGTCGACTGGCGCTATTTCACCTCCATGTATCTTCCCGTGGGCATTAATTGCT
Source organism: Gryllus longicercus (assembly GCA_038098605.1). Taxonomy (NCBI): domain Eukaryota; kingdom Metazoa; phylum Arthropoda; class Insecta; order Orthoptera; family Gryllidae; genus Gryllus; species Gryllus longicercus. Next base: position 363,612 of record JAZDUA010000299.1, read on the forward strand.
ATATCAGTTGATATGGAATGATTTGAATGACAATGAAGCGGTGGTAGAATGAGGTCACAGGAAACCGAAAATCCCCGAGAAAACAGGCATGAACTCGCTTCGTTCATTGCAAATTCCACGTGAGTCGAGCGAAATTTGAACCCGACTATGAAGAACTGAAAGATTGTTTGATTAGTAATTCCTGGCGGTTCAACTGCTAAGGTCATTAGTTCTGTAAGTCCAGTGAATTGAATTTCTCGGTAAGTGGGTGTGATTTTCCCCCGCTGGAAGGCGATTTCCGGCACGTCTGCTGGCGTGTATTTACCCTAAGAAAGTATCTCTCACCAGCGGGATCCCGTCCCAGTCGAGACAAGCTCTTGAATTGAGACAAGATGAGTGGTACTCCCGAAGGAGAGGAAGATGAAAGAAGCCTCCCTTCTGTCCTCTGCACCGGCGCGTCGGCCCACCGCAGCCGCCCTCCTGCCGCCGCCTACGCGCAGCCTTCTCGTCGTAAGCGAGACGTGCGCGGCGTCGGCGACAAGTTTCCCGTTTAACCGTCGCCGGCGAGGGCGCCGCGAGCGGCTTTTCAATATCCTTAGCGGCGACGAACGACTCCACACAGAGGCACCCTGCCCCACTCCCCCCGTCACTCCTCACCCGCCCCTTCACTCGCCCCCCTCACCCGACCTCATCACCCGCCTCCTTATCCGCCCCCAACACCCCACACCTCACACCGCCCCTCGCCCCGCTCTCACACCCTGCCCCCTCACCTGCCCCCAACACCCCGCCTCCATCACCCGACCGCGTCACCTCGCTCCCATCATCCCGCTCCATCATCACGCCCCCCATCCTATCCCCAACCCCACCAGCTCATCCCGCCCCCTCACCCCGCCTCCCCTTCCGCCCCTTAACCGCCCCCTCCCCTCCTCACGCAGCCCCGTGCCAGCCACCCACAGCCAAAGTCTGTGGACTCATGGACCACGTGTGGATACACGTACGGACGTACTATCCCGAACTGAGCAAGAGAAACTCCATAAGTTTGTAACAGCAAAGTTACGGTATATTCATATTAGTGTTGTTATTGTTCGATCATTAAAAGAATGAATACAACATAGAGGTTTCTCAGTTTTGGTTTAGGTTAAGATAAGACATGAGCACTCCAATGGGTATTGGTGTGGTGGGTATAGTTGTGTGGTGGGTGTAGTTAAGTGGCGTGTGTAGTTGATGTAGTGGTTATAAGTAGGCTGGTGGGCGTGTCTAATTGGGGTGGCGAGTGTAGTAGCGCTGAGGAAGAGGCAAACGTATGAGGGAAGATGGCCAGAATGGCGTAAAGGGAAGTGACGGTGGCGAGTAAGCAGGTTTGAGGAAGGTATCAGAGATTGTGGGATAACGCGAATACAATGGGTTTGTACTCGTATGGGGATGACGAAGCGATGGGAATGACAACGGCGAGTGTCTAAGGCGTGGGTGACAGAGGTCATCTACAGAGATCATTATTCCAGTAAGTGTGGTGCATGTTTCCCCCCTCGAAAGGTGGTGTTGACATTGTCCCATGGATGACGAGATCGGCGTCGACCTACCGTCGGCTAGCGGTGTTTTCCTCAACTAGGTATCTCCCACCAGCGGGGCTTAGCCCCAGTCGGGACAAGCTCTTAGCTCCCGACCGGTCTCCCGGCGGTGTGTGGTAGTATAGTGCATGTGAGTGCAAGTGTGTGTAAAGGGTGAAGGTATGACACGGAAGAGAAAGGAAAGATTAGTTAGTTAATGCCTGATTTTAGATTTACCTCAGATTTGAATTTAGCTCAGAGGGTTCTTTAGGCATGGGGATCATGCAGTAAATCTACTACATGGGACTGTCTGTTTTACTTCCCCTCCAAAGGAAGGCGGTCGACGGATTTTTTCGTCTTCAAAAATCCACGACTTAGATCGGGTTTCAACACGCAAACATGGGTACATCATCCCGACTCTCTAACCGTTATACCACCTAACACGGCAATCGAAATATCGCGCGCGGTCCGTGGCCCGTTTGTTAGGGTAGTGCTCTGGCATTCGCCTGTTAGCGATGGAGCTGTCAGCGAACGAGCCCTCTTCATTAGGCCACAAATCGCCGTCGAGGGGGTTGCTGAGGTGATCTCCCCGCGGTGATCGATGGGGAGAAGAAGCTGCTAATTCGAACTGTCTCCTCCCGCCCCCCTACCCCCACCCTGCTCGCAGAGAGGGACAAACAAGAGGGGGGCAACTCCGTAGAAGCCATTCATCCTGAGCGTAAACAGAGAGAAGATTCAACGCTACAAGTGTCGGCGCTAATTCTCCTTCCTTTGCACTTCTACTGAAATTGTTTCCTTTAGTGAAGACGCTGGGGTCAGATATACGCAAGAATGCAACAAAAGTTGTTTTTATATACAAGGAAATATATATAACTCACAGGATACAAACCACAACGTCCTGAAACATTTTATAATATTACGAGTCCATCTCTTTCATCGTCTTCTTTAAAGTGGATAAAACTGCATTTTTAGATTATCAGGTTGACTATTAATAATACTCTACTTTAACTGTTGCGCACATCAAACGTGTGTGTAACATTCTATACACTAATGTTTTTCATTCAATATTTTGTTGCACTATTCAACGTCCTGTTTTTAGTTTTGTTTAAACGGATTATTATCTCATCATGTTTATGATAAGGGCACGCTCAGCAAATATCAAAACTACAATTACACAAATTATTTAGAAGTTACTCTTTTGCATGAAAGTTTGAATGAAGTGCTGGTTTGAATGAAGTGCTGGTTCTGCGCCAAAGGTCACGCATTAGGGTAGGTAATGGGCAAGTAATTGGTCTGTGTTGGATCTCCTCTCACACTGTTCATGAAAAGATCTAGATATTAATTTCACAGATGAAATGGGGAACAATCTTGTCTTGAATAAGTTGAGTGTTGGTTACGGGGAAAGTGGGAGGGGAAATAGTTGATATTGGTGGTGGTGTTAGGAATAGGTGTGGTGTGATCGCAGGTGTGGGAGACGACGGGGTGGGGAGCTGACGTAGCAGAGGGTGAGCCAAAGTAGCGTAAGGGCAATACGGTAGGCAAAGTGACATAGCGATACCGAGGCGCGAGAGCAGGTGTAGGGGAAGTACGGCTGTGGAGGTAGCAATGAGTGTGGCGTGATGGCGACTGTGGTATAATGGCGAGTGTGGCGTGACGGCAGGTGTGTGTGTGTGTGTGTGTGTGTGTGACGAGGATATGGTGGGGTGACCTGGCGATCTGCGCGGCCGGCCGTGGGAGAACCACCGCTGCGGAGGCGACGTAGTAACGGGTGTGGGGCGCCAGGGCTGGCAACCGACACCACAAAGCGAGCGGAGGACATTGAAAAAGCTCATTGTAGGCAAACTAATCTATCAGCGGCGGCGCGGCTGTGAGTGTGGTCGGCGGCCGCCGCTGCGCTGTTTCCGCCGCGCGCGCCCATTCAAGGCCCTTTGCCGCGTATTCAGCGCCGCCGTTGCGGCCGCGCGCGCCGCCCTTCTTTCGGGCCGCAGCCCTGCGCTGCGTGGCTGCCGCGGCCGCGCTCTCTACCCCACCTTGGCGCGGCTTTCCCACACATTATCCCACGCGGGCGCGCCGATCACAGTCCCGGCGGAGAGGCGGTTTTTGTTTGGACGCACCACGGTCCACTTTCGGGGGCTACGCAACATATCTCCAGTTCTTTAGGTCAGTATTTTTTCTTTCCGCCTGAAGGGTACGGAGAAAGTTATGTAATTGCTGAGCGAAAAAATGGCAAATGGAAACTTTTTGGCAGAAAAAGTCTAATAACAGGGGTGTGGCAACGAAAAAGTGGATAAATCCTGTAGCTAAATTTAAAAAAAAACGCCCACGTGGTGTAGCAACAATCCATGCTTTGTGAGTCGTTGATATCGAGAAAGTGAATAACAGCATAACGTCTGTCTATCCGACCGTTCGTCTACCTGTCCGTCCGTCCGTCCTTCCGTCCATCCGTCCTTCCGTCCTTCCGTCCATCCGTCCATCCGTCCGTCCGTCCGTCCGTCCGTCTGTCCCTCTGTCCGTCTGTCATATTAATTTCTTTTGTAAATAATAAACAATTTACGTGTTTCTGCAGTGATTCTATGCTTCTGCAATGCACATTTTTGCATATATACCATTTTTTCAAACCAACTTTTGAGTGCTTATTGCCCCACAACCATTCGGAATATCTCAGTAGTATATTAGACAAAATATGTTTAAAATTGTCCTAAGAGTTTATATGCGCTGTTTCGACATTTCCTGGTCACCCTATATAATATCAAAATAATATTTTAAAATAGGTATAGAGGCTGAATGAGACGTATGGTATACAAGTTCAATCTCTGTATTCCGAAATCCCCGTCTTCTCATTTGTACCTTATTTATTTAAAATGTGAATAAAAACGGCAAAGAGTGTTTTTGGAAAAAAATGATAGAAGGAAAAATTCGCTTTCGTGGATATTTGCATTGGCAAACGAACTACATAGATAATTTCCAACGTATTTTCATCCCTTCATTAATTTCTTAAGTGTTATTTAACAGAAATACGTAAATAAGTGCGTCGTGCCTATACTGTGGGACGTCAGCACATTATTTCGGAAAACAAATAGAATACAAGATATCGCCAACTACTGTTCTCAAATGAAGACTGCGTGAACAAGTAACACAATTGTGCTCGCTACGCAGTTTTATTCTAGCACATGGCGGGAGCTTAATCGCGGCGGTCCGCAATAGTAAGCAAAAACGTATGCATTTTAAAAATGTTTTCCTTTATTGTGTATTAAAATGGTAGCATTTTAAATAGCTTGTGATTCGTTAGCGTGTAAAACCCCTTTAACATACACTACGCGAGTTCTCTTTTTTATGTGGAGAAACACTCTCGTTACACGAGGTATTAATTAGATGACGGGGCATGCATTGCTACGTGTTCGCACATTAGTAATTTTGAAATGTGCAAAAAAGTGTGTAAAAAGAACGTGCATGGATTGCCGACAAGCTTGCAAATTATGCATGACGAAACTACATTCAACAGCAAGTTGATTATACTGCGGTACGATTATGTCTTGACTGCATTTTTCGAAAGTCCACATGAACGATGTTTGAAAACACGATAAACATGTAAAGGTGAGGATTTTGTAGGATAACATTAATTCTAAGTAGAAAATGAATTTTTTAACACATCTAACCTTTACCATTTAACTTCACTAAAGGTTACACCCGATGAGAAATAATTTTAATACAATATTTAGACAAAAATTACGTATCATGTTCAGAAGTGTATTACTTCATTTTATTACAAAATAAAAATGCGTTTCATTCGAAAAAACCTTACAAGCAGCGATCATTTGGGGAAGAACGGTTCACCTTGACCGAAATATGTAGAAAAATTAAGCAGAAACACTCACCTACACCAACAGCTGTTAAGAAATCGACGTGAACTCACCTGCAACACACAAAACGTTATAAGAAACATTTACTTACATTTATTAACATTTATAGAATTCAATACATACAACAACACAAGTAGAACACATTAATTTCTAAACTTGTTAAATGTTACTTTATAAAGCTAGAGCATTTTACAATTAAATCTGTCAGTCAAAATGCTCATTAAAATTGAAATTATTACAAATCAATAACTTATTAAATGAACAAACTGTATTGGCTGAAAAAGAGAATTCAGTGGTTCTGTGATCCTAAGGAGAAATGTTTCATGTCGTTTACGTAATTACGGAAACCGAGGCGTGGCGGGGCAGGGCGGGGTAGTATGTGGTGTGTAGGGTGACGTGCGCGGGGTTCCAGAGAGTCTATAAAAGGCGGGCCGGGCGTCCGCTGTGTGAAGGCGGGGGAAGTGGAACGACGCGGAGAGAGGAGAAGTGAGTCGCAGCGAGAAGCCACGAGAGACCAGACGAGACGAGAGAGTGCAAGGGCAAAGGCGTGGGAGTGGCGGTGGGGGTGGCGGGGGTAGGATGGGGGGGTTGCGTTGGCGGGCGGGGTCAGAGGGTGGGGGTGGTGACGAGATAGAGCAATGCGGATACGGTGTCTGGGTGGGATGAGGGCTGGGCGGAGACGGGACGGGGACGGGAACAGGGTGGGCGCGATGGGCGGGCAGTCGTGGTGGAAGCCAGCGGGGCGGGGCGTGCGCGGGGTAGGTGGGGAGGGAGAGCGTGACGGTGCAGGGCGGCGCAGAGACGGGCAGGGCGGGTCGGGTAGGCACACGGGCAGTGCGGGGCGGGGGTGGCGAGACGTGGTGCAGGCCGTGTCAGAGAGAGGCGTGCGGGGCGGCCCAACGCGTGTGCCGCGTGCGGGGGTGTGAAACGGGGCGCGCGATGCCAGACGTGCGAGAAGAGTGGCGCGGGCCGTTTCAGTGAGGGCGTGCGGGGCGTACAGAGACGGCGGGGCGGGGTGGGGGCGCGCCGGACACGAAAAATGCATATAAAGTGCGGAGGCGCGCAAATCTGACAGTCGTTGGCGCGCGCCTTCCGGAAACGTCACTGCGCGCCCTTAATAAAACACGCGCGAGACGCCGCGCGGCGGCGCGGGCGGGGCGGGGCGGGGCGCGGCGGGGCGGGGCGGGGCGGGGCGGGGCGAGGGGAGCGGCGGCGATGGAAGCGACACCGCGAGCGCAGAGGAGCCGCGAGGCAGCGACGGCGTCAAGGGAGGAGACGCAAATGTGGTTGGACGAGCGGACAGAATGAACAACGCTAATCGCTATTCGTTTGTCCGATTTCGACGTCACGTAAGGGAAATTAATGATAGATTAAGCGTCAAGGCTGCCATCGCAAGTCTAAATCTAGACCAAATTGTTGATTCAACCAATGAAATATCTCAATTTTCTTTACACTGTTAAATCACTTCCCTCATTTTATTATTAATATAAATAACCTGGAATAATTTAGTTATTTAAAGTATACTTATAGCATCTTCAAGAAGAATAATTTATTTGTTATGAGATTCCGGTTTTTGTTTCGTATATTGACATGGAAAAGTTTAAATATTTTTTCTTGCATATTTGTAAGATTGTAGTATTAAATGCGTTAAACGCTATTTTATATTAGAACAAATGTGAAAAAATATCATTACGATTTTTTAATAATAGAAAATTAAAAATTATAAAAAGCTATAAAAATTAACAAACTGAATAAAGTTTTATAAATTTATTTGTGAAATGTTCAATTATATATCCACAATATATGAAATACAATAGACACAATTCATTACTAGTTCGTCAAATTTTCCATACTGTTATATCTGTATTTGTCGTGTTTAAATACTAATCCCACTATCGCTTTTATTCCATTTCTTGAAGGTATTCTCTTCGGTGGAAATGAATTATAATATTATTTGTAGAATATAAGACAAACATTTAATGAAACTGACTTAAGAAAACGTGTGTAATTAAAGGTTTCCATGAGCTCACGCTGTGCATGGGTGGTATCAGTGGGTTTGTAAGGCTTCTCTAGAGTAGGATTTTAGCATTTCCTACGAGTAACAGCAGAGGATAATCTGCGTGGAGATTGCAGCATCTGGTGTCGTATTACTTATGTAAACATGGAGCTTGAGTTAGTATAAACAAACATATTTTGGTGCATCTGATTAATAAAATACAACGATATTTAGTGGTAAACAAACACGTTTTCTAATTGTTTATGTATTTAGCATATAACATTAGTTATTATAACATGAAAACAAATCCATTTATTGCTTTAGAAGTAAAGAAAAGCTGAGCATTCATTATATTATATTGCTTGTTACAAAGTGTAAAATGACCATAAATTGTTTACTAACGTGTCAGAAAGGAAAACTAAACATAATAACTTTTTTTTTCCAAATTGCGCGATGTGCTGTGCAAGCAGTAAGTTGACAAAGTTTTAACGTAATCAAATGAACAGCAACGAACAAACATTGATTTTTCTATATTATATTTTAATGTTAAGAATCATTTGAAGGTCAACCAGTGAATTAGAGAGATTATCTGTTTATTTCTTATTGACTTACTTCAATCATTGGGAGATACCTTTTCGATGTAAGTTGACTTTTCATTGTGTATGATTTTTTGTGTGTATGATCATTTCACATGATGTATGATGTGCCTTAGTACGGATAGCTGTCAGTTTTAATTTTTATAAATTTATTTTACCTCGAATATATTACATATTTATGAATAAAACTTCTGATTGTTACAGATAAAATATACACGTGACACTAGTCATCACATTCTATACCATTTGCAATTATAAATTAGATTCTAAAAGCAAGCAGTATATATTACCGCAGCACAATACGTGTGTTGCAATAAATATAATTTATTAGATTAAATGCAAAATAAAGCTCTCTTCAATTCCATGTACAATAGCAAAAGTTAGAAATTTGCGAGGGAAAGGAAGAGAGGTCACACAGCAAAGGGCCAAAGTTGAGCCCCGAGGTAAGTAGAAATGCATGTGCAGTACGTGACAAAAAATTGGAAAATGGATTTATAGAAGCTGCGTACCAGAGGCCAGAAGTGATTTCTCGTGATGGTGTTTCAAGATACAGAATTCGAAGAAACAGTAAGAAGCAAACACTGAACGGATTTGGCAATAAAACGAAAAAGAAGGGAAGAAATACGATAGCATTATAAGACGAAAAGCAATGAGATTTATGCCAGGAGCTTGACGCAAGGTGGCAAACCTATCCTTGACTACGCTTCTAAAAATAGGTTTCGGGGAAATTACAAGAGCTTCAAAGGAAAGAGAACAAAGCCTGAAGATAAGGAGAAACTAGATAGACAAAGATAACAAAATGATAACATGGTTAACGACGTAGCCGAGGAACATCAGTGACAGGATTGTGTGCGTTGTGAGGCGTCTTTAAGACGTAGAAAAGGTAAACTGCTTTCCTGAAGAAACAAGCCACCCGAACATAGAAGCCGTCATGTGAACTACCAACATGTGAGCATAGAGGTCTGAAGTAATCGCCCCTGAGCGGTGTACTCGTGTGAATGTGTGATTAATGTACAAACACAAAACAGTATGTATGTATTGTATTGTATGTATTGTATGAGAGCAGCATTAGTAGAGGGCGCAGCATTTGCACGAAGGTTATACTATTCTGAAAGACTCTTCGAACTGAGCCGAGCCAGGTCCTCCTATTAAAAATTGAATTTATGTTAGGATCAATCAGATCACTGAGAAACAAGTGAAGGGGACAAAACTTCCGGTATCTGTTGTGAATGCGGTGAATATACCAATTACGATCTCTTTTGTTACAAGCTGTTTGGTCAACCAACATAATTTCTGTTGCTAGCACTATCACCAGCAAGGTGCCACTGCGGAGAGACTTTCCAGGCGTGGCAGTTCGTCACAATGCCTTTACGTCAAAATGTCGTGCACTACGCTAAATGGCATATTAATCAATTCCAATGTAGCTCCTAACAAAAGCAAACTTGGTGCATGAAACTCAAAGACCACGCACGCGAGATGATTTTCGCCGTGCGAAATGAGATGTTTTATTTTAACCCTGGGAACCGCGCCGACGCAACGAACAAAAACTTGAAACTTCCTACGAAGACTGCTGATTGTTAGCCTGCCAACCTATACCCGCAACCCACGACTGGGTTCAGGAGGAACCGGGTTCAAGCCTCTCGTCACCTCAGGAGCCTTGCGAACATCTCGGAGGGTGAAGGTAACCTTCTTGTGAAACAAGGGTTGCCAACAATATTCATGTAAATGAGAGGACACTCGATAAGAAAGAAGAAGAAAGAAAGAAAGAAAGAAAGAAAGAAAGAAAGAAAGAAAGAAAGAAAAAGCTTTTATTTTTATATTTTATTTCGACTAACATCAGCTTTATTTCTTTCTTCTCTCCATTTGCGATCCATGTTAAAAGATTCGTTCACAAAATGCGGATGAAGATGACCTGACTGCCCCTTTTTTATTTTAGTTGATAGACAGATACAATATAATGCATGTGTGTGTGAGCGATCGGAAAACGGATATTTATGTTTTGTATTCTAAATTAAACAATAAACAATACAACTTAGCAGATATTAGTCATGTGATAAAGTAAATTAAAACAAAGGTTAAAATGTACTAAAAGGAGGACATTTAAAACGCAAAGCAACTGTTCATTCGATCCCAAATGGAGGACGGTTGGCAACTTTATCTCTCTGTCTCCTGGCAGCACCATGATGCACCGGGGGGGCTGGGCGGTCGCGGGCGTCTGGAGGCAGTGCGACGCAGTCTGCCATGGCGGGGCGGGGGCGGGGCGTGCAAGCTGAGCCGCGCGTGCCATCTACAATTCCGAGCACGACTTCCCCGGAGGGCGGCGGCCGCGTCTTGAAAAAAGAATCAGGCGCCGCATTTTTTAGCACCTGTAAATGATTTACTGCGAGCGGTGGCCGCCCGAGTTTCATACTCCCCCCTCCTTCTCCCCCACCCCTTCCGCTTCCACCGACAACTGGACGCGCAGAGAGACCTCCCACAATACTCTGGAGCTGCCCACCCCCCGCGCCGTCCCTGCTCGGGTGCCAACTTCCCTGCTCGAGTGCTGGGACAAGGTGAGGTTGGGTGGAGGTATGATGAGGCACAGAGAGGGAGCACAGGTGGTGAGACTGCGGAGTGCTACAGCAACATTAGAGCAGAAGGATACTGCTGCTAAGGTACCGTGCCGTGGAGCGGGCATGGTCGGGATGAAACGTAATTGGAAAAGGGAGGGAGGGATAGGGAGGTGGACAAGGTGTGGTTGGGGGGAGGTATGATGAGGCACAGAGAGGGAGCACAGGTGGTGAGACTGCGGAGTGCTACAGCAACATTAGAGCAGAAGGATACTGCTGCTAAGGTACCGTGCCGTGGAGCGGGCATGGTCGAGATGAAACGTAATTGGAAAAGGGAGGGAGGGATAGGGAGGTGGACAAGGTGAGGTTGGGTGGAGGTATGAAGAGGCACAGAGAGGGAGCACAGGTGGTGAGACTGCGGAGAGCTACAGCAACACTATAGCAACAGGATACTGCTGCTGAGGAACCGTGCCGTGGAGCGGGCATGGTCGGGATGAAACGTAATTGGAAAAGGGAGGGAGGGATAGGGAGGTGGACAAGGTGTGGTTGGAGGGAGGTATGATGAGGCACAGAGAGGGAGCACAGGTGGTGAGACTGCGGAGAGCTACAGCAACACTATAGCAACAGGATACTGCTGCTGAGGAACCGTGCCGTGGAGCGGGCATGGTCGGGATGAAACGTAATTGGAAAAGGGAGGGAGGGATAGGGAGGTGGACAAGGTGAGGTTGGGTGGAGGTATGATGAGGCACAGAGAGGGAGCACAGGTGGTGAGACTGCGGAGAGCTACAGCAACACTATAGCAACAGGATACTGCTTCTGAGGTACCGTGCCGTGGAGCGGGCATGATCGGGATGAAACGTAATTGGAAAAGGGAGGGAAGGATAGGGAGGTGGACAAGGTGAAGCGAGTAGGTAGATAGAGACTGGGAACGTTGGTGGTGCGACAGGAGAGAGTGTATACCGGAACAGGGTAGAGCTGCTGAAGAGGGCGTGATCGTACAAAAACGCAAAAGCAAGAGAGTGTGAGATAGAACAGGATTTTCGAGAGAGAACTTGAGAAAGCGAATCAAAGTGAACGAAAAGAGTGAACGGGATAGAGTGAGCGGATCAAAGCGAGCGGCACAGATAAGTGGGTTGGGTTTCGAGTATGACATGAAAGGTGAAATATGAAGAGGCGTGGCGGGCACACGGCGTGCCGAGCGAGGTGAGGAAGAAGTGCAGCCAGACGGGAGAGTGACGTGGAAGCTACGTAGAGAGGCAGGTAACGAGTGTGGGAGCGCCAAGCACACAGCGCGTTGCATGACAGGAGCGAAAAAGCGCACGCATGGAGACTGAAGCATTGCATGGTGTGTGTGTGTGTGTGTGTGATGGCGTGCCGTGATAGAGTAGGGTTGAGTCGGAATCGTGGCGAGGGGCAATCGCGTCTTGGAGAAAGCGTGACGAGAGCGGATCGTGAAGGGACTGCAGGGCGACGAGTGCCATACGAGACGGCACCATGAAAGGACGGACGCATGTCGACACGGGAGGGTGTTGGGACGACACATGCTGATAGTAATAGAATGTAACAGAAGGAGAGTATTGTAGAATCGAGCGTGAGGGGCGAATAGAGACAAGAACGTCATCCTGCCGGGTGGATTGGTTGATTGTTATTAATATCGGACGCGTCAACGGCTGCAGTAGTTAGTCCCGTAAGTGTAGTGCACTTGTTTCATCAGAAGACGGCGATGGTCTTCTCCCGCTCGATTGCGAGCCGAGCAACCGTCGGCTAACGGTTTTTTTCCCAACCAGAAATCTCCCCCCACTGCGGCACCGCCCCAGCTGGAACAAGTTCTAAGTCTCCGGCCTGTGTCTCGGCATTTGTGGTAGTATATTGTATGTAAGAGTTAATGTGTGTAAGGACGGGAAAGGATAGGACAAGGAAGATTTAGGAAAGATTGCGCGCGCGCCGTGGCCCGTTTTTTAGGGTATTGCTGTGGCTTTCGTCAGAGTATTGGTCAGAGAAACCACGAAAAAAACACCTATCAGACCAGCCGGTCACACGAAATCTCCTCCAGACAGCGATCGAATTCGACATACCTGATAAGCTAGTGTCGAAACTCTGGCTACTGTCGAGACTCGAACCTAGGACTTCCCGGTCAGATGCTCTGCAAGTGACATCGGCTGACGCCCTGAGCCATCTCTCTCGGTGGCAAGAACGGAAGCCTGGCGAGTCGAGCGGTTGGCAGAGAGGCGGGAGGGAGGCGGGAGGGAAGTGGGAGGGAGGCGTGTGGGAGACGGGAGGGAAATGGGAGAAAGGCGGGAGGGAGGCGGGAGGGATGAGGGAGGGAGGAGGGAGGGAGACGGGAGGGATGAGGGAGGGAGGCGGGAGGGAAGTGGGAGGAAAGTGGGAGGGAGGCGGGAGGGAGGCGGGAGGGAAGTGGGAGGAAAGTGGGAGGGAGTCGGGAGGGAGTCTGGAGGGTGGCGGGAGGGATGAAGGAGGGTGGCGAGAGGGAGGCGGGAAGGAAGCGGGAGGGAGGCCGAAGGGAGGCCGAAGGGAGGCGGGAGGGAGGCGGGAGGGAGGCGGGAAGAAGGCGTGAGGAAGTGGGTGGGAGGTGGGAGGGAGGTGGTAGGTAGGCGGGTGGGAGGCGTGAGCAAAGGCGTTCGCGGCGGGACGTCGCGGCGCAGCCCGGGATGAGAGGTGCGGAGAGGAGGAGCTCGCGCGCCCTGGACGGTGCGGGTCGTCGCTTGGACAGCGCTTCCGCGGCTACTCATGCATACAATGATACCAATGAAACATTCAGAAGCATCACGGCAGGCGCTATGAAAAGTCCTCTTGCCGCAGACATAAAAATAATTTCTGACGGCGCGAGCGCGGACACCAGGCACAGTCTCTCCTTCACCCCGCTCCCCCCCCTTCCGGTCCTTCGCCTACCACCCACTTGTCCACGTACCCACCCACTCGTCGACTAGCCAGCCCCCCGCTCAGATGCTCTTCCTTGTCGTCAACCCTTCCGACCACTGCGGCAACGACTCCATCCAACCGCTCGCAAACTCACAAACACCATCTTTCGGCCATTCGGACCAACGCGGACGCTCGCCCGCACACTCACCCACTTTCAACCATCTCCCTCCTACCACCTATCCATCTTAAACCTACCACCTATCCATTTGTCCACGTTCTGACCCATTCATTGACTAGTCCGCCTCCCACCCAGATGCTCTTCCCTCCCGTCAACCCTCCCTTCCACCCAGGCATCGACTCCATCCAACCGTTCGAAAACTCACCGACACCATCTTTCGGCCACTCGGTCCAACGCGGTTGCTTGCCCGCCCATTCACCCACTTACCAAGTACCTCCCTCCCACTCTAACTGACCCACTTAACTAACAATACATTCGCCAATATATCCGATCGCGAACAAATCCACTCACCAACATATCCACCCGTCAACTCGCCCAGTCGCCGTTCAAAACCACACACCAGACATCCGCCCCATGCAACTTCCTTCCTCCTTCCCGTTGACTGCGACAATTCACTAGAATAGTCTACTCAACCGCTTGAAAACGCACTAACACAACTATTTGGCACAGTGACAGCTGTCCAACACGGCCACTTACCCGTTCACCCAACTACTTGACAACCCATCTTCCATTCACTCTAACAAACGCACTCGCGAAACCATCCAAGAGCCAAACCATTCACTCCTTAATTCATCCCACTCGCCGACCCATCCAAGCGCCAACTTATCCACTCGCCAACCCATCTACTCACCGACTCACTCAAACGCCGTCCCAACCCACTCACTTGCCAAACCAGCCTTCGCGGCCGCTCTCCCGTTCTTTCGCCAATCCACCCACCGTCAACCTAACACTACTGGAACAAAGAAAATAATTATTCTTTTATACTATTTAGTGCTTGTTCATGTTCAGTTTTGAGGGTTTGTGAATAATAAAATAAAATTGTTTAATCTGTATGAACGATGACTAATCTTGATATTCTAATTAACGTAATGCTAATTAGCATCGTAGGCTTTCACGGCCGGAGTCAATAGAAGATAAATTTTCTGGGCTGGTAAGCCGTGGTCAATGCCAGCTGGACGACGGCCTACCAGCTCGGAAAATTTATTATGCAATGCAAATTGAAAATTGTATTAAAATATTTTGGTTTCTCCTGGTTGTGGATAATCATTGTTAAAGTAGTAGTCTATGTTTTAGTAACAATCATCTGATTGATTTTATACCATTGATAAGCAATTGTATAAATGCTTTGTTTCCTAGTAAACAAAATTAAATATTTCAGCAAATAAATGACCGCACGTACGTATAAACGTTCAGCTATATAATATATTATGTGTTTTCCATATGTAACTATTTAATTTATATTTCAATATAAGTGTGTTATAATTAATATTATTAAGAATGTTTGTAACGCATCCAAACATCCTCACTTTTTGTGAGATTTTCCTGTTATGTTTGCTGCAATTAAACGCTTGTTTAACCGGATACACGTGGTTCTGGCCGCACAACTGAATTAGAGATTTCCCGTTCGTTCGCTTTGGTGTCTTGCTTGGCCCGGGGTGGACGTTCCGTGCGATGGACGCCGCTCTGCAGCCACTCCGTGTGGAGTCGTGTTGGGATCCGCCCACAACGCTGTTGAGAAGATTCGCCTACCTATGTTTCTTTAGTAACGTGTGTACATCTGGTAATCGTTATTGTATACCATGTTGATAATTTGTGAACGTCTATATTTACAGTGTGGTTTTCTTTATGGTATAGTGTTGTTTTTACACCAGCCTTGGGGATGAAATTACAATATTTCGAAATGCCGGTAAAGTAATGTTTTAATATTTCTAATTAATTCCGGCAAAATCCCGTGATCGACATTCCCTACGTAAGTTATGGAAAGAACGACAAGAAAAACCCACGACGTTGTCTCACGACGAATGACAAGTCTTACGTGCGACAGCAAAAGAAACGTAGTCCAATTTCACAAAAGTACACCAAATTTTTCGAAAAATTGTACCTAACCTTATTTCAAAATTTTTAAGAAACAGATTGCATTAAGGGAGAAATCTCTATGTTCATAATTGTTGTTGTAGGAAGACGCGGAATTGTTTTTTGAATTTTTGCAATTTTTGAAAAATTAGTCTCTCTTAAACGTGAGAAATAGAACTCTCTTCAACGTCCTTCACACTAACCAACAAAAAAGTTCTATAAAAATGGTGGAGCAAATTATTTGAAAATTTTGAAAGTATCCCAGGGGCTTCATGTAAAGTAGCCCAAAAATTAAAATATCGTTTCAAATTCAATAGGCTGCAAAATCAGCCAGATCAAGAAGGGAATATCAATTTTGGCAAAGATCGGCTAAACGGTTTATGTGTTTGCGTTGTGCACAGTAGCACGGATGGACAGAGACAGACTGACTGACAGATGTTTTGCCGTCAATCGATTTTTCGGTATGAAGGATCGACAAAATAAGTATAATGGCTATACCACGTGTTAAAGGATTTTGTTTCGCAACTGGATTTATCCCCTTTTTCGTTACCAACGCGAGAAAGTGAAAAGAAGAAACAGAAGAAGAAGAAAAATGTGTAACTTAAGTCACAGGGGAATGATAAAACATTACTCAAAAGCTGAGAAAAGGAAGCCCAATTTCGCAAACGAATTTCATTCATAGTCACGAAAGAAAGCGATTTAATTAAAGATGATCGGTATTGGATTTTGTAGCAAATAGAGACGTTACCCAGGAATTACATTATCTTTGAGAAAAAGGTACTTTCAACAATGTCTACATCTTGTCTGTCTAGACACAGATCATTGTTAAAACATGTTCAAATGTGGAGAATATTTAACACAATTACCAAAGGTTTTTGTTGTATACCAGCATAATAACCGACATTTTCTGTTGCAAGAAATAGTTCAGAAAAGGGCATTTTACGACAAAAATGACTTATTATATTTTATTGCACAAATTATTATCATACATTCATCATACAGTCATCATACATTCAGACAATTGCAGCTAGAGAAACGTAGGGAAGTAGAGGTAAACAGAACAGCTGACCACTGATTTCTCGCACATATGCCAATTACCCGAGACGTCACAAGAACGTTGTTTCGCAATTTTTTTTATTCTCTTATAAATTTATAATATTGTTACAGAAACAAATATCGTACGCAACTCGCTTATAATGTTGCTTTATTGCATTCGTACAAATTTGAAAACTAGCTCATTTCCAAAACATGTACTCATGCAACAAAGCTGAACAATATAAACTAATCTTTGCATTATAAACATTATAAACTAAGTGTTCTCCTCCATACGTCACATACAGTTTTTACTATTTTTTGACTAAATAAATCAAATTAATTGTATAAACTACTATTTTCAAACCTATTTCAAGTAGTATTCCAAAATGAAAACGTGTTGATAAAACCCCATCAAACTTTGCATTGCTGCCCCAGCTCTCTTCTTTAAGTCGCCTCTGCCGGTAGCCGATGAGACAATCGGACTCGCTTCGCTACAGTATGCGCGCAATCGTTTTAAGACGGGAAAAGTCACCTCATTCGCAATTCAAATGTACAAGACGCGATTTCCGAACGCAGTTCCTTTGCCTCGAGGGGAAGTTCTCTTTTCAAACAAAAGGAACTTCCAAAGAGATTCAAGGAAACGCGCAATTAAGCGACGCCATGTATCCCCAGGCGGAAACTGCTTAAAGGAAGTGTGTGATCAAGTCTTCTCGAAGATTTTTCCAGAGATTTGCTTCGTCTCTGATTGGAAGTTTATGGATGAAATCAACTGCCGCATTGCTACGGTATTTTCCAACATTAGGCAGGAAAAATCAAGCGGTAATGTCAGTATTTCAGTCGATGGAATCACTGGCTCGAGGCACAAATGTGTTTGTAGGGAGGTATTAGATGTATCGCAACCATAAAAAAATATTCTGAGGGGTAATTCCTAGTGGTTTTCGAAAGAGGGAACGTATCCCCTCTCAAGTTCATGGTAATATATGGAAATTAGGGAGAATTTCCAGCAATTTAGACACCGGACGATACTTTTTTTACTGCAGTACAGAATTACGTTTGGCTCCCAGTATCTTATTTTGTTTTTTCGTAGAAACGGAATATAAACGGTAATATGTAATTCAAATGTAAAGAAAGTTGCAGATTTGCTATTAAGTATTGTTTTATTACTATGTTTTCCCCTATTAAGCTATTCCTAAGGTTACACTTCTACAGCAAAGTGAGAAAAATATCGATTTATTTTTGTTATTTTTTTTTATTTTCTAAAGTATGAATGCGAGTTCTTGAAAACAATAGGTCGTGTTATTTTATTATAAAAATATTTTAAAAGTTATTATAACTTAATAACTTTAAAAATAAAGATTATTTGAAAATCCATATAGTTTTTACAGACAATGAAAACACACAATTCCTTTCCAAAAAAATAATTAATATGAAAATACGTCGGATATTTCCTCACTATGTTTAGCCAAATACACTACATTTCAGTTCTACTATTTCTGTGTTTTACTAATACTCTTTTTTTACTGTACTATTATTTCAGTACACATAAAATATTTCTAGCAAATAACCTTAAAGAAATCGACAAAGCACATTGTAGTAGCTATTATAAAACCTTACATCAAACATTTGTAAGAAGGAAACTTCAAGATCAAATAATAAAAGAAATCTCAACAATAATGACAATCACAATCTATCAGTAAGGGATATTGTTAGCAATCAATAAGTTTGAGTCCTGTAATAAAGCTTACAAACTTTTAGATTTATCTCCTTCATTGAACTACTTACATTAGTGTATTTAAAGTAATAAACCAAGTAATAAAACAAAGAATGATGTTTAGAGAGGCTAAAAACGTCCGTTTAAGAGGCACTCACAAGGAAATCTCAAATATCTGTTCAACAGATGAAGGGAAGTTGGATGGAAAGCGCAATCGAGAGTAATACGATGGTCTAGATAATACACGGCAATACGATAATACAGGGTGCGGCAGAACCGACTAAGCAGTTTCTATTGATTACCAAGGGAGCTGTGGTGGGGGTAGGCAGCTGCACGTGGTCTGCCTTTGTTCAGTAGTTAACCCCATTTCAGTAACCAACATGGTGTGGACCGGTGCACATCGTGGTTTTGCCATTCGCGCTTATTATGAAAACATCAGATCTGTGACCGCTACACGAGCTTTTCGGCGACAGTTCAACATTCCTCGCAACAATGCCGTTCCTAATGCAAACACAATTCGGTCCTGGGTTCGGCAGTTCGAAGAAACTGGTAGCACACTAAGAATAGATACACATGGTCGACGCATATCCATCAGAACGCCAGAAAATGTGCAGCGGGTGAGAACAGCAGTTCAACAATCGCCGCAACGTTCTGCTCGACGACATGCTGTTGTATTGGGATTTCAGACCGCAGTTTGAGAAGGATTCTGCGATTCGATTTGAAGTTCCATCCTTTAAAAATAATGATTGCTCAAGAATTACGCCCAGCAGACTATGCCAACCATCAAAATCTGTGTGAGCAAATGCTTGCTCAGATGCCTTCGACTGCAGCTTTCTTCAGTAGTGACGAGGCACATTTTCATCTTTGTGGGTGCGTGAATAAGCAAAACTTTCGTTACTGGGCTGAAAATTACCACCGAATTATTCATGAAAGACCGCAACATTCTCCTAAAGTGACAGTGTGGTGTGCCATTTCAAAATTTGGAGTGGTTGGCCCTTACTTTTTTGAGGAGGAAGAAGTGACCGTGACAGTGAATTCCACACGTTATGTTTCAATGTTGAGAAATTTTCTGCAACCCAAATTGGACGAGACTGTTGAAGAACATGGACTGGGGGACTTGTGGTTCCAACAGGATGGAGCTACTGCTCACACAGCTCGAGTTTCACTTGATGTTTTGAGAGAAATGTTTCCGGGACGCCTCGTCTCTTTGAGGGGTGATGTCGGGTGGCCTGCGCGGTCACCAGATCTGAGCATTTGTGACTACTTTCTTTGGGGATATCTGAAGGAAAAGGTTTTCAAAAGCCGCCCTCACACCCTAGCAGGGTTAAAAATGCGGATTATTGACGAAGTTAATGCCATACCCGCGATATGTGTGCAAGAGCTGCTCGAAACTTCAGGGATCGTCTACAGCAATGTATTGATGCTAAGGGCCCGCCACCTTCCGGGCATTATTTTCAAAACTAAATGAATATAAAATGGTATATTGTACTAATTTAGAAAATAAAAACATTTTCTCTCAATATGTTCAGATTTACTTTTTATTGCTCCTTAAAACTGCTTAGTCGGTTCTGCCGCACCCTGTATCTAGGTTTATCACTTACAATTATTGTAATGATGGAAGACTGGATGATGATCCATATATGTAGCATATGCACATTGATTTAATCTGTAGTTTAATACAAAACAAAAATTGCAAATATACGGAGTTGTAAAGAAAGCCAAAATTATTTACAATCGTGTAGATCTAATTCAATTCTTGGAGGAAAAGAGATCTGGTGAAGAAAATTAATTTCGGAGAAATTTTATATTATGTTGGGAAATATATGGTGAACATACTAAATGTCTTGAAACTCAATAAAATCGTCGCTCTCCCCGAGTAGTTCTAACGAAAAACCTGTTTTTGCACAGGAGAGCGCTTTATAATTTCCCAACTACTTCATTTGGTTCCCATTAATCGACAATATTCAAATTTTATCAAAGAAATATTTATGCATTTTGGTTTCTTAATATATGAAAATGGATTTAACAAATTTCAGTAATTTTGAACAACACTACTCCTTAAAAATAAATGACGAAATCCGTCCATGAAATAGTGATGCATCTGCTACCAAGAAGCAATTGGTATAATCTTACAGATAAAGTTTTTTATACACTAAAACAGACATTTACTAATTTACATAAAATCTCGATTTTTGATTTATTTAAGTTACAAGAGAGTTTGGGAAAATATACCACTAATTTTCCTCATAAACGAAATCGTTCAAAGACAATAAACCAAATATCGTTTTGTCTGAATACGGAAGTTGTTGTTTCTCCCTATTCTGTGGCGCCATTCTCACAATCATTTTCGCCACGGGAATTCTGCAGCCGTTACAGACAACGTGGTATTATGAAACGTGTAAAAAAGTTTCTAAACCGGATCGATCAATGTTTATTTTATTTTTTATTTAAATATTACATAATTATATATCATCATCTTCTCCTTCTTCTCTCCATGTTATTTTTATCAATATTTTATATCAATTTTCCTCTTTAATCGCCAACTTCCCTTTCGTCTTCCCTTCGTCACTTCACCCATCGAAGAGCTCACAGTCTTCTCCTCCGTCTTCGCCTCCGTCTTCGCCTCCGTCTTCCCCTCCGTCTTCGCCTCCGCCTTCTCCTCCATCTTCCACTCCGTTTCCTCCTCCGTCTTCTCTTCCTCGCCTCCTCGCCTCTCGCCTCCGTCTTCTCCGTATTTTCGTCTGTCTCTCCGTCTTATCCTGCGTGTTCCCCTCCGTCTTCGCCACCGTCTTCGCCTCCGTCTTCGCCTTCGTCTTCGCCTTCGCCTTCGTCTTCGCCTCCGTCTTCACTTCCGTCTTCGCGTCCGTCTTCTCCTCCGTCTTCGCCTCCGACGTCGACTCCGTCTTCGCCTTCGTCTTCGCCTCCGTTCTCTCCTTCGTCTTCACCTCCGTCTTTGCCTTGATATTTTCCTCCAGTTTCTGCGCCATCCACGTTCCGACTAACATGTTAATCAACGCCGACTGACTGACATAAGCACCACCACTGCTTTCACAACCACCATTTCCATCATATCCAGCACAGTTCTAATTTTCTTCTCCCATCGGTTCCCCCATGAACCGTGACCGTCTCCATTTTCTTCGCTGGTTTCCATCTTTATCTTCCTCTTCCTTTCGTCCGCCGTCTTGCTTTGCGCTTAGCCCTTTTTCTTCTTTACTGTTTGGTTGCTTCCTTTTCGTTAGCCATCACCAGAATACATTGCGTCTCCTCATCAACTCCTCTTCATCCCTTTATCCTTCCATTCACTTTCTTTTCTCCACCCTCGCCATCACCCTCTCCCCCGCTCTGCCTTAACCATTGCTGCTACTGCTATTCGCGTTGTAACCCTCGCCACCCCTGCCGCCACGCACCTTCACTTGCCGCTCACCCCACACGCCGTCCTCACCTCACGTCCTGTCTCCGTTTACCTTCCTCCTTTTTATTATATTTCAGAATCACAGTAGCCATTCAAGGTTATTAATTAAAAACTCTCTCAGTATATTAACGTAGTACATAGTGAAATGTTTACACTTTGGTACAAAATTTTGTACATCGCATTATGGTAAACAAAGTTATGGTGCTTAGTTCATTTTTAGTGATTCCGGGCGCGTCAAGTACCGAGGTCATTTGTCCCGTAAGTGTATTGAATAAATGTTCCTCGGAAGATGGCGGTGATCTTCCCCCGATGGATGGTGATTTACTGGGCCGACCTACCGCCGGCTACCGGCGTTTCCCACAACCAGGTATCTCCCACCAGCGGACACCGCCTAAACCTGGAGAAGATCAAAACTCTACCAGTGTCCCAGCATGAAGTGCATGTTAGTGTGTGTTTAAGGGGTGAGGATTGGACAAGGAAGAGAAAAAAGGAGGAAAATTACCGATCAGAGCAGCCGGCCGCTTGAATTTTTCCACCAGACAGCAACTGAACCCCACCTAGCCGACAAGCCAGTGTCGAAAGTCTTGCCACAGTCGGGAGTGGAAGCGTAGGATCTCCCGGTCAGAGGCACTGCAGCGACACCGGCTGATCCACTGAGCCACCTCTCCCGGTAAACAGGCTGATGACTTACGTCCATCGTTGGCCCGTTGCCTCCCACGCTGACTTTTTCATCCCATCTCTCTCCGCCATCAGATCGCCTACCGCTACCATCTCCTCCATTTCCGCCTCCCTTCCTTCCTTCTCCCTCCCGCCCTTACCTGTCTCGTCTCCGCCCCCCGCCGGCCTCCGTCGCGTAATATAAAATTTGAAACTCTGCTCCGCAGCGCGCGAGCTCGCGTGGCCCGGCCGCGCCACCGCGGCGCCGCGCTGAGACGGTGCTCCAACAAAAAGTTGCAGAGTGGCGCCCCCCCTCCCGGCCCCCAACCGCAAGCCGCGAGCGCCGGCGCTCCGCGGGCCGTGTTCGATGGGCTCGCCGGCAGATGTGGCGCCGCCGCCGTTGTCGCTCTATGAATGTGACATAAGCGCTCGCCCGCCCGGCGGCGGACTCCGTTGCAGCCCGCGGCTCAGGGCTGTAGTCGTACCTTCAAGGCCCTTGCCACACCTGCGCCTCCGGCTGCACCAATGGGCGCCGGGACACCGAATACACTGAAGGGATATTTTATATAATTAAGAATAGATGCTACGTGAATATACAAGTGTATTATAACCATATTCGCGGTTTTCGTGTTAATATACACGCAGTTTTTACTTTCTCCCTACAGAGTAGAGAAAAAGTTATGTAATGTTACGAGTAAAAACGACGAAGAGAATAAATCCAGTTGCTAAATTTAGGGGGAGGAATCCTCTATCACATGGTGTAGCTAGAATCCATGTTTAGTGGGTCATTGATATCGAAAATTTAATGACGGCTGTTCATCTGTCAGATGTCCGTCCATCTGTGAAGAACGCCAACGAATAAACCGTTCAGCCGATTTTCTCCAAAATAGATATTCTTCAACTGATCCGACTGCTGTCGCGGCCCATACAATTCGAAACCTATATTTTGATTTTTAGGGGGTAATTACATGAAACTCCTCGAACATTTTCAAAATTCTCGAAAAAATTGGCTCTATCGTTTTTCATTAAATTTTGTTGTTACAAAATTTGGAGGACGTTTAAGAAAACGGTATAGGTCTCATGTTCGTTACAAACTCAGATTTCTCTGAAAATAACAAAACGTCAAAATATTTCAAGAGTCTAGCAGGAGAATAGCATTATTTATCGTGTTTATGGGCAGACCTGGGCGTACGAGAATGTCGAAGTTTTCACATAGCTATTACGCATTGAGACGGCTTAGAATTGTTTCGTAAGCATCCGATAAGCATTAAAAGACGAAACTTTCAAAGTTCAAAAAGGTTCTAATAATAAAAATCCTGAACGATGAAGCAGTAACTCAATACCTACACAAAAAGAACTAGAGATGCTGAAATAGCACGTAATTACTTGCCCGTGCATTCGGGCAAAATTACGCGAAAATTACTCTAATTTTCGAAAAACTGTACATGACCTTTTTTCAAAATATATTTTTAAGGACCATATTTCACTAAGTGAAAAATCCTTAATATTTTAATTGTAAGAAGACGTCGAAAAATTTGCAGTTATGGTATCTACTAACAACAAAATTTAATCAAAAACGATGGAGCCATTCTTTTGAAAAGTTGTAAAATGTCCCAGGGGATTTATGTAAAGTACCTTCCATTGGTTTCATATTCAAGAAGCCGCGACACTAGCCAGATCGATAAGGGAATGTCAATTTTGGAGAAAATCGGCTGAACAGGCAAGCCGCTAGCGTTGTTCACAGACGGACAGACGGACGGACAGACAGACGGATGGCTGGACGATTTTTTGCTCTCACGGACCCACAAAACTATTCTGGCTACACCAGGTTTTAAAGGATTTTTTTCTTAATTTTATCAACTGGATTTAACCACTTATTTGTTAGCAAAATTCTTCAATAGGAGTTTTTTCCGAAAATCCGCAGATTTTCGCAATATATAAATTTTTCTCTACTCCGTAGCGAGAAAGTAAAATAAAATCCGGTGGGGTCTATTGTTGACAGTCCCTCAACCTACCCATTCGTATGCAACTGTTAAGGGACCTCAGAGAAGGAACCTCAGTTGAGGGAAGTTTATGCGATAAATTTATTTATTTACAGTTGGGAAGACTGGGGTTAATGTTTTTACTTGTTATTTAAGGGCGATTCAACATCTAGGCCATAAGCGACCACAATTGCATATAATGGCATGGTACCTGTGACATGATATAATGGTGAAGGTGGGTGAAAGGACAAACACAAATACAGCCACGCTCGAGGCGGGACTCGAATCCGCGATCCCTCGGTCCGAGATCGCTACAGTACTACTACATTAACGATCTTGGCCATCCGGGCCGGCTAAACTGGAGTTTAGTTGACATCTTTTAAAACTATTTTCTACACAAGTGTTGATGGGAATACCAATAGGTGAAAAAGATTCACCGCCGTTTCAAAGGATGAAATGCACATTTTATAGTAATGCTGTTGAAAACATTCGCAAAAGTTTGGATAAAAAATCCCAGTAAAAATGTTGAAAGTTATTACACTTTTAAATTCAAATTCAAAATTTTCTGTGAAATTACTGCTCTTACTCTCGCATAAATAATTGTTATTTGCTTCTTTGCTGTCCGGGTGACGCCGCGTCGTCGGCCTATCTGCCAACGACGCGGCGTCACCGGGATAGCCTAGAAGTAATGAACTCGAGCCGCGGAAGCCTACGTGTATAATTGTTATTTGATACAAAATCAGAAAATTTAGCGTTTTATGTGATTCTTATTGCATATTTTAATATTACAAGTAAATATTTTATGAATATGATATAATGAACAAGTGGAAATATAATTCAGTGCTGTGAATCATACTGATGTACCCTTCACATGAAAGAAGATGCAAAGGAATCCGACTGTTACTGAGAGTTCGTGGATGCTAAACCAGGTCCTACAGTGATCTGTAGTGCACCGGAAATTAACGATCAATTTTTAAAAGTTTTTAATGTAACATCGAATATTTAAGAATATTTTGAAGCTGATAAATATTTTGAACCCTGAAAGATAGTCTCTCTGTCTTTTATGGAACTGCTGCTTTTCCTGGAAGTCTGAATGCAATAAAATTCTAGTTTTGATCATCCTGTACAATAAATTGATTCTAGGCTAGACTAATTAAATTATTTAATAGCAACCGTTGTATTATGGTTTCCTACTCATTATTATTTTTTAAAAATGATGTAACAGGAATACTGTTTCAAACGTAATGCGAACTATAATTACAATAAATAACACACCAGTAACAATACAAAGGAAAACGAACAAACGAAAAGCAATAATTAGATACGTCCTTTAATTTTCTTAATGCACCGTTCTTTTAATAAATCAGAACAGTTATATCGCGTTTTCATCACGGCACGAAATTTCGTTTCCAAAGCACAGGTGTTCCTCATTTCTTTTGAAGCGTGCCAAGCAACCGAAGCAGAAGAGCTGAGACAAAAAAATGGATTCATTGATCGGCCCAGTCTCATAAAAGCAGCACGCGCTGTTCTCGAATGGAGGTGCACCCGCAGACAACGTCTATCTTGATGGGTCGACGTGGTTAAAAATGCAGACCAGATCAGATTCGAATGATTAGCCATCGGCAACCACCGAGTCCACGTAATTCAAAGACGCACGTGGGCGGCAGCGAAGGCTCAAGAACCCACTGGGATTCGTACATGTTTTAACACTAGCAGCCCCAAGACATTCCCTGTCCTGCCTTATAGCTCGACGTCCTACTATGGGCCTTGGCCGACCAGCGGAGACCTAGCCTCTCGGATAAGGGGTTCGTGTGGGGACATGTGATAAGAGTATTTACTAGGTTGTCCGGGTGACGCCGCGTCCATGGCGAAGGTGCCGACGTTTCGGTCGCCATTCTTTGACCCTTCTCAGGCCGTAATGCAAAAGAAGGTCGCAGAATTGAGACCGAAACGTCGGCACCTTCGCCATGGACGCGGCATCACCCGGACAGCCTAGTAAATACTGATTCCGGCCGCGGAAGCCTACGCTCTCATGTGATAAGAGGTTCGTGTGGTCAGCCCAAGACATCCCTTCACCGTATACACTGGTCTTCATTACCTTAGAGTGGGCTTTCTCATGTCACACAGCAATAGACAATGAGACGTTTGTAAGGAATGCGCACAGTTCTTATTTTGCCCCTGCCTGGAATCGAACTCGGGGTTGCGCCATTGAAAGCGATCACGCTAACCATCGAGCCCCTCAGGGACGCGAGGCATTTCCTACTCCGTGTAAAAATAAGCAATAGGGCAAATATCACCCACCTAAAAATATTAAAATATCATTATTAGTTTAACAAAATTTCGTTTTATTGAAATAAATATACTTTTATAATGTGCTTTTAGTAGTTTGGAATTCAACTCAAAACACATAGCAAGTTGTATTACTTCAAAGACTTATTTCATTCCTCACTCTGCTGGCTTATTGCTTTGTGGACGCAATTCACCAGCACAAAACAGAACTTATAACACACTATCTTTAATTTAATACCTGTAACTGGACTGACAATTTATGTAAAAAATTTCATTGTCACTCAAATCATTAATATTACTAATAATTATTAAATAAGTGACAGTGTACTCGCGATTTTAATTCGGGGAAGGAATTTATTATAATAAGAAGCAAAATGTGTACTGCATTATGTATTTATTATTAAAAAAAGATGTAATATATATGTAAATTAAAAATAATTTATATGTTTAAAATTGCTGCATGCAGTTATTAAATTTTTGACCGCAAAACTTCGCAAATCAGGCTTTAAAATGTATTCGTAGCGGATGAAAGACCGTTCTACTTTACAGAAATAATTGAACACAAGTCGAGTTTCGTATCAAATATAAAACACATACGTAGTATGTGCAATGTTGTTTACGATGCGACGTTGCGCATATGAACAAACAGGCATACTACATATGTACACGTAAGCTTCCGCGGCTCGAATCCATAAATTCTCGGCTATGCGGGAGACGCCGCGTCGTTGACTGGTTCGTCACTGCCCTGAGGAAGCCTGCGACATGCCAGACGAAACGTCGGCGCCGCAGCCAACGACGCGGCGTCTCCCGCATAGCCGAGAATTTAGGCATACTACATAGTCAGAGAGTGACGAAGGTGGGGGGTTAAAGAGGACTATGGCTCTCTAAATTCGATATTTTAATCGAACTCAATTTTTTGCAAACAAACGCCACATACCGATCGCATCTTTTGCCAAAGGAGTATTCCCATTATGGCTCAATGCGCGAGATTTCATCAACTGATTGATTTGACCAATCAATTGAACAAAATTTCTCTGCCGACTGCTCTTCTCAACCACTCAACGGAACTCAGATGATATCCGAGGCTCAGATTATTTGTTTCGCCCGCCCGGATGTCAGAAGAGAATAAAATTTTCTCAGAAACGAATTATTTTTGTTTTCTTTACGAGAAACCCATTGTACCAAACTTCAAGTGATGATAAGTCTACTTTGTAGTCGTTATAATGAAGGGAGATATTGTATATTTCAAAATTTTAAAATGTAGAATTCTCGGCCGGAGTCAAAAGATTATTAGGTAAATGTCCTGTATTTTGGTCTGAAGAAAATTTGCAGAATGCTGACAGGACGCCGGACAATCAAGAATCTGTTCGAAATTTGTTATATTATAGAGGCGTTACATTATAGAGGTAAAAAAAATTCTGATACTACGCCTTAACTCGTATATGTTTGACATATTATGAAATTAAAACGAAAGTGTATTATTTTCCATCACAAGCGAACACGTCGACTTGTGTCATCCGTTCTCTACGAGCCAGCGTCGGCTCCTCTGCGTTCCGCCATCGATGTAACGACCTGTTCGTCTGATCATCCGCGATAAAATCTCCAGTCGAGAGGAAACTTTTTGTTTACAATCCCAACACGAGCGACTGGGAGGGTGGGTGGGTGGGGGGCAGCAGCAACAGACGTTCAGAATTCTCATATCGAAAACCTGCCCAAGTTCTTCCTCCACCTCGGCGGGAGAAACTTGCAGAAAGGAAGTCACGAGAAAAAGTAGTAAGTCTGGGAGGACGCGGGGTGGGGGAAAGAGGGCGTCAGGGAGGGTGGAC
This sequence comes from Gryllus longicercus, assembly GCA_038098605.1. Taxonomy (NCBI): domain Eukaryota; kingdom Metazoa; phylum Arthropoda; class Insecta; order Orthoptera; family Gryllidae; genus Gryllus; species Gryllus longicercus. The sequence goes on from JAZDUA010000299.1 coordinate 392,023, forward strand.
GAAGAGAAGGGAGTTTATTCCTTTTAAAGCGACGCGAGAATATTGCGCTGGGTGTATTCCCGACTCTCAATTATTCAAATTGGAGGCGCGGAAAGACGTTCTTCTGTTTCCCGATAACGTTCCGGTGGAGGGGGGGGGAAGGGGGAGGGGAAGGGAAGGGGGGAGGGGGTTGGAGGCGCCAGCGTACACGTGTTTTGATGTTTATGGCAGGAGCGTAATCCAACGAGTATTAAGGCGCTGTGTTCCGTGAGACACGCAGAGGGGCGCTTGTCATATTTCATGCTGGTACATGAAGCGTCCGCCAGGCGCGCGGTGGTCGGTGACGTGCGGGGTCTATAGCGTCGAACCGAAATGCAAACATGGCGCACCACACCTCTCAGGCGGCGTCTGCAAATCGATTCTTTATTTCGATAGTTTGTTTTATTTAGTATTGATGTCGCTACCGATTTGAGGCATTCGTTTCTAAATAATGTCGGACTTTATTTCCAAATCGAAATTATTGCCTTTTTTAATGAACGAGAGGCAGTAGCTGTATTCTAGGATTTATTTAACAGTGGATTTGAAGTAAATCAGCTGTTCACTGTTTCATTCAATCGGGAGCTTGAATGTCACTGTAGCGACATATAAGTTCCCGATTGGATGAGACCGCCAGATCTGATGTGTGTCATGTGCGCGACTAAAAATCGTACTATATGTGTATTCCGAGTAAATTCAAGAAACACAAATCACAATATTACACTAATTCTTGTGAAAGATTACCGTGCGTGATAGTTAAAGGAATAAATTTACTTAATAAAATTTGTGAAGTCACGAAGAATGTGCATGAGCATAATGAAAGCATTGATTGCGGTGCGACCGATAGTAACAAGAGAGTTGAAGAGTTTGTCGAGAACACAAAATGTCAGGCATGCGTCATGGTGTGTCATTTTATACAGAACATTATCACAATCACTATTAAAATTTTAAAGAAAAACTTTGAAGCCGTTTCTGAGGAATTATTTGGTGTTGAGTGAGTGAGTTGAGTGTTGTGTGATTTTCAGTTTTTGATATTTTTCAATATTGCATAAATTTCACGCAAAACTGTTAAAAAACTACTAAAATTTTGAACAAAAATGTATATGACCAAATAATGGTGAAAAAGTTTAACCATATTTACTCAAAAACTTCTACAATTTTTTTAAGAACATTTTGGAAAAGAGTTCACTTCTTTTGATACTCAGAGCTCCTTTTTTATTAATATATTTGACGCTCAAAATGTTTTAAAAAAATAATGAAAAATCTATAAGCTTCTTAATCAAACTACCAAAAACAGTTATATAGAAACAAAACGTAAGCAATCTTGGTAATTAAAATAAATAAATATTGTGTTTTTAAACATTTTTTTAAAAGTTATTAAATATTAAGGAACGCCTTTGGGATCTTGCGAAATGGAAAATGATGACTGTTTCAAATCGGTTGAAACTATCGACTTGTATATCTTGTATATGTATATCTTGTATACTTGTATATGTATCGACTAACGATAGTATAGGATCAGTATACAAACGTGAAAATTTTGAATGTAATGAATAAGTTTGTATAAAGATGCAATATAAATAGTTTCTTTCTTGAATTACGAATTATGAACAGAGAATTATTACAATTATTATTATTGTTATTGTTGGTTTTGTGTTTAAAAAATGTTTTAAAATACAATGTATCTGCGAGTGGAGTCGGTACCCTATACGGTAATAAACTTTACTGAAATAAATGGCAGACAACCACGTTATTTTCAAATCGAAAAAGGTTTTTCGTTCCCGTTAATTGGGTCTCCTGCGTTCGTCAATATAAATACGTAATTAAGTACGTTGGGAATAATTCATTCGTGACGTTTTCCCCATGGAGCGGATCACGACTCCTGGACCAATTACATTTCTGAATTCCCCCGGCCCTCCCGCGAGAAAAAATATATGTCTCGGGAAAGATTGAAATAATAGAATATTTAGTAATAGCTTGCTTAGTACAGAAATACTCTCAGATGGTTAGGTTAAGCAAGAAAAGGCACGAGGTAGGAACCACTTTAATACGAATAATAAACACTATTGATTTTATTTTAAAACTTGGCAAATTGCTTCACGATTATCTTCTCAAAAGTATAACAATTTCCGAAATTGGTGGTTTGAAAAGGATAAGATAAGGTGATATACACGAAAACGAATTTTTTTTCGTAACTCTTTGGGGCCGTTTTCAAAATGTTTAAGGGGCACCGCTCAACTCGTCCCGGCTTTGAGAACGAGGCAACTGCAATAGGTCGTATGCCGAAAACAATATTTTTTTTATTTCTTACACCATTGATCTATAGGTAGAGAACTGCAGCAGTTTCAATAGGTCGTAAGACGACGGATTAATGAAAAACCAAATATCAAGATTGTACATTTGTAGAAGTTACTGTGAAGATAAAGAGATGTAGAGGGTGTTTTTCGTTCCTCCTGAAAACTTCGGTAGATTTGACATATGACCCATTACGGTTACCGACGTATGCTCTTGAGAGTCAACATAAAGGATATGTATTGCAGGGATCCTTCGCCCAGGTCGTCGATCGCAGAGGCCCTTCCCCTCCGCTTCGACCTGCCGCCCACCGCCCCCGGTCACTCACCCGTTGTTCCATGCCCGCCCCGCACCCGCCCCCCGCACCCACCCCCCACGCCTGCCCCCACGCCCACCCCGCGCATACCCTCAGGGTACATTTCTCACCACAGACATTGTACCTTACCGCCCTATCAGTCGCCTGTCACCAAGATCATTCCTCTTGTAGTTCCCAAAGCAGCTGCGCTCTCTCTCAAAATTGGAAGTTGTTTTGTGAATTGAAACCTGCTGAAATTGAACTGAAAGCTGTTTTGTGATTATATAAATCTTCAGGAAAGCGCAGTATACCTGGACAAATCTATATCACTCATATTAATTTGTAGCTTTTCAGCTTTTGGCTGGAAGGTTTTAGAGTTAAGAGTCTCAATGATGGCGAATTTTCGACACTAGCTGCAAAACAGTGTCAAATTCAGCCGTTGTCTGGATGGGAATTCTACCAACTGGCTGCTCTGATCGAAATTAATTTTCATTTTATTACAAGCATTTTGAGTTTCGAATTCTCATAACATTTTAGTTCTTTTTGTTGTTGTTTTGTCTTTCCATAATTATATTTATTAGTCCTGCAATAATCACACCCGATTTTGTATTGTAAATGATCACATGGGACACATATGTAGCTCAAATTAAAAATATAGTTTTTAACCTTTAGGAGTTTCGTAAAAGCTTACTGAAGAATTACTTTGTAATCTCAGAATGTTCGTTTTATTGTGACGCAACACCTATTAAACCTATTAAACATGTGGTGTTTAAATCACCAGTGTTGTTTCCCGGAGGAAGAATGGAGATAAGCAGCGTCTATTAACATCTGAAATATTTATTATTCCTCCATTTGTTTTATCAATTTATCCGTCATGAGTCATTTAGCTGTCTTCGTTATACTCTATCTCAATAGTGATCGTTTGTGACTTTGACATTTGCCACATACCATTCTTCGGATTTCCTCCATGGCAAGCATTCTTAATATCACCCTTAACACAAATATTTATTTTTTAATCTAATATATACATTTATACATACTATACATACATTTATAGTACTGGTCGCGTAGCCCACAGTACAATCGTAGCCCAATGGACGTTAAAACTATCTGATATCAACGTGCTTGCTACGAAAAGCTCGAAAGCATATTTTGTTGTACGTGGCTACTGATAATTTACTCATATTCTTCTAAAACTCAGTAAAGATTGTTCGAGATTCTTTGCCTACATCTGTAGCGCGTGAGTACTCATGGGTTAAAATTAATTCAATAAACGTCGCCAAAAGAAACAACTGTAATATAAGCAAAAAATGCATATTCACAGAAAATTAAAGACATAGATCAGTATCGCGAAGAACTTTGCGTTAAAAACAAATAGGTCAAACAGAAATTTGAAGCATGTAATTTAACTTGTTTCTAGAATGTAATAAAATACTTGGGTATTTATCACAACTGACTATTTTTAAGAAAACCCATCATCTTTGGTATCTCATTTCTTAACTGCGCCCTATTATTGGCAGAATTATCTTGGAAGGTTTTTAAAATCTGAAACACAAGAGACAATGAGTCACTCAGTAGACATAGTCATAGTATGTGAACTAATTCTGACACTACTATGAACAAAATAAAAAAAATTGCATAAGGCTATTAATGAACACTGAGATTTTAAATATATGTGCCTTGTTTCATATTTATTAGATAGAATGAGAATGCAAAGTTCCTCAGAGTTTAAAAGCGGTACAAATGCTTTTCCTGGATTTCTAATCAATTCTGAATCTCCAACTTTCAGTTTTGTTCTCGGCAGGTCAAATTGCTTCTTGTAAGTTCCTTGCATGATAAGTTATACTACAAGTGATAGTCACGAAAAGTTTTGGTTTCTCTAAAAAACAAGAATATTCTGTGAAAGATGTGTGATGATTTCAATATCGGCTTGTGCTGCTTACGTGACTGCATTTGTGACGGATATTTGAAAAATATCAAAGGAAAGGAAAGCTGTAATTTCTGTCTCGAATGCTCTCGTGATTGAAGGCAAGTTTTCACAATGTTACCGTGCTGCCTGTTATAGAAATTCTCAGGAAGCCGGTTCTCTGAAAGAGGACAGAAGCAATTACATTCGTCTTTCTTATGTGAATCGGTTAGTAACATCTCAATAGGATTTCCAGAAATCAAAAGGTCAGGCCAAAATTAAAACAATAAAGCTTTAAATTTTAAATTATTAATTATTAAAAAACGTATTTGTTGACGTGCGATTGAAAAATAAAAACGAGAATTGAAAAGATCAATTTAAGTAAATAGCGTTAGGATTTTCAAATATACTATTTTTCTTTTCTTTTCGTTAATCGGCCGACTAGGACCACGCATGCAAGCATCCTGCTTTTACCGTTGCTCACTTTTTATTTATTATCGCGGTGGCAGGTGCTTGCAACAACTCTTTGGGGGGACCAGCATTTTAGCTGGATCCGATTTTTATCCCCCACGGTTGTTAGCCCTGGGGGTATGGAAGATTAAATGATCATACGATGATAATGGGGGTGAAAGGACAACACATACAGACATACACAAATACATCCATGCCCGAGGCGGGACTCGAACCCGCGATCTTCTGGTCCGAAACCACTCCGGCACTACTGCCTTAGCGATCTCGGCCATCTGATCGGCGAATATACTTTATTATAATACACTAATAAATTTTATAGAAGTTTTCTTCAATCCGGAGCAAAAACTAAAAAATGTATATTACAAATATTTCTAAAACTTAATTGAAAATAATTTACAAATTAAATAGACAATATTAATAATATAATATTTTCATGTAATGCATGATATTTGTTTCAAAAATATTAACAATTGTAAAAAGCGTCGCATCTTTTATTGAGAAATTTATCCGGATTACTTTATAAACAACAGTTACAAACTTTTTATTTACTGAATTGTACACTAAATATTTTATTTTCAGAATCAGAAATTTCCGTTAGAAAGAGAAAATTCCTTAACAGTCTATTAAAACCACCTTTATTGTCACATTTTGACTGAATGAAAACTGAAGATAGATGCGCGTTTTGCGCGTTTACCAGAGATGAGGTAAATCAAAACGACCTTTGTTGGAGTACATTACATAACCGACGCAGAGAAACTGGCCTCCCTCTTTAAATGCCTCCCATTCCTGATTTCGTGACCTTCGAGTGAAGGGAGCGTGATGAGTAATGACGGGACCAGCCGTTCGCTGGAACAAAATTGGTCTTCGCCATAAACATGTTATAAATAAATAGTTAAGAAAATAATGAGACATGTTGGACTGGGCTGAGAGAGCTAAATATACGAAAAGTTCCATATGTATATATATGGGGTGAGTGATTTGTAGATTGAGAAATTCTATTTACGAGAGTCTGAAAGTGAACGTAGTTGCTAGGTTGAACTATATAAATTAATATTTTGTTTAAAAAATTCTCAGACGTTTAAACAATACACTGATAACTGCAGTGAAAAACTCGTTGATTGTTACTTTCTCGGAGTAGAGAGAAAGACATGTAATGATGTGCGAATAAACGGCGAATTTTCTGCACAAAAAACTCTTAGTACATGACCCTAATAACGAAAAAGTGGATAAATGCAGTTACTAAATTTAGAAAAAAAATCCTCTAACACGTGGTGTAGCCACAATCCATGTTTCGTGGGTCCGTGTTAGCGAAAAATCGACTAACGGCAAAATATCTGTCCATGAGTCCGTTCGACTTTCTGTGCGTCTGTGTCAACTTATATTCTCCAATTGATCTGGCGGATGTCGCGGTCCCTTGAAGTTGAAACCGATATTTCAATTTTGAAGGGTACTTTTCATGAATCCCTGGAATTTTTTCAGAATCTTAAAAAAAAATGGCTCCATCATTTCTTGATTAAATTTTGTCGTTGGATATTGCGAAGGACGTTTAAGAGAACGGTGCAAGTCCCATGTTGGGAGTACTTTCTTGTGTAATTTTGCGTGAAAGTCCAGGGGAGAATGTACTTTTTGTTTTAGCATCACAAGTTATTTCAAGCAGTGCAAGTAAGGTTTACTCCTATGGCGTCAGCAATGGCCGAAAATATTATGGAGGATCTTTACATAGTACTTTCTACATCGAGGGAACGTCTAGTCTGGAAAGAAAAACACAAGAATTGTAGCAGAAGCATTGGCAACATAACACAGAGTGAAGAAGGAACGAGAAATCGTCGATGTGAGAAAAGAATCAGATGACGAGGAAGTGCGTCGAAAGGGGAAGACGAAGGATGAAGGCAAAAGAGAAAGACCAAATCTGAAGAAGAGCAGAGTCGAAGGGTGGGGAACAAGGACGAGAAGAAAGGGTAACGACAAAGAGAAATAAGGTGAAAAGCGATGGCAACGGGGTCAATCGGAAGGCGAAGACTAATGTCCAGGTCAAAGGCCACCACGAAGGAGGAGAGAAGTGTGCGAAGGATGAGGGCAAGGGCGAGGGCGAGGGCGAGGACGAGGGCGAGGGCGAGGACGAAGGCGAGGGCGAGGGCGAGAGCGAGGGCGAGGGCGAGGGCGAGGGCGAGGGCGAGGGCGAGGGCGAAGGCGAGGGCGAAGGCGAGGGCGAGGGCGAGTGCGAGTGCGAGGGCGAGGGCGAGTGCGAGGGCGAGGGCGAGGGCGAGGGCGAGGGCGAGGGCGAGGACGAAGGCGAGGGCGAGTGCGAGTGCGAGGGCGAGGGCGAGGGCGAGGGCGAGGGCGAGGGCGAGGGCGAGGGCGAGTGCGAGGGCGAGGGCGGGGGCGAGGGCGAGGGCGAGTGCGAGGGCTAGGGCGAGGGCGAGGGCGAAGGCGAGGGCGAGGGTGAGGGTAAGGGCGACGGCGACGGCGAGGGCGAGGACGAAGGCGAGGGCGAGTGCGAGTGCGAGGGCGAGGGCGAGGGCTAGGGCGAGGGCGAGGGCGACGTGAAGGCGGGGGCGGGGCGCGTGAGCGATTGGGGCGTGGTGTGTCCACAGTGAGCTCGTGCGCCGGGCGGGTAGCTCATAATTAAATTCGCGCTCGCCAACACTGCGATTTTATTCTATTTTATTTACAGTTATAATAAAATTTTTCAATCACACCGCTCGTTGATTGGACTTGGCTGCAGCACACAGGAAATTCACAGATTATTTATTTCAGCACTGCTACGGACAGTATTGCAGGTCAACACGAAATCCTATACCTGAGATAACACGCCCGTTTGCGATATATTATGCAGTTCTGTGTTCCGATGGACAATTTAGATTAAAATAATTACTATTATTGTTGTAATTGAATGAATATGATAATGACGTCAGATAAACAGTTCCACACAAGTAATTTGAAAATGATTATATCCTCTAAATATAATACGAATGATTAATGCTAAATATATATTTTTTTTTATTACAAAAAATTTACAATCTATTTTTTACAAAATAATAAGTAAATATGTTGTTGTAGACTTGTTATGACAATGATTGATTTCCAGTGAAGGTATCCCATCGGTACTCTTCATCTATTTCTTCATACTATAACAAAAAGCAAGTATTATTTTGGGTTGGCTGCAAGTGGGATAGTTTATTAGCTGAGGGTAATGTTTCAGTTATTTGTTGAAAATCTATATGGGAGTTGTAGGGGTGAGGTTCTGGTTAGTCGATGGATATCTGCACTATTGTCTAGGATGTTGAGGGCTAAGTGGTTTGGATGGTTTTCAAGGCGCTGGAGATAGTTTGAGCTGATAAATTCTATTCTTTCCAAGACAGTGGGCATTTTTAAGTCCTTGTGCAGTGCTGCATTTGTGATGAACCATGGTGCTGCCGCGATCATTCTTAGGGTCTTGGATTGAAATCTCTGTATGATCGAGAGATTACTCTTGCTTGCTGTGCCCCAGATTTGGATGCCGTAGGTCCATATTGGAATTATGATAGCTTTATAAATCAACAGTTTATTTTCCAGTGATAGTTTGGAGTGGTATCCTAGTAACCAGTATAGTTTTCTTGTTTGAAGTTGAAGGTGCTTTTTTTTGGCTAAGATGTGATGCTTCCACGTTAGCCGTTTGTCTAGATGTATTCCCAAGTATTTTACACTTTCCACCTGTACTATTGGATTGTTGTTGATGTGGACAATAGGACATTTGTTTTTTCTCAGGGTAAAGGTTATATGGACTGATTTATTTTGGTTGATTTTTATTTTCCACTTTTTGGCCCAATCTTCAATCATTGTGAGATGTTCTTGTAAATGTCTTGATGCGTCATTAGGGTCGTCATCCGAAGCTAATATGGCCGTATCATCTGCAAAAGTGGCTATGGTTGTTTTATCTGATTTTGGTATATCAGTAGTATAGAGCTGGTATAGGATAGGGCCGAGTACACTACCTTGTGGTACTCCGGCCTTGATTGGATGGAATTCAGATAATTCACTTTGATATTTGATTTGGAAGGTGCGGTGGGATAGAAAAGATTTGATAATGTTGAAGAAGGGATACGGTAGAAAATTCTTGAGTTTAAATAAGAGTCCATCGTGCCAGACTTTGTCAAAAGCTTGGGCTATGTCTAGAAAGGCGGCTGAACAGTATTTCTTTTCTTGGAAGCAATTCTCAATGTAGTTGGTGATTCTATTAACTTGTTCGACGGTAGAATGCTGTTGTCTAAATCCAAATTGATGATCAGGGACTAGGTTATTGGTTGCAATGTGAGGACGTAATCTTGATAGAAGAAGTTTCTCAAATACTTTGGATAGAATGGGAAGTATACTGATGGGACGGTAGGAGGAGGGTTCATGTGGAGGTTTCCCAGGCTTGAGAAAAACTTGAATTTGGGCTACTTTCCATTGCTCCGGGTAGTGCCCTGTTCTTATAATGCTGTTGAACAATGCAGTAATTATAGTCTTGCCTTTTCGTGGTAGTTCTTTGAGAAGAGGTGTTGTAATTAAGTCATAGCCAGGAGCTTTTTTGTTTGATAAGGCGTTTATGGTTTTGGTAATTTCTCTGGGAGTGAAGTGCGGGATTGGAAGAGTCATTTGGTTTGGGGAGTTAAGATAATCTCTGATTTGTTGCTCTTGGTTAGTATTTATAATGGGATGAGTCTGGAATACATTAGCAAAGAATTTGGCAAAGGTAGACACTTTTTCTGTGGGGTTTCTTGCCCAACACTTGTTTTCGTCCCTGATTGGGGGATTTGATTTGGTCGGTTTTTTTAGCTTCCCTGTGGCTTTAAATAAGGAGTAATTGGTATCTTCTGTTGGGGTAAGGTTGGTTATGAAATCTTGAAACCTGTTGTTGTTGAATTCGTTTAGGAGGCGTTTTAGTTGCCTAGTTGCTCTGTTGTAGTTGGTACGGTCTTCAGGATATTTTGAAGTATGCCAGATTCTTCTTAGTCTTCTTTTCTCGGCTATTTTGTTCAAAAGAACTTTTGGATATTTCACGCAGCCTTGGGTGTAGTGAAGTTGCGGTGTAGCGGTCCAAGCTGCTTCTTGAATATTTTGTATTAAATACTCAGTCGCTTCGTCTATGTGGTCAGCTGATTTTAGTGGGAATCGGATGTTTGTTTTCATAGATATCTGTTTTCTATACAAGTTCCAGTTTGTCTTTCTGTTCGTTAGTGACGCGGGAGGGGATTGTAGAATAATTTTGTTGCCGACTGTGATAATTATTGGAGTGTGGTCAGAGGACAGTTCGTGGGAAGATTCTATGATACAGTTAGTGGATGGGATTCCTTTTGTTATGAATATATCAATTACATCTGGGGTTTTGGTTAGGTCGGTAGGCCAGTAGGTAGGTTCTCCTGTAGAAATGGTTTCTAGCTGAAGTGAGGTAACTGCTTTCAGCAGTTCTCTCCCTCTTGGGGTGATGAGCCTGGATCCCCATTGCGTGTGTTTGGCATTGTAGTCTCCTCCCACCATGTACCTATTTCCTAGAGACTTAAAATAGGTTTCAAATCGTTGTTTGTCTATTTTGAATCTTGGAGGGCAGTAAATGGCACTGATGGTGATTGGTCCACTCCAGTCCATAATTTGTACAGTTGTTGCTTGAATATCCTGTTCCTGTACAGCTTCCTGTTCTTGATGTTTTATAGTGCTTTTTATTAATATTGCTGTGCCACCATGGGCATTGCCACTGGGGTGTTTAGTATCGTATAAAGTGTAGTTCTTCAGTTTAAAGTAGCTTCTTTCTGTGAAGTGAGATTCAGAGATGAGTAGCATGTCTATTTTGTTTTCGTTGAGAAATATTTCGATTTCTTGGCGATGATTTGCCAAGCCGTTGGCGTTCCAAGCTGCAATGCGAAGGAATTTAGGCATTAGATAGTTTGGAGACAAGCGACGTTATGAGGTTGATGAGAGAGTTTATTTGTTGACTTTGCTGCATTAGTATGTTTTCAAACCTCTCAAAGGAGTGCTGTATAATATTCATAATGGAATGGCTATTGTCGTTGTGTTCATGTCTTTCTACAGGCTTTGATCGCGCAACATCGGCCCATGTTCCTGCATTTACATGTCTGCTTCTTGAGTTTTCATGAGAATAAGTAGTTTCAATGTTACTGTTTTGTGTCTGCACATGCGTCTCTTGTTGAAACATTCTGTGTTTACTTGAGTTGCTGTACCCTTTCCTTTTTAGTATTTCTTGGTATACTTTGCAACCTTTGTAGTTGGCGGGATGATTGCCTTCACACAGAGCACAAGTTGGTTGACTTTGCTTTTCTTTTAAACACTTATCTGGGTCGTGTTATTTTCCACATTTAACACACCTATACGGGTATGCACAGTACGATCTGGTATGTTCATATCTCTGACAGTTTTTGCATTGTACTATCTCGCGTTTCAGGCGTGGTGGTTCGAAAGCAACAACACAATTTAACAGTCGGTTAATTTTGAACACTTCTTTGTTGTTAGGTTTGGGCTCAAGGTCTACAAAAAATAGAGGCAGAGGTGTTTTAGTTAGTCTGTGGCGAACATTTATAATGTTTCTAACTTTGTGGTCCTTTTCCAGAAGCGCAGCCTTGATATCTTTTACATCTACCGTATGATGTATGTGTCGCAAGACAACTCTATACGCACGTTCTTGTTTCAACTGGTATGTATAGTATACGTGACTGTTGGCTGATAAATGTTTTATTATTTCCCTGTAGGTATTAGGAGTTTTCGGCGCTATTTTAATTTTGTCGTTTGCTAGAGATTTTATTTCGAAATCTTCTGTTTTTAAGGCTTCCTTTAAAAACTTTATCATAGCTGGAACATTATTCACATTTGGCACGAATATTGGAGGTACAGTGGTTTTTGAAAAGGTTTCCTCATTGTTTTCTGTTGTACCTTCTATATCAAGAGCACTGAATTGATTCTTGGTGGGAACTGTATATACACTAGTATTACTATCGCAAGACGCTGTCTTTTGCCTTACCCTTCTATTAGCATCAGGGTCGAGGACGTCAGGGTTCGGCCTTTTTGACCGAGCTGGTGTGTATATTTGCCATACATTCTGCGTCAGGTTGACGGGAGCAGATGAATCATGATCCATGGCGTTGCTGTCGCTGCCTGTTGATTCTTCGGATGACATTTCTTGAAGTAAACAGCTTCCCGGGTGTCAGTAGCATGCAATCGCACTACATGCTACTGATCCTACCCGAAAATACTTCGGTAATCGACTGAGTTTTAGTATATGTTATCTTTTGTTAAGTTAATTTGAATATGAATAGGATGAAACACCGTTATGCTTCACAACTGTAACTGTTCACTTAGAGCTAGTGCGCACTGGTTGTTATCGCTAGACTTTTCCTTATCTTGGCGCCCTCGCGGGCGAGCAAGGTAAGACACTACGGAGCTGCGGGAACGATCCGCACACCACAGCGGTCAGGCGAGTACTGAATGCTAAATATGAATGGAAATGAAAGCAAACGCAGAAATTAAATTATTATGACACTCTTTATTGTTACTGGCAACAACGACTACTGCTACTGTAGCAAGAAATCCACGATGGATGACTTACAGCAACTATATTTGCTCCATGATTTTGAAGCTCGAGTAAAATTGAAAAATTTGGCTTTAGTTTTAAAAATATGATGCTCTTTTTGAACAGTCGAAAATGTCATTATCAATATTTTAGTCATATCACAAGATATAATCAACTGTCAATGGCTTCGTTATGACATTCGCACCCGGTATGCATGCACGAAGTTGCCAAAGTAATTGAATAGAAGTCTAGTAGTCAAATTCTGCTTCCATACAGTAATTCTAATGACGATATTTATTCATCTGTTGATGTAGTAAGGCTAGTAAATGTAAATAAAAAGATTCCTGCACACAATAACTTTTATTCTAATTATTCAAATGCCTACAATATTAAACCTGTAACCAATATTCAGCTTTACGACATGTCATAATATTTTAAGTATTTGCGATATGCAACGCTAATAGCGAGTGTTTTACGCTAATAGAGAGTATCTACTTCAAGAAGCCACTTGGTGGGTACACAATTGGTTCGGTCATGATTTGTACACCACGTGAATACAGCCTCATAGGCAATACTAAAAGATCTTATGGATTTTTATGCACCGTGACGTTCAATGCATGTTCACACGGAAAGCAGGGGTCTTTAAAAAGGGGAAATAATAGAGCAACATTGTGATGTATTTGGAACTGAACACGTAGGCTTTATAACACCGGAGGCGGAGCTTTACTGTGTCACTACCCTGAAGAAGCCTGCGACATGACAGGCGAAACGTCGGTCTATCTACCAACGACGCGGCGTCACCCGGACAGCCTAGAAGTCATGTATTTGGAACTATCTGTATTTGCTAAAAATCAAATTTAAGTCTACTAGTGCTCATATTTTACCCACAAGGTCTTGGTTTCCTTTAAAATGTACACTCCCTAAATTCATTTGTGAAAACCATTTTGAAAAAAATAAGACATAAGCTTTATTATTCAATTTTAATTACCAACTTTTAAAATTTCAAAGAGTTAACATTAGAAATTTACTCTCGCGTCTCAGGAGGATAGCACATTATAATACAAATCTATTGTCACATTACAGATTTACAGAATTTACTTATGTAACGATTTCAAATGTCATGGAGAGACATAATTTATATCAATATTTTCCTTCGTGCTTTTTGTGCGTATTCTGTGTGTTTCGGAGATCATTACTGGTAGAATGGTTACGTGATTCCGTTTCCAATGTTGTTCGATAACGTCCAGACCATATATAAATGATAATTCAGTCACACATATCAGATAACAAATTTTGGAGTCATATCCTAGATCATTAATTTTCCTTACATTTTAGAGAAAATCCCTTAAAAGTTGCAACTAGAAAAAACAGTAACATTAACAAAATTAGTTTTATTCATCATAATACATACGTAAGATCAGGATTTCGACAATAGAAATGAATTTTATAAAAAAAATTTGTTTTGAAAATTAATGTTTTAACGTTTTTACCATATCAGCGACGTTTCTGGGAACACCATGTATCGATTAGCCTTTCTTTGAACCTATCTTTCAAAAATACTCTGAATTTAATTTTAAAATTGTTTTTGTAGGTGTCAAGGCATCTTCATTGGTGAAACGCTGTGAATTACTATGTTGTCTTCCTGTCCTACATGACTACATTACATGATCGATTCACGCGATTCATTAGACTGACACTTAAGCCTACTTTTGTTACAGAAATTTTTTAAAAGCAACTTTCTGTGACCGACCATTGATAAACTAGACTACTGAATTATTTTTCATAAGTACTTGCCCTGCACAAATTAATATTTGTATTTGCTATGAAAAACACTAAACAGTGGCACCCATTAAGTTAGTTTTAAGCAAAACTCTAGTGGCCAGCAGCACTAAGATTGCTTATGAAGAAAACCACACAAAATTATTTTACGGACATTGCTCAATAGCCACGAACCACAAAAACAGCTCCATGATTTTCACAATAATGTGGTGTAGTATATCACTTCTTTATATGCCAGAATATCGAAAGAGTTGCTGTTTCATAAGGCAAAACGGAAATAGCACATATTCAATGGCAAGCGGCTTCTCTTTTAGATCCTTGCTGTTGCATGACGCCATCTGTGACGTAAGCAATGACGCAATGAGTACGAGAATTGAATGGGTATGATGCGCAGAATGAGAAAAGGCAGAATAACAAAATTTATTATTTACTTTTTCGGTGAATATCGGAACCATTTCATTGTTTCTGGATTTTTACGAGTTCGTGGAAATCTAATCACAGCTACATGTCATACGGCACAGTTTTCTTCAAATTTCGGCGCGCAATAGAAATTAGTAATACATGTAGCAGAGTTTAGAAATCTTCCACGTTCTTAAATATGAGAAACGAAGTCCTGGCAGCAGAGATATTGTGATAATCCGTAATTATTATTAATTAGCAACCGAGGAGATACTTTGTGGTTCATACCTCGTCGATCCTTCATTAAAAATCATTATAACAAATATCTTAAAAACATCGCCACAACGGTTGGGCTCCACTTAAGAGCCTGAGGCCTCCCAAGGCTCAGCGAGGCTCCGGCCGAGGCGCGAGGAGTCCGCTTTTTGCCGGCGTCAGTGCGGGGCGGGGCGGTGCGGGGCGGGGCGGCGGAGGCCGTGATTCGTGCCATCAGGGGATTACCGCCCCCCCTCGGCGCAGTAGATCGTATCGGACCGATTACGCGGCTCGTGGCGGGAATTAGTCTGCCTGCAAATGGCGCGAGGCGGCTCGACTCGGCTCGGCTCGACTCGCCTCTCGGCTCCGCGCCGCCCGGCCCCGCCCGGAACGAGTGCCAGATTGCGGCGGCGACGATGGTGGTGCCGACAATGGATCAGTCTTGATGGACGCACCGACAATGAATCCGGTGGGACGTGGCCGTGAAGACGGAGGCAACAATGCAACTGGTATTTGATTGATTGTTAATGATTCCTGGCACGTCAACTACTAGGGTCATTAGTGCCATAAGTGTAGTGCATGTTGTTCCTCGGGAGGTGATGATGGTCTTTCCCCCGCTGTATGGCGACATTCGGCGACGACCTACCGTCGGTTAGCGGAGTTTGCCCCAACCAGGTATCTCCCATCAGCGGAGCACCGCCCCAGCCGGAAAAAGCTGTAAACTCTCGATCAGTCTCCCGGCATATATGGTAGTGTAGTGCATGTTAGTTTGTGTGTGTACGGGTAAGGGGGTGAAAATAAGATCAGAATTGCGAAGGAAATATCACGCGCGGTGGTCCGTGGTTATTAGGGCATTGGTGTTGATCGGAGAAACCTCGGAAAACTTCAGGTCAGAGCAGCCGGCTGCTAGAATTCTCCTCCACATCGACTGAATTCGACCTAACTGACAACCTAGTGTCGAAAATCCTGCCGCAATCGGGGCTCGAAAGTCGAACCTCCCGGTCAAAGGGTCAGCAGTCACATCAGTTGATGCCCTGAGCTCTCTCCCCATGTGCAAC
Organism: Gryllus longicercus; assembly: GCA_038098605.1. Classification (NCBI taxonomy): domain Eukaryota; kingdom Metazoa; phylum Arthropoda; class Insecta; order Orthoptera; family Gryllidae; genus Gryllus; species Gryllus longicercus. The sequence goes on from JAZDUA010000299.1 coordinate 408,030, forward strand.
TGGTGGTGGTGATGTTAGAAATGGCAGGCCGTGTCGAAAAATAATCTTGTGACAACGGTACCGGTGGCGAAGTTTGCGGTAGAGATGGTTGTGGTGACACTGAATCAGAAGGCAGACAGTTCAATAAGTTCTGCTGACGGCAGTGATTCTGGTGGCTCTCAGTTTGGCTGCGGTGACGGTGGAGATGACAGTGCTGCCAATGGATGTAGTGGGGGCGGGGCGGTGAAGATGGGGTGTATCCGACGTGATGATGGCTGTGATTCTGATGACTGTCGGTGATAGAGATGATAGTCGTGATGATGGTGGGGATAGAAGTAATAGTAGTGGTGTGATGGTAATGGTGGTAGTGATGATGGTGATGATGGGGATGGTGGACGTGGTAGGGGTGATGGTGGATGTAGTCACGGTAGTGATGATAGTCGTGGTAGTAGTGGTGGTATTGGTGACAGTGGAGGTGGTGATGTTGATGGTGGTGGTGATAGTAGCGGTGGTAATGGTGGGGTTAGTGGTGGTGGTAGGGGTGGTAGTGTTGGTGGTGGCGGTAGGGGTGAAGGTAGAAGTGGTGGTGGTGGTAATGCTGATGGTGGTGGTGCTAATGGTGGTGGTGCTAATGGTGGTGGTGTTGATGGGGTGGTGTCGGTGGTAGTTCTGTTGGTAATTGTACAGGCGGTGGAGGTGTTAGTAGAAGTGATGGTAGAGATGGTGGTTGTGCTGATGGTGGTGGTGATGGTAGTGATGATGGTGTTTGTAGTGTTTGTGGTAGTAGTGATGGTGGAGTGTGGGTGTAACCGGTGGTTTGACCGAGTGGAAACTATGCTTGGTGCAGTTTTTGACTTGCTTTCCGCCAAATAACGTTTTTCAAGGAATGAAAGAGATTAATTTGAAATGAAATATTCATTTTCCTAATTAGCTTAGCGTTGCGCCTACGGGGAGTATTTTTATGTTAAAGTTTTATTTTGGCTTTGCCAGTTCATAATAAATATTAATTTTATACATGTTACAGTTGTCTGACATGTTGATTTCCATGCACAGATAATTACATGAAAAAGCATTTGTTAATATATTTTCATTTTTTTAAATAACAAACTTCGGATTAGTTATCGTCATTCTGATGAATCAAGTCTTGTCGATTCGTATAAATGCAGCAAAGTAAGTGCAGTAAGTCACAGCGTTTCAGCAGTGTATGTACTCGCAGGTGCATTGAAATCATCCAAAACACGTGACTTGCTGGTACCCTTCCAGAATACTATAGAGAAAACCGAAAAATAAAAATTGTACCAATTGGTTTTGTCTGGTCAAAATCAATCGAATGAACTATTGGTCACCCCTGTAGTAGTGGTAAGTCACTAGAATCATTTAGATGAATCTGCAAAAAAAAAAAAAATGTTACCTACCAGAAGAACGAGACGCGTTGATTGATATTATTTGTCTCCATTAAAGGACCGGAAGCACATACCTAATATGGCATATGGCATACAGATTTGTGGTTGTGCGAGGAAAGTTTATGTGAAGAAAATACAGACAATTCAGAATAAGATACTGCGCAATGCGGTTGGTTCACCTATTTATATGAGAATGGACCGACTGCATCGTGACTGGAACATAAAGACAGTATAAAAAGTAAGAGTATACAGTAAAACAACAGCGACGTCTACTGAGTCACAAAAACATTGAGGCATCAAAATTTAAACAAAGTGTAAAGGAATTAATAGAAAGTGGTGTATTTTAGCCGATGAGGCAAATGTGTGCCTCGAAACGTTTCAATGAAGGAATTACAATGATGAGTAATAAATGCAATAGTTCAAAAAGAATGTGTTCGTCTTAAATATGGTAAATTATGTTGCTGAAAAAATTTGCTTAATTCTATTTTTGAATTTTTAATTCCTAAAAGTGGTAAAGATATGATGAATGAAAAAAGTGATGAATTACTTTCATTACATCCCTGCGAGAAAATTTCGGTACTGCTAATAATTTTTTGAACTTCTTTTGATGAGATGGAATAATTGTATAAATTATTTCTTTTATTTTAAAATTCCACATTTCATTTCTGTTTGCAAGTACATTCCAAATAATATTTTTCTATTCTGATTTCTTTTTGTTGCGCTGTTATAAAATCTTGTTTTGCTATTTTAGCTACTTGATAACACATATTCTGATTCAAACCTCCTTCAATCTCACCAAGAGATTCAGGTAACTTCCCACTTCAGAGATTGTGCTAAGTTTTCCTTCTCTAATAGAGGTACCTCCGTTCACTTTATTCACTCTTCCTCTTTCTTCAATTTCTTTTACCGTATTTGCTAGTGTTTAAACTTCATTGATTAAAGTTATCGATAGTCTACCACTCATCAAAAACTCTGCTAATTAAGAAAATAACTACAAATAGAACTTTTAACAATCTAGGGCAAAAATGTTTCCTCCAATGTGGGTAGGCCTAAGACTATCATTTTAATTTTACACCATTTATAAATGTTTAATTTTATGGTATATAAAGATTTTATTTCTCATCATTCATAAACGTAATTATGTCTTACGTTTAATACATAATTAAAGTAATTTTATTTAATATTTAAAATATTAAATAAAAACTACTATTATTATCTACTGAATATTAAATAAAAGCTACTAAAGCCGCAAGGTAGCAGTATTCCTCCTTCAATCTATCCTACATATTCAGATAATTTCTCACTTCAGAGATTGTGCTAAGTTTTCCTTCTTTAATAGAGGTCTCTCCGTACACTTCCTTCACTCTTCTTCTTTCCTCAATTTTTTTTACTGTATTTGCTAGTGTTTAAACTTCATGTATCAAAGATATAGATACCTCTAATAAAAGAGCTCTGTTAATTAAGAAAATTGAGAAAATAACTACAATGAAAGCTTTCAACAATTAAGAGCAAAAATGTTTCCTCCAAAGTAGGTAGGTCTACATTTTAACTTTACATCATTACGTTTAATATAAAATTAAAGTAATTTTATTTAATATTCAATTTAAATAAGCCACTAAAGCCGCAAGGCAGTAGTACTGAATCCCGCTAAAGGAAACAAATTCCGGCTTCGCGGCTGCCGCCAATGGAAATCAAGGACACGCCTCCGCCGAATTCGCGTCTCCAGCAGGTGCAGCGGCGGCCGCCCTGCATTTTGCACTTGGCCGCGTATATCGATTGGGCGGGTGGCACGTGCGCCGCTGGGCTGCGGCAGGCGTCTCCGCCCGCGCCTAATGGAGACGCAGCGGCCGCCCACGGAGCGACAGAGCAAGGGCGCGGGCCGCTCGCAGACGTCCTTCCACAGCAGGCATGGGCAGACCGGGCGATGACGGGACTGAGAGGAAATAAAATAATAAAATATTGGAAAATAAATTAGAATTCGAGAAAATCGTCATCGCAATTCTGTACGTCGCGGTCCAGTTGCCTGATATTTCATTAATTTTTTATTTTTTTTTTTGTTATTTAAGGTCGCATTAACTACTAGGTCATTAGCGACCACTATTGCGTGTAACGGTATGGTAACTCTGAGGATGTCACGATATGATGATGATAGGGGCGTGAAAGGACGAACACAATACAATCATGCCCGAGGCGGGACTCGAACCCGCGACCCTTCGCTGCGAGATTGCGACGGCACTACTGCCCTAGCGATCTCGGTCATCCGGACCGGCTTTTCAATTAATGTTTTACCTTAAATATTTAATTATGGTCATTACTTATAAGGCAGGACTCCATGATATAAATGAAATGACGCTAACAATAAATTAGGTTCTTCTGAAATCTATATTATTATTTCGTTTAAGTAACAACGTGATTTTATTAAACACTAACTAAACACAACATTATTTTAATGTTAGAATCAGCCTGTCACAGTTTGTGTTCTTTTATCATTTTCTATAGATGAAAAAATACTAGTGCAAATGTAGGATATTTCTTGATATTTTGAAACCGGCATAAGAAATGCAACAGGACATACAATGTACCTTTACTAAGGTGAATTTTTACTTCAATTATTTCTTCCGCGAGGTAAGGAAGATTGTATTATGTTTGCACAAAAATATATACCTTCATTCAAAGCATGCTTCGCCTGAATTTTATCAGGAAAAGTTTACACAGAAAATGAAATATTGTTAATTTTATTACATAGTACAGTTTACATTTAAGAATTTTTATGTCATAAAGGCATATTTTAATTGCATATTTCAAATTTTTTAGGGCATAAAAGTACTATCTCTAGTTGTCAATGCGATTCTTGCACCATTCATAGTAATATTAAAATAATAACAAAATTATAAGAGTTAAATTGTAATTTAATATATACGAATTTATTACACGAATGTATACGTACAATATTACTGTAACTACGATTGTAGTGTGTTACCGCACGAGCGATGATAGCAGTAATTGAGATATCATTCTCAATTATAAAAAGTCGTATCATTCGTCGTGTGTAAATATTTGATTGTATTTTATTTAAATGTTTAGTGAGTATGTTATTTCATATTTTATAGTTGAATTAATTCGTATTTTGACTGCTAGCGATGTTAAATGTTTGCAGAGTAAAAAAGGAAATAAAAATATGTTAGGTTACGTCAGAATGAATAGTTTTCTGCACCTCCGCCAGGAGCGCATGCGCCCATGTCCGGAGAGCCCGGGAGAGGAGATAAACCAAATATTATTACACTAAGTGATAAAAAAGTGCCTCGTGGCTAGCTCTTGGTCAGCGTGCTTGCTTTTCCTTATGCGGCCCCGGGTTCCATTCCCGGTCAAGCAATATATTAGTGTGTGTTTCCCTTGCAATGTCTCAGTATATTTTGTTGTGTGACGATGAGAAAATTCACTTATGAGGTTGAGAAGACCGGAATACAGCGTGGGAATGTCTATGTGCCTACTACACGTATCCATTTGTATCCATTTAACCTAAGGCCGCGAGGAAGGGACTTCGCGATTAGGCCTGAGGCCGTTCACAGGCTGTCGCGTCAAGTACATACATACAAGTGATAAAAAGGTACTATCACTAAAGAGCCCTATTGTTGCTCATTAAGAAGCGCCTTAAGCCTTAGGAATAGACAAAGGAAAATTATATTACAATTAGTACTATAAACGAATTACAATTAGTACTTTGAAATACCTCTGAGAGAAGAGGCAGCATGAGAGCACGTTCTGACAATTCGAACATACATGGTACAAAGAATTAAAGCTAAGGAAATACAATATATTGTTATTCCATGGAAGAAGAAAAAGAAAAGCGACACGAAGTGTAACTGGAGAAGAATGGTAAAAAGTAGTGAAAGAAGAAGGAAGTTTTTCAAAAAAAGGAAGCGAAAACATCAATTGAGGATTACTTGATAAGGTATGCATTAGAATAATTGAAGTTCCTGGCTGGTTTTAATGAAAGAACAATAACAATAAGAAGAAGACGAAGAAGAAGAAGAAGAAGAAGAAGAAGAAGAAGAAAGAAGAAGAAAGAAGAAGAAAGAAGAAGAAAGAAGAAGAAGAAAGAAGAAGAAAGAAGAAGAAAGAAGAAGAAAGAAGGAGGAGGAGGAGGAGGACGAGGAGGAGGAGGAGGAGGACGAGGAGGAGGAGGAGGAGAAGGAAAGGGAGAAGAAGAAGCTTTGATACTCCGACATTATAAAATGTCAGTAGTTTCTGCCACTAATTATTGAAATTATGCGATGTATACAAATCTATTGCAATAGACGAATTAAATTTGATATTTGAAGCCTCCATCCACATAAATCCTCCCCAGTTGAAACTTTTGAAAAAACACATCCTCTGGCCAGAGGAAACTTTGGAAAGGTGAAATTCGTTTGTTTTTGCATGCATCTTGCTTTCGGGCATGTTGGCCAGCATATATTTCATTTGCCATCACACGATGAGAGGACCAGAAATACGCATAGTAATACAACACCAGCGGTTTTTAATATTTGTTAGTGAATTAGAGCAAAAAACAATATTTCCTGTGACCGAGGTATTATAAAATTTATTTCAAAGAGAAAGCGTGGATTTGCACAAATAATTTGCCCGAAAAATAGTCGTCCTTTGTAGCGAGGTGCCAGTGTAATTATTTGCAGCTGCCAGCAATTAATTTGGCGGGGAAGCTCTGTACATGAGAGGAGACCTGCAGCGTTGCTGATCCCACCCTCTCTACTCCCCTCCTACCCATTTCGTCGTGACTCGCATCCTTCCGTTCCATTCTCTTCCGTTCCTTCCCCTCACGTTAAGTCCCTCGATGCGACCGACCTCGCGATCACGCCTAATCAGGCCACAGCCGAATCGATTCTTCGTCATTAATTCCATCTTCATCCATTTCGTTTCTATCCATTCCCGTTCCGATCTCGCCCGTTCCGTCTTCTCCCGTCCCGTTCCCTCCCGTCCTGCCCTGTCCTCTTACAATTCAACCTCTCTAGTCGAGAGCTCCGCATTCTCTTCACAGTCTGTTCGATTCCCTGCCTGTTCCAGTCCCTGCTTGTTCTATTTCCCACCCGTTCTATCCACCACCCATTCTATTTTATACCCGGACATTCCCCGCCCTTTTCATTCCCTGTCCGTTTCAATCTATGCTCCTCCCATTGTCGCCCGTTCCATTCCCAGCCCTTTGGAATTCCTACGCGTTCAATTTCCTGCCCGTCCCATTCCTCTCCGATCTATTTACAGCCCGTTCCATTTTATTTGTCGCTTTTCCAATCCCACCCGTTTCATTCCTCGCACGTTGTAGTTCCCGCTCGTTCTATTCCCCTGCCTGTCATTCCCTTCCCCGCCTTTTATATTAACCACCCCTATTACCCTTTCTATTGCCTACCAGACTCAAGCCTTGCCCGTTTCATTTTTTAGCCCCTTCCATATCCCCTTGTTCTATTCCCTGGCTACACCATTCCCCTTCCATTTTATTCTCGCCCTTTTCATTCCTCGCCTGTTCCGCACCCTGTACATTCTATTCTACGCTCGTTCATTCAAAATCTGTTCTATTGCCTGCCCGGTCCAACCCTAGTCCGTTTCATTCGCCATCCGTTCTACTCCGAGGGATTGGGTCGATAGATCGATCTTCTTTCTTCAAATCATTTCGGTGTGAGGTTAAACACGAGATTCGCATACCTTGTGCGATATGTTGCAAGATTTGTATCACTCACGTGTGTAGGATCTTGAATGAACGAGTGGTGCTACAAAAGCACATATTTTCTCGCCTCTTAGTACGAACGCAATTCTTTTTGGCCACTTTCGAATAAAACGAGCAATACCAGAAAAAGAGATTAGCGTCATATTTCTTACCGTTACTTGTTAAATACTCTGAGAAATTTTAAAGAAAAAATGTGGAGCGGTTTTTGAGAATTTTGTTTTGTAAATTTGAATCGCAAAATACGTGAAATCTACTCATTTTTACAAAAACTTGTACATAACCTTTCTTGAAGAGCTAATTTTGTACAACAGACTTTGACTGAGGAAAAAATCTCTAACTTCAATTTTGTAGTTTTAATTTTTTTATTTTCAATTTTCGAAACAATCGGGAATGTCATCAGAAATGAGACCTTCACCATTCTCTTAAACGTCTTACGCCGTTTCCAACAACAAAATTTAATCAAAAAAATTAGAGCCATTTTGTTGATAATTTTTAAAATGTCCCTGATGCTTCATTACCTTCGTTTTCAAATTCAAAGGGCCGAGATATCAAGTACGATTGGAGAATATCAATTTTGAAGAAAATCGGCTAAACGGTTTATGCGCCAGCGTTGTGCGCATACGGACAGACATTTTGCCGTCAATCGATTTTTCGGTATCAAGGTTCGATATCGATTCACAAAACATTGAATCTGTTAGAGGATTTTTTTCTGTATCTAACAACTTGATTTATCCACTTTTTCCTGGCCAGAGTCCGGCAATAAGAGTTTTTATGTGGAAAGTTCGCCGTTTTTCGGCGTACGATTACAATATTTTCACTTTACAGTAGTAAGTACCTTGGCAAGTACAAGAAGTAAAAAAGATATCCATATCCACAAATATTTTTTATATTTTTCTTGCTATTTTGGTATTTTCATATACTTTTAAATCTATTCACTAAGTCCACTGAGTAGCTTTCCCGCTGCTAGCAAGATATTTGGCATCTAAAAGATGGCATATCTTAGATTTTGCCATCTAATAGATAGCACATCTTGATAATTTTTAGGCAGAGTATTATCGTCTTGATTCTTCAAAATGATCAGATGAACAGCACTATTCTACGTGCTTGTTTATGATATGGTATTCATTGTATTTAACACGCCAAGAACATTCTGTATAACATTGTTTACAAAACTCCGTATTTAGTTTTCCAGGAGTGCTATCTGTGTCTCCGATTTGCCTTTGTACTCACTACAATAACCCAGTGAGGGCCATGTTACGAGCAAGCCTTTTCCACTTTAGCCCGTGTATCAGGTTCGTCTAGATCAGGTACCATCCCGTCAATGGAACTCCTATTTCACTATCAACATTTACGAGATTCAGTAGTATATTTCACTTTATTGGGTGTTCGTGAAAAATAATATGACCCAACACAAGCTGAAATTTCATTTTCCGTATTTTATATTTAAATAAGTATACTAATTCAATAAATTCTGATAATGGTACGTTTGGATCTTTTCCAATCCCTCACTCCCATAACCGCTTTTCACTGTGACTGTATCTTCAGCTCCAATATTTTTATATCTTTAATCTTTGCTTTAACCCTCTATAATAACAAATAAATGTATCTTGCATCATCTGTCTGGGCCAGTTTAAATTCACAAAGAGATATTATTCCTTTGAACATCATTTAGCGGCACAGCTTTCAAAAACCGAGTTCGCACAATCACATTTTCCTTTCGTTTGCCCTCATACGTCGAATGAATGCAACAGCGCTCTGAAGTGTAAGTCGGACTTCTTCACTTGGAAGGTAGGACGCTCTTAGAGAGCACTCGAGTGGGAGAAGACAAATTCTCATGGGTTAAGTGTGCGTTTATGTTTGTTTTTTGTTTTTGTTTTTCAAATTACACCAACATAGTCTAATCAAAAATAAAATTATAAACAGTACACATTTATTTGCGTTCAGTCAGATTTTCTGAACGGTACGGTAATATGGCACAATGTCGGCAGTTTTGCGTATACATTTATAGTGGCAGATGCGCCTTTGAAAGATTCACTCCACAACTTTACTTCTGTGGCGTATTCAAAAGAGGCTTTGAGTCTACGTAACAAAATTTTCCGTTGCTTGCCCCCCGCGCTCTTCTAACACTTGGGTGTATGTAACTGCACTGAATATCCTTTCTCTTGAACCTCTACCTGCCTCTCAGCTCCCCCCCCCCTCCCGCTCCGTGAGCGACAGGCTCTAGAAATAGCCGCTTCACAATTTCTGGCATTTTCCTCGTTTCAGACCAACCGACAGGTCACAATTGTGGAGGTTGACTCCCAATATCTCTTGACTGGGAATAATATTGAAACTATAGTAATGAGTGGCATAGTGCACAGAAGCAACTGGGCGAATTCTAACCGTTCTGAAATTACATTATTTCTATTGTACACAGAGCAACAACAACGACTCTGTAGCTAAGGTAGCTTTCAGAAAATTAGGGTTATTCATAATGTAGTTAACATATATTAATAATAAATATTAATTTATACATGTATATCAAGTGTCTCCCACGTTCTTAAAATTTACACTGTGAGCGTTGTTGATACTTTATTGCATTTGTAGTGCGTCAAATGATTTCCCAAGAAGTTTCTCGGAAACACATTTTTCTGTGAAATTGAGATACAAAACTGTGCATTATTACTAACGCTCAAATTTCCTCAAAACGGCTCCAAATGTTTCAATGAAAATGATATTTAGGAACGTGGCTTACTCTTCTGTAATATTATTAACGCCATATTTCAATTCTGCTATTAGAGCACAGAAAAAACGAGAAAATGCAAAAAAAATGTATTTTAGGCGCCGAGGTAGCAGCTGGGAAGAGTGTAAGACAAAACGGAATAATTAGCTCAGAGTAACGAAATTAAGAAAGTAACTAGGATGAGAAAGTCTGTGCTAATTTGTAGCATCACTAGTATCCGTATGACCTTCGAGGCCGATTGATCGAAAGACGTTATGCATCTAAAGGTGAGATTCCTCACAAAACAATGATAAAAATATCGATTGTTTTTATCTTAAATATTTTCTAGACTTTTCGGAATATTTTGGCATATTATTAATTGAAAAATTGTTGCTTTTTGTTTATTTTATGGCGTTTTGAATGTGAATCAGTATGGACTGGCTGACTTTTCAGACGTTCCATGGTTCCACACAAAACATAGTTCCGAAACTACTTATTCCTGACGGCTGTGGTTTTCGAGTTTTCTTTTCTGTATATCTTGTTTATCTGTGCAATTTGGCGTGCATGTTGTTCTTCCGTGTTTTTAAAGTTAAGTGTTATTTCCTCTCTCTTGAGGTAAACAGTAGGAGAGTCAGTTGTGAAAGAAATGTCAACTAGTGCGACTCAAATGACAAAACCGAAAGGTGTTTTTAAAAAGCTTGGGAACAAAGAAATAGATTCATTCGTGAAAATTGTTAACAATGTGAGTAATTCGAAAAGTACGTTTAGTAATGACAATCTTAACTCCACAAGTGATCCAGTCAAGATCTACTCCCCCCATGCAGAAATCCCAGTTAAGAAAATGACTAACAAAGGCAGAAAAGGAGAGAAAACAATTTTTAGACATAAGCAATAATGAGAATAACTCACAATATGGAGCAGGTAGTTTTTAGTATAATAATACAACAAATATAATGGGTAATTCCTAATGACAACTTTAAGAATGTTTTTTTTTCAAAACACAGTTTTTCGTTATAAATTCACCATTTTTCATTAACTATTAACCCCACTTTATAAAATCATTTACAAATTACTTTAGTAGGTAATGTGAAGCAGTGAATCTACGTTTGGGAAGTTAGCATTATCGGTTTCAATTTTATAAATAAATTTGTCATTAAATTTTAGGAAACAATGGAGGTCCAAGGAACCAAGTTTCAGTGTACTGCCAAGCAACTCTATTCAATGTAGATCTGTACAGCAACAATAGTACAGATAATATAGGATAAAAATTTGAAATCGGCATCTGCAATAGTTTCTGAGATACTCGTAATAGGTCACTAATATAAAAAGTTTAACATGAGTAACATAGGAAGGGGAACGTCAACTTAATATATTTGTATGGTACTTTGAATATTGTTATGAATACGAAAAATTACAGAAAAATAAGAGTATTACAAATAAAAAGATGCAAGAAATATTCTATTCATTCTTATTTTGCACTTTTTTGTTAATGTAGTAGTACTTCCAAAATACCATTATTTAGATAAAGAAACAATTTATTAATTTCCAGTACACCAACCCCCCATTTGTTGCTTCTATGTCTCATTGGCAATCCATCGAGATGTAAAGAGTGTTGTCGACGCACAGAAAAGTGTTCCTTGGAATCGATACACATCATGTAGTCATTTTTAGGCGAGCGGGACTGAAGAACACCGGTCAAGTCTTGTAAATCATGAACACACAACAGCGTTTCTGAACCCTGGCATCTTTCTCCTAAAAAATAGGCTTAGGCAAACGAGAAAAACGAATATTTTAAAAATTGTTGAAAATAAACATTGCTATAAATGATACACAGGAGGTTTTTTTCATTTATTTATTCTCTCTCTCTCACCCTCTCTCTCTCTCTCTCTCTCTCTCTCTCTCTCTCTCTCTCTCTATATATATATATATATATATATATATATATATATATATATAAATTCCGGTAAAATTCTTTATGAAAAATCAAGATAAGTAAATCCGTCAAACAAATGGCAATGAGTAGACCAAGTCTGTATATTGTACATTAATATTTGTAAAATGCGATGTTTAGTGAACAAATCCCGTATGTTTAACCAACAAATTAAAAGACTCAAAGTAAATACAGTAAACCGACGCTTTTTATAGCTCGTATAGGCTCTTCACAAAAGTTAAAGAATGTGATAAGGAGAGCGAGTTTCGCTATTTAGAGCAACAGAAAACATTACGTAAGTCTTGCGTAACTGCTCTCAGAACGCGCGATGCCTCCGGTAATTTATCTTTTCATTAGACAGAGCCTGTAACAGTAGACGTAATCGCGGCGGTACAGGAATACACATCATATCTGTTGTCTGCTATTCATTGTTGCAGAAAATAGTATCAGAAAACAATGGCCACAATCAGTACTTTGCAAATTAGTTCAAGGATACCATTAACTCTTAACTAACACGGCGAGGTCTCACAGACAGCTGTCGTATGTTCCTTTTTTATTGAACTAGGATTGGCATAGACGTAATGTTATACATTTTTAGTCATAACAGGAAATATAATTATTTGAATAATGCATTTTATTGAATTATTTTTTGATTTTACAATTGCAAAACTTATTTGGTATTTGTTTTTACTTTCTCAATCTATTATCTTAGTAAAATATTATTATTTGCATAACTTGTGTTCACATTCTTTACAAACTTTCTTTGCACATTGCAGACAAATAGAACGAGCACATTTGAAGCAGGGGTACCTTGTTTTTCTCTTTATTTTTGGCGATGAAAGGCAGCAAGGTCTTCGAGTTTCAAATGTCTCGTGCTCCTCCTGTTCTGCTATTTCTTCACAATACCTAAAATTCTCTTCAAACTGCAAGATATAGTTGAGGTAATGTCCTGTTTTGCAGCCTGTACTTCATCACGAGATATGTCATTGCTTTTGCGAGGGTTTTTATAAAATCCAAACGAGTCATTTTTGGAGTGTCTTTGAATGATTCGAAAATGACTTATGCATTGACTCTATTTAGAGTAAAAAATATTGCCATTGGTCATCTCCTGGTTCTTGTACTTGCAGAGTAGTTTACACATTTTTAATTCAGACTGTCATTTCATTTTTAATTTAGGCTCAAATTTTGGAAAATTGTTCATGGCCTTATTTCAAAATATATTCTTAGGAAACAGGTTTCATTAAGAAAAACAAGTTATCTTTAATAATTTAGTTGTTGGAAAACTCCGAAAACATTTAGAATTTTGCAGTTTTCAAAAAATCAGAGTTCCTTAGAAAATGATTCCTTTGTCGTGCGTTTCAACGTTCTTTACACTATTCAACAACAATATTTAATGAAACAATGAAATCATTTTTTGAAAATTTGGGAAATGTCCCAAACGCTTCATGTATAGTATCCCTCCCCCCAAATTGAAATATCGATTTCAAATTCAAGGGGTCGCAACATCGGTCAGATTGATTAGGAAATATTAATTTGGGAGATACTCAGCTAAACGGTTTAGCCAGTAGCCGCTAACGTTGTTCAGAGATGAGCGAACACGCAGACAGGCAGACAGACGGACGGACAGACAGACGTCTTGCTCGTCATTCGATTGTTCGGTATCAAGGACCACACAAAACATGGTAACACCACGCGATAGAGGTTTTTTTTCTTCTAAATTTTGCAACTGGGTGTATCCATTTTTGCGTTTCCAGGGCCCTATCTTACGATTTTTTCTGTAATTTTTTTTTTTCCCTCGCAGCATTATATAGCTTTCTATGCCGAAAGAATGGGAGAAAGTAAAAACACGTTGGCATAGCCGATGATCCGTTGCCATTGTTAAAAGAAACTGACCGTTTGAAAATAAATTTCCATATCTTATGTTTTTAGAAATCTTTAATCTAAAATAAATCAAAATATCTAATTACGATTTTACATATCTGCTTTAATTTATTATTACTACTACTACTACTACTACTACTACTACTACTACTACTACTACTACTACTACTACTACTACTACTACTACTACTACTTTAAGCATTGAACATTACACTGCCGATGTCATCTTACTTTGTTATAAGCTTCTGCTATTGCCTCGACTACAAACTGCGATAGCTTTCATTCATTGCACTACATCGGTCTAATGAATTTAAAACGAGAGCTAAACATTTCCTCCACACAGGATCGTTCAAGAGGGGTATTTGTCCCAACGTCATGTCTTTGACACAAAACAAAAAATAGCTGTTAATATTCTATAAAATAATGCATGGTACGGGATTTTTACTTCAGGTTCGGAAAGAACCTTTTCAAACCAATAAAAATCCCTTTGCAAAATTGAAGAAGAAATATCGGTAGATATGGCTTAGGACATCAATTGATGTTACTGGAGTCCCTCTGACCGGGAAGTCCTAGATTCGAGTCCCAACGGTGGCTTACATTAGCATGTCAGCTAGATCGAGTTCAGCCGCTGACTGGAGGAAAATTCTAGCGGCGGGCTGCTCTGTTCGGTAGCTTCCCGTGATTTCTACGATCAATACCAGAGGAATGCCGGAACAGTACTCTAACAAACGGGCAACGGACCGTGCGCGATCTTTCCTATCTCTTGCTTGTCCAATCCTCATCTCTTACACACACGTATGCAATGCACACGTATACACGCGCGCACACGTATACACGTATGCACACGTATACACACGCGTAAACATGCGCTACACTACAACACATACCGGGAGGCTAGTCGAGTGCTTAGAGCTAGTCCCGGCTGGCGCGGAGCACCTCAGATGGGAAATACCCACTAGATGACGGTAGGTCGGCGCCGGATATCGCCATAAAACGTGGAAAGACCTCCGCCACCTCCCGAGCAATAATATGCACTACATTTACGGGACTAATAGCCGCAGCATAGTTGACGCGCCCGGAATCACTAACAAGCAGTCGAAGAAGAAATCCTTCCCTTCCTGCGGTGAGGACGCATGTTTGTATTTACTAGGCTGTCCGGGTGACGCCGCGTCCATGGCGAAGGTGCCGACGTTTCGGTCGCCATTCTGCGACCTTCCTCAGGACGTAATGCCTTATTGCCGCGCAGGGCGTAATGCCTTATGTGTCGCATTACGCCCTGAGGAAGGTCGCAGAATGGCGACCGAAACGTCGGCACCTTCGCCACGGACGCGGCGTCACCCGGACAGCTTAGTGAATACTGACCCCGGTCGCGGAAGCCTACGCTCTCACATGATGTTCTCGCGTAGGGCCCACTGCCTGCCGGCGGGCGGGCGGGCGGGCGGGCGGCTCCCGTTTGGGCGCGCACGTGACGGACAGAGGCCTTGAGGCGCCTCGCAGAGGCTGGCGCGCCGCGCGGCGTAGTCGGGCCGAGGCGCGCGCGCGGGAGAGGCGGCGCAGACCATTCGCGGCGAGCCACACCCACTCCGCCCGCCGCCAAGGTGCGTACCGCCGCCCCCCGCCGGGCCCGCGCCGCTGCGCGTGTGTTCTTCTGCACTGACAGAAATGTCGAATTACTTTAATGAAATGTACGTTGAAGTCATTATTAGGGAGCGGATTGCTTTGATTTGGCGTATTTTTCTCCGTTGCTTCAGGGCAGAGCTAAGAGGAATTTTTTGACATTTCGTAAGAGTTGGGTGTTATGTAGATTAATAAGTTTGAGCATATTTGACCGTTTTTTCTGTTGGTGAATATTCTTGTAATTATAGGGGTATATTTATCATATTTCGTTAAAATAGAGACTTATCTCTGAAACATTTCAACTTTTCATATGATCTATTTATTTGTGAGCGTTCATCGATTACGAAGAGCGTTTGCGTTTTTTTCTTTTCTATAGGTGATAAAATACTTGTGAATATACAGGACATTTCTTGATATTATATTTTTAAATCAGGCAAAACAAATGTAACAATGTAACATCGTAATACATAATACATCGTACTTCACTAAAGTGAATATTTACTTTAATTATTCCTCCCGCGAAGTAAGGTAGAATTATATTATTCTGTTTCCACAAAAATATATATTTTCACTCCAAACACGCTTCTCCTGAATTTTATCAAGAAAGGTTAATGCAGGATATGAAATATTGTTAATTTTAATTGTATATTAAAGTGCATATTTGAGAAGTGTTACGTCGTACGTTCATATTTTAAAAAGCATTATAGATTTATTTAAATAAAATTGCATAAAATTTATCTCCCTAGTAATTATCATGAACACACACAAAATTTCATGTACACAAATGCATTAGGATGCAGGAGTAGAAGCTTTATGGTGAAATCTGGAAGAAATAAAAGAACTATGTTGATGGTCTGGTGATTGTGAATATACGATATGAATGACGAAGCATTGAAACAGGAGAACCTCTACATTAAATATACTCTGAAGTTTAACATACGCATTCAATTTAGTGTAGAAATGTATTAAACTCTTTTTAAGGTTCCTTTAAGTTTCATGTACAATACATTAATCTACGTAAAATTTAATGAAATTTCTGACAGAGTACGTACCTAGCTCTCGATTTGGTTAGTGTTTGAATATCTCTTTGCACTTCCGTATTTTAATGCTATTTTTGTTGTGTTGATTGATTGATTTTGGGGGCATGCAAATCACTATGGTCAATTGATTGGTTGATAATTTTTCATTTCCGGCGCGTCAACTGCTAAAGTCATTAGTTCCGTAAGTGAGGGGGAGGTTGTGGAGATCTTCCTCACTGGCTGGCGAGTTCCGGTGCCGACCTACTGTCAGCTAGCAGGGGTTTCCCGAATCTGGTATCTCCCACCAGCGCGGTACCGCCCCAGGCGGGACAAGATCTAAGCTCCCGATCGGTCTCCCGGCACGTGTATTAGTGAAGTGCATGTAATTGTGTCTGTAAGTAAGAGATCAGAGTAGGGCCAGCAACAGATAGAAAAGATCGCGGGCAGTACGTGACCCGTTTGTGAGGGTACTGCTCCGACATTCGCCTGGAACCACGGAACCAATCAGAGCAGCCGACCGTTAGAATTTTCCCCTAGAGAGTAGCTGAATTCGACCTAACTAACAAGCTAGTGTGGAAAATCCTGCCACTGTTGGGGCTCAAACCCTAAAATCTCCCAGTCAGAGGCACTGCAGTGATATTAAGCTGATGTCCTGAGTCACTTAAGCAGATGCGAAGGTGTATAGTCCCCTCAGTACAGTATATGTTATATCCTGATATGTGACAGAGTTTCTCCTCCGAAGGATATGATATTGCCGCGAAATTACGTCGGTGTATTGGTTTTCCTCATCAGATATCTCCCCCAGTTGGGCCCCTGGTAAGTTCTAAATAAGATAAAGTGACATGTTCTCCATTACCGGCTGGTAAAAAAGCAATGAAATGAATATTTTAGTGAAACAATAGCTAATGAGTGTTGTAAAAATTGTAGTGAAATTTACATAACAGATGAAACATGTTTGCTAACAGAATTTATGGGAGTTGTTATATTCGACTAGATAAACGAAACAAAATGATAACGCATTTGGTCACAAAATTTGTACCTATTTATTAGCATTACTTCATGATACCCTTACATATGAACATAGAATTTCCACAACTTAATTGTTGGTTACCACCAAACTTACCATAACTTAATTTTTGATTTCAACTATACTTCACTTTCAATCGTTTTGATCTTGAAGAGTCTCTTCAAAGAATTTCGTACATACCTGCTGATGTCTAGTTTAAAGGCAATTTCTTACTGTTGAAATAAGTTATGAATTTCTGTATCATTTATCAATATTTTTGCAGCACCAAAATGTGCATCTACGAGGGTTTTGTGCTAACCTGTCGTCAAATGTTCTGTACTTGATTTTCTTTTGGGTACCTTTTGACTTTCGATGTATTTCGTTTTCGCCTGTCAGGTATCGCTTTCAAAACGTCAGCCAACATAATTTTACTTTTGAAGTCCTCCTTCTCTTAAGAAGTAAATAAAATTAATAATAACGATAATGTTTTAGATCTAATAAATACATCAATATCACTATCAAAACATTTGCATTTGTTGCATTGAAACTCATATATTTCAATAAGCTTTAACACTCTATAATACTGCCCTAAAACATTACACGGTGAATTGGAATAATTTGATTTTGTTTGCGTAAAGTGAGTAAAGCCATCAAAGTGAGTTTGGGGAAAAAAGTAGAAATAAAATTTGGTATTATCGCTGCAAAGCAGAGAGTATATCAACAATATTAAATTCAATATGTTTTAATAGTAAATTTGTCATGAAAATTATAGTTTTGTCACGTATAACTCCTTAAGCAACAAAAATACTTTTAGAAACAATGATGACTCCCTTTAAACGAATTTGCCTCCGAGTATTGTTTAAATTATTATTAGTAGTTGTAAAATGAAATAGAACTTGGTTCCCGAATTGATGGAACTCAAATTTTTGTTTGAACAGTACTATAATTAAATTACCAAGTGTGAAAATCTCGCCATAGACATCAAACTGCTGCATTGAAGGGACACTGGCAATCCCTCCGATGAAATAAAATGTGTAATCAAAACAAATTGTGTAAATCCCTTTGATCTTCTGGGCGAATGAGTTATTGACTTGTTTATAAATTAGTGGCCTTTTTGCTTCAATTTTTCGAATATTTCGCTCATATTGCCACTTCTTCTACCCTCCCTATCGATCTATCTATCTATATTTCTGGGTGAATCTCCGAATCTCTTTGTATCTTCCCTTTGTGTCTTGTATGCTCTCATACGAACTTTTTAAAATTATTAAACAGTTTACACATTGTTGTATTATAACAAATCATCATATCGTTCATCCAAAAGCAATGAAATATAGAACGAAGAGAAATGATCTGAGACAACATATGAACTATTTTTGTAACATCCAATAATGAATTTAATTAAATGAGGGTTACAGTAATATTTCCATTTATGGAGGAATAGCTTAGTTATTGTTTCACAATTTTTCACAGTGAAGATTCTGATTTTAAGGTGTAGTTTGCTCTTTCCAACTCAACATCTTCCCATTGCATTCTTCAGTTCACTCAGACGCTAAAAGTGTGATCACGTGGATGACATGGACTCATCACTCACGTGGACCCATTTCCAGTGCACCATGATCGATCACTCTCCTTCCTCATTCCTGATCTCACTTGTAACAATGTCTCTTATATAGGTAAATCGAAATGTCTAAAATACATTAATTATCCAAATTATCTGGAGGCCTAGAGCCGATCTACGAACGTTTCTATATTTTTCTTCTAATTCCTTCCTCAACTGTTTTATCGTTTTCATCCCTTCTCTTAATTCTTTCTCCTGTTTCTTTCTTATATCTCCACATGTCACATACAGTTTTAACGTTTTAAAAGTGAAATTAATAATTATAGAAAGAAAAATAATCTTTTTCCAGGGTTTTCTTGTCTTGATTTCTTCCTTTAATTCCGTCTGCAATTTCCTTCTTCTGTTTCCCTTGTGTTCTTCGACCAAAAGTAATCATTTTCAACTATTTTCTGTCCTCGAAGTCTGTTACAATTATTCTAAACCGGCCTGCATATTTTCAACCCAATTTAATATTAGAATTTTGAACATTTGGCCACCTCTGCATACACCAGCACCTGCCAGTGGCTGCCTTCTCGATTGTTGTGAGTGTATTTGTGAGTGCGTTTCGTGTGTGCGCAGATGAGCTAAGCACTGCTTCTTAATGCACCAGGCCCTGCCGGAGGCCGCCTTCTCCATTGTTGCAAGTGTGTTTGTGAGGGCGTTTCGTATGTGCGCAGATGAGCTAAGCACTGCTTCTTAATGCACCAGGCCCTGCCGGAGGCTGCCCTCTCGATTGTTGCGAGTATATGTGGGAGTGCCTTTCTTGTGTGCGCAGATGAGCTAACCACTTCCTCTTAATGCATCAGGCCCTGCCAGAGGCTGCCCTCTCGATTGTTGTGAGTGTGTTTGTGAGTGCGTTTCGTGTGTGCGCAGATGAGCTGCACGCAGCCTCTTAATGCACCAGGCCCTGCCGGAGGCTGCCCTCTCGATTGTTGCGAGTGTGTTTGTGAGTGCGTTTCGTGTGTGCGCATATGAGCTGCGCGCAGCCTCTTAATGCACCAGGACCTACCAGAGGCTGTCTTCTCGATTGTTGCGAGTGTGTTTGTGCGTTTCGTGTGTGCGCAGATGAGCTGCACGCAGCCTCTTAATGCACCAGGCCCTGCCGGAGGCTGCCCTCTCGATTGTTGCGAGTGTGTGTGTGAGTGCGTTTCGTGTGTGCGCAGATGAGCTGCGCGCAGCCTCTTAATGCACCAGGACCTACCAGAGGCTGTCTTCTCGATTGTTGCGAGTGTGTTTGTGCGTTTCGTGTGTGCGCAGATGAGCTGCGCGCCGCCGTGGGTGGACGCGGCGCTGGTGCAGCGGGCGCTGGACGCGGAGGCGGCGTCGGCGGACGGAGAGGCACATGCGCAGGCGCCGGCGGTGCGCAGCGTGAGCGCGCAGCCACTGGGCGCCGCGGGCGAGAACTTCGCCAGCCGCCTGCTGCGGGTGCGCGCGCAGCTGGAGGGCGGCGCGCAGAGGTCGCTGGTGCTCAAGTGCGAGGCGGAGGACGCGGCCGTGCGCGACAGCATCCGCCAGTCGGGCTTCTTCCCCAGGGAGATCGCCTTCCTCACGCGCGTCTACCCCACCATGCAGGTACCTGCAGGCGCTGCGCACTCGGCTGCCACGCGTTAGCGCAGTAGCAAACGTTTGGGACGCCATTCCGCTACCTTTTCGCCCTGAGGAAGGCTAGAATATGACGTCGGGAAGGTTGCAGATTGGCATTAGACGCGACGTCTCTGAGACAGTAGTTAATTTATTGACTCCGGCCGCAGAAGATTTCAATTTTATTTTTATTTTCATCTCTTGTACCATCTAAACATATTAAATGGCTCAGGATAGCAACGGCAAATAAAACGTTGCCAATGCAACGTTTCTGACCGAGAAGTCATTTCAATCTGGCAGTGGGAGAGAATTCCAGTGGTTTGCTCCTGTTATTTGTAATTATTCGTGATTTGTCCCATCTGAATGCCGGAAGAGTGTCTTAACACACAGAAACATTTGAACTCGATTGCGTTCGTTATTATATCCAGCCTCGACTTTATAGATCGCTTCATTGGAAATCACTTGCAAGTATTTCCAACCCTTAGCTGAAGAATAAAATCAAAAAACAAAATATTGTTGTGGCCAGTAGGCAGGTTGCTTCCCTGAGATTTCGTGATTCTGGCAAACGCAATGCAGGATGATTTGCCTACCAATGAAGAGCCCGTCGTCAGGTATATCACGTTAATTTCTTTAAATGAAATTCCTCGCAAATGTTCATTGGCAAAACCGATCACTGGCTCCCCAGGGTTTCCAAGGTATTTAAATCATTTCTTCTACTGAAGTATTGTCATTACATAAAACTTCAAATATTATTATTTTAATGCAATATATTATATAAACCCAATATGAGGTTATAAATAAATGTCTTTATTGATGGCGAGACTCAGGCCATTTAGCCTGCTCTTCCGCCTGACCATAGTCAGGCGGTTCTACGCAAGTGTACTGCGTTTAAATGTTTAAAAAAGTACTGAGTTATATAAGGGAAGTTTAGCTAAAATTCTCATTATATCTGAACAATGCCAATGTGTGATAGCTCGTTGTTCTTCTGAGACCTTCAACAGTCAAGTTTTTTACTCTCTTAAGATATTTTCTTTATATTAAAGACAATTAGGCAGTAGAATTTATTAACCGATACAATTGAACATAGCAGCTTTAATCCTACGTAATTTGTATTCTTACACCTTAGGCAGTAAACCTAGATTTCGATATGACTGTACGCATCGGAATTTCACAACATGTAAATAATGCTGCGAAATTTGTATAACTTATTCCTCGGGCAACAAATCTGGATTTTGATCTGACTGTATACATTGGAATTTCACAATATGTAATTGAAGTCGCGAAATTTCTCTTCTTATACCTTGGGCAGAAAACCTGGATTTAGATCTGACTGTATACATTGGAATTTCCAAATATGTAATTAAAGTCGCGAAATTTCTTTTCTTACAAGTTGGGCAGCAAATCTGGATTTCGATGTGACTGTACATACAAGTATTGTGAAATTCCAATGTATAAAGTCGCGACATTTCTCGTCTTACAACTCGGGCAATCAACCGGTATCCCGATCTGACTGTATGAATTGCAATTTCACAGTGCGTAATTAAAGTTGACCCCGTTTCAACGCTGTGTAGATAAAGGCCTTCAATTGCGACGTGTGCGCGTGTGTGTGTGGTAGGGGCTGCTGGAGGCCGCGGCGCCGGGCCGCTTCCCGCCGCTGGCGGCGCGCTGCCTGCTGCACGGCGCCGAGCCGCACGCCTTCCTGCTGCTGGAGGACCTGGGCGAGCGGGGCTTCCTGACGGCGGACCGCGTGCGCGGGCTGGGCCTCCGCCATAGCCTGCTGGCGCTGTCCGCGCTGGCGCGCCTGCACGCCGCGTCCGCCGCCGCCCTCGCCGCGCGCCCGCCGCTCGCCCGCGAGCTCTCCTGCCCGTGGCGCACGGCGCGCGAGGACCCCTTCGACAACGTGCTGCAGCTCTGCTTCGGGCTGGCCGGCGAGGCGGCGCTGCTCTGGCCCGACCTGCCCGACGAGTACGCGCGCGTGCTGGCGCGCATGAAGGCCGCCGTCTACGACAAGTTCGCCGCGCTCTGCCGCCCCAAGCCCGGCCGCTTCAACGTCATCGTGCACGCCGACTACTGGACCAACAACATCCTCTTCCGGTACGAGCACGGCGTGCCGGTGGAGGTGCGGGTAGTCGACTACCAGATCTCGCACGTCTCCTCCCCGGCGATGGACCTCCTGCGCTTCCTCTACACCAGCCTCCACCAGGACGTGCTGGAGCGGCACATGGACCTGCTCGTCAGGGAGTACCACGCGGCGCTGCAGGAGACGCTGGAGCTGTTGGGGATAGAGTCGCCCACGCTGAAGGACGTCTGGGCCGACATCAACGCCCACGGCTTCTACGGGCTGTTCGGGGCTGTGCTGAGCGTGCCCTTCATGCGCGCGGAGAAGGGCAACGCGCCCGACCTGGACAGCGCCTTCAAGGGCGAAGGAGGCATCTCCAAGGAGACGTACCACACCTGCAGCCGATTCCTCACCTACGTGCTCAAAGACTTCCGCAGGAGAGGGTGGCTCTGCTGGGAGGAGTTCTGTGATCCCTAGTCCCATCCCAGCTAGCCGGCCATCTTTCCTCTACGTGGTCCAATTGGCACAACACCCTCACCCCTCCGACGTACGCCCCTGCCCCAGGGTCGACGACCCTTTCAGCACGTCCTGCAGCTGTGCTTCCAGACGGTCGGAGAAACCGCTCTTCAATATCTGGACCTCTCACATGGTAAACTCGCAAGCTCGTCTTCATAAATGAGGCTGTCCACGACATGTTTACCGAGCTGCTTCAAGCCTGGAGACTCCAACGTCGCTATCGCCGTGGACTACTGAGCCAAGTACGTCACGATTCAGTACAACTACGACGCGCCAGTGGAAGGTTTCGCTGATTTCTCACACTGGTGTCAACGACTTCAGAAGGAGAAGGTGGCTCTTTGGAAGAGTTATCTGATCACTAGACGTTTCGTATAATGCTAATACTCTCCCAGCTACGCGTTGCCTTGTTCCTGTACCCTCCCTCTCCGATATCTTCTCTTGACCTTGAGCCGACAACTGTCACGAGAAGGTCCTGCAGTCGTGCTTCCAGCAGGCCGGAGAAGTCGGTCTCCAGTATTCCAACCCTCGGCTGAATACCCTCTAGTGACCCTGAGAATGTAGGGGTTTGCCGCATTATGCAGATTTGCGTTCGCCACACTACGCCGTTCCGAAGACTGGACTCTTTAACGCCGTTAGCCGCGTAGACTCCTGAACCAACAGAGAAAACTTTCCAAGAACGAGCTACCAGCGGAATTGCAAGTTGTTTTATCGTCCGCTTGTTCAAACCATACGCAGGAGAGGTGTTCTGAGGAGGTTCTGCCAAGAGAGGTTTTTGTAACCTCAACTCTAGTTTGGTACGTCTTAGTAACCAAATGCTTATTTGAACATTAATTATCCAAATACATGTGAATCTGATCTCTACCAACGTAAGTTCAAAGTGGACGCAGAGAATAAATTAAGATAGTCTGGCTGCACAATGGGGCAACACTTCTTGGAAAACATGAAATTTGTACATGAACATCGACATGTAGACATCGTCTAACGTGTATCCAGATATGTCTTCAAAAATGAATCAGATAGAGTGGGATGCTCAGTTGATTTTTAATTAAGTCTACTTTGTGTCTAGTGAAGCAGGCACGTGTAAACAATATAGTCTGCTACGTGTGTTCATGTCTTAAAAAATATTGGATAAAAATGTATTTTTCTAACAATAAATAAGATGTTTAGGTCATATATTTATGTTATTTATGAGAAAGAGAGAGAGAGGGAGACAGAGAGAGAGAGTGAGAGTGAGAAGTGTAATAAGCGGAAAGAAATTTAGATATTTCAAGATAAGATTCTTAATATACAAGAGGACCTTAATGCTAAAGTTTGAAAGTTTCTATTTATTTTCACAATTGCTAAGTATTAACTTCATTTATCTAAGTGAAAGCATTTACAAAGAGTAGAAAGTTATGAAAGTTTAAAGAATAAGCCTTCTAGCCAATAGCTAAGTGTGAAGATGAAAACGGAAATGAATATATTCATAAAAGTGATAGTTTAATGAGTACATTTAAGCATGCTACGCTAAGCGGCGGTCGCAGATTCGAGTCTCGCCTCGAGCATGGGTTTGTATTTCTTTGTGTTGTCCTTACGAGTCATGTTCCCCCTACAGTTACCAAAGAGGAAACAATCAATTAGTATCTTCATGAGCCAGTAGTTAAAAAGGGACCTCAGAAAAAAACATTTCATCAAGTTTGTAGTGGAGTTCTAAAGTAAATATTTATCGAAAGCTTGACTCACCTTCATGAAAGTGCTGAACCACTTTAGGATTTCAACAATTCCCTTAACTTGCTCTATAGCAGAATGACGTAGATACAAATTGATGTTTGGATATCAAATCGATTGTGAGTTAATTTTTCTCCAACGTAATAAAGCCTTTTAGGAGAGTATTTGTTTCGCATTTTACTTTCACAGAAAATTTATTAAAATACTATAATATCCACAAATCTTTGGCTTATGTTCTTATGAAAACGAAAACCACCGTTTTTTATTGCGGTATCACAACGTCTACAAAGGAAACAAACTTCTTAGAAATCATCGTACTACCATGAAACGTATGAAATTAGATCCGCACATGAATCGGAATAGCAATCATATGCTCTTATCGCTCACACGCATATTTTCTCTAACCGCGACGCATGCTCGACACCGCGGAAGCGGGACTTAGTTCGCCCTAATGACGCCCTCGCAAATTTGCAGGAGGGGGGCAGGAAACACGTCCTTCGTATGAGTCCTTGGCGCGTTTCGGCAGATGAAATTTCAGCAGCAGCAGCAGCACCGGAAGATTGTATTCGCTTCGCCCGGGGGAGCAGATTGCTCGCTCCACGCTGCGTTTCATAATTCGCCGGTCCTTTTCATAAAAACGCAGGCTGGCGTTACCTCTTTTGCAGCTCATTTCCCACGGTTTATTTCCGAGTAATTTCATCCGATATGGCTGAAAGAACAAAACTACAATGTCGTTTCCTCCTTCCCACCCACCCACCCACCCACCCACCCACCCGCCCTTCCACTTTTTCCGTTTCACTCTCGGAAATTCTTTCTCCTGTTCCTCATTTTTTTCCCTTCCTTCGCACCTAGCTGCAAAAGCACAGCAGCCGGGAGGAAAGAGCGAAGCGGTTAAGAGGAGCTTAGGTTTCAATTTCGGACTCGCGGCGGAGAAAAAAAAGAGGGTTTATACAATATTAATGTTAAACGCCATTTTAAAATCCTTCGTCAAAGCGCGCAGTTGCATTTCCGGAGGCGGACAAAAGGTGCCGATGCTGCCTCCTCGAGGGAGCAGGCGCGAGGTGGCTGGGCGGGAAGGGGAAGGGGCGGTGGGTTGGCGGGCTAATGGAAAACCGATGGACGCGAGCTGAAGGAGCGGTGGTGGTGGAGGCGGCGGCGGCGGCGGCGGCGGCGGCGGCGTGGCCGGAGGCGAGAGTGGCGGAGCAGTCGGTCCCGTGGTGCGGTCTCGCGACCGACGACGACGGCGGTGGCGGCGTCGGCAACTGTTTGCTGGGAGTCCCCGGCGGACAGGTAGCTCGTTAGGGTGAGCAGCTGCGAGGGGAGTCGGAAACTCCGTCACGTACCGTCGGAGGTGGCGGCGGCGAGTGGCGGCGGTGGCGGGGGCGCGGGCGCGGGCGGTGAAAGCAGTCGAGGGAGCCCCGCGGAGGTGTTGGCAGCTGAAGAGGGATGGCGAGAAAGAGGAAGTTTGCTGGAGAAGGTGATACGTCTGGTTACCCTGGAATTCCCAAATGGGGATTGTATTGGTTGCTGCGAATGTAGGTTCAGTGAGACCATAGCTCAAATCTCGACAGTTAGAATTCTTTAAAATTTCGGAAGGAGCTGTTAAAAAGTTGTTGTTGTTGCTCAAGCTGTTGCTCAAGCTTTGAAGCTGTTGTTCAAAAAATAAAAATCTTAAAACGATTGTTTTTAGGATCTTCAGGGAAAATTGTATGTCCCAAAATGAAGGAAATTACCTATACACCGTAACAATTCATCAGAGTGACTGAAAGGAACCTTAAGTTATTAGAAATATACCTCCCCAGAAAATGTTCACATCATTGTTGACCTAATAGAGAACGTATTAAATTTAAAATATCTAGGAATACAGAAAAGATTTTCTGGAAAATTCTAAAAATTTTAAAAGTTAGAAATGCAAATAATAAAATCTTATATGCCTACCAGTGTATTAAAAATTATTTATGTATGTTCTTATTGACATGTTTACTTAAAATAAATCACAAAAAAATATTAAACTGTACTCTTAGCAACTTATTACTCGAGGAAAAATAATCATAAAATGAAGAATGGCATTAAGCTTTGTTGGTTTATTATAACCATACAACAGTTATTATTCGTTCACTGTATTAGCTTAATATAGCATTACTAAAATGATGAACAATGGTTTTATAAAACAAATTCAGTGGGTAGTTAAAATCTATAATATTACTTGACAGCTTAACCCGTCAGATTAAAGTGTCTAGATATCTTTTGTAAAAGCCTTTCTGTCTCAGAGATTTTTACATTTCTGTTGATTCACCCAGAGAGTTATTTAAGTTAATATAAAAGTTTGTTTCTAAACCACTCATTTGTTTAAAAGAATCTGCATACCGACGTCTAAAAATATATTGAACTTTCTTTAATGGTAAACAATATATTTTTTTTACTGGAGTATTGTGAACATGATTTCTAATATCACGAGTATAAATTAATAATTAAATAATTCTTAACATTTTATAAAAATGAAAAAGTATAATATCTTTAAAATGTTTAGGGAAAATAGTAGGTATTAACGTTTCATGCATTCTTGTATATTTATTTACCATTTTAATACATTACATTGTGAACGTACACTATATCTCGTATGGTGTTACCAAAAACTACAAACTTCAATTTATAGCTACTTCATCATTTTATGCTTGTTTATGCTTAAGTCAAAAGTGGCTAAGGGTAAAGTTAATACGTTTTTTGTGTTTACATTCTAAGTCAACATGTCCGAGAGAACATAAATAAGCCAGTTTTAACACATTGATCAACATACATTTTTAAAAAATACTAAAAAGTGTTCTCTTTTTAACCTTCGTTTCCATTTTTAGGGCATTACAGGCGAAAATTCCTGGTACTCTAGAGAGTTTAAACTTTCATATACTTTCTATTGGGACCAAAATAAATAGGCAAAAATCCTTGGTGAGCGGTGATTGAAAAAAAATATTTCTCGAGATTTCCTATGACACATTCTGAATGTCAGTAACACATTAAATACTTTTGTTATTCCGTTTTGTAGCCAGTCTTGTACTGTAAATGTTCCACTTTTTCTTTCGATGTAGTTAATTTTAGAATATTTTAGAGCCAATTCTTTCCGAACTCTTGGTTTTTTACATGAACAGAAAGAACAATAAACAAAAGATCGCTTAATCAGAGAGTAAATATTTTCGTTACTTCAAAAGTTTAGAAATTAACAGGCATGCATGGAAATGCTTCTCGTATTCGATATCGTGAGTGGTAGAAAAAAATTCTGTAGAAAAAATATTCATTATCCCGACAGTTAAAATTTAAAGAACAGTCTCGGTAATTTTCGAACGTTTTGAGTTGAAGCTGTTAAATTACTTTAAACTGTGTCACGGCAAGAGTAGGAAGGCACTCGATGTTTGATACACCGCAACAAAGCATGCAATAACTTACCCCTGTTCCTTTCGTTCGGGACCTTTTCAATGAAACTCACCTGTAAAAGATAAAGCATAAAATTAGTCATTTCCGGTTGGGGCATAAAGTATAAGACTTACATAAATATTGTAATGCTTCAAACAATGAAACATATGCTATGAAAATCTAAATAAAATACCATTTTATTTACTTTAATTCTCACTCTCTATCATTATTTGTTAATTTTACTTTCTTTGATTCGTTTGTCCCTCTACCTCTGAAGTTCTGCGCCCCTCTGGAATCAAACCCTCCAACCGCTAATCGATGTTACACTCGATTAACAGGCCATGTACCGTCTATCTTCCCTTTCTATTCCCTTCCCACCCTTTCCATCCACCTATATCCGGTTTTGAATACATGCGTTGCCCCCGCGTCTTCCCTTTCGTAACTTGAACATGCTGGAGATGTCAACGGCCACAACGCGTAGAATAAGGCTAAGAACAAAGAGTATAAATACCAAAGATCATAGACTTCGTGATACGGCTAGTCGTGGAGAAAAAGGAGCAAGATGGAATTACATTTTCTTCAATGCACTAATGTATTGATATTAAAATATATTGAAAGGTGGAAAATCTGAATAGGGGGTATACAATGTACTCCCTTCACACTAAAAACATTTTAATGGTTGAATTGAATTGAATTTGCCTTATTGGTTATAATGGTCTCAGTACATTGTAAATTAGAAAGGGATTCGATATGCATATCCTAATATACGCAAACAAATACAGATAATACTGACCGTACGTTGGTATTTCTTAATGTAATCAGTTACATTGTCCTTCATGATTCTTGACAAATCACTTTATTACTTCGCACAACCTCAAAATGTTACGTTTTTCTTTACATGAATTGGGATAGAAAAAACGGAATTATGTCTGTACAAACCAAACCTCTTGTCTCTTGACTCACTGATGAATCCCTACATGTAGCTGAGCTAAGGGTGTGCAAGCCTTCCTTAGACTAGTCGTAGTATATTATTATTATTATTATTATTATTATTATTATTATAAGTATCGATGCATATAGCGGAAACCAGTGATGTGCTCAAAGCGGTATGTTCCACATCTTGACAGTGTGGTTATAATTGTGTTTACTTACTATAGAATTTGTTGTAGACTAATAGGTTCATAATAAAACTTCGAATTAAAAGTTTTTATTTTTGCTATGTAAGAATAAAATATTTAAAAAAAAACAACGGTCAAGTACATATAGTTACCGAGCTCCTCCCGGGGAAATGTAGTGGATGTGTAAGGGGAGAGGGTAAAACAAAGAGAAAGAATGACTGATCACGCACGACCCGTGGCCCATTACTTACGGCACAGTGCCGGAACTCGTCATATTGGACAATATTGGACAATATTGATAGTAATGAAAAACTACCGATTAGAGCAGTCGGCAACAAGAACTCCGAGAGAATTGCTGAGATCGAAGGTACTTAGCTAGTGCAGAAAATTCCGCCATCGTTGGGACTACAACACTAGAACCTCCCGTGGAGGCACGGTTCGGTTCATTGATTGATTGGTTGTCAGTGATTCTGGGTTCGTTAACGGCTAAGGTCATTAGTTCCTTAAGTGTAGTGCGTGTTTTATTTCTCGTGATTGTGGCGGCGGTCTTCCCCCATTGTATGGCGAGATCCGGCGCCGACCTACCGTCGGCTTGCGGGATTATCCCCATCAGGTATCTCCCACCAGCGGGGCACCGCCCTAGCCGGGACACGCTCTAAGCTCCCGACCGGTTTCCTGGAGTGTGTGGTAGTGTAGTGCATGTTAGTGTTACCGTGTGTTAGAGGTAACATAGGACAAGGAAGGGTAAGAAAGATCGCGCGCGGTCCGTGGCCCGTTTGTTAGGGTACTGCTCCAGCACTCGCCTGGTATTGATCGGAGAAATCACGGAAAACTATCGATCAGAACAGCCGGCCGCTAGAATTCTCCTCCAGACAGTGGCTGAATTCGATCTAGCTCTTTAGCTAGTGTCGAACGCCCTGGCACCGTCGGGACTCGTACCTAGGACCTCCCGGTCAGAGGGACTGCAACGTCATCAGTTGATGCCGTGAGGCATCTCTCCCGGTGAGACGGTTCGGTCGCCAGAGTTGTTGCCCTGAGCCATCTCAGGCGACGTGCGCGGGATGCGGGGAGGTGGGCGAAGTTTCCTCACGAGGGGGAGGGGGGGGGGCGCCCGCAGCCTCCTGCAAACTCCAGCGGCAGCGGCGGCGGCGACGGCGGCGGCCGGGTGTTTAGGGGGCTTAGTCTCGGCTTAATGACCGCGCGCGCGGCAACGCAAGACGCCGAGTCGTGGCGTTAGGGGGGAGGGAGGGGGGAGGCTTGTCGCGAGCTGCTCGCCCTTTCGGCCTGCGCAACGCACCCCCCCCCCCCAAGTTTCTTTGCGGGGCCGTGTATTACACGGGCCTGCAACATGATTGTTGAGGCGTTACAGCAGATTGACGTGGTTCGCAGCACCAACCAGGCCCGGACAAGGAGGCCCGTGCGGTCTTAGGTACTTATCAGAGGCGTGCCTTTCTGTTCGCAAATTCATCAGAACAAAACTCATTCGTTTTTATTTATCTTGATGTTTTACAACGCCTTGAAATCTAATCATGTTCACGCACAATACCGAAATATGCGAACCGAAGATTTGAGTCAGTTGCTGTATTGTTGTCCCACCAGTGTTTAATAGAAATGCTCCCGGAAACTCAATAATACCCGTCAATTATTACATAAAAAATAACTGTTCTACAATGCCCACAAAAAATGTTATGTAATAGGTGTAGAAATTAGTTCTTAGAAGTACGATACGCGTGAAACAAGCTGGATGCGTACCCAAACAGATAAACGCCTATATTTGCACAATTCGTTTTTGCACTGGTTACCAATAGTCATGGCTACAACTATATTTTTTGAATGGTTCTTTAAATGTGGTATATCTACATGATCATCGCTTTTTCTAACGTATTGTTTTACTAACTCTCTCTTGTGGCCAAACAGCTGTTCAGACACAAGTGGTGCCTCCTTGAGCAGTGCTTGTAAATTGGCCATGAAAGAACATTTATGTTCATTCAGCTAAAGTGTAACGATAATCGCAAAGTATCGCAAAGTATTAAGTGAAATCGTATTGCAATATATAATTAATATTACAACGTATTGTTAACAAAGAATAAAAACGATATTAGTTGGTGGTACGCCAACGTTGTCCCAATGTGGCCAATGTTGGTGGTACCTCATAAATTTCCTTATTAATTATTATTCTTAATCTCCAGGTGAATTATGGATTTGATAAAGATAGATTTACCTTGTCTTTTTAATTAACCCGCCTTCAAGTTTTCTCTCTATTTTACATGGATATTTCCTGCTAACGCGACGTATATTTCAGCTTGAATAGTTAGTATTTAGTAGTTAATATATGAATTTACTCAGATTATGTTCCCAGAGGAATATATTTAAGTGCTATGCATTCTAGCCATTTTTACAAGTTTGTTTGAAACCCATGATTCACAGGATGCCATGAAATGCTCACAACACAGCTTCAACCCAACAAAACATAATAGTTGGCAAACGCATCTCTTTAACGCGATGAAATCTATTACATTAGCTTGCTGCAGGTGCTTACCAGATAACGTAATCAGCAAACTAATAACGTAAGGAAAACTACAGCTTTTCTTCAAAAATTTAATAGGTCATAAAACGCGAAAAACAATAACATAGTTCGTATATTGCTTTTTAGCATGAGAAAATAAAATCTATGTTATACGAGTAATTAATCTAAAATTCGTACACAAACCCTAGAGAGAAAGACACATTATTGTTTAGAGAATTAAATGATATAAACACAATAAAGGCAAACCCAAATCAGGCAATATGTCGCATCTAGGAAGCGCAGACACGTCGTTCGGAGTTCATCGGCACTATCCGAAGCTGCAGAGCGACGCTCGCATTTTTCAGTCGCCGCGCCGCGCCGTCCGACCGGAAGTTCGCCGTTGCTGGGGCACGCGCCTCTTCCGGAGGAAGTGCGCGCCGCTGGCGGCGGGAATTTTAAGCTCCGCTTGCGCCGTAATGAAGAGATGAAGCGGGCGGACGGGGCGGGGAGAGCGAGGCGGGGCGGAGCGAGGGGAAGGCAGCAAAGAGAGGAGGGGCGACGCGGGGTTTAGCAGGGCGAACACAAGGGAGGTGGAGTAGAGGGGGTTGAGGCGAGGCGGGTCCTTGAGGCGGCATGCCGATGTGGTGTTCAATAGGGTGAGGTGTGGAGGGGCGTGGAGGAGCGGGCAGGGGCAGAAAAAAATGATTGATGTGTTCAGGCACGTCAACTGCTTTGGTCATTAATGCCGTTTGTATAGTGATTGACTATATCCCCGGAGGTAGTAGTGTGTTCCTCTCCGGATGGAATGTGCGATCCGACGCCGACCCAGGCGTCGCTTTGTTTGAAATTTCTCACTCCAGGTATCTCCTTTCAACGAGGCAACGTCCCGGTCGTGGCGTTCCTGGTCGCGCGATAATGTTGCTTATGAAAGTGTACGTAAATTTTAGGGTCGCAAGTGTAAGTGTCGAAAATTCGTAACCGTCAGGATGCGAACCTAAATACCTCTCAGTCAGAGTCCTCGGAGACACAGTGACAATGGAAAGTGAAAACTCAGCCGGATGGAGTGGCGGGGAGGGTTGGGATGTAGTGTAGAGGGATGGGGTGGAGAGGGGGAGGAGGAGTGACGAGGGGGGAGAGTGATGACGTGGGGCGATGGAGTGGTGGCCAGGGGGCCGAGGGGAGGGGGCACGGTGAAAAGATGCGAGGGTGAGGGTTTGAGGGGGAGAGGGCAAGGGGAAAGGGTGCGAGAGGGAGGGACCGAGGGGGGACGGCCAGGGAGCGACGGGGTGGGAGCGAGGTGGCGTGGGCTAGGGGGAGGACGGGGACTGGTTAGAGCCGCGTGTCGCAGCCCAGGCGTCCGCGGGGCGTTATTGTGTTGATTGTCGGCGCTTCAGGCCAATTTCCCGCGAATGGCTGGCGACCCGTGGCCGCGACCTCGGCGCGCCGCCGCGCCGCCGCGCCGCCGCGCACGGCCAGCCCAGGCCACACGCGCCACTCCACCAACACGCCACTACACGTGGTGCCACGGTACGCCATTCTATAACGCTGTACGCCACCATACCTCACGGCCCAGCCACCCCCTCAGTGCCTGGTTAGGGACAACTCGCCATCCGCCGAGGAAAGATCACCCGCACCACCTCCTTCCGAGATTAAAACATACACTACATTTACAGGAGTAGTTGTCGCGTTCGGAGTCACCAATCAATCAATAAACAACCTACTCCTCGTTACCCACCAGCAAGTCATACCGCATCACATCAGTTCAGGTCATACAGCAGTTTACGGAGACACATCAGGTTATGCTGTTCCATTTTACGCATCACACTCCACCCCATCACATGCCACGTAAAGTCATGATATGCCGTACTCTGCGACGCTACGGTCACGTTACAATAAGGTGACACACTACCAAATCGCAACGTGCCCGCCCCATCATCACCTTATCATTCCACAGCCCTTCTGGCCCCAGCATGAACTGAAACTCGCGATGAACGGACCCATCTGTCCTCACCGTGACACACCACGCAGTTCCTCGGAATTCTCCTCGACCCACCAATACGTTTCGATCTCCCATCACAATACTCTACATAACACAATACATCTACGAAACTACTTCCCACCAAGTAAAACTACTCGACTCCCAATTTACTTACTTTAATAATGTATAGTGTTATAAGACCACTAAAAACAAAAAATGGAAAAATATAATATAATTATCACATGTTACACACACGACACATTGTTAATAGTAGAAAATGAAATGATTCACGACGATTGCTGTATTAAATCAATGAAATATTGAAATTGAAATGAAACATTTCAATTTCAAATAATGAAATATTTGTAATAATTTTAACTTAAAAATATCTATATAGAAGACGAAAGCACCAATATTAACACATTCAGGAGAAACAAGAAGTGAAAAGAAACGTACAAAACAACTTGAGATCGCCAAAATGAGAGTTTGAAAATAAATTACAAATCACACTCTACTGGATACAGAAAGAAACCGAAAAATCAGGGAAGTGTGTAAAGTAGTAAAGCGCATTACGGAATGAGTAGCAGACCGAAGAAAGGAATGAAACGATTATATTGAGAGAATGGAGGAGAAAAAAATCGTGGGGATTGTTAGGGATGAAAAGCCGAGGGGAAGAAGACAAGCTGACAAACCAAGAAGAAGATGGAAAGACTCGCTAAAATTCTTGGAAAGGAAAAACTCTTTTGCATTTTAAGATTTTTCTTTTAGAAAATGGGAGTCAAAAGAAAGTTTCTTCAACAGCAACTTCTACACCTGTTTCTGGACACTTTACGTATCTGTTTGTTATGGAAACGTTTCCCCATCAATTCTCTATGTGTGGTTGAACTTCAAACGCAGAAGAAATCATTAGACAGCCACACTGTTCCCCCCCACCCAATGGGTTTCGTCGACTTGTACGAGATGGTGCAAAGGAACACGTCTGGAAACCATGTCCATAACGCGTACGCATGATCGCCTACTGAATTAGCATTTCCTATTCCATGCATTGCATGTCTTCGAACGCCCCACCAGACTCTGTTTGCCACGACTCATTACGACACGACACACAACGTCACGGCTCGCCCCCCCCCCACTCACCCCGCCACGACTCCCCCCGTCTCGATTCGCCCCGCCACGACTCACCTCAGCACCTCTCTCTGCCGAGACTCCCCCGCTACGACTCCCCCCGCCACGACTCCCCTGCCACGACTCCCCCGCCACGACTCCCCCGCCACGACTCCCCCACCACGACTCCCCCGCCACGACTCCCCCGCCACGACCCCCCAGCCACGCCTCCCAAACCAGGACTCCCTAACGACCACTTTCCACACCACTGTGATCCCCCCATTACTCACCCGGTACGACTCGCTTCCCCACACGAATCTTCCCCCGCGTTTCGCCCTCCATGGACTCGCCCCCGTGACTCCCCCAGGGATCCCCCACGACTTCCCCTACCATGATCTGCCAAACCCACGACTCGCCCCGACATATCTCGCCTGTCACGACAAGCCCCCTCTTATAACTCGCTTACAACTGGCCCCTTCACGACTCATTCGTCTCCGCGATGAATCACCGCAAAACGACTTTCCCCCTCCCGCGACTCGTCCCTCGCGCTTCTCTCCCTACGACTCGCCCCCACCCCCGTGACTCTTCACGCAACGTCCCATCTCACCACGTGCCACTCCGTGATGACCCGCTCCGCCACGAGTCGCAACTCACCCCGCCATGACTCACTCCCCACCACTCACCCCATCACGATTTCCTCGCCACAGTTCTCCACGTCACGTTTTCCCCCTAACACGCCTCATACCCCTACCACATGTCGCGGCCCTAAAGACCTCTCCCCCCCACTCCCCGCTAATAGCGCACACGATTTGGTTCTCTGCCCCCCCCCCCGCTCCCCATTCTCTACCCCACCCTCCCCGTCCTTCTCTCCCACGCGGCGCACAACGCGTAGCGCTGCGGCGATCCCCCGGCGCGCGAAAAATAAAGGGCATATTGGATCAGCGCGCCCTGTTTATATGCAATATATAGTCGGGCGCCGGTATACACACGTCGCGCACAGTATGCTAATGCGCGCGGACGCGGCGGAGGGCGCTTGTCGCGCCTGCCCCCCTCCCCCGCGGCGTACCGCGCCCCCCCCCGCTCGCGCTGCGCCGGGGCCGCTCGAAATCGCCGCCCCGTGTCCCGCTACACTTCTGTCATATCCACGCTGCGCACGGCGATTCCGCCGCTGCTCCGCCCCCCGCGCTCCGCCGTGAGCCCGCCCCTGATCCCCGTCAGGCCCGGCAAAGCCCCCGTCCCGTCAGGTCGCCGCTACTGCGCCCGCCTCGACCTCACCGCACTCCGGTATGGCGGGGCACCACAACACTTTACGTTGTGTTCGTTGATTGGTTGTTAGATTTCCGGGCGCGACAACTAACGACGTCATTAGTCCCGTAAGTGTAGTGCGTGCTTCTTTTCCTCGAGAGATGTCGATGATGCTGGATGGCGCAATCCGGCGCCCACCCACATCGGCTAGCGGTGTTTCCCACAACCAGGTATGACATCGGCTAGCGGTGTTTCCCACAACCAGGTATGGCCAACCAGCGGGGCACCGTCCAAGCCCGGACAAGCTCTAAGCTCCTGACTGGTCTCTCGGCATATTAGCTAGTGTCTACTATGCATGTTAGTCTACGTGAAAGTACAGGGTGAAGCAGGGCAACCAAGAGAAAGGAAAGATTGCGCGTGGTTCGTGCCTTCTTTGTGTATGCTACCGTTCCCGCATTCGCCTGGTGTTGATCGCAGAAACAACAGAAAACTACCGATCAGAGCAGAAGCTGCTAGAATTCTCCTGATAGCGACTGCATTCGACGGAGCTGACAAGCTAGTGTCGAAATTCTTGCCACCGTCGGGACTGGAACCTAGGACCACTGCAGCGACGTCAAGTTGATGTCCAGAGGCATATCTGACGGTGAGACGGATAATTGGAAATAATGTCACGTATGTCATGTAAGTAAGTCAGGTAATGTCAAGTAATGTCATGTAAGTAATGAACAATCTCGAAAATGGGACTGAGAATTTTAACAGCGTGGTGGACTGTTGAGGTATGGCTGGACATTGGAAAATGTGGCAGCAAATTCGTGAGTTTGATGAGTCGGGGCGATGAGACTAGCGGGATTTCGGTGACTGATTGATGTTTTTGGCAAGTGTTAGTAGTTTTGGGAGGCTTGTGGTGAGTAATTTTTTTGAGTACTGGCAATGAGGTTGCGTGATCTGGGCTGTGCGGGTGACGCCGCGTCGAAGGCTGTGTTGCCGACGTTTCGACCATCTTGTCGTGGTCTTCCTCAGGGCTGGTATACGATACGCATACCACGACAAGATGGTCGAAACATCGGCAACACAGCCTTCGAAGCGGCGTCACCTGGACAGCCCAGATCACGCACATGACTCTGAGCGCGGAAGCCTACGGATTCATTTGGCAATGAGGTTGGCTGGTTTTGGTTCATGCTGGCGGAGTTTTGGCGAATGCTGACGATGGGAACGACCTCAAGAGTGGGCAGCTCGTATCATGCGATGCACTTTACGTGTTGTTAGTTGGTTGTTAGTGATTCCGGACATGACAACTACTAAGGTCTTTAGACCTGTTAGTGTAGTGCATGTTTTTTCTCCTCGGGAGATGGCGAGATCCGGCGCCGACCTACCGCCGGCGCGGGGTGGGAGTTGAGTGGCCGGCGTGGGCTGGGGAGGGGGCGCGTCGGGCGGAGTGGGCGTGGGGGGGGGGGGGTGGAGCGCCGGTCGCGTGGCTGCGTGCGTAATTATCACAGATATACAATCACATCCGCGGAGCGGGGATTAGGCCGCGCCGGGCGCGCCCTGTGTGAGCGGCCAGTTCAATATCATTAGCAGGGTGGCGGCGGCGGCGGCGGCGGCCTGGCGGAGCGCGGAGGGGGGCGTGGCGGCGGTTTCCGCCTGATTACGCGGACACGTGTCCAGGGTTCGCAGCCCGTTGTCCCGCGCGGAGTGTCCCGCTTTGTGCGCGCGTGGGCAGGGGGCAGCGGGCGGTTGGGGGCTCCGTGCGTGGGATGCGATAGGAACAGCCTTCCGCGCGGTGTCCGTCTCCTCCCGCGCCTGTTGGGACCGGCTGCTCTTTTGAGGCCCCAAAAGGATCTGCTTGCTCACCGTTGCTCACCAATAAATCGTTCCAGATGATTTGATGTTTGAAAGTGGTAGTAATTAGTCATTGTATTACTGGTAAGTCCAATAATTGTAATTTCGAGAAAAATATGTTTTATTTCTAAATGCATTATTAAAAGGAATATACTAATTCTTATTGTTAATAATTTCAATATAAATGATACAATGAATATTCTGAAAATTATTTTGACGTAAAAAATAGCATTCCTGATTCAATACGGGCCTCTAACAAAATAAACACATTCATTCTGAAACAAATTATTATTCTGCGATAACTTAAGCTTGAAATAAATAGTTGTTCAATTGCGAGGTTATCGAAGAGGATGTTTAAACAGAATTGTGAGGTTGTCCTTACCTTCTCTCGAGATATTTATTAAACCATTCCATCTGTTCTGTAGCTTGAATCTTTCTATACCGCATTATGTTAAACAAATACAGAATATTTTGGGTACAAACCCATATTTCTGTTTTTGGCACTTCACCCGTTATTTAATTCAATGCTTCAACTATTTTTGTTTCTCATAACAATACTGAAAATTGTTTCCTGTCTTTTTAAATGGTTTGAACTTCAAAATATGATATAATATTTTGAATCAATTTTTCTGTAATCATAACTCTAATAACCCTCGTTCTGGATCCGCCTAGGTATTGTTAAAAGAATATTCTTCTTCTGCAATAACATGTTTTGTTTTTCTTGTAACTATTGAAAACGGGTTTATAATCTTGTTCAGAAATTTGAATTGCCGTGTAAACTACTCTCTATTTTCAGTTCAGAATTTGGAGACTTGTCATTGATGTATGTTTCGAACATAAATGAAAAAAAGATATTCTTTTACGGTTATGAATTTTCTGTAATAATCAGCGAAGCTCCTCGTAAATCTATTGAAACCCGGTTCCCAGGTCTTCATCAAACTTTTGATTGCTTGTTAAAGCGTGAACCCCACGGTAAGGGGCGTGCGAGGAGTCTTCCAAACTGTTCGCCCCCAAATCCTGCCCATCATCCTACCTCAACGTGCACTGCCGGCGGCGCGGCGCGGGGCGGGGCGGCGCGGGTCGGGGTGGGGCGGAGCGAGCAGAGCGGGGAGGGGATGGAAGGGGCGAGGAGGTGTAGGGCCTGGCCGTTATGACGGCTGCTCAAGTGGTTTAGCAGGTCGTAACACGGCGCCGCTGGGCCCCGATAGCGTGGGCGGCGCTCGCGTCTAACGAGTGGGTGGGGGCGGAGAGGGAGGGGAGGGGGACGGGACGGGACGGAGGGGAGGGGGCAGGAGATGGAGTTCTGAGACCCTTACGGGCAAGTCATGCGTCGTGCGAGCCAAAGATGAAATGGGTGGGGGGAGAAGGCATGGAGTAGGACAGACGCGAGTAAAGGAGGGGGTAAGGGACTGGAGAGCTAGATTATAGAGTTAGATCATTTAGGGCCATAGTTAGAGCTAGATAGTAGGGCCAGTCACGGCGCCGGATCTTACCTTCCTCTTCCTATCTTCACCCCTTACACACACACACACTAACAAAGGAATGGAGGAATAGTTTACGTAACAAGGGCGCAAAATAGATGATTCACGTACGAATATAGTTTGCCGTCCGAGCATTGGGAGAACGGCAAAAAAAACGAGGGCGGAATCACCTGGCACCCGTTTACTATTTTTTAACACTCCGTGAGCGAAATGCAATGCGTCAAGTAAAGAAATATGCAATTTATTTTACCATCCTTGGGAAAAGTAAATAGATTCCAGTCAGGGTCGTATCACTATTGTTGGTATATAATACACAATGACGTCATCAAGACGAATGACAATTGCAAATCGTTACAGACGTTTCGCACACTGTGAAAACAGGAACAAGAAACCGCGTTTCGCACTCAGTTACGTAAAAAATATAATTTCTCCCCTGGAAGAGAGAGAGAGAGAGAGAGAGAGAGAGAGAGAGAGAGAGAAGAGAGAGAGAGAGAGAGAGAGAAGCGTCAAATTATATCTCATTTGTCTCTATTCTTAGGCCGGTGCAGGTCCAAATGCGACGAAACGACTGACGGTCGACCGCAGTTACTCGATAACTACACTACGATAGCCTTGCGATGTGCTCCTTTTTACTCAACAAACTGGACTGATTGTGTAAGGGATGAGGATGGGGCAAGGGAGAGTTGGGAAAAAAACGCGCGCGGTCGTGGCCCGTGGCTCGTTTCCTAGGATACTGCTCCGGCATTCGCCTGCTGTTGTTCGGACAAACCACGGAAAACTACCGATCAGGCCAGCCAGCTGCTAGAATTGTCCTCCAGACTGCGACTGAATTCGACCTTGCTGGCAAACTAGTGTCAAGAATCCTGTTACCGTCGGGACTCGAACCTAAGATCTGTCGGAGAAAGGACTGCAGTGACATCAGTTGATGCCTTGGGCCATTTCTCCCGGTAGTAACTGGAAATTATAGTTTCCAAGCATTAGCGGTGCTGAGATAGTTGTATGTATGCATTCGACATTTTGGATCGATTGTCCGACTTTCCGGCAAGCTAACGGTGTCCCTGATCTCGGAGTCTAGTTTAATTCCCACGCCTGGGACGTAAGAGAGACATGTGCAGAAGATAACGTATTCCCTTCCCCGCAACTACGTCGGCTTGCCTTACCTTTTCTTTGTCACACAGCTACAGAAACTGCGACGATTTTAAAGGAAGCTACAACCTTGTTTTTGTATCTACCAGCTCTCATTAGGCGCCAAGGCAACAACGTGTGCGAGGGTGACGTCAGAAGACTGAACAGCGGAGTCCAACGCAGTGGGCGTTAACGTAGTAATAAAGGGCAAAAAAGACTCTTAATGTGTTAGTAATACTTGTGCAGTAGCAAAGTTGCTGATGAACAAAGCAATACAAAATGTTTTCCTTTCCGTATAATGCACACTGCTAAATTAAAAAAGTAACACGGTGTATGAGATCACAATTAAAATAAATATTTTAACAAAAACAAAATATATTTTCTTAATTTTTCTTTCCCTTAATTACGATTTTTGCAAGTTGCTTTTCTTATATTCAGGTGACATTCCGTAACGAACTCGCAGGACTTCAATAGGAGAAAAGGAATCGGTTGTCAACAGCGAGACGAGACGAGACCAAGTGTGAATGCGGCCATAACGCAATCGTCATAAGCGTGGTGGACAGCCGTGACACTGCCAACACAGCCGCTCGGAGAGGTAAAGAGGCGATGCACCCGGGGGAAACAGTTATGATAAGGAGTGATAGTGTGATGGGCGTGGAAGGAGGGTAGGGACGGGGAAGGTGGTGTTGTTGAGGCTCGACGGCTGCGTAGAACGAGGGAACGCGAGGGAATGAGGGAAGGGGGATGTGCCGGGGTGAGGGGCTGAGAGGAAAATGTCGTCAGACGCGAGTGGGGCAACGTGTTAGGCGAGAGTAACAAACACAAGACAGCATTCGAGGAGAGACGACGTGGAAGATAGGGAGGAAGACTGAGACTTTGCGGTAGATAGGGACTACGGGAAGATGCGGCGAGGTGTCACCATGGACATTTTGGGCGGACGGGCAGAGAGATGTTCTGTAGAGGGCAGAAAGACGGCTGACGAAGTAGCACCGTGGAAAAGCGAAGACGGAAAGAGAGTGTGAGGATTGAATGAGAATGAGGGGAGGACGGGCCGAAGAAAGGACGAGGTCGGTGAAAGAACAAATGGCGAGGATAGAGTTATTTCGAAGCGAGAGCAATCCACGATCTGTCGAGAACGGGTCCACGACCGGCTTAGAACGTGCCCAGGACGGAAAATAGATAACCGGCTGTGGTACCTCAGGGCATCAACTGATGGCCCTGCACTGCCTCTGACCGGGATGTCCTTGGTCCCGGTCAGAGTCCCCACGACGTCAGGATTTTCGACCACTAGCAACAAAGCTAGGTCGAATAGTGTTGAAGCCTGGAGAAGAATTAAATCGGCCAGCTGCTATCATCGGTAGTTTTCCGTGATTTATCTGATTTTCACTAGGCGAATGCCGCCGCAGAGCTTTTCTCTTACTGACTCATACTTATTTACTACACTACCACGCATATACGTGCATATATCCTATCAACGAAAGGCTAGTCGGGAGGTTAGAGTTTGTTCCGATAGGGCGGTGCCTCACTAGTGGAAAATTCCTGGATGCCGGTGGAAAAAAATCGCAAGCCCCACGTGTTGATCGGCGCCACATCTTGCCAACAGGATGGGACGCGGGAGCGACCAGAATGTGATCAAGACGGCTTGAGGGACGGGGCGAGGACGTCGAAGACGCGTGAAGGACCTGTCGAGAACGGAGCGAGGATATGGCGAGGAAGGGAAAAGCGACCGGTGACGGAGCGCAGATGGGTTGAGAAAGTGGTGTGTTGGGGACGAGGGCGCTGCATGACGGAGGGGCGACGGAGGCGGCGGGGCAGTGGGGGGAGCGTGGAGGAAGGGGGCGGCGACCAGGGGGCGGCAGGACTGAGGGGGGCGACGAGCCGGGAGGGTGACGGGGCGGATGGGGGCGGCAAGGACGGCGGGGGAGGCGGGGCGGAGGGGTGGCGGGGCCGTGGGGGGCGGCGGGGTGGATGGGGGCTGCAAGCCAAGGAGGGCGGTGAGGAGGTGTCACCTCGCAAGGGGGTTGGTGTGCGGGGTGGGGGCGGGGGCGGGGCAGGGCTCGGGCAGTCGCCCCGGGCGCGCTCGTAAAAGTCCGAATGAACTCGCCGTAAATTAACCGGCGCCGGTAACAACTTCCGGCTACTCCCCGCCCCACACCCCTCTCTCTTCTCCCCGCTCGTGCCCCGCGGCCACTGGGTCCTCCGCCACCGCCCCCCGCTGCGCGTCGCTTCGCACGGCCGCCGCGGCGCCACCGTCGCACTGTCCCCTCCCGGACGACTTCACTCAACTCATTTGCGATTGCACTTCCTACCTGATCATGCGAACATACCTGGTTTGATTGTAAATTTTAATTGTTTCTTTTTAATTAGCCAACTGCACGTCCCATTAAGGGCAGGGGCCTCCTGATCGCGCAGGGAATTATTAATTCTTTAATGAAGTGATAGGATGATGATGACGGGTGAAGGGACAATCACAAATACATCCAAGTCCGAGGTGAGATTCAAACCGGGATCATTCAATCCGAGATCGTCACGACACTAGTGCCTTAGCGATCTTGGCTACATGGATCTAACAATTGTAGTTAGCTGTCGTCAAAGTAGAACTACAGTGGTAAAAAAAACTAATAAAAACGTTAACACACCTTTGCATCGAGTTATAGTAATAATAATGACTTCTACCGGGTATACCTATTTGTATACAAAACTTTAAAACTCTCGCTTGAACTGTTTTCAGGTTATTTTATGTTTTGTTATAAATTATTACGGTTATTTCAAGGGCACGTTAGCTCATAAAATCTTCGTTAAAATCTGAACGGATTGAGCTACAAATCACTGGTGGCAACTAACAAGGAGCATGTTTCCTTTTTGTATGGATCAGATAACCAAATGTTAAGATTAAAGTAAATTTTGTTGTTCTTTTTAATCACATCGCCTCCTTCTGATTACCGTAACACATGCTTGAGTCTGCACGTGAAGTAGGAAGCACTTTCGATGCGGTACACGTTTTTCAAAATTTGTTTTTGATTTTGAATTCGAGAAGAGGTTTTAGTTATCTAATGGTAAAAGTTGCAGAAGCGAGTATTAATTTTTTTTGCCTACAAGCCCCTGACAACGTAAGTTTTTTCCCTTTGTACTTAACAGTTATCCTTTGAATCACATGTTATGTAGAAAAATACGTATAACGCGGGTATGTACAGTAGAGAAGACTTGTCATTTGTAAACTGACAGTGACACTCCAACCAATAGCGAAAAAACGCAAAGCGAACGAATAATGGGTGAGAATAATGCTGATGCCACCGCTCATTATTCTGCATGTAAAATATACTTGAGGCGTTACTTGAACATTTTTTGCAAAATTAATCCTACGTTAAGTTTAAAAGCTCTAATGAAGGGCCCGTTTTGGCCAGCAACGTAGCAACAGCTACAGTATCAA
Source organism: Gryllus longicercus (assembly GCA_038098605.1). Lineage (NCBI taxonomy): Eukaryota > Metazoa > Arthropoda > Insecta > Orthoptera > Gryllidae > Gryllus > Gryllus longicercus. The sequence continues at coordinate 451,973 of JAZDUA010000299.1, forward strand.
TGGTTGTGGGTACAACTGAACACGTGTCTGCCTGGGCTTAGGCGCCTCTAGAAGCAGCAAATGAAAACAGCTGTAACCGCCAATTTCTGATGAACATTTCGGAAAAGAAATGTGGAGCTTCAACTAAGATCCAAAACTACCTCTCAGAAGGAACTAAAGATACCAGAGCACCTCTGCGGCGTACGCACATTGCCCGCTACAATTTTCATACTGAGAGACTGGGATTTTACTCTCTGCTCAAAGAGATGTTCACCCGGTAGACAAGTCCCCTCCCTGAGCGTGCTCTAACATTGTGGCAGAGAGCTGTTGCCTCAGTGTGAGAAATAGCTGCTGCTGGCCACTTACCCCACCTCGCACATCGAGATGTCACGTGTGCGGGTAGGTTGCCAACCCTCCTCCATTTCAGGGGACTGTCCCTCCATAGGCGTCAATTGCCCTCCCGTCTTCCTTTTTCGTTTTAAATGTCCTCCTTTTAGTACACTTTTAAAATTTCTTGTGATGTATTTTATCACATGACTACGTCTGTCACGTTGTACTGTTTATTGTTTAATTTAGAATAGAAAACATTAAAATCCTCTTTCTCAACGCTGACATAAGCATACACGAGAGATACCTCAAACCATCTTCATCAGCATTTTGTAAACGAATATTTTCACCTTGAATCGCAAATGGAGAGAAGAAAGAAATAGAGCTGATGTTAGCCTAAAATTAAACTTTTTATAAAACAAAATGTGTTTTTTTTTGTGTGTGTGTGTGTGTGTGTGTTATCGAATATTCTCCCTTGTACATGAACACTGTTAGCACCTCCACGCGCGTCGCAGTGAGTTGATGACGTCGAGAGACGCCCCAAGCACCGCTTTCACGCTCAGAAAGTCCAGGGTTCGCTTCCCTCGAGGAGCAAATCCCCTCTATTGCAGTTTAACCCTTCGCCTCTGTTTCTCCAAAACGTACGCGGATTCTGTTCGCGGTCACTTTTGACTCCAAAAGTTTTACAGAATAGATTACAAGTACTTAATGAACGAATGTTATTTACTATTATTAATTGAGAAAATGATGCTATTTATTTGCTTTATCTACACTAATATATAAAGACACAGGGAGTTCCGTTACAGCGTGATAACCTCTGAATGTACTAGACGAATAGCGATGACACTTATGTGCAAGCTTCCTTTGAAGTGCAGGAGTGCTATAGGCTATGATTTACAACCATAATCCTTAATACATTCACAAAATAAGTATTTTTCTGAACGTGTTTCTCCTAGTATTGCATCACAGATTCAAGAGAGAATAGAGGTGCGATAGTTTGGCTGAGCGCCACCACCGGATGAGGACTGAGGTCTACGATTGAGTTCATCAATTCACAGAATTGCGTGTATCTGTAGAATAGCTGAGGACTTTGTTGATTCTACAGTCAATTTTTTAACGAGAAATGTTTATTTTTACGAATAATTCAGACTATTTTTCATCACTCTATTTATAATAGTAACTTTCATATGGATTTTAAATGCATCTAGGCGTGAATGTGTTAAGTCTACAATAGAAAAGTATATTTATTCATATAAGGAATGTTTGGAAAACGACATTTTGCTTATGGATGTTTGATATTGTTCTTGTGAATGCTTCTCAGAGTGTTGAAAAACTTTATTTACCCCTGGGATAAAAAACAAAACAAACACAACCTAAGGGTTGAGATGGAACACGTCACAACTTTGCTAGTGCTTGCCGCTGCCACAATCCCACTTTGACGTTTTCTCACAACCTTCTCTACGTCAATCTACAAAATTTGCTTCAGAATTTATTATTCAAAGTTGCTGTCCGTCAAATCTTCGACTTTTTACAATTAAATGTGCTTCATCACACTATAGCGAGCTACTTGAAAGTGTGTACAAAAAGTTTTCATTGCATCAATTACAAGCAAATGAAAAGGTGTTCTCCTGTAGAAGCATAACAAAGTTGAGGTAGTTCGCGTTACTACAAATAGGAGAGAAAATATTTTATATTGACAAAAAAATCTTGGATAATGAGAGTCTGAGGATTCCGTTTGACACAATTTCCCAGACGAAGTTAGTTGAGCGGCGTGAAGCCTGTAATGTCGGATGTTTTAATACACTGACTTTTCTCGTTTTTCACATTCGCCCAGCTCGTTATACTGCCCTACGCAATCATTATTTAATTTTGAATTCCACGAAGGTTTAATTTCTCCATTACAATGACAAGACACTATCTCCTCCAACCGAAATTTTCGTATTAACCAACTTCAATGGAACGAGTCGTAATGAAGTTGCAAATTCCAGCTTCCACGTTCTATTTAATCCAACATTTTTATACTGTCACAACCTACTCCCACCAACGAAGCGTTATCATTCTACACCAATAATTGTCCAGCTCTTTGGCAGCCGCTTTTCCTAGTTGCCTCGTCGACTGGCCTCAAGCCCCCCTCCCCCACCTTTACCCCTGCCATTCCTCCCATTTCACAATCAGATCTTACACTCTTCTGCCGCAGAGATCAGCCTGATCTCATCCAGTCCTAGCTTGCATCAGTCCCTCAACTCTTCACCCCCCCTCTCCCGTATCAACCCCTATCATTCCTGTGTTTCTTTCCTTCGCATCGCACGTTGACTGTACCTTTCTCTCTTCCCACACTCGTCTTCTCTCCTCATCATTCTCCTTCAATTGTACGTTCTATTGACGCCGTGTCCGTTTCCACCTCGAAACACTCCCACATTATCCCCACCGAACGTTTCACCCCCTCCCCACACGCCTCCATTAAACCCCAGCCGGCCGCATTCCCCTCCCCTCCCGCATCCTTCTATCTGTCCCCGGCCCCTAGTCATCCTCCCTCAGGCCCAAACCTCCGATGTCACAGCTCTCGCGCTTTTTTTCCGTCCGCAGCCGTGATGCTTATACGTCCTCTCCACGCCCTGCCCCGCCCCCTCACCGAGCGTGGCGGCGGCTGAGCGCGAGAGATAAGGGCGAAGAGACTCGGCGCAAACGGCGGCGTCCGCGACGCCCGCCTCGCCCGCCCTCCCCCGCCCCGCCCCGCCCCACCCCCGCCTTCCTGCCACGGTCTCTCAGCCCCCCATGCCGCATCCCCGCTCCACCCTCACCACCCCTCTCCGTCCCGCCTCGCCCGGACACGCTGCCCCCGCTCCCCCGCACACGCTGCTCTCTCCCATACGCCCCCGGCCTGCCATTCCACCCACCCCGCTCCACCCGCTCATTCCTCCCGCCCATTGCACCCCTCCTATTCCGCCCGCCCCTCCCGTTCCGCCCGCCCCGCCTGCTTAGATCGGCCCGCCCGCCTCGCTCGCCCCGTTCGCCTCGCGCAGTCGGCGAAAAAGAGGCCACGCCGCGACCGCGCGCTTTCAATTGCCAACAGCGAGCGCTGAGCACTTCGGAAACCCCAGCGCTCCAAATACGCGCATCAACGCCGCAAATCACACGCTGTTCTTAGCCCGTTTTTTCAAGGCACTGCTCCGGCATTCGTCTGGTGTTGATCGGAGAAAACCACAGAAATCTGTCAGAGCAGCCGGGCCGCTCGAATTCTCCTACCAACAGCGGCTGAACTTAGGAGAGGAACCCTATGGCCTCTCGGTCAGAGGCACTGTAATGGAATCAGTTCATGCCCTGAGCTACCACAGTCAGTTGAACAGTCTCATACCAATAAGGTCAAAGACAGACTCCAGCGAACTGTTTGTCTCTTCGTGGAGTGAAGTGTTACTGTTTCAACTTTTAAGACTTTTAGTACTAGTACTTTTCTGAATCCTAAGCGATACTTTCGTGTTTAGCAATACTCTCAATGTTTATCGGATGTTTATAAAAAAGAACTGTTGCCCTGCGTAATCGCTTGGTAGGGCTCGTTTTCTCACAGCCAGCCTAAAAGCAATGCTGTCTTATTTTGCGTGTGCCAAGTAGAACAGTTATGTAATTGAAGAAACATAGTGAATGCTGAAATAGTTCCTTATAAAAAGAAACGCGGTACAAAAATTAACTGAAGACTGAAGTACAGAAAAGGTTCAAAATACATATGCCCTTGCGGTTTCTCAAAAGCTGAATATATATTTACACAAACATGCAGATGATTGAAATATATTGCTAAATATATACAATTTTCCTGTAATTCCTTTTCAGTTTATTTTACGTCACCCTCCCCCCTCCTCAGAGATGTTATCTGCCTGAACGAACGGCATTGGCAAGCAATTAGTAAGGAATGTACACACCCTCTCCTTGAAGGCGCCCACATGCGCCGTTTTTTTCCGACCTGTTTCGCCGTTGTGAGATCAGTTCGCTTACTATTTAACCGTGTCCACCAATCCTTCAACTTACCTGCTGCTCGTCTTTATCTGGTCAAATGTACGCGGATAGAAGCCCTGTGGAGATTAGTACCCGGAATAGAGTTAGCAGACTTTACGTCTCAGGCGCTGAAAGGTAGACGCATGCAACTAAATATGTCGACGTAACACTTAATTTCAGAAATTTCAAAAAAATTTACTCCGAACTGAAATGGCTATACTTAAATTAAATTAGTATAAAACATTAAAAAATATCTATTTAAGCCGTCGGAAGTCAAATGTTACAGTTGTACCCCTTTTTTTGCTTCGCGTCTGGAGTTTAACCGCATCCTCATAGCGCGCTCAATCACGTGGTGTCGTTCGCGCCTTTCCGCTTCTCGCGTTCTGAGGCAACAGGCCGTCGCCTCCTTTGCTGCTCGCCTTCAGAGAAAAAAGTCTGGAGCGAATAAATTTCCTCAGAATTATGCCCGCTGGAGGCTACACTTTTTTCAAGATTTTTACAGTGTTGTGTTTATTACAATGTCCAAGACAAAGCTTCAATATAACCAGTTAAAATAGTGCAGAGAGTTATATATATATAATAAAATAGTTTATTTAGGTGTGCGGAATATATTTAGGTGGTGTTAACACAATTATTTAATAAATGCAATAGTAAAGCCTACAAAAAATTATACGCTCGCTATCAGTTCCACAGACACCTAAATACATAAGTAATCACACATGTTATCATTCATACGCACACGAACTCGTGCACAGAAGGGGCCGGAACCCGAAATTTCAGTGCACTCGCCCAGAGCGTGATGTGCCCCTAGAGAGGGAAGAAGTCACGTGAGGAGGTGCGTAGTTGTGAAGGTAGAGAAAGGGTAGAAGGCACACACACACAGAGAGAGAGAGAGAGAGAGAGAGAGAGAGAGAGAAAGGAGAGGGGTAGTGCCTAGCAATGTTTAATGGAGAGCAGTCGCACGGGCCCCTGTATGTTAAGGCAAACTTTTTTACATCGCTCCGGCCGCGGGGCTTCATTAGAGAATTATGAGGCGGCGGGCGCAGCAGCCGAAGCCGTAAATTCGCACGCCGCCAGCGCCCCTCCCCCGCCGGGCCACACGCAGCCAGGCACGCTTCTTCCCCGCAGCTCCCCGCCTCTCCCGTCTCGCCCCGCCACTCCCCGCCTTTCCCTGTCTCTCCCCCGCCCCGCCGCACTCCGCCGCTCTCCGCCACACCCCGCCCTGCCCCACCTAGCCCCGCCGCTCTCCGAAGCTCCCCGGCCTCGCCCTACCTTGCCGGGCCACATGCAACAAGACTTGCTTCTTCCCCGCCGCTGCCCGCCCCTTCCCGCGTGCGCCACGCCTCGCCCCGCCTGGCCTCGCCCTGCCTCGCCCCGCCCCCGCCCCGCCCCACCCCGCCTCGCCCCTGCCCCGCCCCGCCGCTCTCTGCCTCGCCCCACCCTCGCTCCGCACCATCCGCCCCACCCAGTCTCGCCCCGTACCGTCTCGCCCCGCCTGTCCATGATCCTCTCGTCTCCCCACAACTCCGTTCCGCCAGCCCGCGGCATCCTGCACTTGTTTCATACGTTCCGTTCCGTCCTGCTCCATGAACGTGTTGTCCTGCTCCAGACTTCTCTTTCCCCTGACAACTGTATACAGTAATCTGCCACGCTTCTTTCCGGCACCATCCCCACTCTCCGCCATCGCTTTTTCATTTTCCCACACTTTCGTCGTTACTCTACCATCGTTCGATCAATTCCGTCTTGCTTGACTTCGTTGCGTCGCTATCCGTCTCTCCTCGTTCACTTCCTCACCCGGCCTGGCTTCCCCAACTCAACCTCTCTTCTGGCGCCTCATTTTGTGGGGATGACGCGTATTCTCTTCTTCCGCTCCGTAGCTACCCCGTCAGCGTCCATCTCTCTGTTTTACCTGCTTCTTCTACGCGCCTCGCTCGCCACTACTTCTTCACACTCCGTTCAACACAGTCTCCCTTTCTCGTCCTTCTTTCTGCCTCAAGTTGGATCTGCCTCGCCCCACTGTCATCGCTGTCCTCTCCCGGTCCTTCGCGTTGTGTCCTTATCACGCTCTGTCACACGCCTTTTCGCTCCGCCCCTCCACTCCATTGCTTCCACTCCTGGTGCGTTCCTTTCTTCATCCTCGGATGAACTTCGTCTCTTTCTCTCTCTCTCTCTCTCTCTCTCTCTCTCTCTCTCTCTCTCTCTCTCTCTCTCTCTAACTCATCCTGCTCCGCCCTTTCTCGCATCTCCCTCCCTCACTCCGTCTCATTCTCGCCGTTACTTTTCCCCATCGTCTCGTGCACTGCCTGACCCTTCCACCTCTCTCTTTTCACAGGATCCCTTCTTCTTGTTCTACGTCAGGGTTGTCCAACTGGCAGCTCGCGGTACAATTTATTGTAGTCCGACGAAGATTATTAGTCAAACGTGAAAGTCCCTTGCATCCATGTTGGGCGAGAATATTGTGTGTCTGCCATGGTCAACAGCCCCTTTAATGTAAGAATAGGGTAAGTTTAGATTTAAGAATTATTTCTAGTAAATACAGAATTTCGAAATCATTCCAATGTGTTTTACAGCGTATTGCAGGGAACGGCTTCGTATTACGGGTTCATCCCCCCCTCAGTTTCAGAGCAGCCAAAACCAACAATACGGGATCACGTGTGGATCGTTAGAGTAATGAATATTTGGCCCGCAACCATGTTAAAGATTTTAGTTGCTGCCCTTAAAAGCTTGTAAGTTGGACAACCCTGTTCTACGCCTGTCTTTTCCTTCAGCCCGCACTACTGTTTCGTCACTTTTCTCTGCTTGACCTCTAGCTACCACGCGCTGCCCCACCGCATACGGACACACCCGCCTCCACCTCGAACAAACAAGGAAGTGCGCAGGGTTGCCAGATTGGGCAATTTTGTCCCCAAAAAGGGGATTTATATCCCTTGAAGGGAAAGAATTGGAAAAAGAAATAGAGAGGGAATTTATGGGAAAAGTATTTTTATGCGGAGTCGAGATAGAAAAAACTATTCTCTCAATTATTTTCAATAAAAAAGAAACAATAGACATTATTCCCTCTCATTTTTATGCATCAAAAAGACAAAAAAATTGACAGGCATAAAGAAAGAAAAATATGAGAAAAGGAAAATAGTATAGGGCTTCCAGCAGCTCAAATGACAATGATTGAAATATCTGAAATATTTTAATTTCAGGGTACAGTAAATGAAATCGTAAGGGGCAGTTCATGTCCCTAGTCCATAATTTGGAGATTGATTGTTAGAGATTCCGGGTGCTTCAACTACAATGTCATTAATCCCTTATGGGTAGTGCATGTTTTCCTCGGGTGTTGGCTGTGGTCTTCCCGCACTGTATGACGAAATTCCACCGTCAGTTAGCGGGGTTCTCCTCAACCAGGTATCTCCCACCAACGGGGCACCGCCCTAGCCGAGGCAAAGTCTAAGCTCCCAACCGGTCTCCCGGTATGTGTGTAAGTGTGTGGAAGGAGTGAGAATAGGACAAGGAAGAGGAAGGAAAGATCGCGCGCGGTTCGCGGCCCGTTTGCAATGGTACTTCCCCGTCATTCGCCTGGTGACGATCGGGAAAAACACGGTCAGTGGAGCCGGTCGCTAGAATTCTCCTTCAGACACTGATTACATTTGACCTAGCTGAAAAGCTAGTATAGAAAATCCTGGCACCGTCGGTACTCGAATCTATTTATTTTATTTATTTAATAGGTAATTATTACAAACAAATTAGCTTACTTGATCCTATGTGGCTAGGCCGAAGGCCTTTAAGCCATTACAATACCTACATCCTTTCGCGTTCTAATCTTTCAAATTCTGGTATTCACCCCAAATGATCTCTCCATCGCATCAAAGCCGCGGAAAAGAGACCATAAGGTACTCGAATCTATGACATCTTGGTCATAAGGACTGCAGTGGCATCAGTTGACGCCCTGAGCCATCTCTTGCGGTTAATCTAGAGAATATTTTTCGTTTCAGAGTTGGTGAGACCTTATTGGGGGGGGGGAGGAATTCCTTAGAAGTGATAGGGAAAGCGCTCGCAACACATCTGGCAACCCTGGGAGCGCGTTCGGAGGGAGCGGCGGCAGAGAAGGAAAACAGCGGCCGATCGCACGCGTCTGCCCGAGCCCAGGTCAGGGAGGGCGCAGGGGCGCCACTGGCGGCGAGCAAGTGAGTGAACGCGCGGCCGGTCTCGCGTTGGCTCACCGCCCTTTTAAAGCACGCCGCAAATAAAGAGATAGCAACGAACACGCGGAGTATCGGAGGGAAAACTTATTTACGACATAAGTAATTTGAAAGGCCTTATTGTTTGTAACGCGGTTTCTTACGATTCCAGGAGAATCAAAAACTATAGAACGAGGATATTTGTTATAGTTTGATTACCAATAGAGTATTGTAGTATGATGATGTGGCATAATATCCGACAACGTTTTATCCAACTTATTGAGATTACAATAAAGTTTAATTTTGGTTTAAATCTCACAATTTCCTTTACGAAAGGTGACGTACTGATGTTGATAGTAGTGAAAACAATCCTTTGGATTATTACATTTTTGTGGACACTTTTTTTCATTACGAAACTGACCATTATTGTTAATAGTGGGCTACAGACTATTAGAGCGATTGTGTGCTAATAATACCTATTACAATTATCAGTTTCGTAAAATTTGGCTTTAGGTATCCCAGGTGTGTGATGAAAACTGTGAAATATATTTAATTTATGCACACTTTCTTTCACAGACAGCAAATATTTCAATTTACAAATTAATTAATCAGATTAAAAATTTTCAAAAATTCACAAAGTATTCTTTTAAGCGTCACTCTTCCTACCAGAGACATCGCCCTGCCCGGACAAGCTCTAAGCTCCCGACAGGTCTGTCGACATGTGTGCTAGTGTAGTGCATATAAGTGTAAGTGTATGTAAGGAGTGAGGATAGGACAAGGATACGGAAAGAAAGATTGCGCGCTGTCCTTAGGTTCGTGTGGTAGTGTTCTGCTGCGGCTAAGACAAGGAAGTGGAAGGAAAGATCGCGCGCGGTGCGTGGCTCGTTTGTTAGGGTACTGCTCCGTCATTCGCATGGAGAAGTTGAGATAAACCACGGAAAACTACCGATCAGAGCAACCGGCCCCTAGAACTCTTCTCCAGACAGAAGCTGAATTCGACTAACCAGCAACTGAATTGCGATATCTAGCTAATGTCGAAAGTCCTGCGACAGAGGAACACCATTGATAACAGTTGATGCCCTGAGTCACCTCCCCCGTTTGTAGTTTTTCAATGTTGACTTTTTCATTTCTCGAAGATACATAGATTACGCCGGGAAAATGGGACTAGAACCATTTTCTTAGCGTCCCTTGATACATACGAGGAGAAAATTTAAAGAAAAATATGCCAGTTAAGAGAAAATATTGCTTAAAATTTTAAAAATCGCCTATATTTTGATCAAAGTTATGCAAAACTACTCATATTTTTGAAAAATTGTACATGGTGTTACTTCAAGTTCTGTTTTTAAGGAGTAGATTTCATTACGAAAAAATCTCATCGTTAATATTAATTTTGTAGAAAGTCGCCCCAAAAGTTGCTCTATGCAATTTTCAAAAAGTCTGGGATTTCAACGAACATGAGACTCGCAACATTCTCTTAAATGTCCTTTACAATATTCAAGGACAATATTTTATGAAAAAATTGGTGCCAATTCTGAAAAAGAAATGAAAATGTTTTTGAGTTTTGATGTAAAGTATCCTGAAAAATCAAATATCTAGATGAAACTCCCAACGCCTTGAGTTCTTTCAGGTCGATCGGGGAACATAAATTTTGGAGAAAATCTGTTAGTAATTTAATATAACAAGATTTATCCACTTTATCGTTACCTGGGCCCGGCAATATGAGTTTTTCAAGCAAAAATTCGACCTATTCCGGCACACTATTTCGTAACTTTCTCTTTAAAAGTAAGTGCGAGAAAATATGAAAAGAGATTTTATATTTCAAACTCAAACTTTAATGCTTTTATTAGATAAAAATCATGAATGAGAGGTTTTTCTGAAATTGACCCCTCGTGAACTATTTTCTGGATTACCTTTGCTTCCAGAAATGTGACAGCAGGGAGACAACCGATGGAAAAACATTGGATGTTATATGTAATCGTTAGATTCAAGAATAGGGTGACGCCCGGGGGTCTCTTGACTCTCACCCAGCTCGGCAGCCACTAGCACGCCAAATGTATTTGAGATCAACAAATAAACAATAATATACAATGTTATATGACACTTTAATAATCACTCCATGGAACTACATCATAGAACCCCTTTCAGTTATCTGCAAGAGGTACGTAACGGCAACCAATTGCCATGAAATAGGAAAACGATCACATTTTTTTTTCATTCATTAATGATTGTGCCCGCAAATACCTGCTCTGGTCGTTAGTTCGTTAGTGTGGAGAATGTTTCAGCCTGGGAGGTGACGGTTGTTCCTTCCTGTTAGGTAATATCCGGCGCCGACCTTCGGGGACGATGGGCTCGGTGTGCGGGAATGCCCCCTGCAGGTATCTCTCCAGTGGGACACCGCCCCAGGTGGGACACGTTCTAAGCCAACGAGCGACTTCCAGACATTTGTAGTGGCGTAGATTGCATGGAAAGTGTGGATGTAGTGAATTGGATAATGCAACGAAGAGGAGAGAAAGATCACGCGCGGATGATGGTTTGTTTAGGGTCCTGCTCCGACATTCGCCTGGTATTTTAGAACAGCGACTTAATTGGACCTAGCTCTGTGGTTAGTGTTGATATTCCGCCACTGTCGGGCCGGGAGAAATGGCTCAGGTCACTGTAGTCCCTTTGGCCTGGAGGCCCTAGGTTAGAGTCCCGACAGTGACAAGATTTTCAACACTAGCTTCTTAGCTATGTCGAATTCATTCACTGACTGGAGGAAAATTCTAGTGGCCAGCTGCTCTGATCGGTAGTTTTCCGTGATTTATCCGAACAACTCCAGGCGAATGCCGGAGCAGTACCGCAACAAAAGGACCACGGACCGCGCGCGATCTTTCCTTCCACTTCCTTGAAATATCCTCAACCCTTACACTTACACTAATGTGTACTATACTACCACACATTTCGGGAGACTGGTCGGCAGCGCTTAGAGTTTCTCTCTGGGGCGTGGCCCCGCTGCTGGGAGACACCTGATTGGACATACACCGCTAGCCGACGGGGGCTGGCGCCGGATCTGGCCATCCAGCGGGGAAAGACCCCCGCCACCTCCCGAGAAAAATAACATGCGCTACACTTACGGGACTAATGACCTCCGTAAAGTTGACGCGCCCGGAATCACTAACAACCAACCAACAACCCAATGGAGCGACAGAGGCAACGGGACCCCGAGCTAACTCAGCGCTATCAAGAACGAGCCAAGAGGTACGAAACGAAGCGGCGTCACCTGAAGGCGTGGCAGTCTTTCCCGCCTCGCCTCCCCCCTCTCCCGCGTTGCGTCTCCGCGCCGCCGATATATCACCTCGGGCGCGGCGCCGCTCCTCCGGGTTTTGAATTACGGCGGCGGCGGCGGCGGCAGCGGCGTCTCCTCTGATAGCCGACCTCCGGAAGTCGACAAATTACGAAAGGGGAACTCCGCAAAACAATGTGCGCGCGTGCGACACAAGAGGACGCGCGCGAGGCGGCGGCGGCGAGGGAGGTGGTGGAGGTGGTGTGGAGACGGAGCAGCGAGTGGTTGTAGTGGTGGTGATAATGGTGGAGATGGCTCTTCCGGAGGAGACTGTAATTGTGTTGTGGTTGTAGTGATATGAAAGTGACTGTGGGGTTGGTGATGGGACTAGGTTCTGAAAATGGTAGTGAAGGGGATGATGGTGGAGGGTTAATGAATATGGTGGTGATGGTGGTGGTTGTGTGTTGGTGAAAGTAGCCCTTGTGGAGGAGGTTATCACATTGGTGGCTCTGAATGTGACTGAGGTGAGGTTGGTGGTGGTAGGTTCTGAAGGTTGTGATGGTAGTAAAGGTGATGATGTGGTGGTGGAGAGTTAATGAAGATGTGGTGGTGACGGCGTGATGCGCCGGAGCTGGTGTAGTGGTGGCATTGGCTATGACGTGGCGATAGTGTGGGAGGCAGTGCCGTTTGTGGTAGTGGTGATGTTCGCAATGTCGGCAAAGGCAGTGGTGCCGGTTGCGGTAACGTTGCGGGGAACTATTGAGGGGGTGATGGTGATGGTGGAGAGTTAATGATTATTATGGTGATGGTGGTGGTGGTGATGGTGGATGTGCTGATTGGGGAGGATGTTGTCATTGTATTACAGTAGTTGTGAAAGTGTTTGTGGTGAGATTGGTGGTAGATTCGGAAGATTGTGATGGTGGTAGTGAAGATGATGTAATGGTGGAGGCGGTAATGAAGAAGTGGTGGAGGTGGTGGTGGTGGTGGTGGTGGTGGTAGCACCGCAGTTGGTGTAAAGGTGGCGAAGGCAGGGGCACTGACTATGGCGTGACGATAGTGTTGGAAGGCGGGGCCGTTTGTGGTAGTGGTGATGTTGACGACGACGGCGGAGGTAGTGGTGCCTGTGGTGGTAACGTTGCTGTGGATCTGTAGAGGTGATGGTGGTGGGCCGGGGGCGGGGGCGGGGGGATGAAAGTCGCGCCGCAAACACTCCGGGGGCAATTTATGGCCGACCCGCCAATGGCGCGTTTGATGAAGTGAATTGACGGTAATAATTGTCACAGTCGGGGAGATATATACCTGTTTCTGGGAACGCTGCGACGCGGGCGAAGGAGTGTGTGGGTGGGCGGCAAACGACAGTCGAGGCGGGGGGGGGGGGCAAGATAAGAGTAAGGACGACGAATGTCAAATTAAGGGCGGGGTGAGCAAGAACGATGGGACATGGGCGCCAAGGGTACGAGTAATCGCAAACAAATACGCTGGGAATTTTCGTCGGTGCATTGGGGAATATATTCATTGTGAGTTGAAAATGTTATAAAATTTTCACTATTACATTAAGTTAATAACTTAAATAAACTTCTTGAAAAGAAGCTGTTATTAAACCATAAAATGTGTTATTTGTGTTTAATATGCTACGAGTACATCTGTGCTTAATATAATAAAAGTGATAGGTTTGATGCAGATCTTGTAAAATTGTATTAAGTAATTTGTTAATATTGTAATGTTCCTTTGATTATTTGTGTTGTATATTTGTAGTAACTACTTAGAAAACCCTCTCACCGGAAATATTCCATATATTACTCAGTAGAGAAATAAATATTCTATTCTATTAATTGACAGTATTCCATGTCTAAATATTATCACCATCATATCTGGTACACAGATTTAAAAAATTATCCCTACCAGTCCCAAGCCCCCTGCATTATCAATGGGTTTCCGGAGTCCACTGCTTAAATATGATTCTATTAGAGTATTACACAATTTTGTTAAATTGAAACTTGAAATATAATCAATATACTCGTTTTCTCATTTAAACAAAAACATTAATTTGCCACTTTTAGAATGGAAAAATATATTTTCTCAACAATAGTCAATTTAATGTTTATACGAAAATATTATATTTGTATCTCAAATAGATGTCAATATATCTTCACAACGCACAAATATATTAAACTTCATAATACTAAAACAAAATATTAAAAATAATTAAATATTTTCTTAATGCTCCGTTTTCGAGTAATGTTTTTACTACACAGTGCAATAATTCACATTATAGTAAACCTTCGTGAAAACTTTTATAATCTTTTTAACACAATTCACATAGAATCAGTAACAATGATTCCACATCTGTCTAAAAAAATCTGTATAAAACAAACAATGATCGATGAAACTATGATTCTTCCTTTGGTAATGAAATAAAATATGAATATTTAATATTCTAGAGATATCAACCAGATATTTGTTTAACAATACAAGTATATTTACTATTGCAATTAATCAGACACACGTTTCAGGATTCTTACCTCATCTTCAGTGGGACCAAGTATCACGCTTTTAACATATGGAAATTATATCAACGCCCTCTTGTGGAGTATAGAGCAATATATAATAAATAAAAGGTCACATTGATAACTATTAGTAAGATATATTTTTGATATATCTTAAGGGGGAAATACCCTTTAAAACAAACTGGCAGAATGGGCGACAAAAGAACAGTGGTCGTGGCAACCCGGGATTGAGGGAGCGTGCAGGAGAGGAAAGAATGAACGATGAAGAAGGAGTGATGTCGGCAGGGGCAGCAAGGGACAGAAAGGAATTAAGGTGATTTTGGAGTAGAGAACAACAATAAGGGATAAGTCTACGCTTAGAATTTTGATCTAAGCGCATGAGTGTGGAGCATAGTAGTAACCAATTCATAATAAGGGTGGCGTCCCGAGAAATGGACAGAAAAGGAACTAACATTGACATGGGGCGAGGAGGAAACGGTGGCGAGGACGATTTAAAAGAAAGCAAAGGGAATATGGAGTGTTAGCCAAAAGAAAGGCCAACAGAAGCACAGTAACATTTACAAAAAGAAACGAGACATGGTACAGAATTGCACAAACTTTATCGCACTAGTTACTTTTCTAATCTCTTTAATCTAGGCTACCTTTTCGGTATTGCCCCAACCTCTTTCCAGCTGTTATTTATCAGCGCTAACACGGCATTTATCACATTTTCTCAAATGTATGCACCCTTACGGTCGAGTTTAAATGTTTTTCAGAATATTACATAAGAGTACAATATATCCCTTAATACAAATTTCATAGAAACATTTGGATCCTTTCTGGAGAAAATGTCATTTCAGCGTGCCTGAAAATGAGAAAATTTGAAATCATTTATGCAGAACCAATGAGTTTTGAGAAACTTCGGGGCGAGTCGGGGCGAGTCGGGGCGAGTCGGGGCGAGTCGGGGCGAGTCGGGGCGAGTCGGGGCGAGTCGGGGCGAGTCGGGGCGAGTCGGGGCGAGTCGGGGCGAGTCGGGGCGAGTCGGGGCGAGTCGGGGCGAGTCGGGGCGAGTCGGGGCGAGTCGGGGCGAGTCGGGGCGAGTCGGGGCGAGTCGGGGCGAGTCGGGGCGAGCCCTGAGCTCAGTCGCCCGTGCCTCTGCGGAGGGGGGACGGCGCAGTGGGGAGCTCGGGGGGCGGCGCGCGCCCATCGCTCTTTGCCTTCGCCGCCGCGGGCGGGCGGGCGTCGCTGTCGCGCGCGCTGATTGGTGGCGCGGGCGTGGGCGGCGCGTCGGTCGAGAAGCATCGAGAAATATCGCACGCGTGAGCTCCGGCGCGGGCGGGCAGACACGCGCGCGCTGTGTCTTCCCAGCGACAACAAATGACGCTCGCCTGCGCGCGCCCTGGGAATTATGGGCTGGGGCCACGTGCGCGACGACGGAGGAAGCAAAATCCCCTCTGATTCAGGGCAGGTGGCGCGAGCGCACTTGAGAAATAACCCATAATGTCACCCTACGCGTTTCCAATTTTCCCCTGTATGCAATGGGAGGGGAACGGCTTGATCTTCACCGTGAGCTTGAATAAAATTAAAGCAGGATTCCGTGGATTAAGGACAATCTCATGATTGAAACTAATTTTAAATTGAGATATATAATTTTTAATTTCAAAACATTGTACGCATTTTTTAATGTTTCGAAATTCAATGCTGAGATGGCCCCTTGTTTTGATGGCCCCTTGGACATATATTTAACTTCAAATCAACCTCTCCCCATAGCATGTCACAGTTTTAAACAAAGTTATTAATAGACGCACGGGATAGAAATAATGTAAAACTGTCGTGTAATTGTGAAAACCGTTAAAAAATAGAATTAAATAACATCTGAATTACGAAATACGTTTTTGGCTGTATATTTTGGATGTTGTAGCGTCCATTCATCTCCATCATGTGAACGACGAAACCTGAAGGAAAACCTGAAGAACTAAAGAGGTAAAAGTTGTTCAAATTGTTAACAGATCATACAATTTTAATTGGATTAAACCAAATCAACTTTTAAGGAAATGTGACATTTAATTCTTGCAGAGGATTCTGTAATAAGAAGTTCAAACCCCAAACTTAAGGTACAAAAATTACTTGCCTTTCACATCTTAATAACTTGAGAAGATACAATGCGTATACCGGCTGTGATGGTACTTCTTTCTCTTTGTTTTAAAATTCTAATTTTATGCTCTTCTTAATAGAAGCGAAGAGACATTTTTTAAATTCCGGAGATTCAGAACAAAGGT
This sequence comes from Gryllus longicercus, assembly GCA_038098605.1. Lineage (NCBI taxonomy): Eukaryota > Metazoa > Arthropoda > Insecta > Orthoptera > Gryllidae > Gryllus > Gryllus longicercus. The sequence continues at coordinate 468,462 of JAZDUA010000299.1, forward strand.
CACTTGTCAATATTTTTCCACTTTTTCAAGAGAATCTACAAAAAATTAATATTTTCTTTAAAAAAAATTACGTAACTGCTTGTTGGTTTTGTGAATAGAAGTTTTTTACTGTTAGGGGAAATGTTTTCTAGAAAATTCCAATAATTTAATAGAATGTGTCTTTCTGACACACTGCTCAGTACCAGTTTTCCTTTCATACGTAAAAATTGGAGTTTTCAAAGAAAAAAATATATTAACACTGTACACTGTTTGCAAATAAAATATACATGTAATACATTAGTGAGTGCAGTATAAATACAGTTTATGCGAATTTATTTCGAAATGCATTTTATTCATTTTCTTTCTCACAGATTTCAAGATGTAAAGAATCCCCAAACTCAAATAATGCATTTTCTTCAGTTACAAATGCAATTGAAAACAACTCTGTTTAAGGTCCTCTAGTATCAGCAAATCATTTTACCAAAACGCTTATGACATTTTTTTTCTAAGTTTTAGTCGTTTTAAATGTAAATTAGGGCAGCGGAATAATCAAGTTCTGATCTCATTACTCTCTCCTTATTTCGTAATAAAATAATGCATTATAATCTTGAAAAATAATCTACAAAAAACGTATTACCCGGGTCTTATACCGAAAAAGTTAATAAACCTTGCCACTACAGAACGACAATTACTTCCTCTAACCCGTTGTATAGTGAGAGACCATGTTTTGTGGATCATTGGATTTCCCAAAATTGACAGCAAAACGTCTGTATGTACAAGTATATCTGTCCGTTCGTTCGTCCATCCGTCAGTCTTTCCGCGCCTTCCCACAACTACAATATTGAAGATAGAGGTGTTTTTCGTAAAGCACAACTGTTTATTGAAGATATTACGCAAAAAATCACCTAAATGCTATCTCCATCGCATTAAAGCCCCGAGAAAGAGACTATAAAGTGCGGCTAAGGAAAAACACCTGAAGGGAAAAAACTTGCCTTTAGAAGAGTACATGCTAATCACCAAATTTGCTAAGCTATTTATTTATTTATTTATTTATTTATTTATTTATTTATTTATTTATTTATTTATTTATTTATTTATTTATTTATTTATTTATTTATTTATTTATTTATTTATTTATTTATTTATTTATTTATTTATTTATTTATTTATTTATTTATTTATTTATTTATTTATTTATTTATTTATTTATTTATTTATTTATTTATTTATTTATTTATTTATTTATTTATTTATTTATTTATTTATTTATTTATTTATTTATTTATTTATTTATTTATTTATTTATTTATTTATTTATTTATTTATTTATTTATTATGCTAGTGAACGCAACAATGTTTCGCTATTGCAATGATTTACACATCACACTAGTGGTCACGTGATTGTTAATCACGTCTTATGCTACGCTCTGCAAACAGTTTAGTACATACAATGCGTTCCTGCGAGTATGGAGTTGTTATATTTCCTTGATTAGACATGGTTGTCGAGTATCGTATTGTTAAAAAGTTCTCCCCCAAATTTAGGCATGCATTCGCTGTAACACTGTTGGAAAAATTTGATTTATTGAACCGAAATAACGTTCAAGTAATAATTCCGACTGATATTTTGCAATCGCAGGGGCAGAATATGCAGCGAAGACGCGCTAATACTTGAGGGTGCGGCGGGTTGCATAGAGCTTCTTATCAGGGGCGCTTTAGCCAGCATAAAATCATCAACGCGCGTGTGTGTGCGACAGACATAACCACATTTCCATTGCACTATGTCTATATCTTTTACACAAGCGCAAGGAATAAGTTGAAAAAAGTTTTATTGCAATGAAATAGATGGTACGGCAGCGCATAAAATACGAGCAAAGAAACAAATATTGATTTTTATAACTTAATTTTATATTTTTCATTACCGGTTCGATATTTTCACTGAAGTATGTTATAAATACCGAGAATAATAAAGTAGTCAATGTTTTGCTCCACACAACTACTTCAATTAGTCCATTAAGCGCAGAAAGAAGAGGAAAGGAGGAAGACGTGCTAGCAGCAGTTTGGCGGCCCTGCCTGAGCGGTGGCCGAGGCCGCGTTGACGGCGGTGGGAGCGGGGGAGTGACGCGGCCGAAATTTGGCGTCTGAAGTTGTAGGGAGGCGGCGGTGAGGCCGAGTGAGGACTTGAGGACGCGGGGTGCGAGAATGGGCGACTTACAGTGCCGCGTGGTAAGTCCCCCGAAAGTCCCACAAAGTTTGCGGCAGCGGAGGCGCTGGCGGAGGTAGAGGTGGCGACGCCGGCAGTGATGGTCGAGTTGGTGGCGAGGGTGGTGACGAGGGCGGAGGCGGGAGGGTCAGTGGCAGTGATGATGGTGGCGGGGGCGTCGACGGTGGATGCAGTTGGATAGGCAGCGCGGGAAGGGCAAGGGGTGGAGGCAAAGTCGAGGACAAAGGTGCCGAGGGTGGTGGCGGAGTCGACGGGAGGACAGTGGGACGGTGGGGCGGTGGAGCGGGGGCGGTTGGGCGCTGGGGCGGTCGGGCGGAGGGGCGGTGGAGAGGGAGGCGAAGGAGTGGGCGTGGGCGGAGTGCAAAGGCGAAGCGCTGGCGTCCGGTGTTGGGGGATGCGCGTGAGTTGGGTGGTTGAAAAGATGGCGCGACTGCGAATATGTGTGAGTGAGTGAGTAAGAGACAGAAAGAGGGAGAGGGAGGGAAAGGGAAAGAGAGAGGGAGAGAGGAGAAAAGGAGACACACACACCTGGTGACGTTCAGAGGAACATCGTGTGAGCATGCCAATCCATCTGTCTCTAACACTACAACAGAATTTTCCCAAACAACCTCTCAATAAAACAAAATTCCCCAACTTTAAAACGAAAAATATTGGACCAACGACTTGAGCTGACTCTGTAATATCCATTGGACGTCCCGTTAAATTCAAATAGTTCAAATTAACCAATCATCGTTCTTAGAGCTGCTCAAAGCCCTATCTTCATTTATCCCTCCCGTTTTGAAGTAATGCATATCACGTAATGTAAAAATACACTTATTTGAGCTGCTTACACCTGATTTTCTTCTGTATATTATAAACATTTACTTCAATTTAACGGATCTAGTTTATTACGTATGTAGTTAAAAAGTGCTGGAAAGAATGTCAATTGAGAACTTGCAGCAAATCAGCGACTTCCTGCGTTCTCTCTTTGGATCAAGAATGGTAACCGGAATCGTTCGTTTTTACGATTTGGAAACATCGATTATCGTAGTACCTCGCGTCTGCAACGAGTCACATTGTATCAGTGTTGTAAAATACGAAAGTAGTTGCTTGCAACTAGTAAATATTTTTGGAGTGCAAGGAAATACTTTCATCAGAATTATCGGTCTACTGTCTTACTGTAATAAGCAGTCAAGAGAGATTATTGATTGGTTATTTTCACTCCATAATGAGACACCTCGTAATCTCGTCGAACTCTTGAAATTTAAAACACGCAACCTTCAAAATAAATCTGCGAATCTTGTTCGTTGTTGAAACTCGTTCGTTTATTATACATATTGATTTGCACTGAGCTATATAACTTTATCTTCCTTTGTATCACTAACGAGGAACATTCTCCACTGTGGAACAACCTTTATGCCTAGACAGACCGTTATTTCCCTCGCGTTGTTGCTTCACTTCATTTTGTTATTTTATTATAATTAAAATTAAAAATAGCTATTTAGTTGTCACCGTAAGAGTGAATGAACACTGTAAATGGGGCACTCTATCAGGATACGAACAGGGAATCACGAACGACAAATACGAACGAAATGAACAATGTTTGCCTCGGTGATGTATGTGAAAAGAGAAGATATGAAATTACGATTGCCAATGATTGTACGTGAATATGACAAATTGCATACAGTTTTAGTGTACAATAAAGATTTAAAAGTATTTCCAATACAATAATTCGCGATGACACGGGAACTATGGATAACTGACAATATTGGTATAAATGGACATGTTTCTGAATTCAAGTGAAGTCATTCACGTTGACATGCAACGTATTTGACTAAAAAAGTAATCATGCCGCCAAGAAACCGGAAAAGAAGACAAGGTACTGGAAGAGATTTAGAAATTTTATGATATCGAAGATAGTTCTTAATCTTTTTGGGACACGGGGAGGAAGACAGAAGGGCAACAAAAGGAAAAGGGGGAATGAGAGGAAGGGGAACGGAGTAAAGCGGAAGAGTAAAATGAAAGAGAGAGATCCGGAGAGAGAGAGCGGGAGAAAGAGCGGGAGAGAGAGAGTGTGAAAGAGAGGTCGGGAGAGAGAACGGGAAAGAGCGGGAGAGAGGGAGGATATAGAGTGGGAGAGAGAACGGGAGGGAGAGAACCGGAGGGAGAGAACGGGAGGGAGAGAACGGGAGGGAGTGAACGGGAGGGAGAGCGCGTGTGAGAGCGAGCGGAAGAGTGAGAGCGCGGGAGAGAGAGCAATGGGGGAACGGAGAGTTGGTTTGCTGCTTGTGCAGAGTGCCAATGTTTCCCTTACCTTTCGAGGGGCTGCTCCGCCAGCGCGTGCTGGGTCTCGGGGGCGCCGCGCGAGCTGAAGTGACCGCCGAGCGCGCTCGTGGGTGCCCGGAGCGCTCGAGAGGAAGTTACACAGTTCGATTTCCAGGCCAATTGCCGGGCAAACCGCGTTCTCCGTGCGTCAGTTACACTACATGCATTTTCACGTCGGCTGAGGTTGTGGCGTCGTGCTGGCCTGAGTTCTGCCAGCTCTTTTTCACTACCTCGTTTAGACATTGTCCACTGGATCACCAATACAGCAATTGGAAAATTGGTTCACAAGGTTAATTGTAATACAATGATTGAAAAGTTAACATTCAAGTATAACAAAACCAAAACCAGAGAAGGAAATTCTATATTCATTTAAAGATATTTTGCTGTTTTAGTTTACAGAATCTCAAAACAAAATTATAACAGAAGTAACGGTAAAACCATAAAATGGTAATTTCAGGATCCCTTCAATTTACGTGCAAATGTTTTCCATGAAGCTTTGGCGATGGCTTTAAAGAGGAATGAAAATTATTTCACCAATTCATCTTCCCCAATAACATTGCAACGAAACTCTTCATCCCCACATCTCTTCTCTTCATCCCTACTACACTGTTTCGATTCGTGGAATTCTTATTATTGGAAGCGGATACATTAATTGATATTGTTGCCAGGTCATGCATGTATTGAGAACAATATTCTATTCGTATTTCTGATAAAACTTTAAGAGCATTGAGAATATTGGCGTTAGGTAATAAAGTATTCGTGTATTCTATATTTTCCACGAAACACTTTCGTATCAGAGTTTGTAGACAAGACACGGCTTTCTGTTGGAATAATTAACAATTAAGGATCTATACTCTACAAAATATTCTGCTCGAGAAAATCTATCCATTAATTATGCCAAAGGCTTGACTATTTTAACACATTTTTTAAATTTCATAAAATCCCTTTTTAATTAAAATATTTATTACTAGCTGGAGGTAACACGTCTAAAATGACGGGAGATTTTGATTGAACTCCCATGTAAACAATTCATTACAATATCGTAGAAAAAATTTAATTTCTTTGAAACTAAATTTTAATATTAAAGAAATTGAATTTAGATTGAATTTGACGCTTTCTTCTATTTCAAAATTTGCATTACTATAAGTAATAGGCTTTCAGATCTCAGATTTCTAGGTAACAATAAAACCCTGAAGGGGTCACTAAGTGAAATTTTGAGTGATACGCGATTGTCACTGGTTGTTACGTCCCATCAAAGAATCGAATTTAGTTTCTCTGATATTTGTTATAGGGACAGCTACTTACTGCGTTCTCGGAATTTAACAGCGTGGGTATCAAAGTTTAGCTCTGCTGTGTTTGGAGAAATCGCGTGTACATTAGTGTGGCCCGGCTGGAAGGGCAGGGTAATAAATATGTATTAAATGTTAGGGAGGATGAAGAGGAAAACAGACACGGAGGGACACAGAGGGTCACGGAGAGACGGAGACAGAGAGACAGAGAAACCGAGGCAGACAGGGGCAACTGATACGGAAGCAGAGACGCAGAGAGAGAAACGGAGAGACACAGAGACAGACAAAGGGAAAGAGAGACAAGAAAGAGATAGAGACAGAGACTGAGTTAGAGAGGCAGAGAGGGACAGAAACAAAGTCAGAAAGAGACAGAGATATTGTAGCGATACCGATTTCCTCATACAAATTAAATAAAATAAACCCGGCCGCCCCGAGTCCTACTGGGAGAATAAACAGATGGCGACACGCGCGCAACCCCGCTTATCGTGACAGCCACTTGCGCCCCCGGCCCATTACGAAGTTGTTATGAGAGCTGGTGTCAAAAGATTAACTGAGGGGCGCGCGGACGCAAGAACATCTGCGAAATCTCTAGAACGCCCGCTCGCATTCGGGGAAACCCAGAACGATAATTCTTTCACCGGACAACGCGCCCCTTGCGCAGGCATGGCCGATGTTCTAGAAGGAATAAGAAAAACACTGTACACTCACAGATGGCACAGAGAGCGGAAACTTCCTCCGCTCCTCCCGTCACGATTGGTTGAAAATAGTGCACTGCGCCATTACCTTTGGCCAATAGCGACGCGACCTATTATAAGGAGCTGGAGCACACGAGAAAATGGGTGGGGGTAAAAGTTTACTTGCTACGTTTCCGATTTACAAATTTTCATTAGGCTGAGGGCAGTTGGGAGAGAAACTTCTCTGGGGGGAGCTATTCGTCGGTCAGAGGCGTATGTGCCTCTGAAGGACTTATAAAATTTCTGCGTGAGCTATCATAAAGGGCTGAGTAGTGTGGGCAGAGAGACTTCTCTGAAGCGGGAATCAGTCGCGGAGAGAGGCGAATGTTTCTCTGAAGGAGTTCTAGACTTTCCGAAGTTGTGTTCGACAATTATCATAAGAATCAGAGAGACGCATGGTTGATTACTACGCTCCCGAGATCGAGAGAATCCCGGCCGCTCCGAGTTCTACCAGACACTACCAGACGTCGTTCAACGCCGCCAGACGCCACCGCCCCTTGCTGACGTCACGAGGCGGTCGCTCAGCTGTCGACAAGGGAGGCCATCGGCCTCCGCTGCATTCTTTTGAAGGACGCCAGCCGCCCCCCTCGACCGCGCCCTGCCCTTCTCGGGCGCACAAAGACCTTTTCCCAGGCAGTATCACTCAAGGGCATTCGCCCTGTGTAACTTTGTAATGCGGTGCCGCGCTATGGCACATTGACTTGTATTTTTTTTACCATTGTAATGTTAGTTATAATTCTTTCTAGTTTTAAGCTTTACTCTGAATTCTAACCTTTCATTTTCTTTTCTTATCATCTAATTTTCTCATTTTTTTATTCAATTTACAAATGTAACTTCCCTGGGGCATTTTTTTTCTTGCCCAGGAATAAAAGTAATTTTTACCAGTGATCAAAGTGTTTGTTTCGTACTGCCATTGTATCTGTTTAACAATTCCTTCCATCACCGACTGAGCTACAACCGGACCGCTAACCGGGCATTCTCTAACGAGACGACCGGGGGTGTTACAATATGCACAGAAAAAGAGGGAGAGAGAGTCAGACAGACAGACAGAGAAAGTCCGAGAAAGAATCTGCGAGTATCTTGTGAGAAAAAAGTAGTAGTTAGTAGTACGAGGGGAGTCTAGACTAGAGATGAAATAAGTCAATAAGTAAGCGACAATTTAGTTGTTCAGGAATTTAGGTTGTGTTTTTTAGAAATAAGCGCAGAGGCGATGCTACGAGCGATTTTCTGAGTCGCTATTTTATTTCGGAAGCTGAGGAGCCAAAGATTGAAAGGAGAAGAGGTCCACTCTAGGAAATAAATAAATAAACAAACAAATAAACAAATCAATAAATACATAAATAAATACATAAATAAATAAATAAATAAATAAGTAAATAAATAAATAAATAAGTAAATAAATAAATAAATAAATAAATAAATAAATAAATAAATAAATAAATAAATAAATAAATAAATAAATAAATAAATAAATAAATAAATAAATAAATAAATAAATAAATAAATAAATAAATAAATAAATAAATAAATAAATAAATAAATAAATAAATAAATAAATAAATAAATGTTTTATAGGTATGAAATTCTGGTAGCAAGCTCTTTCGCCGGACCACTTTGAAAAGTTTAATACATAATAAACAAAGGTCATTCAAGTAAAACAGGTGCGTAATCATGGGGGAAGGGTGTGACAGGAGTGGAAACAAGAGAGGAAGGGATTGGTAGGAAAGGAACATACAGCATTTGTGCGAATATGTTTATTAGCTACTAGTAGAGATGGACTTAATACTGATCAGAAATCTAACTAGGGATTGCATTTGATTACTCTACGAAATTGTACCCAAATATAGTGAAATTACCGTTGTGTGACTCAGTAAGTGGGGAGTAGGAGAGGGTTGAAGTGAACTGTTGCTGTTAAGTTCGTGAACCCATTATTTAATATACTTGAGTCTTTTATTTGTTTTTCTTAAGACGTGTGCGTACTAATGTTTGTAAAAAAAAGTCATATCTATATCAGAACCTTTTTGACTGCTGCTAGGCTAAAAGGTTTCTACAAGGCTTTACTCCACATTCCATTTACATTTTCTGCCCTCGGTTGGGCCACGTCTACCAGTGCGCGACGCCGCCCGCGCCCCGCGATTTACGGCGCGCCACCAACGCCTCCGCCGCGCGAAAAATGAGGGCGCCGCCGCTCCTCGGCGCTTAATGATTTTCGCTTGATTTTACGCGCGAGGCGGCGCGTTTTCTATTAAGGGAAAGCGCCCGACCTGCGACAGGCAGGGAGCGGCAAGCGAGAAGTGGATACACAAGCGCCAAATTGATATGGGAATTGAAAGCATCTTCGTCGGCTGTTACGCTTGTTCTCCTCGGGGACTTTTAATGATTTTTTTATAATAGAAGTTTGTAATGATATATAAGAGGAAAACTAGAAAGTACAAACAACTCAGTTTCTAAAAGTTGGACGTCTATATTGAAGATCAATGAAAACGAAACGTTGAATGGTTGTTTGATGCCCTATGTCTAAAATTTGATCACTAAATAATTCTTTTGACCCAAATGTTGGTTTAGGAATTACAGATCGAAAGTAAAATAGAAATACATGCTTTCTTTATGTTTTATTTGAGTGAGTTAGTAAATTTAAGATACTTTTAAAAACGTAAATGTTGCTAATGTATATTAGATCCAACCAACATTTTTTGCAAATGCAAACAAGATGCCGTTTTAGTTCACAAAATGTTTCAGACTATTATTAGCTCGAGAATAAATTAAGTCTGTTTTGTTCCGTATAAAAATTTTCAGATGTATTTACTATAAAAATACCAAAATGTTATATGAATAACACTGCAAGATCTATATGAAATATCCCTGTGTAACCTTTTCAATTATAAAACACTACACTTGACCTACTTTCTACTTGGTTAGAAAAATAATTATAAAAAAGACGTACGGAAATGAATTTAGTTAAACAGGACGAAATGGAAACACACGTCCTCGTTTCCCTGATAGTTTAAAAAAATGAGAATGTGTGGTGATGTGAAGGAAATAGTATGAAGTATAGTTGGTTGTACGTGAGGATTGCGTAGGCTGGGTACGTTTATAGTAATGGGAAGAAGTTGTACTAATCACAACTACGGTTGTTTTTTGAAATGTTATTTTACCTCCTTTGACTAGTAGTGTATCACAAATATAGTTTACTGATGTGTAGTTTATCGCAAAGTTAGAATTCATTTTTCATTTTTTTTCAAACATTTCATAGTTAATTTTTGTAGAACAGAACAACTTGAAAAGCAGGCTAGGTTGGGGGATTAAAAAGACAATCCCAGGATTGAGAAAAGAAGAAGAAACAAGAACGAAAAATTCAGAGGGTTAACGAAACCAGGGAAAACAGACATATTCTCCTACAGAAGTGATGGTAAACCCACTGTCTGACGTGGCAGCGCGCGTATACCTATTTCCTGGAAATTTGTCAGAGAATGTCTATTGGTATAAGTAATACTGACACAGTATTCTGTAAGCCCAATTCTGTGCTTCAAGAATAATTTACACGTAACAGTTTTCGTTGAATCAGCGAATTACAGAATCCAGTGTCAAAGCCACACGTGAGTTCATCACCTCTGAGTGCAAATGTTTAAGCCACATTATCGGCGGAGGTTTGAAGTTACCTAAAACTCTACCCTGAACTATCATTTCGAAATTATAGGGGAAGAAAAATCATACGTAAAAAAAAAGATCACAAAGCCACGGTAATACGAAGCCCCCGCAACCGCGTCCTCTCATTACAGAGGTGTTGGCCGAAACGAGGATTTTGCATCAAACAAAATCCCAAACGCGCGCCACTCGTTCGATGTTAGAGCGAGAGAAAGAGACGGGAGGGAGCGAGGTAGGAACTCCACGTTGGCCTGTTTTGCAGGTTCGAACCAACGACCTTTTTTCCAATGGGTGGGCGGAGGCAAATTTTGCGTGCGTCGCTCAGAGTTCAGTAATTGCCACCGGCGAAAATAAGGCCGCGTGATTTCCCACAGGGCTGCAGCCACAGTGGCGCAGGTGTACTGGCGACATGCCTCCCCAGCCCCGCCCCCCTCGCTCACCGCCCCCGCGTCGCCGTCGACACCCTCCGCCTCCCGCTGCACGACTCTGGCCACCCCCGCCCCCTCGCCCTCTTCCCTGCCCGCTATGTGGCCCCGTGCCGCCGTCGACACCACCATCGCCGCCCACATCTCTGGCTACCCCCGCCCCGCCGTTTCCTACTCCCTCTTCCCACGCCTCCCCGCTCCCGCGCGGCCGTCGACATGACCCCCACCCTGCCCGTCTCGCCCTCTTCCCCGCCGACTCCCCCCTCTCACCGCCCCCGCGTCACCGTCGACACCCTCTGCCTAACCACCGTTCCCACATCGCCGCCGTTGGCGTGTCTCTCCGCCTCGCCTCCTCTTCTACCCCCTCCCCGTGCTGTTGTCGACACCCTCCTCCCCCGCCCCCGGCCCTTCGTCCCCGTGCAGCCGTCGTCGTCATGTCTCCATACCCACCGTCCTCATTCTCCGCTGCTACCCTCACCGCCCAGCCCCAATCTCCTCTTCACCCGCTCTACACCTCGCCCGACATCCTTCCTCCCACGGCATCCTCCACTGCTCCACCATTGCTCTGGCCTCCCTCGCCGTCCTCATTCTCCACTCTTGCTTCCACTGGCTCCGCACCTCCGCCGAATCTGTTCCTCCAGCCACACTCCAGGTCATCCGACATCTTTTTCCCCCACTGTTTACCGCCTTCACTGCCCTCGCTCATTACACCTCCAGACCGCCCCTGCCTCTCTGTCGTCTTCTCTTGCCACCACGGTTCAATACACTGGCACCGCCACGCCCCCTCTACCCAAACATTTCAGCGCTTTCGACGCCTTTACTATTGTGCCTCATCTATTGTACCCCCCCCCCACCCATTCGCTCTTGCCACTCTCACCGCTACTGAGTTTGTTTGCTTACCTCCACACCAGTGCCCGCACCTGCCTCCAGTTGTCTTCCACATGGCTTAGCCCTCCGGCACCATCCTGCCAGCTCGGGCAGCTATCATCGCTCAATGAGCCGCGATCACCTCCCTGAACACTTCTTTCCATTGACCCCGCCGACCGCCCCGCTCCCACTCTCAGCTTTCCTCTCCGCCGCTTTCCTCTCGCTCCCTTTATATCTCTCACCGTCACCACCCCGCCCCGCTCCTCAACCCTTGCTGTCCAACGCACCCGATAATGAGTAACTCCAGCTCGCCTGCCCAACAGCACACCATTTCACAATAACTGTCCCTTGCTGAACAATACGTCCCATCCCTATGAGCCACTCTACTTCTTGGACTACTCCCTACATTCGTAATACTTACGTCCGTGTTCATCGGACAATCCTCATATCACGTGCCTTTTCCTTCCAGATATCATCCTCGGGATGTTCACAAATGACACCAGCAAATACACCCCAATGATGTCAATCACAATGAGCAAGATAATATCCGTCGGATCCATCACCATCATTACGAAACTCCCTACCACCATACCCACTTTCATCGACCTCAAAATCTGTCTCACCATCCCCTCTACTTCCATCATCATCATCATCATCAAAATCACTACCTACAGCATCTCCACGAATCATCACGTCCCCACTATTTCCATCACCACCTCTGCCGTGTCGGGTTCTGCCATCGGCGTCACTCGCACGTTCGCCTTCGTGCCTCCACCGCCAAATATTCCCTCTCCGCTCTGGCACCTCGTAGCCCGGCCGCCCTCCCCCGCGCACCTCCCCGCCACCTCCGTCCCTCCCTAACGATGTCCGCGTCCGTCGACCGCTAACGCTCCCCAGCCGCCCGCTGCACCGCCGCTGTTTCGGCTGGCCCCGCCCGACTCCCCCGCGGTCCGACGCCCTGATTTCCCGCAAATACACCTCCTCGATTGCATCTCGCCCCCGCGCTGCTCGCCGCCCGGCTTTCGCACTCGCCCTCGGATTCCGCCGGCGAGCTGTTTCGCGCCCCCCCCCCCCCCCCACTCGACACGCCCTGCCGATTGCGCTTCTAACATTATACGAAATTTTCATCACCAACTTTTAAGTCGAATTCGTCTGTTAAGTCGTATATTATGCTCCCTCTACTGCCCTGCAGATCTCCTTTTACACGCGTGTTGTTATTGGTGGTTGCGTCTCCCTGCGTTCAGGCTACGTGTCTATTCTCTGTGGTCTGTTGCGATCGTTTGTAAATCGAGTTGCGACTTTCGCACTTCTGTCCATCGATTCGCCGCTTTGTATGGTTTTCAATGCGATCTTTTTGGTCGAACGAAGAGCCAGTCTCGTTTCTTGTCTGTGCCGGTGTCTGTGCCGGCCTACTTGATACACTATGTGATCAAAAGTATCCTCGCTGTGTCCTCGCTGCGGTTTTTCTCTGTCCTACTTGTGCCAATCCGGTATCTTCATTTTCATCGTACTGAACATAAGTGTACCATCAAATGCATAATACATATTTATATACATACATACTTTGTTCTTCCTAGGGCTTTTTCCAGCTTCAAGGAATAACGAATCCGCGCCACTAAATATGTCATTAAATTTTACTCAAACTAAACACTCACATTCGCTGGCTCCTAGGTGTGTGGCCAGCAGACTTACAAGGCCTTCCGCGACAACACATGCATGAAAGGCACGAGACAAATAACCATACCCATGGCGGGGCTCGAAGCCGCGACCTTTCAGCTCGAGACGCTGAGTCAGCACACGTTCTAGCCAACACGGCCATCCAGGTAAGCATATACATACATACATACACACTACTGAAACGATTGCTTCCCCCTGTACTTCAACTTTTCCTCTATACTTCTGAACTGCTGAGAAAACAATGGGAGAGAGAGACGTGTTTAAGAATGCTTCCTCCAAGTTGGTTTTATTGTACTACATTTAAATTCAATCTCGACGCATCTAGAGGCCGGTTTTGCTTTGCGTCGGTGAAGAAGGTGGGTGGGATTGGCGGGGCGAGTAGGGCAGAAGGAGTGAAGCAACTATTTTATTCCCGAGTGTGTAGTGAATGTAACAGCCGATAGTGGCGGAGTTTTCCACTATAACGAGAGATCCGTCGCTGACGTTTGACTTGCCGGGTTTTCCTCTACAGGTTTCCCTACCGGAAAACCGCTCCGACCGTTAGGCTATAAGAGAAGAGCGGAAGAAACGCAACTGGAAGAACGTGCGTTCGAACACTCTCTCCTGCACTCTAGAACAACTGCCATACGACTGCATCTTTAGACTCCTTAAGTATGACTTTGATGGAAAGAAGTTTTACCATAGTGGATATGCGCAAAACTGTGATTGCAAATTACTTCAAACTCGTGTGCATATGTGTATCATGCCAGTACGAAATATTAAAGCTAACAGACACGCCCTAGAATATATACAACGGGGAAGAAATATACGTGTTTTTTATATTCTACAAACTATGGAGGACTGGTCGAAAAATTACTGTTGATAATTAGTCATCTAATTTACACGGTCATTTCATTGTAATTTCTACTGTAATTTTTAGTAATTATATATATTTTTATGGACAAATTAGGATTTCAAAATTCATGGTATATGCCATGTTTTCTGGAAAAATGTTTTTTCCAAATTTTAAACTGTGTTATTGATTTCTTGTAGATTTTTAAATTGTAAATTTAATTACATTTTAATTCATCTCAGTTCATTTTTAAACCTGTGTAAAAACTACTGAAAGTGAAAATAAACCTAAAAACATTTTTTGTGAACATTTGAAGAACACATTACTTACTACATTGAGGCATACATTCCTTTCATCATCCTTCATTGGACCTACCATGGGCGAGAAGTTTGTTAAGATACCAGGTTTTTGTTTCGCATATGAACGATATTTTTGTCGCACTTTTCTTCTTCTGTATGTGTTTCTAATTATTGTTAATTCACTTCATCACTTATCTGATCATTACGAACAGTCATGAGAAGGGGCGGTTTTTAATAAGAGTTTTTTTTTCCTTTTCACTTTAGAACGATGCCGTTTAGAATAGAAGTTAATTTTATGTTATGACGAAACGAAATGACCTATTTTTATGCATTTTTCTCGATTTAGATTAATAAGTCATTTTTTACATTTTTAGTGCATTTCTCACTGATTTAATTTAATTTTAATATCATCTGAATGGTTTTTGCTTCAAACAACATTTACGAGGTGCAGCAAATGTTAATCACAGTATTCCCAAGAAGCCTATTAGATTTCTTCACACATATATTGTAAAGTAGGTCGTTTTAAGTGTTATGTAGAGAAAGAATGGTGTAGCTCACGCGGGGCAACGCGGTGGCCGCCGCAGCTGTCAAATGAACAGGCGGTGGGTGATGGAGTGGAGCACAGGCGGGCGAGAGGTGGGCGAGTGGTGGGCGAGAGGTGGGAGAGGTGGGCGAGAGGTGGACGAGTGATGAGCGAGAGGGCGACGAAAGGCAAGCGAGAAGTGGAGGAGAGGTGGGCAAGAAGTGGGCCAGAGGTGGGCGAGAGGTGCGCGAAAGGAAGACGAGAGGTGGGCGAGAGGTGGGTGAGAGGTGGGCGAGCGGTGGGCGAGCGGTGGGCGAGAGATTGCGAGAGATGGGCGAGAAGTGGGCGAGCGGTGGGCGAGAGGTAGGCGAGAGGTGGGGGAGGGGTGGGCGAGGGGTGGGCGAGGGGTGGGCGAGGGGTGGGCGAGGGGTGGGCGAGGGGTGGGCGAGACGTGGGCGAGACGTGGTTGAGAGATGTATGTTAATTTACTGTTTATCCTTCACTGTTTACGGAATATTGAGAAAGCATCGTAATACTGCGGTAAAAAGGGCGATTTCTCAAAAGAAATCTCTTGTTGTCTAGGTCTGGTAACGGAAAGTGGACAGATCTTTCTCTTCTATGCAATTAATGACTTCCTCTATCACTTTGTGCAGTAAAAATCTGTAGTTTGTCGGTCTCTGGGACCGAACAATTGGTCTATGGCTAAACATCTGTCGTCTGTAATGTCTGTCTGTGAAAAACGCTAGTTGCTAAAATGTAAAGAGAATTTTCACCAACATTGATATTCCCCGATCGATCTGACTGATGTCGCGGCTGTTTGAATTTCAAACTCGCGCGGGAAAAAACAAGGCGTATTTCGTCCCTTTCCGCGGAAAAGACCCGACGTACATTGCTGATCTTTTGTCCAGGCCAGTGGCGGGCGAGCAGACGGCGTGCGAGCGAGTGGCGGGAGGGCGGGTTGAGCGAGACAGATTGACGCACCGGCGGTGGTAGCGGCGGGGGCACGGGCGAGGTCATCGACGCTGTTGGCGGTGCGGCGTCCGCGGAGGAGAAAACTACATTTGTAGCGGCCGCAATCGGCAGCGGTCGCCGGGACTGCGCGGCCTGGCGATGCGCGCTGCTAATTGGTTTTACGTCTCCGGGGGCGGCGGCAGCGACGGCAGCGGCGGCAGAGGCGGCGGCGGCGGCAGAGGCGGCGGCGGCGGAGGCGGAGGCGGCGGCGGCGGCGGCGGCGGCGGGGGCGGGGGCGGCCTCGGGGGCGGCGTCGGGGGCGGCGTCGGGGGCGGCGTCGGGGGCGGCGATATCGGCGGGGCGGCTGAGGCGACGGGGGCGGCGGGGGCGGCGGGGGCGGCGGGGGCGGCGGGGGCGGCGGGGGCGGCGGGGGCGGCGGGGAGCGGCGGGGGGCGGCGGGGGCGGCGGAGGAGGCGGGGGCGGGGGCGGCGGAGGCCGTGCAGTTCCTGGTCGGCGGAGCGTGGCCGGTGTGGTGGGGTGGGGCGGCGCATTGGGACGGAGGTGAAGAGATAGAGAGTGCGGGTGGAGCAAGGGGAGGAGGACATATAGGGGGGGGGCGTGGACGCCCTCGCAATGTGAGCTGGCGGGAGAGAGGTGTGTTGAGGAAGGATGGTTGAGGGTGGTGGTGGAACGAGCGTCGTCGACGAGGGACGAGGTGACTGACGCAGAGTGTAGAGCGGGACACCTGACAAACATGAAACAGGCATGTAGCACCGGTGTTGCTAGAAAGGTTATGGTGGTGCAGGTGTGGGAGAATGTAGTAGATACACATGGAAACACGATTTGAAGCTGGCGGTGCGGAAATAATGAGATAAAAGAAATAGATTTGAAACGGAATAGAAAGGATACGAGATCGGCGATTGTGTTACAATTTCGTGGTCCAGCGAAGATAGACTAGGAATTATGTTCATGAGTGGATGTGAGGTATTGAGTAATGGACAATTTATAATGGAGATGTAATATAAAGGTAAAATGGAACGGAAGAATTGGACGGCACGAAAAAGGACCAGATATGTGTTAAATCAAACCAGGGAAGCAATATTATTGTCGGAAATTTAGAGGCAAGCGTTGATAAAAGTAGGAAATGTGGATGGAATACGACGCAACAGCAATGTGAGTTGCGTGGAAATGGAAACTTAAAAAATGTGTTAACCCGGCACTTAACCCGATCCTTGCTTGCTTGACCGTCTTTTGCTCGCACTCTACCTAACTTTTGCTTACTAATTGCTAGCCGCTCGTTCGCCCTCCCTTCGTTCTTTGCCCCTACACCCCATCCACGTTTTCACATCCATCCGCACTTCACCACCTCTGCGCCCACCATTCGCCCACACATGACCTACTCCCAGACCGTTCCCCTTGCCTGTGCTAGACGATCACTTTTCGCAGCTCTCTCAGCCGGTCGTCTGTCTTTCGCCCTTCGTTTTGACTTCGTCTTGTCCCGGATCGTCAGCAAATCATCATATATGAGGCCCCCGTGACCTCCTCAGGCCTGAATGAACTTTCGAGGGACGTTGCGTAGTTCTTGTGTGCGGCCACAGGTAGATCGCAGTGCTAACAACGCAAATACACATATTGGATTTTGAATATTTTTCAAAAAATATTTTAAATGGATCGAAAACAAATCACCAGTTCCCCAGCAGCATACCGAGATGCACCCAACAATGCCTCATTTATCTAGATTGGTGGACGCACAGGAACCAAATCGAGAGTCACGCACGACCGCAGGTTACTCGAATTCTTGAATAGTTGAATGGTGTATAAACGTACCTAGAAAGAACATAATAGAAAACTAATACACATCAGTAAACAGATTTAATTTTATAGTATTGCTAACAAAATAACAAACACACACCCTCGGCTGTACTCCGTGTAGAAAAAGGAGAACTCAACAAAACCTGTGCTTACCGAAGCAAAATTAATGTCCCGAAGTAAAATAAGAGGACATCTCAACTTCTACTCAACGGTTCAAGAGAAACCGACCGAAAAACCTGATTGAAATGGGTTCGGGAGACCCGTTCTGTTCGGAATCGGCCTGCTCACAGAGCTGCATTTCGTTGGGGGAGGAGGGCGGGACGAAGCAAATTAGCCCCGACGTGCGGTCGCCTGCCGCCCTTCGGTCGCCCGTCGCTTGCCGACGGCCCCGTCGGTCCGTCGGCGCGTGGCCCAGGGCTCCACGCCCTGCGAAGTCGCCATCAGTAATCGATGCCCCCCGCACGGGCAGCCCCGAGGAATGGCAGCCGTCGCCGCCCGCCTGTGCACTGAGGCAACCTCCCCCGCCCTCACGTCCTCACGTCCTCGTCGTTGCACACCGCACGCGGCGGCGCTGCCTGCCCTTTCAGATGTCCCAGTAGTGGACTCGCCCTCACTCACGAGTCCTCCAAACAAGGGTGGTGGATTGATTTGCTTACTCATCTACTCACATGTACCCATTTACCAATTCGCCCATTCACCCACTTAGCACTCGTCACTCATTCATTCTCTCACTCATTTACTACCTTTTATTTATTTACTTGATTATTTAACACCAAAAAAGTAAACGCAGGATGTGAAGTTAGAGAAGAAGTACAACCTGGGCAAGTTATCTTGTGTTCTGATGTCACTCTCTTCTAGTTGAATTCAATAAAAAATAGTTGAGTGTTTATAATGTATGAAAACAAAAATTATAACTATTTTTATGATAAATAAAGGATGTTGTCTAGTATCAATAATTTTATTAGGCTTATGATCGTTTCGATCGCTATGCGATCGTTATCGCTATGCGATCGAAACGATCCTTTATTTATCATAATAATCGAAGGTATCTACCTCACCAGTGATCTAATAAATAATAACTATTTGCACCAGCAAACGACTTACATATAGCATTACAGACGAAACAAATGCCCTTCCTTCGTATCTAGACAACTGGCTCGAATGTAATGCCAATAATACTGATATATTGGAATATTTAACGAGAAATAATTATTTTACTTAGCCGATCGCCTAATATGCTGTTTATTTACTTTTCGGCGTAGAATAAATGACTATTTATTGAATATAATATACAAACGAAATAGCTCTTTGTTTTATGTGATATAATAAATGGTGTTTCTGAAACCAATACAATATCTCTTAATCTTATACACGTGCAAATATAAAATAAGTCAAACTTTAAAAAAGGGTGTTGGAAGAGATAGAACATTCTAGTATATGAAACGTGGGTAAAAGACATTTATGTATTTGTTAATAACTATGCAGTACCGCCCTCGTAAGTAATCAACTAATTTGTGTATAAGAATGAATTTTACTCACTTGTAAGATAATTAATAAATGAATTAAAGAATATTTTATGAATTTCCATTTTTTAAATGATTTTCAAATCAATAAAACATACATGAGTGGGGTATTTTATGTTACTGCAAGGCTTCTGCTCTTGAAATTTCATTCTCAAGGCAATGTTTCATGTTTGATGTAAATATATCAATGAAAAATGTTACAATGTTAGATTGATGTCAACCCTATGTGTGAATTTTACTTTGGGTGATTTAACTGTCTTTGACCCTGTAAACGAAGTTAAAGAAAATGAAAATAATTGCTACCTTTTTCAATTAATGAAATATATTTTCGTTCTATTAATGTCCAATACAATTACTCAGAATAGAGGATGAATTATTACTAGATTTCTGTTGACACCCCTACTATTTTCAAATTTCTTGAGTGATTTTATTGATTTGATGTGCTCTATTTAGAAACAGGTCAGTAAAAACCGTATTTGATACCAGGGGAAAAGTTACCAACGGCACACGTTTTCTTGAGCTACAGAATTCCTTCCTAACATTTTATCAATAAGTACTTCAAGATAAGTAAAAGGTTAAAAATTAAAATAAACAAATTAATAACAATCACAAAATAATAATAAAAATAATAATAAAAATAATACTAAAAATAAAACAAAAAGTAGAGAATAGCAACATTTGAAAAAATTGACCTTTTTGCTCCTGAATTGCAGGAAACGTATTAGCATTAGTAAACAAGTTGTAGATCTTATTGTTTTTCATTGTTAACAAAATAGTAACGCATTCCCGGCTCTAAACGCAAAAGGAGAGCTCAATAAAATTGCGCGTAGGGAAGCTACATAGAAGAAGTTGTATGCCGTGTATTGTAACCTTTAATATCGAAACCGGACAAACACTCAGGCAAATCCCTTTTCACCAAATCATTCTAATGGCAAAATATGTACGACAAATCATCACGAAAAGAACAACAATGGATTGAACAACAGAAGCTAAACATTAGTGACAATGAAACACAATGTGTCACACGCAGATCCCAAATGATGCGAGTAGTGTATCATATTGAATATATCCAATTTCGCAGGTATCACAGCGAGCAATGATGCTCCGCCGGCAACAAAAGTGATGTCAGAGCACAATGGTTCACGCACAGAGAGAGAAAGAGAGAGAGAGAGAGAGAGAGAGAGAGAGAGAGAGAGAGAGAGAGAGAGAGAGAGAGAGAGAGAGAGAGAGAGACCGATGTGTGTCATCGTAGCGATTGTGGAAGTTGGCCGCGCGGTGAATGAGGTCGTAATGAAGCCACCGCCCACGCGCCGACCAACGAGAATGGGGCAGGGCCTGCCACGGCCGCCAGGAGACGACTAATAGCTGCCAGGGAGTGGAGAACAGGAGCAAACAGTTCGCAATTCGCCCTTGAGTGGGAGCGGGCTCTTGCGAAAAGTAGCCGCTTCGCTCGCAAAGCAAATCATCGACTACGGAATTGTCGGGCGCACCTACGAGTTGACTGATTCGTTACTTTGTTTCCCGACGCGCCAACTCCTATGGTTTCTGGTACCGTAAGTATAGTGCGTGTTATACCGTGGAGGTGCCGATATTCCTCGCTGTTACTTGATATCCGACGCCGACCTAAACGCCGGTTTGCGGAGTTCCCCTCTCCGGATGTCTCCGCCACAGCCGACACAAGCTCCAAGTTCCTGACAAGTGTAAGAGTGCAGCGTTTATAAGTGTGTGTGCGTATATGTTTAAGCGGGGAAAAGTGGGCAAAAATGAAGCCGAAACGATTGCGAGCTGTCTGTGGACCGTTTATCCGATTTGAAGTTTGCCTTGTGTTTACCATTGAAACCATGGAATACTACTGATTCTGGCTTTCGGATAGAATTCTTCTCGAGCCTTCGCACATTTCAAACTTGGCGCCTCCGAGATAATTTTCCCCAAAAAGCCGTGCGAATTTATTTTCTGTTGAAACATTCATTTCTTCGTACAAAGTTCCTTGAAGTCGAGTGTCAACTGCTTTCTATTAGTTCGGAGCGTCACCGAAAGATCGCACCAGCTCCTGAGCAGCCCCGCGTAAAATTGGCATTGTCGAAATACTAGTAATTTTCTATCGCAAACGCCTGCTCGCATTGTCATCACAAGCTAATGCGGAAAGCTGAGTGAAAGCGTTTTGAACGTCTTCAAGGTTCGATCCAGAGTGTGCCAGGCACTGGATGCAGTAGAAACATGAAGTAAAAACCACGAAATTCGTAAGGAAAGGTTTAATTTTGTTTGGACAGAGGTGACTGTGACTTCTTCAGTACTCGTTATTTCTTTCTCCAATAACAATCTTTGTCAATTGTGTATCGTCTCTTTTCCAGAACACTCTTGTCTGACAAAAAGCTACTGATAGAAGAAGTGATGTTTCGTTGCAGCTTCTACTAAAATGCTCTCCCAACTTTTCTTCGACTATTTCGCCGCCTGAACAGGCGTACTAGAACGGGCAACGATACTTTTCGTGTATTCGAAAGTGCAGTTATTTTGCACGTAGAGGCCCACGATTCCTAAAAAAAGTAGACTACGTTATAAGTGACATATATGATATTGTAACAGCAGTAATAATACAAGTTTTTTTAATGCAAAATTAATCTTGAGTAGCTTATTGCGTAGGAGGGGCACTCACTGGACCCGCATAGGCCTAATCAATGACAGCGCGCAGGTTAGGTGCCAAGATGGTGGATCCCAACGTCTGGATTGTGGACGGCGACCTGGGTCGCAATGGCCTGTACCTCAACCGGAAGGGTGCCGCAAAGCCGGGCTGCGTTACCAAAATGGCCGCACACGCGGCCCTAGAGGACCCCCAGAGCAGCTGAGAAGAAAAAGTGGCCGAGGCAAATCAAAAAGCAAGTTTATATAGTGCGATTTTTATAACTCTGCCGCTCAAGGCTCCACTTCACTCTATATTAAAGTGTATTTCGAATCTTTATCAGTCGCGCCAATAGATGTCGCATGATTGCGACTGTGTCCCGCACGCCTATACGGTCGCAAGCGTGCGACATCTAGCGGCACAACCGAGAAAGACGCGAAAAACTGACATAATGAAACCGTAAAGTAGAGCCTTCAGTGACAGTTATAAAAACGTACTACAGTAGTGCTGCAGGTGAATTCTAAAAAGGTAGTTGATGGGAAGTTTAAGCTTTGGGAGTCTCATAGAGATTTACCATCCCAATATTGTTATAAGAACGTAATTACGGCTTAGTATAGACATATCAAATGCGGACATATTCATGAAAGACTACGTAGTGTTTAGGGGAGTTCGTGATGGTTGCGGCCGGTGTGTGTTTATTTGCGTAAAAATTGCTTTGGATCCAGGGAATTGTGACCGGGCTCAGACTCTGAAATGATTGCCATTGAATACCAGGGAAAAAACCATCGTGATAAACGCGAATAAATTGAAATGTATCGACTCCAAGGGAGAACATGAATATCTTGCAGAAACTAATAGAAAGAAGACATGTTTGTTACATGGTGAGTGAATTATCGGCAGAGATCTAAATATACCCCAAATTCTGTGGGAGGGTCAATTGACAGGGGGAGCTAGCTTAGAGAAAAAAACTCGTGCAGGAAGATAAGAAACCAAAGAGAGTGCGGTATTACACACATTTTCAACGCATCTGGAGAGAGAGTTACTTGTTGCGACGTATTTCCAGGTATAAGCCATCACTCCGCTGTGTCTGAAAGTGAAAAGAAACTTACACCGGACAGAACTGAGCGTAAGAAGATTTACTTGTACTGCAAGGCTTACTCCGCAAGTTACAAAAGTATTTAGTTAAAAGTTATTCCACATGAGCGAGATTTAATAGTTCTGTAGAGGAAGTGTAGAATCATTTTAAGAAAACCATTAATCAGAGTGTCATTCTTTATGTAGCGTTTTCTCTCATATTTTTCTTGAATTTTTTGCCCTTCGATTCTTGAACGTCATTTCTCATATCTCCGTTGAAATTATTAGGGACGTACTGAAGACGTGAAAAATATTCTAGAAAAATTACTTTGGATACTAATATTGTAATAAATAATAAAAATATTAAAAATAAATAATAAAAATATTGTTTTGTTGTGGTTGTGGTACTGGCAGTGGGAGTGGTAGAGGAAGTAGAGGCAGTAAGGACGAAGGAAGTGGCGTGGAGAGTTAAGTTGCGGCATTGACAGCTGCGTTGGGGGGAAAATGGGGAGTAGAGATGTTCAAGGGCATTGTAAGGCCGTTAGGATAAAGGAGGGTGGGAATAATGTGGGAACATTGAAGGTAGGGAGAGGCGGGCAGAGGAGGCGAAGACGATTGTTGATTGATTGATTGTTAATGACTCCGGGCGCGTTAACTACAAGGGTCATTAGTCTCGTATGCGTAGTGCATGGGATGTGGAGGTGATCTTCCCCTGTTGAATGGCGAAATACGTCCCGACCTACCGTCCACTAGCGGGGTTTTACCCAACCAGGCTTCTCCCACCAGCGAGACACCGCCCCCAGCCGGGACAAGCCCTAAGCTCCCGACCGGTCTCCCGGCATGTGTGGTAGTGTAGTGCACGTTAGTGTACGTGCGTGTAAGTAAGGGTTAAGAATAGGACAAGGAAAGGGATGGAAACGCGCAGTCCGTGGCCCGTTTGTTCAGGTACTGCTCCCGCATTCGCCTGGTGCGTGCGATGGTCGTGAGGGCGTCGAGGTCGATCGGGAGGGGCGTTGCCGCCAAAGGTGACGGGGGCGTTGGGTGCGCGGACGGAGGCCCGGTGAGCGAGCGACTGGGGAGGCGACACGAGGGGCGGGAGCGGCGGCGGGGGCGGTGGGCGTGGCAGCGCCGTCCGCCAGATTAGGCAAGGGGCCTGCCAAGGCAGGCGTCGCCCGGGGCCGCCCATATGCATGCCAATGTCGCCATTCAAATGAGCTGCATTTGCCACTGTCGCCGGCGTAATGTCCGGCCGCGGAATCACTTTAACGCCCCCGCTCGATGGCCCTAAACGCCACCTCCCCCCTCCGCCTACACCCCCTCGGCCACGCCCCCTCCGCGACCACGCACCTGCCGCGGGCGAGGGAGGGGAGTCGGGACGGAGCGGGCGGGGGCGGAGAGGGGGCGCGAGGGGCCTGGTACAGTGGGGGCGTTGTGCGAGGGAGGGCGGAGAGAAGGAAGATGCGGACAGGTAACGGGGAAGATGAGGCCCAAAGGAAGGTTACGAAAGGTAAGATGGTGTGACAGGAAGGGCGTGATAGCGGGAACGTAGAGCGACACTCGGACGTAGACCGAGTGCCAGGCGTGGGCATGGCAACCCAAAGGCAGGGACGAGGATTAGAAAGCAGGGGCGGGTGCCTCAGGCGATGTCTGTGTGAGATGAGGACGGAGCGAGAGGATAGGATTGGGCCAACTCGAGTTCGGGGTTGAGGGATTCGGAGCGGAGCGTAGTTTAACCGGTCAGAACGGATCGAAGCAGAGCGGGGTGGGACAGAGCGGCGTAAGCTACGGCCAATGAGCAGAGCGGAGAGGCGAGGCGATGCTAGGCTGGACGGACCGAAGTAGATTGAGATGCGGTCGAGGTAGATCGGAACGCAGACGAGGCAGAATGGGAAATGAGCGATATATAATGGGACGTGGTTGAGAAATAATGGAACACGGAAGCGGTAGAATGAGACGCGAGACGAGCTAAAATGATATGCGGACTGGGAAGATTATGTAGTCCATGAGAGACAATGGAACACGGGAACGATAGAATGTTTCAGACGAGGTAGAATGAGACAAGAACGGGATATAATGGGGTTTTGATGAGAAACAATGTAGGGATAGAATGAGACAGAGATGAGGTAGATTGGGAAAAGAACGAGATTTAATGGGATATAGATAAGAAACAATGGAAAACAGGAGAGAGAGATAATGAGACGCGGAATGGGGTAAAATGTGATGCGGACTGAGTAGAATAGGACGTGGATACCGAACAACGCAACACGGAAGATGTAGAATAGGCCGCAGATGCGCAGAATGTAGAATAGGCCGCAGACAGACTATACTAGCGGAAGAGGCAGAACGGGACACGAACGAGGTAGAACGGTACCACCAACCACCACCTCATCAACTAAAACCACCGCCACCGCCTCATCAGCGATTGAAGAAAAACAGCGGCGGCCGCACGCGATCCGAACCCGCGTTCGCACAGTCGTCTCTTTGTGTTTGTCTCGCGGCGCGCTGCGATTGCAACGCCGCTCTCTGTAGCAGCCGCCGCTATTTACACTTAAATGTACCCGCGCTGATAACATTCCGCAGTTTTGTGCGCGGCTTCATCAACCTATGCTTTCGACATTGAGCAGGACTTGGAGGTACGCAACAATGGTGATAATGACTGGTCATTCGTGGCTGCTCGTAATGGAAATGCGTAGGTAAGCAATGGAACAGCAACGAAATCCCACACAAACATTACTGAATCACTGCAATGAGAATAAACAAAAAAAAGGACGTAATAAGGATGCATAGAATGTTGAAAATTATTTGAGTACTGTAGTAAAACTACATGAAGAAAGTGAGTTATACCTTTTCGAGAATACTCGTCTTAAAATGCTCTTGAATATCGTCTATTTTATTGTCCTTTATGTTCGATAATGTAAATATTAGTATGTTGTATTATTATTATTATTATTATTATTATTATTATTATTATTATTATTATTATTATTATTATTATTATAGTAAGTACAACAGATCATGTCAAACACAGAGGCAACAAAGCGATCTGTCAAGTAGTTATTTATATACTAGGAATGTTCATCTTAGGTGAAAGAATGTGCACGTCGTATATTTTAAATGTAAAAAGTTGCAATATAATGTATTGATAACGAATATTCAAGAAATATGATTAGAGCATGAGAAAAGTGACTTAACAATGTATAATTCCAAGCAGTAACAGTGGCATTAAGTTCGGGCTCGCAATGCGGGCGGGCCCGGGTTAAAGAGCGCCCGTGTTTAGGGGATTTTTTATTTTAAGTACTAACACTACTTGTGTTAGCTTTACACTTTTATAAAAGGGGGCGGATAAATGTTTCGCGGGTAGACCCGCACTCATATCGTTATGGTACTGCGCAGAAATGAGTACAGATAGAATAATCCTCAATCGCACTAGTTAACAACACCATGTAAACATTTAGAGAGATTAATAAAACATAAATCTTAACAGTCGCAAACCAATTCCAACGTGGAACCCAAAGAAAACCAACGGGGGGGGGGGTACCAACAGCGGGCTCCAGAATAAACAGCATAATTGGAGGTACATTTTATATATTAAATAATTAATAATTATATATATATGGAAAATATATTAGGCCATTTTGTGTTAAAATAGTCTTAGTATTTTAGATAAATCAAAGCTAGACACATTTTGATTTCTTGTGTGTGATTGATGTCCTTTCCGCGGGGACATAGATGTCAATGTTTTTTTAGAACTAATCTAATATTTACAATGTTTCTACAATTGCGCAATTATTATCCGAGAGATATTAAAATAATTTTGCAGCGTATTTTTGTAAGCCTGTAAGAGAAATCCGGAGATTCCACGAAGCGGTTTCGCAATGCGACGGTTTTGAATATTTTTCTAAATATTCGTTAAAAGCTTTAAAACATGAAACTATTGTAGCGTCACGTTGGTTGCCCGGCGTGGGAGGTGGACGCGGAAGGCTCGCGTACGTGAGAGTCGAGTAGCTAGGAGCCACGGCGTAGTGGGTTGCAGATATTTTTAGAATCAGGTGGACGCCGGCTTGCTCGTGCAGCAACAAGGTTGTCATGTGGTAGTATACACCTCCCTCCCACGCTCAACGGAAGTCAGGTAGGCGGGGGATGAGCCGGCGGGAATAAATTGGACCGCCTCGCTCACGCCGGCGGGTTTGATTTTCGAAAACCTCGCGCTTTGCGCAAAATTCACGCGCAGACTGGAGCTTATTCGTGCGTTGCGCGGGTGGCGGAAGTCACGTGTAGGAGCGTGCTCCGGAGGTGGGGCGTTTTTCGTAAAGGTGGTGCATCCACAAGACTGTACGATCGCGGCTGGCAGGCGGGAAGTACCTGGAAGTGTGTACGTGGTAGCTCAATACATTATATGTATTTTTTGTAAATAATTTTGTTTATACGTTTCATGTCTGTGTGCATACTTCCACTATCTCTTAGAGATAAGAAAGATTCTAATACTTAAAGTCCTAAACGATGAATCGGCAACACCTTACGTAAGCAAAGATGAAGAAAAAAACTACGGCGGGGTCATCGTTCACTACCCCGGCATGCATGATAAAGACTCCTCCGATTCAATTATATAAAAAAATATTCGAAAAACATCAAACTCACTTGTAAAAACTTATTTCTTTAAAAGCCGGTTGTTATTGCAGAAATCGTGTTTCACAATCCACATGTATGGGTAATTAAAACTAATCTTTCATAAAAAAGTGTATTTACGTTCAATTCAGATCATACATTCCCGCACACATGTTTCAATGACTTTACATCATCTTCAGTACCTATCAGATATATAAAGGGAAATATTTAAAATGTTATACACAGAAGATTTAACGTAAATTCAGAGAAGTATAAAACGAATTAATACTATTAAAATTAAAATAATCCCACGCCTGATCAAAGGAAAGAGGCGATACATGACCTATCGCTTCCCGGTTTATCTGTTGGCAACATTCCCACCGGATGCAAAATCTTCACACACGGAATTTCACCAATCATCTACACATACACCCACCACCCAGCAAGAAAGAAGGTTCTTAAAACACCATGAGGCTACTAGACCCATGCGCGCCTAATGAGGAGACTAAAGACGTAGAGCGCAATTTCTGAAAAATGAAGTCATCTAGCTAGTTCACAAATGTACATTGTGCCAATGTTACCGTGCGCGTGTTCTGTAAAATGAAAGGCAGCGAAAGGTTTCTGTAATTTTTTTCTTGAACACACATTCATGAAAGCCACGAAGAACCCGATCTCCAATACACTTCTTTTTTTAATTTTTTTATTTAAGGTCGCAATCAACTTCTAGGTCATTAGCGACCACTATTGCTTGTAACGGTATGGTAACTGTGAGGATGACGATATGATGATGATGATGATAGGTAGTGAAAGGATGAACACAATACAACCATACCCGAGGCGGGACTCGAACCCGCGATCCTTCAGTCCCAGATCTCTACGGCACAACTGCCTTAGCGATCTCGGCCATCGGATCGGCTCGAATACGCTGAGTAGTGTGGATGTATTGTTTAACACAATAGCACTCAGCAAAAACTCATTATAAAGCTTTTAAAATCGACATGAATATTCTTCTTATCATTTAAGACGGTTGTCGTAAAACACGACTGGCTCTGCGCAGCGAAATCCGAAAGATTTCCCTAAAAGTCACAAGCAGCGACAGGTTCTTTGGAACGCTTCTTCTTGCGAATTAACGCTTTCCGTCAGGAAGAGAACAACTTTAATATGCAAAACATGTTGTTTAAAATTCAAAATATTCGCCAAACATTTAGCCAAGTTTGGGACGGCGACGGCGAGGACACCGGAAAGTAAGAGCGCCAGCGCCAGGGACGGAGAGAAGCGTGGGTGGTAGGGGAGAGAGATGCGGGGGAGAGTCACGGGGTTAAGAGAGGGCACAACAAGCGGTGGGGGCAGACGGATTGGACGGATGGTGTTAGTTGGGTGGGGGCTGGACGTAGCGGAAGGGTTGATGAGGATTGGCATGGGTGGTAGGGAAGATTGAAGTAGACGGGTTGTGCGGTTGGAAAGTGGATTGATCCAGGCTGGACGGCGGGGTGAACAAGAAGTGGGGTTAGAGGGTTTGGACGGGGTAGGATAGTTGGTTGGGGGATGGGCGGAGCGGAAGGGTGGATGAGGCTGCGCGTAGGTGGTAGGGGAGATTGAAGTGGACAGGTTGCGGGAATGAGAAATAGATAGAGACTGGCAAGCCGAAATCAGTGGTGGGTATCACTGGTTGGAAGAGCGGTGGTAGTTGGTTGGGAGTTGGCCGCTGCGGAGGGGTTGTTGGGGCTGGGCTTGGTTGGTCGTGGAGGTGGATGTGGACGGGTTGCAGGGTTGATAAGTGGATAGAGTCAGGCAGGGGAGTAGATTCCTTGGACCTCCCGATTAGAGGCACTGCAATGACATCAGTTGGTGCCCTGAGCCACCTCTCCCGGAGCGTCCCTTCGGGGCGCGAGGGGTCCCAAGGTAGCCGAGAGTCAGTAAATCGCGCCGGATGCAGCCCTTCTCAGCCGCGTGTTTAGCCCTTCGGACTTTCAGGCCTCCGCCACGGCTTGAAAGTACTGGACTACGTGGGGCACGAGGGGATGAGGCGGTGTGGCAGATTAGAGCGAGTCAGAGGCGTGGGGCAAGGAGTGTTGGGGGTGGGAAGTGAGAGAGTGGAGTGCGACGGGGAAGGGGAGTGGAGAGGGAGCGAGGTGGGATGGGTGGGATAAAAAGGAAGAGAGGGAAAAGGCGTATGAGGCGAAGAAGCGTTGGCTGTGGCTAAAGACGGAGAGGGGCGGGGCGGGGCTCAGCGAGGTGCGGCCTCGCGGGTCTGGGCGGGGAGGAGCAAAGCGGAGCATGGCGGGGTGGAAAAGGTGGAGCGTGATTAAGGAGGTGGTGTGGAGCGGGGCGGGCAGGGGGCGAGAAGGGGGCGTGAAGGGGGCGGGAAGGGTGCGGGAAGGGGCGCGAGGGGGGGAAGGGGCGGAGCAGAGCGGGTGGAGCGGAGGGAGCACATCGGGGCAAAGCGGAGCGCAGCGTGGCGGAGCGGGGTCCAGAGCGGCGGAGCGGGGAAGAGCGTGGTGTAGTGAGGTTGGGTACAGCAGTGCGGAGTGGAGTGAGGCGGGGCGGGGCAGAAGGAGGTGGGTTAAGATGGGGTGAGGCGCGCCGGTGACTTTCGTCGCAGGGATTGCCGGCGCCACCAACTCCGCCCTGGAAGTTTGGGCGCCTTGCGGGGGCGTCGCGGCACCGGGCGTCGTGGGCGCACGCCCAGCCGAGCACACAGCGCCGCCCGCCGAGCGTCCGCCCAGCAGAGCACTCGACGGCGCGGCTGGGTTCGCGTCCCTCATGGCCCAACACTCGCCATTAACCCTTCATTGCACAGGCGCCCTGTTCCAAGCATTAGTGCAAAGGCGTAGTCTGGCAGACTGCATTAGGTAAAAATAAAGAGAAACTAATTTTTACAATGAAACACTAAATTTAAAGGATTGAACACGTATGATCTGGAGTTACAAAATACATTTTTAAATGTTTTTATAGATACGCCTCAATAACTTGACTCTTATAGCACACACTGAGCTGCCAACAAATGGCTTGGTGCTGTCTTCACATGGTTTTTGAGAAGCGTTTCCGGAAGTACCTCGTCACGCGATCTTTATGATCGCCATCGTTCCATTATGACTGCTAAATGTTCAGAACAAAACTTAAATGCTACAAGATAATGAGTTTTTATTCATTATTTACAATATAAGGCAATAAAACACCAAAAATTGCACTGACGAAATCACAAAGGCGAAGTTTACTGGATGACGCATGTTAAAATGGCGTCTACCGGAAATAGGCGCACACACGACGATACGTGGATTTCACTGGCTAGCCACAAATATGTAATAAAATTGGAAAAAATTGATAGAATAAAAAACATTTTGTGAAAATCTCAAAATATGTAAAATATTATTAAATATGTAAAGAAAAATTGAACATTGTGTTTGGAGAGCGACTATTCGCCAAGATTACAATTTTGAGAACTGTCAGTATGAAGACAAAAAATATGTAACTATACAAAAATCCGATCTCTATTGATGACAGACAAAGATTAGATACAGACATGAAACGAGGTTAAACAAAGCAGCTGTTATGACATAAGGAAGTGTCAAGTTAGAACAGAACATAATTCGGACATTGGTAAATGAAGCGAACGATACCTTAAGTGTCAACAGACATTAGCTTGTTTATAAGAATTATTTTTTCTTGGGAGAAATGTAAGTATTCGAGGTATAATACAAATAAATTGATGTATTGTATCAATTAACTCAAGTTGTACAATATGTTCCCGGCAACAGGTTGCCATAACATCGACCGTTATTGTACCTTCGCACTAGTCGTTATGAATAGACAGGTCGCCACATCATCCCCGTAGGCAGTGTTTAAAAGCGCAGACTTAACAATCTGGAAGAAGACTATTGATATCCGGAAACAAAATCTTGTGTTTCAGAATCCTGAAGCCCGTGTAGAAGCCATCTTCTCATAGTTTTTGAAATCGGTGTGACCACCTCGAATAATGCAAGACAGAAAATCTTCAGATGTATGATGAGATCCAACTGCGTACTATATATCATTTTGAGTCAATTGTGAAATATAAACTACTCGTTACAATTAATTTGTAATTACAATTAGTTTGTATTGGTCTATAGAAGAAACATGCTGGAAGAGATGCGTTACATTGTTGAATATACGGTAAGAACTCATGGTAAATACTCCGAGACACCGTCATCGTACCTTCGAACTAGTCGCTATGAATCCTTAAGTTTCTTAAGAATAGAAATATACACTCTGTGGACCTCGAGCATACACTTACGTGAAGTAGGATAGAAAGGTCATAGAAAAATATGACAAGAGTGTCTACCAAAGCAACATAGTATAAATATCCCATTCAATAATGAGAATAGAGTGGAGTGAAGGATTGCTGCGTTTGAACCTGCCAAAATGCATCACGAGAGTTGATAATGATTATGATGTTGAGTTGGTGATTAATATTGTTAATAGAACTGAGTGTTGTCACAGTCCCGTCAGAAGTGTAATAACAATTGTGGAGTAGAACCGATGTGTTTTTACTGTGAGAAAATTCGACGATGCGCAGGTCAGTGCTTGTCCAGTAGCACCTCAGCCAATGGAACAAGAGGTTAAACTGACATTCTTCCTTACGTTTGTTTTTTGTGCTTAGGTAGAAGCAAATATATACTCACCAAGAAAAGAGCATACGGCAAAGGCAACGAACGGAGAAAACTCACCTGTAACAAAGGAAAATAAATTATTTTAAGAATCATTGCATCATTCGATCGGCTTTATTTGTTGTTTACTTACGTGTTCAGAATATGTTACACGACTCATTAGTATATCTAACTTAATAATGCTTCTAGCAGAATATAAACAGCGCCAATATTATATCTGATATAACAAAGGGTACTGCATAAGTGAACATAATATGTTTAGTCATATAGGAATACATTAAAAAGGTTATTGGTTAAGAAAAAACTTTGTACAAAATTTGTGTCTAAAATATCATTAGTAATCATTGTTAGTAATTATAAATTTAAGTTACTGTGCTCGCGAAAATTCCTTGAAAAAACTTTGAAGATAAAACTCTTTTAGCCTCATGTAGAGAGATATTTATCCATTACAACAACGCCAGAATAAAGCCTGCTGCCTAGAAACGTACTGTTTCCAACAGGGGAAATTGTATAAGGTCGCGAGGATTTGGAATGAAGCGAGTAGGAAACGCCGTCCTATTGACAGCGCCGATCTCCAGTGCAGGGGCAGCAGGCCACACGGCTAGCGCTGCCAACGTACGACCACGGGCTTTGCGCGAACGGCACGTCGCCCCGACCCCAAACCGCAATTTACCACAGCGGCGCCCGAACGCCCGCGCCCTCGCCGCCGCCCCGCACACGCTCCGCCCACGCCTCCCCCGCCCCCAGTCCCTCGCGCGCCCCGCCCGCCCCCGTCCGCAGCCCACCGGCGGAGGTAGCTCAGGGTCAGCATTGCAGCTGTTTCTGCTGCGATTATGACCGCAAGGGCCAGCGGAGCAGTACCCTAACAAACGGGCCACGGACAGCGCGCGATCTTTCCTTCCTCTTCTTTGTCCTATCCTCACCCCTTACACACTTACACTAGCATGCGCTACACTACCACACATGCCGGGAGATGGGTTGGGAGCTTACATCTTGCCCGGCTGGGGCGGTGCCCCGCTGGTGGGAGATACGTGGCTGAGGGAAACCCCGCTAACCGATGGTAGTTCGGCGCTGGATGCATCCATCCAGCGGGCGAAGATCACCACGACCTCCCGAAGAAACCCATGCACTTTCCTTATGGGACTCATGACCTCAGTTGTTGACGCGCTGGGAATAACTTACAACCAACCAAACAATCGCAAGGGTTAGGGGCGCCTATAACGGCGAATGTTGCACCAGCTTGCTCTAGCTTGATAACTACTTTGCAATCTGGCGACCGGTTTTGCCGTTCGGTAGTTTGCATTAGTTTCTCCGGTCAATAACAGCAGTACCCTAACAGCACACCTGACACTTGCACCAATCCCCTCCCCTTATATACATTCATACATGCACTACACTACCACACATGTCGGGAGACCAATCAGTAGTTTACAGCGAGCCCCGGTCGGGGCGCCCAACTCTGTGCCTTGCTGGGAAAATCCCTGGTGAGAGGAAATTCCCTTTCATCGTATAGATCGGCGCGCGCCGGATCTCAATATTTAATGGGGAAAGAACCTGGTCACAACGGTGGATACAACTAACGGGGGAAAACTACATGTCACTACACTAACTATTTAATGGCGGAGGAACCTGTCACTACACCAACCGATATAATACTCATTTCAGTTGCCGCGTCCGGAGGCTCCAATCAATCAATCAATCAATCTTCGCCGCGGCCTCCGCCACACCGGCACCCTCCGAGCGCCGTCGCCCACGATTCCCCACCCACCTGCTCGCCCACAACCGCCATTCCCCCACACACTAACCCGCAACTTCCATTCCCACATCCCCTCGATCACAACCGCCATTCCCCCACCCACTCGCCCATAACCGTCTTCCCTCACCCACACGCCCACAACTGCCATTCCCCTACCCACTCATCCACAACTGCCATTCCCTCGCCCACTCGCCCACAACCGCCTTCCCCCACCCACTCGCTCACAACCGCCTTCCCTCATTCACTCGCACACAACCGCGGATACCCATCTGACCACGGTCGCGCCTTCGGCTGTTTCCACCCATGACTTACGTTTTAAACTTTAGGCGGAATATTTTTCTCCGCCTGCGCTTATTTTGAACTAAATTTCTTGTCATTTTCATTATACCTTGTTGTGGTTCACAATATTTTAAATTTTTTATAAATCGTAATATTTTTTTATGTTGAAACAAATTTCGTGGTGGTAGTAGATATCCAGATATCCCGTGGTAATCCGTAATGTGAAATAGGAAATAATTATCCACAACAATCACAGTTATAATATTTATTGTAACATACCCCATGTGAACTTTTGGGAAACACTTTTCCTATCTTCAATGGATCTCTAGGAAAATGAGAAAGGAACCTGAAGGAGAAAAAAACAGCAATATTATGAGATAAAATTGGCAAATAAATATTAAATAAAAAACGGTAGGATTTAAGGCAAATTAAGATCAACGTGTTGGCTGCAGGCTGACAAAGAATCACATAGTATCCGGATGTGAAGCAAGAAGAAAGAGAGATACCGATGTATGACAGGGTGATACCAAGCGAAGAAGGGACTATCAGGCGGGTAACTCGACAACAAGGTGTACATGGAGAATATCAGAATTAACAAATACAAACACTCTGAAAAAACAGCCTATATTTCGGATGCTCCAGACTGCCCCGAGACGATTTGTGAAAGACGCGGGGGTCAATATAAGTTTTTTTGAAACAAGTTTGGTAATTTATGTGAAGGTGAAATATTGAACTGGAAGTTTACTATCACTTGATTGGACAACTAATGTGATGACCGAAAGCCTAACAAAGATTGGTTGGCGAGTGTTATCTGTTGGTAAAATATATTGTGCACAACGCTCTCCATTGTAATAAAAGTGCTCGAAATTAAAATCATTCCCAATAGATATTTTTTGTAAAAGTGCTCCATATAAGTACATGCTTTTTGTACTTCTTTCTTATTTTTAATCTGACCAATATGGCAATTATGCAATTAGTTTAGCATGATAATTTTGTGAAGTTTAGAGAGACTTAATTTCAATATATGATGTTTTATTTGAAATATTTCAGTTTCTTAAAGCAAATTCTTTCGTCCAGTGAGGTTTCTGAGTAACATCACTGGCGTGTACCGTGATAGAATCGCTGGTCGAAAGTTGAATAAAATTGGTTTTAATTTGCCGATTCTGCACAGAGAAAATTAAATTAAATTTAAACAAGCAGTTCCTAACGTTTCACAATACGTTTAGCGTTTCCTACACATCTACTTACATTATTTTACCTGACGGATATCGTAGTTTTCTTTCCCCAGACGTTAGAAAATGTTCTTATTTATATTGCATGTGCGTTCTTGTAATTATTTCAACACCACAATACGTGACAGCCCTAGAACGCTACCTGATTTCCGCCCTCCGGCATTTTGAATGGCCATCGCCTGCTCCATAACAAGAGCCTTCTGCTTCGTATCTTGACCGCCAGAGTCGCCCCCTTTATGGCTGCCCCAGCGACCTCCCCAGGTGGCAGTAACTCCCTCCTATAACACAAGGTCCTATTGAAATCCATTACTTGATGCACTTTATTACGTCAATTTCCGGGACTAGATTCCGAACGGAGGCGCCACTAGACGGCGACCTCGGCAGCAGCGGCGGCGGCGGCGCGGCGACGTAGAAGGAAGAGATTCTAGAAGGAAGATGGGAGAGGAGCCGGTGACATTGGCGGGGGCGGGGAGGCAGAGGCAGTGGATAAGGAAGAGATTCTAGGAAGAGATGGGAGAGGCGCCGGCGACGGAATGGGTGTCTGAAGGCCAATCGAGCGGACGGAGCAGCCAGACACGAAGTCAAGGGACGTACGTGTAGTGAGCGTTGGTGATTTGGGCGGTGACGGAGATTGAGAAGTGCGGACGAGAACAGATCGTAGAGGAGGCGGAAGTGGGGAGGGCGGCGGCGCGGCGGTGCGCCGGACTCTGGTTTGAGGGGCGGAGAGGGGGCGCATGACGGAAGCGAAAGCGGAAGGCGAAGGGAGGGGAGATGGAGAGACGTGGGCGAAAGAAGAGAGGGGGGAGTCTGGGAGGGCGAGGCAGGTCCAATGAGGATGGGGTGGAGAGGCAGAGCAGAAGGGGCGGCGGAACGCTGGCAGAGCGAGGGGAGGGGGGAGAGATGGAGTGACTTGGGCGGAGGGAGAGCAGGGTGAGTGTGGGAGGGTGAGGCAAGCCAAGTGTGGGTCGAATGGGGGGGTAGGTCTAGTGCGTGTGGGGTGGAGGGGTAGAGCAGAATTGGCGACGGAACGCTGGCAGAGCGAGGGGAGGGGAGATGGTGGGACGCAGGCGGAGGGACAGGGGGGGGTCTGGGGGGCGGGGCAGGGTTGTGGGCGTCGGAGGGGCGGAAGGTGCCGCTCGTAACGGCCGTCGCTCTCAAGGTGCGCGCGGCACAAGGTGGAGGCGCCGCGCGGCCGCGCCGTCGTGGCCACGAAGGGGTGGTGTGAGGGGGCGGCTGCTCTAACAGTGTCGCCAACTGCTTCGCTCCGCCACCAACGCTCGCTCTTTTCCACGCCAGGACAGAGCCTCGCACCCTTTCAATCCAAATTTGATAATTTTTCACTATTATCTTAACTAGATGGGTAACACAGGGCATTAACCGATGTCACTACAGTGCCTCTAACCGGGAGGTCTTTGTTTTCGAGTCGGTGGCAGGATTTTCGACACTAGCTACAAAGATAGGTCGAGTTCAGTCACTGTCGGGAGAATTTCAGCGGTCGGCTGCTCTGATCGGTAGTTTTCCGTGGTTTCTCGGATCAACACTAGGCGAATGCCGGATCAGTACCTTACCGAACAGGCCACAGACCGCGCGCGAACTTTCTTTGTCATTTCTTGATCTATCTTATTCCTTAAACACACATTTACATGCCGAGAGACCGGTCGGGAACTTAGAGATTTTCCCGACTAGTGCGGTGCTCTGCTGGTGGGAGATTCCTAGTTCGGGAAAACCCCACTTGCCGGCCATAGGTCGGCACCGGATCTCGCCATATATTGGGGCAAGATCACCCCCGAGCAAAAAATGAACTACACTGACGCGCCTGTTAGCACTAGAAATCAATCAATCAATTACTTGCAATTTATATCACAGAATTTATAATATACAATACTCAGAGAAATTGAAATAAAACTACGCAATCTCTAGCCATATGAGGGGGGGGGCTATGAATTTGTTATATTAACAGAAAATCGTGATAAATTGAAACAATGAAACAGTTACAATTTTGACAAAAACACAACAAATTGTTGATAATGTTATTGCGTCTGTTCTCATACTGCGCGATCAGATAATTCTAATATTCTCTCCGTCACTGTTTTCGACACGAGTGCCGTCATGTCACAGCTAGGCAAAGAACCCTCCCCCAGCCATTAGATAGAACATCATAAATTCAATAATTCTATAATTTAGTAATTCAATAAAATCTAGATTTATCTACGTCAGAATTCCGCACATTCTTACTAATAGATGTTTAAACGTATCTGACAAAACACGCTATGAAATAAGGTGACCCTTCACAATTGCAGTAATTTTATTGGTGTCGATGTTGTTGCATCAAAAAATTGTTCACAACACATTTAATGGCTTCTATACATTTCTACATGAAATATTACTTACACTTAATTTCAGTGACTTTCAGAATTTCAGTATTAATTTTAGACATCATATAACGCAATTATTTACCAGTTTTGTAATAAACATCCAGCCTACACAATCGTCATACCGTAGGGAAAATTGGATTTGAGGACCCTAGATGGAATTGATCACCAACACGTTTTAAATACAGTCCCATTTTGAAATATGGCATAGCTTGATGGATTTCCTGCAGAATGGATAAAGAAGACAACCCATATTAAATTCAAATACCGACATCAATGTTATCACGCGTGGTTAGGCGGAAGAGCAGGCCCTATGGCCTGAGCCTCGCCATTAATAAAGACATTATTATTATTATTATTATTATTATTATTATTATTATTATTATTATTATTATTATTATTATTATTATTATTATCATTAGACGGGCAGATCGCATTCAAGGTTCCTATTTCGATAAACTGAGTATAAAAAGAGTAGACTGTAACAAAAATAGTGACGTGTAAAATGTTTCCAGATAAAATAACGCCAGAGAATGGATAAAAAACGCTTTTTATCTTATTGCCTATAGTCTTTGATAGAAACTTTTCTTACCTTAACAATTATTTAATAGTCGTACACCTTCTTAAGGGTATATCCATTTTTTTAAAATAATATTGAGAATAAGCAATGTGAAAGTGAAGAATAAATTGTAGTAAGTTAACTGTAGGTAATGTAGAGAACTCAAAAGAGGTAAATAGAAAGAAATACAATTTTGCATGATAATGAAATAAAATGTAATTTCTATATATGTATGTATGTTCATGGCGCGACAGCCCGTGAACGGACTCAGACCTACCGGCGACGTCTCTGTCTCGCGACCATGGGTTAAGAGAGTACGTGTGGTTAGCACGTAGATATCTCCACGCCTTATTCTGGACTTCTCAACCTGATAAATTGACATGACATGGACTTTTCAACATGATAATTTTCTCAACGTTACACAGCAACATACTCTAGGACATTGCAAGGAAAACGCACACTATAATCTTGACTCGACTGGGAATCGAACCCAAAGCTGCGTACTGGAATGGGAGCACGCTGACTAAGAGATATCCACGAGTCCAAAATGTAATTAAACTGCAACAAAATCTAAACAGAACAGCAGACAAGTATTTGATACCTTTATATTAGTATTTTTTCTTGGTTATGCTTTTATTATTATGTTTGCCACACTAAATTGTATTGTTTTTCTTCTACCAGTCTACACGCACCACTTGCACACATTTACCAACCGTCTAGGGACGTTTTGCCTGCAGACGTTGGCAGCGAGGTGTCTGCTCGGCACCTCATCTCCTGAACCAGTTCCTAAAGCACCGTCTTCCCCTCTGACCTGTTATGGACTTCGCCGTTACTGCGTTGCTCATGAAATATAGGCTTTCCAGGATGCATCTCCTCCCGTAATGTTAAAGGGGAGGGTAACATTTTTCGGAGAAGCCCTGCTTGGGGCGCGTTGGTTCCACGTTGAGGGCCATCAGCTCCGACTAAGTCACAACACAAATGCCCTTATGAAATTTTATTCCTCTCAGATGATATCAAAAGAGCAGTTAAATTATTTATACTTTCGACCTAAGCTAGGGAATTTTCGTGAAAAATCACTTATCCAAAAGAAGACATTCTTGAGCATTCGATTTTTTTTGCGTGGAAAGGTCATGTGACACGTTTCAGTGCGGGGTGAGCGAGTGGAATCCGGGCGCTTCAAATGCCATGGTCATGTTCCGTAAATATAGTACATGTTATATCTGTGAAAGTGGCGGTTATATCTCAATCAGAAAAACATGACGCTTAGCTCGTGAAGAACAGACGGGTTTTGGAAGAATACTGCGCATTGGAGAACACTTGAGCAGCGCGAGGTTTGAACTGCAGGGAGAGATGTTCGCGAACCATGTCACCTCGATCAGGTGTATGCCCAATTTCCCTGATCCATTGAGCAAATGCTGAGATTGCCCCTTGTTTTACTTCTGGACGTAAATGTAGCTTCACTGTGGTTGAATTCTCCATTTGCTTGTAATGGTAAGAGTAGAGGTAAGGGCGAGTTACTATTTTGTTAGCAATGCAGAAAAATAATACTTTCAATTCATTTACCGATGAAAATACGTTTTCTATAACTGAGACACGAAAATGTCTATGTTTTCAAATATTACTATTCTTGAGTTTTTTTATTTATTTATGTTAAACTTTTACTAATCTTTCAACTATTTATAGTTAAAATGATGGGAAGATGTTCTGGAACTGAAGAAAAAGTGCGCAAATAATCTTCTTCCCCATACGTCACATACAGTTTTTACTGTTTTTTTACTAAATAAATCTAAATGTAAACTGTCTCGTGCCGCGGACATCTTATGATGTGAAAAATAAAATTAATTCGGATTTGTAAGATAGAGCTAGAGCTAGAGCTAGAGAGAGATAAGAGAGAGATAGAGAGACACAGAGAGAGACAGAGAGAGAAACAGAGAGAGACAGAGAGAGAGACAGAGAGAGACAGAGGCAGAGAGACAGACAGAGAGACAGAGAGAGACAGAGAGACACAGAGAGAGACACTGAGAGACAGAGAGAGAGAGAGAGAGAGATTTTCTGTAATGTATTATTTCTTTTATGACGTGAATGTTGCCGAGGAAAAGAAATGGAACGGGTGAAAATTTAAAAAAAAAAACAACAGTAAAGCCTTCCTGATTAGAACCAGGCGATGTATAATGAAGATTTGCTGGAGACTAAATGTAATGTCGAGATACGTCGAATACGATTGCTCAGGAACGCAAAAAGGAAAGTTGGTCATCAAAACTTAAAAAAAATATGTAAGAAGGCCAAGATCTGGAATATTAATAAAAATATTTAATCATAAAATAAAGAATCATGGCATTGAGTGATGGGGAATCCCAAGAAGTGCATTAGAATATGAATGGAAGTTGACTGGCGAAATTTCTTTTTTTTAATGTATTGTTGTTTTGATGTATTGTATTTTTCTTTTGTGTTTTTTTTCTATTGAGAGCCAGTAGAGGGCGAAATTATAAATATTTTCAGATAGAAAGAGTATTTAATTTAGTAGAAGTTATAATAATTCTCACGATCCTATATTCTCGAGGATAAATATCCGTTAAGCAAGATTTCGGCGTCTCGTTCAGTACGGACGATTGTCAGCCCACAAGTAAATAAATTATTGATCTGCGAACAGAGGGGTATGATTAATATTATAATATATTCCTTAAATAAAAGAAACTTTTTCGTTTCACTAAATAGCTAGTGTTGGAAACCGACGGGACTCGAACCCTAGAACATCTCGGTCAACAATACTGCAGAGCAGTTGCAACCGGTTAATGCAGCACAGGATGCAGTCCGTAATTTCGAAACGTGTTCGATATTAAACACATACCCTCCGCGTGACAAAGTGTTTATTTCTTTCTATGCCACATTTCACTTGAAAAAAACAGATAACATAATTCTGACGATCAACACGAAAGGAGAGTCGCATTCACAGCAGATCCTTCAATTTGGCACCCTTCCATTTTTAATATTGTTTTATTCGACTGCTTAAAAAAAGTGTCGTCGCTAAGTGCTTAATTGACAATAAAATGCTCATAATCTATGTAAGTAACAAGTATCGGCTGTATGGACACATTCGTCTCCTATAAAAAAAATGCTGGTAACGGTTTGAGTGATCACAAGACTTAAAAGAACTTTTTTGAATGAAGGTATATGTTTAACAAACATATGTGCTTCGGACTTTATTTTGATAATGTAATAATTTATTAATACTTTCTTGCTGATTTTATGAGTATCGGAGTGTTATCAATTTAATACTGCCAGTTCGTTGCTCACAACAGCTATTTTCAAGCATGATAAAGTGGAAGAGCGGTGCCGCGTGATAGGATGGGAAAAGATAGTTATTCTCCCGCCTTCGCCAGTTCCCCAAAAACTAGCTTTTATCAACGTGTTCTAGCGCCGAAACCATTTTTCAGACATTTTTCAGAAGAGTATGCATTTTGTAGGAAATTGTATCTACTTTAATTTGTTAAGTAACAATTGTTTCGAGCAAACGCACATAAGTGAAAGTATGCGTAACATATGTTAGTTCGCCATTTTCTCCGACGTTAGTTCGCCATTCTCTCCTTTCAAACCGACAGTTTTGAAAGTGGCAAACATCAAATTTTAATTCAGAATCCTTAAAACATATAGAACCATTGAGAAATACACTTTCGGAAATTTTTCCTGGTTCGGGCTCTTTTGAGAATCAATTAAATGGACTAATTTGAAGATTTTGCTGTTCGAGGTTGGTTGTATTATTGAGGTATTTTGACTTTTAAAACATTGACTTACAAACTGCGGAATGTTAGCGGTCTAGTGGGCAGCTAAACTCAGTTAATATGCGATAAATTGATAGGACAATCAAAAATAAACAAGAATGACCTCAAAAGCTATTAGCACAAAATATTGTAAGGAATTGAAGAATTTCATAAAGAACTGATCAAATAAATGTTAAGAATGAATTCAAAGACCAAAATTAGCTTTCCAAAAATAAAAGACGAATAAGAAGAAGAAAGAGAAGAAGGAGAAGAAGAGAATGAAAACGGTAAGGATATGTGAAGAAGATTTGTGAGGTGTGAACAGCCAGATGCCTAATACATGTCCAAACAATCTTCAAATACGAGTATGATGGTGCAAAGAAAAAAAGCGTAAAATTAATATTTTTAATAACACTTCTATTTTCTATAATGCTGTGTAGTTGAGTTATATCCTCAAAGAAGTGTTATTTGACTTTTCAGCAACAGGGTTCGATTGATATATCTTGATACGAGGTAACTAAATTTCTCTCCTGACTTTTCCTGTTATTCAAGCTAGGAAGTCACGTGTCTCAACTCAGCAGGTCAATCAAAGACTTAGGTTTCATTCCCTAATACAAATATCATAACTTTTCTTCCATCGGTCAAAATACTCGTAATGAACAATAACAACTTCACAATTAGCGTCGCTGCTTACAACGCACGGATCGTTACACTTTCATACTGAATCTTTCAGCTTTCGTCTTCTTCCGGCCCCATTTGTAGGTCATTGATTTCTTATTACTGTCAGAGGCAACACAGCCATACGGGCGCAACTACAAGAATGTCTAACGAGCTCATTAAAACAAAGAAACACACGAAGCAGTCGTGAAGCCTAAAATTAAGTACCCATCATACGCAAAGTTTGAGTACTCATTAAGTCTATTCCAACACGACGATTTGTCCAGGACACTGTGTGTTCACTATATCAATACTAC
Organism: Gryllus longicercus; assembly: GCA_038098605.1. Classification (NCBI taxonomy): domain Eukaryota; kingdom Metazoa; phylum Arthropoda; class Insecta; order Orthoptera; family Gryllidae; genus Gryllus; species Gryllus longicercus. Next base: position 511,415 of record JAZDUA010000299.1, read on the forward strand.
CAAGAAATATGCCACATGCCTGCTGAATGCTAGATGATGATCTAACGACTTCTGTGGAAACTTTGCCATAAAATAGAAACAAGATATATCCTACCGATAATTTACTCTAAAGAAATAGTCTAATTTAAAAATCTATAATTTGTACTGGAAGTCGTATTTGCCTTGTCACTCGCGATAATTTCTAGTTCTTTTCTGGTTCATATAATGGTGTCTAATTTTAATGTAATCATCGATCATCAACGTAGGTATAATTGATTTCATCGGCATGGAAATTATGATTCTTAGAAAATAGTTGTTTATTCTCTTACCATTCGAGTTCTTCTATTCTATTTATGTGATTGACACTCATTTTATGTTGTCTGAATACGTTTCAAAACAAAATACTATCAAAAATAAATTTAATTATTTAAAAAAGAATACTCTTTCAACCTTGAATGAATGAAACGAAAACATATTAAACAAAATAAAACAATTTTTGAAGAGAAAAATAGAGATGATTAGAATTATTCTTGAACACGATAATAATTCTTACTAATAATACCTTCATCAATCACATTCTTACAAGAAAGAAAAGAAACTTCTGCACTTTTTTATGCAATAACCTGAAACAAATTAATAACTATTAACGTTCATACTTTCAATAATTCATTAATTTAACTATTTCTAACTTGAGGCCAGTGCAACAAAAATTATCATAAATAAGATTAGTGAAGTGTTCAAACCCACTAATTCAGGTGTTTGTGAAGATTGGGACCAGCAGAAATACAAACAGGAGAAAGAACTAGTAAGATTTCAAGTTATGAAGGAAACTTCTTGACATTTGAAGCAGGAGAAAGCATATAATTGAGTAATTGTTGGCCATTAGCAGGTCTAATTCTATCCTCATTTTACCTGAAACCAATTAATAACTATTCACGTTCACGCATTCAATAATTCATTAATTAAATTATTTGTAACTTGAGGCCAGTGCAACAAAAAAACTCAGAACAAAGATTCGTGAAGTGTTAAATCCCACTAATGCAGGTGTTTGAGAAGATTGGGACCAGCAGAAATACAAACAGGAAAAAGAACTACCAGGGTTTTCAAGTTACAAAAGAAACTTCTGGACATTTGCAGCGGGAGAAAGAATAGAATTAAGTTTGCCATTAGCAAGCCTAATTTTATCATTTTACCTGAAATTAATTAATAACTATGCACGTTCACGCATTCAATAATTCATTAATTAAATTATTTCAAACTTGAGGCCAGTGCAACAAAAATACTCAGAACGAAGATTCGTGAAGTGTTAAATCCCACTAATGCAGGTGTTTGAGAAGATTGGGACCAGCAGAAATACAAACAGGAGAAAGAATTATTAGGATTTCAAGTTACAAAAGAAACTTCTGGACATTTGCAGCGGGAGAAAGAATAGAATTGAGTAATTGTTTGCCGCTAGGAATTCTAATTTTATCGCTCTTGGAGCAACAGAATGATGGTACACCGATATCGGGTCTCCAGATCGCAGCACCAAGCAACGCGGTGCCGGAAGATTTGCGTCAGTTTCCTCTCCCTTTCTTTTCGACGCAAGATAAAGCGTTTGCTCACACTTCTCCGCTTCTCGATATTCATCACGTAAAACTTTCTCATTACGCGAAATGAAATTGAGCCTAAAAGGGGCGTTTATCTTGGCAGCGGGCCAGATGGACAATCGACCACAATAAGCTGCCTCCAAACGATTCAAGGAGAAGCACTGAAGTAACTTGCCACAGTCACGGTGCAGACAGTATCAATCGCAGCATTTCGATTTGTACGGCTGTTCGTGCATGCGAAGGCGACAATATGGGAGACTATTGTCAAAATAACAGTCCAGTACTCACGCGGTGAATTTGCATTTATCGATATCTATAAGTTGTGTTTACTTTTGGAGATGGTGTTCATTCACAATAGTTATTCATATTTTAACTAATCTGTAAGAACTATTCGATGGTATCATACGTGTAGGTGTAATGATAAGTAACGTAATGTTTACCCAGTGGCTTGGAATATCTGCGCACTCCTCGCAAGCATCTAGTGATTGTTGTATTGTTGTGACGCAACGCAGGCCTATGGTAACTGCCCTCGCCCCTGACGTGCAGTCGGGCGAATGTCAGTGACTTTTAAATTATATTCACAGCATCCTAGGCTTCTGTTGAAGCTGTAGAAGATCGCGTGGTCTATCATCTGTGATGGCAGCCGACACTAGCTGCAACAAATAATGCTGCAGAACCTTTATTTAAAATAAACGTACATTTTAGATTAATCGCTAATACACGGAATCCTTAGAACTCTCAATTTCGTCTCTTGCAACAAGCTTGGGTTAGATTATTACTATCTTATATCAAACCCTGAATATTCTAGCCATATGTTAGGATATTTCGGCAGTGAAAAACAGGAGCAGATTAATTTCCTCCTTGAACGAAATAGAAATCGAAATGATGGACAACTGTCGTGTACATTTATAACCCAATAAATTGTGTTGGGCCGATTTTCATAAATATACAGTTTGCTAAAAATACTTTTTAACATTTGCATTTTTAACTTTTTAGCATGTGCAAAAAATACTTTTTGTATTTCCCAAATAAAAGAACCACTTTGGACAAGCTAGTTACGGGCAAGTTATTTATGTATAATAAAAGAAAACTGCTAAAACAATAGATTGTTCTAACTTGGCACAAGGGGCAAAATATTTATTTATAATATACGCTATTATTTCGCATTTTGATTTAAGTCAACTTATATAGCAGTATCATCATCTTGAGAGTGTCTTCCTGCCTCATTAAAATTAGACTTTTGGTGCCAGTAAGTATCACGCATGTACAGAATCTGAACACATATCAAACCTGGCCGCTTTTCAATAAAAATGAAATTAGTAATAGTAATAACTGTGAATAAATGAAATGAAGTAAATATTTCTCAGATATAAAAATCTAAATAATAAATAAATATGGATTTTATATTTATGTTGGCATACATTAATATAACAATATATCAGGGTTCAGGATAATTTTAATTCCCGACAGATTACGATACGTCTCGTTCATTTACACTTGAGCACAACCCAGCACCAAAGTTGCAGACACCTGCGTATCTGATAGAACCCTAACGAAAGCTGCGCGGACGGCCTTCAACGAGTCAATTGCGGCGGATTAAGAGGAGCGGCAGCTGACAACGCGACGACGGCGCTGAGAGCTTGTGCTGGCTATGGAGCAACAGGACAGGGTTGCCAGATGTGCTGCGAGCACTTTCCCAGTCACTTCTGCGGAATTTCTCCAAATAACCCTTCCAATGAAACGAAATTCCTCTAACTCTGAAACGAAAAGTATTCTCCGAATTGTGGACCAACAACAAGAGCTGTCCCTGACGATTCCATTGACTGTCCACTTACATTCTGAAACTTCAAATCAACCAATCATCGTTCTTTGAGCTGCTCGAAGACCAACAATATCTTCTTTTTCTCATATTTTTCTTTCTCTATTCAAATCGAGTCTATCTCGCAATTGCACACTCCCCGTTACGTTCAATAAACCATAAACTTTAGAAATTTGCACAAATTATTTTTAGTCATTCTGTATTGTTTTTTTACCTAACACTACAAAACAAATTAATGAAAATCCGTTCTTAAATGCCACCGCCAACTAAGAAGAATTAAAACTCAGATTTGCAGAATATCATAACGTATGAAAACTCCTATTGGAAGAAAGGTATTTCTTATTAATGCGTTTTTTTCTTATGAGAAGGTGGTATCACCAACAGTATAGAACCGTATAGAACCGTATAGAACAGTATAGAACAGTATAGAATGGCCGATATCACAAATAACAGACTCAGCTTTTGCCCTATACTAACCGAACACAATTTCAATATCACAATTTCAATACTTTGCATGTTAATATTTACGTTTTTATATAATATAATGCTACAGCATACACAGACGATATCCTAAGATGTTGCTCGAGATGTCAAACATTTTCGTCTAAATATATTTTCTTTCATTTAAAAAAAAAATAAAGCCAAACAACAACAGTCTATTACGAATTGATGTAGTCACCAGGTTAAATCAAAAGTGAAAAAAACAACTGTTTAACCTCCAGCTATTGGCATTGTAACTTCCCCCGTGTGTGGCTGGAAGGCAAGGAAGGAGCGGCGCCTTTCTACTGCGGCGGCGACAGGCGAAGGCGCCGCACAGTGTGTGATTTCAGGATGCTAGCCGCTCAAAATTATTTTCTCGCAAACTACTCATTTAATTTTGACCAAACTTTGCACACGTACTTACCTAAAGGTACTTGATCATCTCTGATGACGGTGAAGCCCGCATGTATAGGGTTATAAGTTCGATTCCAGTTGATTCACAGAAAAAAATGTAAACCTCGTGTATCGTTACAAAATTCACTCACAAATGTCACAAAAACATTAATCATTAACTATTTACACAATATAAAGTTTCAATATTTGTGTTCTATGTTGATGTACTTGGCAACTCTTGAAAATTTTCGAAGCACAGTAACTGTTTCGCTTCATCGGAAATTTCCTGCGATTTTGTTTTTGGTGATTTTCTGATGCTGCTGACGAAAGGATCCGATGATACCAAAAGTCTGTGAAACAGATCAGTGTTTGTATTCAGCCTCGAAGATTTTCGGGAGAAACATTCTCTGAAACGTCTGTAGTCTTTGTTACGCGCTTCTTGCGCTTCCTCTGAAAGTTGCCCGATTGGCAGAATATTGCTGTCAATTACATCTTCACCATGAACAAGAACTTTATGCACAGATACTGGCAGATACTGTAGTACCAATTATAGTGTTTCAAATAAAGTTCTTTTGTGATTTTAACATATGTCCCGAAATTTAACTTATTAATTTCATGGCCACAAGCAAGAGTTTCCAGAATTATTTTAAATCTATGAATTAAATCTTTATGGATTCCAGTTATAGCAGCACTTAGAGTTTCGTTTTTGAAAAATCTCCGGGCAGTATTGCCGTCATTACTGTTACCATATCCTTTCTTTGGCCTGTCAATAATTAAACCCATTTCTTTCTGAAATCGCTGCTGGATGTACTTCTTCCTTGCTTCTACAATTTTTTTATCTTCATCACTCCTAACGGCCCAAATTTTTACTTCCAAGCGGTAAGAAATGTGTAGAAGACATTCAAAAAATCTGATCATAGTATGTAAAGGTGATAAGCCAAATTCCAACATACTTGGATTGATCTGTTTATACTTTGAGCAATCCATAACATTCATTTCTTTAGGTGTTGCACCGCATATGTAACACTTCTGTGATGAAGTATACTGCGATAAACTATTACAGACCTTGCCATCGACCATGGTGCACAGAAGTTTGTGGGTAACTACAATGGTTTTCGTTTCTGTCACGGAAAATGTTGATGGCACTAGTTCCTCTATTTGAGAGCGAACGCTTCCCATTTCTTCCCTAATAACAGATTGATTTTCTTTTACATAACTGACTTTAATAGACCTACAAAATCGAGTTGATGATGATCGTGCATTTTGCCATATAATATTTTTACCTCTTCTCGTGTCTGAGTAGAGCTGTAGTGGCACCAATGATACACTAAAAATGTTTTCGTCAGACTGGTATTCACTATCATAATATCTTTGTTTATAGCAGCTCTGATCCGTCGAACCATCACACCCCCACTTCGAAATTAGCACGCATTGTATTTCATCTGTCTCTATGCTTTCTAGAATATCACACCTCACTGCGCACAATCTAGAAACGGTGAGGTCCAGTAGTGCTTGCAATTTAATTTCTACATACTGCTCTGTGACTTCTACACTTTCCTTTGGAGGATAACATTTTTCTTTGGCCTCTTTCACCACATGATAGGGCGGGTAGAGTTCACAGTCATATTCAAGAGCATTTTCCCTCATTTCCTTGTACTGGTTTGTTGACATATGCAGATCAATCATTAATGCCAGAGCCTGGTCTCCGTTCATACGCCTAGGCTTCCTAGAAACCTCTTCTCGAGCTTTCAACAATCTTGTAGCACGTTGAGGTGAAGCAAGGGAGAGCTCTGCGACAATTTTTGCTGCATTTCTTTTACCAGAGTCTCTAAGACATTTTTGAGTAGCTGCAACTAATTCAGAGGACGTTGCTGTATCGACTATAGTCTTCACCTGTCTTCGCTTTGTAGCAACACTAGCATCACTAAATAACTTTCTTGGTCGTCCTACTTTTGTTATAGAAGATGAGTTTGGATTAGTGGTTGATGAACCCAGACAAGGAAATTTCTCTTCGAATTCGAAATCTTTTGAAAGCCACAATTCGTTTCGTTTCAAAAATTTCTCTTCACACCTTGTCGATGTTTGCCATCGCTCACTAATTTTTGAACACAGCTTCGAAATTGCGATTTCAAGTGATTTGCGGATGTCCTCTGAACAATATTCTAAGCCTAGTTGAAGAGTTACATGCTCCAACACCTTCTTGTTCCGTGTTTGTACCGTATTTGAGCGCCACACCTCGAAAAGCGCGCGTCGCGTAATGAGCGGCATCGTCACTGAAAATAATATATTACGAATGAAAGAGCAGCTAGGGGCAGCTGGAATGTGATTAAAATCATGAAGAATAGTCTCAGAAATACATTCATGTTGAGTTTACGGCGGGAAGTCGTGGGGATAACTTTATAACTCAAGATAAAGAAATAAAAAAATTGAAAATTCAGACATTTTAAGACTTCATTATGAGAGTCATTTCAATATTAATTTTTTATTTAAATATCTCGGAATTAATGCAAAACTAAAGTACAAACCTTACTGAATCCGATTCAGTCAGAATTATCAGTATAACTGCAAAGTAAAGGCGTCAATGCGTGCTTCTTCTACACTCTGCACAAAGCAACTGCACCGGGCTGACGACGTCCTGCCTGAAAGGGTAACTTCACCGCTCTGTTTAGGCTATATTTCTTCGGCCAGCGATAAACAAACTGTGCACCCATGTGCTCTCACTACCTAAGAAGGCATTAGTTTCATCAGCTTCCCTTAAATGCTGAGTTGGGAAAAGGGTATTTTGAGCGGCTAGGTTCGTCAAATCTCACACTGTGCGCCGTGGCGTCACGCGACGCTCGTCAGGGGCGCTGTGCACACCGCCAACGCTGATGAGCGAAGGACCTGGGGCCGACGCGTCGCGGCGCCGCCTAGCCATTAAACTCCGATTCAACCCTCAGACTCTCTTAGACTCTGTTTGGTGTGTTTCAACCCCACGGACAAATAATGTTTCGCAACATTCTAAAAATTATGCACATAAACTTCTCCTTTTGGACATGCAATTTACGTCTAGTTTTACGTATGTTTTCAGTTTTCTAAGTTTGTTTCATTGTTGGAAAGAGTGCGATTTTTATACGGTTGGAGTCAAAAATGCCACATTTGACATCTAAATTACGAGAAAAATCGTATCAATTTACGTTTTCTAATATTACATTACGGCTTCTGAGTGGTAATTTGGTGTATTTGTATATTTCGATTTGGTAGCCCTGTTTCAAGCATTCTCATGCTAGTAAGATCGATCACCTTGTAATGAGGATATGTTAGAATGTTCTTTGTTTTATTTCAGGAAATGACATTATTCTTTGTTATTTAGTACAATATTGTAGCGATACAGATTTCGTCATACGTTTTGAAACGAAATTCAGCGGACTAAAAATTTAAACAAACAGACTCGGCCACCCTGAGTTCTGTTGGGAAATGAACAGACAGCGTTGCGCGCGCAACCCCGCTTATCGGACAGCCGTTTCCGCCCCCGGCACATTAAGAAAGTCGTTACAAGGGTCAGTCGTCGACAGATTCACTGCAAGACGCACGTGTTCGCATGGCCAGCTGCGCGAACCTTCTAGAACGCTCTTGAAATCGACATCCAGGGAATCCCAGAGCGATAAATTCTTTCACGGACAACGCCTGTCTTGTGCAAGCATGTTCTAGAAGGAATAGGAAAATTCTGGACGCTCACAGTGATGCAAAGAGTCGAAACTCCATGCTTCTCTCGTCGCAATTGGTTGAAATTAATGCGCTGCGCCAGTACCTTTGGCCAATAGCGACGTGACTTTTCTAAGGAGCTGAAGCACACAAGAGAAACGGGAGGGGGTAAAAGTTAACCTGATAAAATTTCGACTGAGAGAATATCAGAAGGGCGAGAGCATCAGACGGGGCCAGATCATTTAGACGGGGAGCAGTCGGGAGAGAATCTTCTCTGAGGGCGTAACTGTTCGTCGGAGAGAGACCAGTGTGCCTCTGAAAAAACTTATAATTGTTCGTCGGAAGGAGCCTGAGTATTAGGCTGAGGACAGTTAGGAGAAAAACTTATCTGGGGTGGGAATTATTCGGGCGAATGTGCCTATGTGGGATTTTATTATTTTGCTGCGAGTTTTGAGCGTTGTGCCGGCTGCAGTAGACAGAGAAAATTCTCTGGGGTGGGAATTCGTCGTGAGGCGAATGTTTCTCCGAAGGATTGCTAAACTGTCCGAAGTTGTAATCGACAATCATTATAATGAGAACCAGAGGTACGCATAGTTAATTACTACGTTCCTGAGATTGAGACCGCCCGTCCGCTCCAAGTCTACCAAGTCTACCAGTCTACCAGTTACTACCAGTCTACCAGTCACTACCAGTTCTCTACCAGTTACTGCCAGTTCTCCCAGACGTCGTTTCAACGCAGCCACGCGCCACCGCCCTTTGGGTGACGCCATCAGACGACCCGACCGCCAGCTGACGGCCCGGGGGGCCATTGACCTCCGCTGAATTTTTTTTGAAGGACGCCCGCCGCCTCCTCGCGCCGCGCCCGTCCCCGGGCGCGCAGAGACCCTTCTTTTCAGGCAGTATTTTTCAATGGGCATTCGTCCCGTGTAAAGTTTTTTGTAATGCGGCGCCGCGCTATGGCGCATCGATTTGTAACTTTCGTATTTTGCCATTGTAATGTTAAATATAAGTCTTCCTAATTTTAAGTTTTATTCTGAATACTAACTTTTTCATCTTCTTTTTCTATCCACCTAATTTTCAGATTTCTTATTCTATTTACAAGTGTAACTTCCCTGGGGCATTTTAAATTATTTTGCCCAGGAATAAAAGTGATTTTTACCAGTGATCCAAGTGTTTCTTTCATGTTACCAGTATCTGTTTAACAATGCCTTCCATCACCGACTGAGCTAAACAACCGCGCCGCTGACTGGGCGTTCTCTAACGAGACGACCGGTAGTGTTACAATATAGTAACTAAAGCAAATAAATAGCACCGTTTTCTCAATGAATAATTCCAAATAACATTCCTGTATCAAAAACATGTAAATTATTCTGTAAAACAGTTGGGGTCAAAAGAGACCTCAGAGTCCATATAAGTATTTGAGAAACAGAATCCTAAGGTTAAACGTAGCTGCACTTCAAGGTCACGAGCTGGAAGGAGGGGGGGACACTGTCATGCAATCAGAATCTTCGTTACGACTTGAAATTTTATATTGGAGCTCCCGATTGGAGAACAATGTCCCCCTCTCCTTCCAGCTCGTGACCTTGAAGTGCAGCTTAATTCGGAGTGTAGCTGCGCTTCTTTCCAGGGAGCGATCACAGCCTAAACGACTGTGCGTGCGGGAAGTCATTTTATACAAGCGGGATGAATTCGAAGTGTTCCCGAACATTAATCCTACTCCGAAATTTTCACCAACCCGATTCACAGTCCGAAAATTTCCATATCCAAATATTCTACAATTTCATCTTATATTTTCTCTTCTTTTGTTTTCTTGCTACGGAGTAGAAAGTAATGTAATGCTGCGCGAAAAAAAGCTAATTTTCGCCATAAACTCTTATTACATGGCCCTGGTAACGAAAATGTGGATAAAACAACATGCTAAATTTAGAAAAAAATCCTCTAACACGTGGTGTAGCCAGAACCCATGTTGTGTGGGTCCTTGATACTGGAAAATCGAATGACAGTAAAATGACCGTCTGTCCGTTCGTCCGTCAATCCGTCTGTGAACAACGCTAGCGGCTGTTCAGCCGATTTTAACCAAAATTGATATTCCCAATCACTCTGTCTAATGTTGCAACCCTTTGAATTTGAAATTGATATTTAAATTTAGACGGATACCTAACAAAGTCCATGGGATATTTTCCAAATTTCCAAAAAATAGCTCTATCGTTTTTTATTAAATGTTGTTGTTGAATAAAGGACGTTTAAGAGAAGGATGCCACTCTAAATTTCGTTGAAAACCTTGATTTTTTGAGTATTTCAAAAGTTCAAAACATTTTTCGACGTCTTCCTACAACTACAATTATGAAGTTATAGATTTATCCCTTAATAAAATCTGTTCCTAAAAGATAGATATTTAAATAACATCATGTACAATTTTTTGAAAATTGAGTACTATTCGTGTAATTTGAGTGAAATTACAGGCGTGAAAGTGGGTACCGTTTTAGCAATACTAGATTTTTTTTCAAAAATCGCAATGTCCTCCAATGAAGAATCTCTCCCACTGTGCACTCAAGCGAGCTCGTTCGTAAGCTCTGCTAATGAGCAAATAACCCGCGGCCTGACGAAGCCTGCTATCTCTCGAGGGATCGCTCGAGCAAAAACAGTGTGAGCACTCTCGTCGCACTGACAGTTGAATTTCAAACAGACGGGTTGAATACTAAACATCAAGAACACGTATTCCATTCTTACTTATCCACGAACTCAAATTTTACTTCTAAATTTTCACAAACACTGTTTCTAGTCCTAACATTTCCTCAACACTGATCATATTTTTCGATTTTCCTGATTCTCGTTTCCGTACCGATCCCTTTTATCTCCTTAGTCTCTCTCTCTCTCTCTCTCTCTCTCTCTCTCTCTCTCTCTCTCTCTCTCTCTCTCTCTCTGTCTAATTTAAAATTAAAAGTCGCAATGAGTTTAGCTTAAAAGAATATCAGCTCTGCTGACGCATCGATATTCGCTTTTCATATAAATGCGATCATTCTTAGATATTCCCGAGCTGTAATACTATTTCTAAAATTTCCTCTACTTGATTGTACTTCTAAATTTTTCCGACCTCAATTTTTTTCTTCTAAAACTACAATGAACTCTTGCTCCTAAGCTACTCCTATTCTTCACTCGTGATAGCTCTTTTAAAAGCTATGCCAGTTAATGAAGGTTTTGCGGCTAGAAATCTCTGCCGATTAGCTCACAATATAGAGAATTACAATGCTTTCACTTTCATTTGAATGTGGGATCGTTGTTTTTACTCAGACATACCCTGGCGGGTTGTCTAGTACGAGATATATAAGTCTCGTATATAAGAAGATTGCTCACGGAGCATATGGTCGAGCTTCCATCCCAGCCAGAGGAAGTATTTTTGTGGGTTGAAAATAATTTTTGGGGTTCATTTAGAATTATACACAATCTGGCTACTTTAAACCCGTAAACCCCTTGACCACCCGTAAAAATTGTGAATAACCGCCTTTTGACGCACTGACCGCTGCGAGTCGTGCAGGAGGAAGCTCAATTACGTTCTGGATGGTACCGGCAGGGAAGGGGAGCTAGGCCGACTCCAGTACTGTGGTCGGCTGCGCTAGGTTCCTCGGTTGCAGATCGATTGCGAGAACAGCCCGATCGAGATGGTGGCACAGATTCTCGATTAGGTTTTAATTGAGGCAGTTTGGAGGCCAGGGAAGTGCTGTAAACTCATCATGGTACTCTTCAAACCACGCACGTACTCTGCGAGCTGTACGATACATTTCATTGTCCAGCTGGTAGATGCCGTCTTGCTGAGGGAAAACGAACATACAGCGTTCCCAAAGATGACTACACACTTCTGTGGATTCATTGCGCCTTCCAAAATTATTAGATATCCCAGGGAATGCCACATGGAAAACATTCCTCACACCATCACGTTCCCTTCACCGACCTGGACCCGTGCGGCAAGTGTTTTAGGGTGCTTGCGTTTAGACGTTTCACGCCATATTCGCCAAGAACTATCCATCCGATGGAACCGAAAACGTGATTCATCTAAAAAGGCCACCTGTCGCCACTCAGTGAACGTCCAGTTGCGGTCGGCAAACAAATTCAAGGCTCCATCGCCGATGGACAGCAGTCAGCATGGGTGCACGAGTCAGGCACCTGCTGTGGAGACCCGTAAGTATCACGTTCGCTGAACGGTTGATGAGCAGATCCTGATGGTAGCTTGGTTCATCCGGGAGGGCAGTTGCTCTACAGCTCTATTTGCCCGTACATAACTACGCAGCCGTCTTTCTCCCTTGCCATCTGTCGCTCGCGGTGCGCTACAGTCTACTCGGCGCCAATTTTGAAAATCGCCAGTTTGCCACGCACAGTATACTTTAAACATGATGGCACGCGAACACTTTACAAACTTAGACGTTTAGGGAATGCTTCCGCTCTTGGCCCGAAAGCAAATGATCATGCCCTTTTGGACGTCTGATAAATCGCTCCATTTATGCACTACGACAACCACTGCACTGCTTTCCGCTTTATATACCCTCCACTGTTAGTGCTCATAGAAATATCTCATTTTCCCGCTAGTTGGTGAAAAGAGCGTAGAGAAATTTGCGTGGTCAAAGGGAAGAGCGGGCCTGGGGACTTGAATCTCGCCACGTAAAATAAGGCAAATTCAATTCAAAAAGTGCTGCCACCTGCCGTCTATGAGGGGTTATTGCATGTTTACGTCGAACATAGACGATGGACAACTAGTTTGTATTTACAATAATTAGTGCTTAAGGAACTGAGGTTTTGTGAATAAATATTTTTGAACATTCATAAAAATATGACTCTTTATGACTAGATTTACGTAATTATACTAAGAGCTGCAATATTTAACTAAGCTGTCTTGAGAACGTAACTTGGAAACTCAATAATTTCCAAAAATAATGACATTCATTTTGGTATACCGGGAATTTTATACCCATCATAATAAAACAAATGACCTTTAAATAGGAGAAATGTTCACAGGAGCTCCCTATAACAGACAAACTTATACACATTATATTTGTTGCAAATTTGTTACTGCTCTTGAGCATAGATGAAGTAGACATTCATGATTTGAACGATTTTATTAAGTTAATGTATCCTCTAGCTCTATTGTTCGACAATCAACCGATTACACTAATGTGTAACATACTTCAACACAAATATGAAGACAACTTTACAATTTCCTAGAACTTAAGATTTTGCAACTTCGTTATAAAGTTAATGAATAAATTATTTGTGACATGATAAAGACATCGTAAACATGTTATGCAATTAAATGAAATGAAATTAGTGTAAAGTAGTTTGCAATCGATATTGAGGCTAGAAGTGTGACATTTAACAATAACGGGTCATTTTACTCTGAGCCTGCTAGATAATTATTTTGATGTTGCAAATAAAAGCAATAAATCTAAACGTGTTGACCATATTTATCAAGGATATTGAGTCGGTATACAGGGAAAAGAGAGCTTTAATTTGCATCCCCTAATAATAATAATAATAATAATAATAATAATAATAATAATAATAATAATTGTTGTCCGATGATGTATTAAAAACCTGAAGATTAGTTTGACAATGTGCGAGAAAATAAAAACAATATAATGAAAACAAATACTGAACAACTTAGCCAAATATGCCAAACTTTTTCAACATATTTTGAGCAAAGCTAGAAAACAAACATAAAATATTTCATTATGTGGTAAAACAGTAACCTATCGCGAAGACAATACTCATTTTAATACATCTCTTCATTGCTAAACGATTTTGCAACAGTGCTGAAAAACAACCTCAAATCCTTATGGAAACAGATTAAAATGTTCCCACAGCTGCATCACGTTGTTCTCTTTTCTCTGATAATTCCAAATGGTCCTGTTTACTTCACAAATCCTACTCACTGTCCAACGCGGGCCCACTTGTACCCGTGTGCTAATGAGGAATGCTGTGGTTCATCGTGCAAACGATCCCTCCCCGAGGCAGCATCGCAAATATTCACTTGCGAGATACGGTCACGCGGCGCGGCGCCACGAGATAATTTTTCGCCTCCCGCCACGCGCGATGCCTATCTGCCCAGCGGTGGTCGTTAGCCCTGGCAGAGGCTGTGGGCGGATGGGCACAGGTTGCCTCGACTCGGCCTGCGACCACTTGTGCATTGCGCGCGGCTCCACACGAGAAGAGAAAGACCGTGAGAACAAGAGCTGTACGTCAGGTAGTCAAGGTGGAGAGAAGTGTGAAAGCGAAGTTAAATGTATAAACGGTGATAGGAAAAGTACCTAAAAAAGAAATTGGGCTCGATTTCAGTTACTTTTTAAATATTCTACTCAATTATAATTACAAACTACATTTCAGCATGTAATTAGTAAAATTACAATTACAAGTCCAGGAAGATAGTTCTTAAACAAACTAATCATAGTTCTGCGCGCTGGGATGGAGTCACGGAAATTCTGCTAGACTGTGAATGGATGCCTCTCGGTCAGCCTAGTTTGTGAACTAAATTAACTTACCCACCCATTAATTCGCGACGAGCCAGATAGTTTGCGAGTAAAAAGGCATATAGGATAAACAGGCATATTAAAATAAATATTTTTAATTACATGCGATGCAACGTACTACAAAGTAGCGATTACAATTTTGTGTCAAAGAGTAAAGTACGAGCAAAAAGAAATTGTTAAAAGTAACGATTAGATGCTGAAATACTAACAAAGTAATCGTTACAAGTAATCAAATTACTTTAACTCAATTACTTCCAACATTGAATATAACACACACACACGTGCTAGGAAGAAAAGCGTGGAGAGAAATGGGCGATAATAAGGCGGAGCGAGGAATAGCGGATCGATCGCGAAAGCGGAATAAGAAGAGTGTAGAGGACGAAAGTTCAACCAAAGAAGACGAAAGGGAATGAACCCAAAAGGGGAAAAGAGACAAAGAAGATTAAAAAACTCTACGATGAAGTAGTATGGGATGGAAGGGAAGAAGAGTGAAACCACAAGATAAATAGTACGAAACAAGAGAGATGTGAAGGATGGAATAAGTCCAACGCAGGATGAGACAGTGGGACGAGGTACGCGAGAGTAAAGTGGAATGGAAGAGACGCGTGATGAGAAGGCAAGAAGCGGAGAGAAATGGGCAAGATTTTGACGGAGCACGGTAGAGAGGCGAGAGAACCCACTGAACGCTAAGAGAAGAGTGTACTTGAGTTCAACGAAAGAAGGAGAGGAGAACGCACCAGAAAGCAAAATGAGGGACAGAAGGCCAAAAGTAGCAGCCATGCGGCAAAGCAGAGTTCGGTGCGAGTGATGACAAAATGTGTAGATCGTTAAGAAAAGCGTTAGAGAAATTTATTTATACAAAGTGATATAAGAACAAATCAATCAAAGAAGAATTGGAGAGCTAAGAGAAATGATTCACGTGCTTGATAGGAAAGATCGGAAGTAATCGGCAAGAATGTGACAGAACGAGGAAAGGAGGAGTGAGGTAGTGCGAAATAGATAAGAGAAGTTCAAAGTAGCCTCAATCAAACTAGTGGTACGTGGTCCGTATCTGTCATTCGCTTGGTGTTGATCAGAACATCCACTGAAAACTATCGATCAAAGCAGCAGAACGACAGCTAGAATGCTCCTCGACTGAGCTCACTAATTAGCTATTTAGTGTCGAAAACCCTGCCACCACCCTAGGACCTTCCGGACAGAGGTACTCAAGCTGAGATTAAAGGATCAAAAAAATATGTTTTACCGACTGTTTAGTCGCAAAGTAGTTTTTTTTGTAAGTAGTCGACATTAGAGTATTTACAGTGTATGTATTACGTGCATGTGAAGGGACAAACCGGGAGAGCCTTCACTTTCACTCCATTCCGGCTATCAATCCGCAAGTCCAGGACAATCGGCTCAATCGGAAATTTAAGACGAGTGATTCGTATGCCATTGTGTAAGAAGCGAAGTAATTCACACATTAAAAGAAGCCTAATTATTTTGAAATAGCGAGACGTAAGCAGCCGTTTCCACGCCTCTCTCTCCCCAGCTGAGTTGAACGTCGTCGCGGCTGCGTGCTCTGGCGCGGTTGCGTCGGCGGTAGAAAGAAGCTGTTCGCTCTCAAGGCAGCGTTCTGTCAGCGGCCCCGCCCACAAAGCTACGGCAGAGTTGAGAGTATGCGAATGTCAGGCAAAAGGTTAAACTGGGCTTTAGCGCCATAGAAAGAAGAAGAAATCAAGATTACATCAGCTGACACATAGACCCATGGTTGCCAATCGTCCTCCATTTGGGAGTTCTATATTGACGACAATTATTCTTTCGTTATCCTTTGTATTTTAAATGTCCTCGTTTTAGTAATTTGTTTTCATTTATTTTATCCTTGACTAACATATACAACGTTGTATAGTTTATTGTTTAATTTGGAATAGAAAACATTAAAATCCTTTTTCTGAACGCTGATACATGCAGAAATGTGATAGTGTCTTTGTGCAGCGACTAAAATAAAAAAAGATACGCTTAGACTATCTTCATCTGCATTTTGTGAACGAATCTTTTCAATGAAATCACCATGGAGAGAAGAAAGAAATAGAGCTGATTAAATATTTATAAAAACGACAAGTGTTAATGAGGTTTTCTATTTTTGCTTTTCGAGTGTCCTCCCTTTTACATTAACATTGTTGGCAACTCTATTCAGACCCAGAATATCCCATAATATACCTCAAGTTTCTGTCTTATCTTTGGAGAAGTTTTTAGTGCAACGGAAAATTTATTCACACAAATAAAATAATATTGTGGGATTTAGGCACATTTTCTATGTTCAGCGGCACAACGCAACTCTGTTTAAAGACATATTGTTATGTAGATACATTGGAGAGAAACTTTTGTAAGTTAAAAAATTAGAGCTGCGACAAAAATGTAGCATTTCAAATTGTTTAATATCTATTAATAAAATAAGATTATTTAATTATTTAATTTATTCAAAAAGAAAATTATCTAAAAACTATTCTATTATTAATGAACAATTACCAACTGAACCCGTTAAAGCAATTTGAACTCCTTCAATCATTGTTCTAAAATAAAAACAGCCTCATAAAAGCCTAACTTTGAATCCTTTCTACCGGTGCAACGCTGTGGATGTATCATCTAAACATGTAATAGATCGTCCGAAAAGATTTCATTTTATCGTTTTTTCCCTTTCGAAACATTAATCACGTCCCCTGTTGGGCACGATTCCCGGGTTTCAAGGACCCCTAGGGGCGTTGTTTCCAAATTACACAGAACAGTCATGTGAAGTGCGTGTGCGCCTGGTGTTTTCTGAAATCGTAATTCTAAAATAGTTTATTAAATTATCAAAATTAATAAAATAATTTACTATAAATTTGTTGTCTTAAATGTTTTATGCACCCCTAGTGATTAATCCCCTATCCAGCAATGGCACACTAACGACGATCTCGATTGCGTCTAATAAATCAAACAAATAGACATATTTCTTTGGTGCATCCTTGGTACAGAGGGAATTTAAATGCTCAAAAACGTTTTATGTCAACATACGTGTGTATACAATACATTTAATATATTATATTCATTTATTGTGTTCTTGATATATTTTGATTCTTGCAAGTTTATAATTTAAAATTTGAAATCATTGAATGAAGCAAACAACAGGAATGTAACATTCACGAGTCATAAATATTAATAAAATCATGGGAACATCTAACAATAATATTAAGATTAGCAAGGTAGTTGAGTTTCGAACGTCTTTCCTGTACGTCACATACATTTTTTACTGTTATTTTGCAATAAAGAAATCGAAGTAAATCAAACCAAATTTTCACTTAAATACCATTACAAGCCGTTTTATAACTTTCTTCCTTTCTTTGAGAATGTTTCTTCTTTTGGAGTTCGAAAATTAAAATCTCTGCACTCTTTTAAAAGGTAAATCTGCAACAGAGAGGAAGCAGTTATACGGATTATTTATAGCAAAAGTAGAATGTAAATCGTGTTAACAAATCGTCAGCCCGATATTTTTGAGATCCTTGGTTTATGTGGCAAGGGCAATCGATGGAATAACGTGATTGTGTCGCCTGCATCATTCATGGGCATTTGTTTCATTCGCAAAAGGTTTCGCCTTTTGATATTTCATTCGCTGGGCTCGTGATTTATGTCACATAGTTGTTTTTCGTTTATATATCATTTTGATATCTGCAACGAGCAGCCTTCCTCGTGGTATTTCGCTCCACACGCAATAGAGTTATCGTGAAATAATTTAAGAATTATTCCTTCCCAATAATTTGCAAAAACAAAAACCTCACAAATTCATACACCTGATTGAAAAACGTTGTTTTTATCATGAAAATAACTTAATCGTCTTTGAAAATTGAGGATAATTGATTAGAGGGGGTTTCAAATGCGCGTTACAGGGGGGAGAGGGGGTATTCAAAATACTCCAAATTTGCGTTCCATAATTTATATACGGTCCTTAAAAGAAATGCCCCTATTCTTGACTCATTTTCAATCATAATTATCATAATTGTGGCATCTGTCTGCATTTAAAGTTGGCTAATATTGGGACACCGACTGGTGCCTGAAGCACCTTAGCTGAAGTCGGATACGATGCGCAAGAGCATCCGCTACCGACCCTGGGGCACTGCGCCGCCGCGTCGCGCGGTGGGCTCACTTGCGGTCGGCGGCCGCGAGACGGCGCTGCGCTCAGCGGCAGGGCCCTATAACTCCCATATAACGGGGTGGGAACCATTACAGTGGCGCGCTCTAGAACAGCACCTTCTTACACGAACTAAAATACGAATTGCTACCAACGTTATTTAAAACGTGCGTGGGTTCTAGGGACGCAAACACACGCGATTGATACAAAAGATCGCGCCGCTGTTCGCGTTACCTTTTCTTTCATGCGTGTATTATTATGAATAAATGTGTTTTAGAAGATAAACGCACAGTCTTTCACTTCTTTTGTAATTTATTTCAGAAATCGCTCATAATCAAAGTGTATTCGTATTCTTGACCAATTTTTATATGGGAAAGTTGGCGAGCCTTACCAGTAGCTGTATCTGGCGACACTAGCGCATCCTATAGTAGCAACCTCAAGCTTTGCCCCCAATTTTAATGGAGAGTTGCCGGGCCCTGCTCAGCGGTCTGCTCGCTGCCTGCGCTCTCCGTGACGGCGCCAGCGCAGCGGCTCAGTCGAAAGCAGCTCCTCATCCCGCGCTCCGGAAGAGCAGCGCACCGGCGGCGGCGGCGGCGGCGGCGGCGGCGGCGCAAGCGGTAAGTTCGCGCGAGCGCCAGTACGTCTTCACATGCGTCGGCCGATCGGTTGATTGATTATTTCGCGTTTCCAGGCTGCCAAGGTCATTTGGTCCGTGTACTCCCGATTTATTTCACGTGGCGCCTCAAGGTCAGGAGATGGACGAAGAGTGCCGATTACCAACAGATTATCAACCACCCGATTACCATTAAAATTTAGGACACTGCAATTAGGTCAAATCTCTCCATTATACAGAGATTTCAATCAAAATAGCTTAGGATTGTTGCTGCAGCACCTTGGTATATCTCAAACAGAATACTGCCCGGAGACTAAAGTACCGACATCCTTTGAATCAAAAACAGCTGCTCAAGCTACTGGACATTCGACTACTGGACTTCAACGACTGGACATTCGCCCTAGTCCTTCAGCCATTAATCTATTAGATAATAAGAAACCAACCGATAGTGAAGAAATCAACGGAGACTTCAAACCTTACAACCCATTACAGATTTTTGTATTAGTCAGACTACAGTCACTTGTATTCCTCAACTTGGACTCCTAACCAAAAGTAATAAAATGGCTTTTGGTTCTAGACATAAGAAGGCGGTGAAATGTACCACTGGAATACTTTTACCCACAAGCTGTCATTGTCATTGGCAACTATCAGTGTTAATATATTTACTAATTATTTTAATGTAAAATAGATGGTAAATTTACATTGTTTATAATATAGAAAATAAAAATATGAGGTTGAATTAGCAGGAACCATGGTATGACTATGTGAAAGTGGGAACATGGAAATTATTGTGATTCTATTGTGTCTTTCACAGATCTCAAGTGAAATGATACATGTTTGTTATAGAAAATCGCAGAGCTGTAAGGAAATATGGTCGCCAAAACCATTGTTGGCTTGTCTAGTAAAAAAAGGCATTATTGACTTACACAAATTACTTCACATGTTAATTTATTTGTCACTAAAACATTAATAACTGGTAGCATAGTCATCTAATCTTACCTTTAAATATGTTGATAACAGACCCATAAATACAGTCACATAAATATGAAAATTGATGAAGAACAATATATTGACAATATTTCGCTTGCGATGCAAATGTTGTGGGATATGACGTTCAAATACTGATGAGAACACGCATCTCCTGTCTTCATATGTGTACATGAATGTGCATCGCCATTTTGATTTGTTATTAACACTGATTCTAAAGTTCAGAATCTAAAACAATTTGATTTGTTATAAATAACAGTTTTACATTATACATTGAACAGAGATGATATAGGAAACACTTCTTTTAGTGTATATATATATATATATATATATATATATATATATATATATATATATAATTTATACTAAATACAGAGTGTAATTAATCATTAATAAGTATTAAGGACGTATAATGATTATGACTTTATGATGTGATTGAACATTACAGTAATTACATAACACGGGGTTGATCATTACATTAACATCGTAAAGTACACCAAAAACAGAATTTTGTGTCGCAATATCGTGAACAATGACGTCGCAAGTTTGTAATTATTAGAAATTTAATTACGGATATTTTTAGCAATAATCTGTACATTTTTATAGAAAATACGAATATAAACGGTTTTTGTATATTTTTAATACAATTCCATTCTATACAAATTATTTAAAATATCTGAAAGATTGAAATTCGAAAGAAACAACCCAAATATATATCATTTACATTAAAGACACTACATAAAAGTAAGGTAAAAGTTGAAATCAATTATCTAGAATACAGGGGTTCGAAGAGAGAATACTGAAGTCGAATCAACAGCAGAGGTTATAAGCAACTCTAATTGACATTGAAGGCTAACAATCTTGTCTTATCCGAAGGATGCAGCCAAAAGACTGGTCCCCATAATTCCACATGTTGATCTCTCCAGGTTAAAATACAACTGGACCTCGGAGAGAGAAATGTGTTGCATGTCAAGTCGTGGTCCATACGTGAATAATAATAATAATAATAATAATAATAATAATAATAAAAGCAATAATAATAATAACATACGCGTAGAAACCAACCAGAAAACATAACAAATAAGGAATGTATTAAGGTTTAATTAAATCTCAAATGCCTATTTTACATTTATTACCTTGAGTTGAGAATGGGTAGTTTGTTAAAACGGAATTTAAATGCTTAGCGTTAAAATGTCACCTAGAATTATATTAGAGACATTCCTCTAGGATGTGATCGATATTCAGCATTTTGTGGCAACAAACATACAAGGAGTTTGGTTTTCATTTAGTATGTAACTATGGGAGAACTCAGTGTGGTCTGATCGAAGGAATGACCTGTCCCTGACGGCAAAACTTGCATAGGTTTAATGGAAAATAATTCGTTGATTTCTTTGTGGATGTTATTTGTTTTCAATCGGTCTATTGAATTGATCATCTCCTCTTCATTATTTGACAAATGTGCTTCAGATGGTCCTCAGTTGAATAAAACATTTCACTATTTGTCTTATCTTGTAGATCAATGTTTCACGTAGGTGGTGTGGATTTGCTGATCGCGGATCTGGTTTTTATTTCGCTAGTAATGTGAATGATCACAAGCTCATTACCTGCGTCAGTGGTCTGTTTGCAAACTTCAAGGAGGTTGGTGTGGATTAATGGCACGTTGGGAGGAACTTTAATGACGTTTGGTTCATATGTGAATAGAATAATGGATTTTTCGTTACGATTGGATTTAACAAGGTTAATTGCTATTGAAAATGCGTAATTGTAGGCACTGTTTTTGCAGTTAAAATGTTGAACGTAATAGGCCTGCAAAGGAGATTTCCTGAATAAACCTCGTAGTACAAGGTTCTCATTAGAAACTGTCAGGCTATATTATCTGGTAGTAATATCTGGGAAGAAACTGATATCGTTGGGGTGATCATTGGGAACGATATCAAGAGTTAGATTCGACGTGATCCATGGGGGAATTTCTATCTTCTGTGTGTTGCCAATGAAACACGTCAGATTTTAAAGTCCCTGATGATGTCCCTAGTATTTTCGAAGAAAGTTCTTTCTTGTGATTTCAGATCGCTACAATAACTTTTAATTAATGGGTTAATATCATCAAGAGTGGTAGTGATACTGGACGACAAGGCTTTGCTGAAATACTTGGTCAAGTAATTCTAATCCCTACGAAATTAAAGATTTGATTCCAAAGCTTATATTCATAAAAGAAAACTACTATACGGAATTATATCGCATCGTAATTAAAGGTTTGAAAAACAGAGTGGAATATAGAAATTATTCAAACAGATCTTGTAAAGAGTTGTAATACTCATATTTGTAAATAACTTTGAATTAATCTCTGAAGAGGAATGCCATAACATTTTAGATTATGACTGGAGAACGAGACCAACAAGAAGACTAAAAGTGAAATATTTAATGAAATTGTTTGAAGGAAGAACACTCACGCTCTTTTTTAGAACCACTGCCCATCTCAAACCCTCAAAAATTGTTGATTCACTGCAGGTCTTGGAGCGTGTCGCTTGTTTTCTTTCATAAAGAGCGCCCTCTGGCTCTCGCACCTCCGCTGGCGCAATCTGTAACCAAGCATTGTTATTGCCATGTAACTAATATTATCCAGGATTTTCAGCTGTCGCAGCCCTTACCCTTGTGTATTTCACGGTGATTTATCGCTTTAATTTCCATTTTTAAAGGGCAACGCGCCATTAAAACAGGCGGAAAAATCGACGCTTCCGTGCCTGCGAAATCCAGTCAGCACAATATGTCTGATAGCGCTGTAGCACCACTTCCCATCACTCGTTATTAAATCATAATTGTGAAACGAACGACGGAAAAACTTGGGAGTATCACGAAAGCGAGAGAATCAGACTCAGAAAAACGGACAGCGTTGGAATACACAGTAAGGTTGACTTTAGTAATATAGCTTCTGAATGAAACGAAAAAAAGCAAAAGAAATTTGACGGAGAGGTCGTCACAGTACATGCAAAATGTCAACAGCTACTCCATATTCACACACGAGTTTTCGAGATTTATCGAACTTTGTATCACGGCCTGTGATTTCTCGAGGTTTTTTCACGCGCATTATGATCGTTGGCGTTCAAATTACACCGTGACATTTTTTTCGATTAAAGAATAATTTGATTTTTTCTGCTGTTCAGCGACAAATCGCTTCTGCCTCTGTAATCGGGTTCTGATTTTTTAGCCTTTCGCTTTGTTTCATTGACTGGGTATGCAAACATTGATATCAAATTACGACCTGTGCATAGTTCGTTGTTCCGGTTATGCATAAAAATCAAGGAGCGATTGCTTGTGTTTCTGTGGTAGGGAGTTCGGCGGTTTTCAGCCTGCACAGTATTTACATTTCGTTAGTTCCTAGGCCGGATAAAAATACATCAAAGCGTTCCCTCTGCTTTTTCTGTTTCCCGTAATATTTTTAGACAAATTTAATGGTTCAACGGACACGTTTCCAATAATACTTGTTTAGTTATCTTTAACACGATTTCCAACAAAATATCTGAGAGTGTATTAAGAGACGTGAAAATAAATACGTTCAAAGTAATCAAAGTAAAAACAAATTAAGTCATAAAACGTGATAAGAATACGAAATGAATTGAGAATCGTACGTTTTGTCTTCTGTGAGTTGATTGGTCAATTGGGTTTATAGATATAATCATGTAAAATCAACTGTCACTGCGGAATTAAAATTTTTTCCAAAATAGTTTGATTTTACGAGGTGTAACTCCAATACTAATTATTTTATTTACTTCAGTATTTGTTAATAAGACTATTATTAGAAGGCCGAAGTTTTATGAGACAATAGAATGCAGATTATTTCATTCAAGTACATTGGGAAAGATAGTAAATTTAGTAAGTAAGCATTCTGAAAATCGTTGGCTAATTTATGCTATTTTTTATTCCAGTGCTCACGCTTAGAGAAAGTTCATTTTTTCTTGTCATCAAATGCCAATAAATATGCCAAAAATATAAAATGTAAACTATATAATCGATATAATCGCTGAATGTGATAGGCAACAATACTTGCTTAAGTTGTGTCATATGCCTAGTCAATAACTGTTTTACAATAAATGTAGTACATATAAAACATATAATAGTGCAATATGTAATAAAATTATGTAAGACGTGGAGTAATCCCTCAAAAATGACAGAACAAAATGAGGCGAGAGTTATGGTTCAAATACAACATTAACAAAATGCTGTGGGTGAGGTTCGTGCACTATTTCTTGTATTATAAATTTACCTTAACACATTGCTCTGAAAACATTAACAAAAACATTTTTTAGACATTGTGGAGAAAGATACGTAAAGTTGATCATGAGAAAAGTAGTATTCTTTTAAAAATATCTCGAAATATTGACTAAGGAAATAAAAACGCAAGATACTAACCAATCGCAATAAATTTAAGAAAGACTATCTGGCTGCATTTTGCAAATTCTCCAATCCCTAAACTCACTTCTATTAGCCTATCCCTAACCCCAAACTCACTCCAAATACAACGCGCCACTAAAAGTGTCATCACACGTTATTCCAATAGCAACATATTCTGGGAGTCGCGGGTTCAGATTTGTCGGTTTTTAACTGTCTATTGCTTAAGGAGGCACACCATTCTAATAACATATTGAACACATATTCTTCAACTGTAAGATGCAATATGAAAAAAATCAGGTTTTCATGTTGCTCTATTTACACGTTTTGTTAAAATTGCGAAGATTCAGGAAATTCTGTTATAGTTTACAACTGGGTTCACCAACTACAATCCACATGACACAACTTACATAATATCAAGTATTTTAAATAGGTAACAAGTATAAAGAACCACCCTTTCAATTTTGTAGCGTTAAAATTCAGAGACCACATGTAAGTTTGAAATATTTACTGCATCATAGCTGTCAGAAAATATAATTAATTTATTACGGTATAACAGTTTTATATTGCCGCTCGATTTGATTTTACATGATGGAACAACAATACATCCCAATCTCTCACCATCCCTTCCATGCTCTTTTCCGTTCTCTCTCCGCTCTCTAACCTTTTTTCCCACCACTCTCAGTCATGTTTACAATAAATGCGTTTCACGTGTATACAAACGGCATTACAAGAGACGTAAAACTGAAGTTTCTTATATGTAAACAATATTTTAACACTCACTGACTGCACAAGGAAAAACGTATAAAATAAAATAATATTCTTTATGAAACATTAGGTTGGTGCGTAAGACACAATAGTAGTAAACGCTTGGTGTTTGCAATTAAAGAAATACACGATTCTAGTTTGAAGTACATTTTCATCCGGATAGGAAATTTCTTGAAGGTTTTTGAATAGATAACAGAAAAGGTCAAAATCTTAAGCGCAAGATCTGGTGAATAAAGTGGGTGTGGAATGATATTACAACCCAATTCTTTCAATAGTTTCTTTTATCAGAGTGCGGGAGGGGGTGTTATCGAGCTGTAGCATCACTTCAAGCCGCCTTCTTGATTGATTTCCTTGGACTGCGTCTGAAAAGCGTCTGAGTTGTTGGCAATACATGCCGACAATAAGGATACTTCACGGAAGCAATTCGAAAACTCTATACCAGCTTTCTCGCATTAGAAGCATAACAAAATATTATGGCTGTACATTGGCCTTTGGGAAGTTTCTTTCTTGTTACAGATGAGCCATTTCTTTGTTTTTCTTAACTTAGGTATCTTGGTCTTTGATGAAATACGCAAATTGTGTGCCTGCAATTACAGGTATCAACAGCAACTAACAGGAAAAATCGACCAAATATGCACATATGTGCATTAACATTAATCTACTTCGCATCCAAATAAATATTCAAAATCATAGAAATCTGCTCCGTACATACCGGAGACTGAGAGATTTACCTCTGTGAAATCTGTTCTAAAAAAGGTAGATTTTTAAATAAGACAATGTTCAGGTTTCTTACGTTATGCGTAGTTTTTACGTAATTTTTGTTTGAACTAAAGGAACCCTACAATTTGTTTTAAAGAAATTACTTCAAAATTGTTCTTCATTTTTTTTCTCGAATAGAGCAAGGAACGCTTAAAATGGCTGTCCTTTGACCTCAATTTCCAAGAAACTTTAGGAATCGCTGACGTGTAACACTTGGATGAGACTGTTGCACGCTGCAGTGATTGTTGTGCAGTGCAGTCTAGTCGTAGATACCGCCATTTGGTTCGATGGCTTGTACTGTGTCTTGCTTAGTTGAATGGGTGAAAACCAGAAAGGTATAAGTGACATTTTATAAATTCTGAGAGAACCATGTGTGTTTTAGACTATATTTTAGTCGCAATGTATTTTTGTGATTTTAATGAACAATTTAAATACCGTGGTTTTAATGATCAAACAAAGCACCACATCTTCACTGTAATATTGACTTACGAAAACAAATTTTTCTGAATTTATAAAGTGTCACGTTCTGGTTTTCTCCCATTCATTTAAGCAAGGTTATATGCACCTTAAGCCAGATTAGACGTAATACAAGCGATCGTACCAACTGGTGATATCTACGATTAGACTGCACTGCACAACAACCACTGGAGCGTGCAACATTCTCATCGAAGTGATACATGTCTGCGATTCCCAAAGTTTCCCAGAAATTAAGGTTTAAGGTCATGAAACGGGGTCAATGACACTTTTCAGTCCTAGATTTCACCAATATTGTAGGGGTAAATACTAATATTACTAAAAATATATCTATTCATAAAAATTATTTAATAAAATTGAATAAAATAGAATAAAAAATATTATGTGAAAACAGCAAAATATGTAAAATATGAAATATAGCACTAAATATGCAAGAATATGTAGCGAAGAAATTGGATATTGCATTAGAAAAATGACGATTCTTCAAGATTACAATTTTGAGTACGGTAAGTGGAAAGACAAAAAATGTAATTACATATACTAAATACGGTCTCTATTTATTTATTTATTTATTTATTTGTTTATTTGATTATTTGTTTATTTGTTTATTTGTTTATTTGTTTATTTGTTTATTTGTTTATTTGTTTATTTGTTTATTTGTTTATTTGTTTATTTACGTCAAAATCAGTTTAAAACTGTATGTGACGTGCAATGGAGAGAAGTTAATTGAAGTTACACATATGTTCAGAAGCAAAACAACGGGCTATCTCAGCATTTTCTCAAGGATCAGGGAAACTGATAATTGATAACAGTTGCTGCCGCCCGTGATCCCCGCGTGTACAGAGCGACCGCCGCTCCCTTCCCAAAGTGCATCCGATTGATTGATTAGCTATTCGGGGCGCGCCAACAGCTAAGGTAATTAGTCCCGTAAGCGTAGTGCGTGTTTTGTCGAAGGAGGTGGAGGTTAACTTCCCCCTCTGGATGGCGAGATCCGGCGCCGACTTACCCTCGGCTTGCGAGGTTTTACCCAACCAGGTATCTCACACAAGCGAAGCACCGTCCCAGCTGGGCCAAGTTCTAAACACCCAACTGATCTCACGACAATTATGGTAATGTAGTGCGTGTAAGTGAGTGTGTGTGTGTGTGTAAGCAGAATGAATAGAACAAGGAAGAACAAAGAAATCGCGCACAGTCCGTGGCCCGTTTGTTAATGTTGATCGTAGAAACTACTGATCAGGTCATCCGTCCGTTAGAATTCTCCTCCAGTTATCAATTGAATTTGACGCAGCTAATGTCGACAACCTGGCTCCATGTCGGAACTCGAACCCTAGGACTTCTTGATTAGAGGCACGGCAGTGACATCAGTTGATGCCCTGAGCCACTCACGCCTGTAACAACGTGCATCCCAGACGGGCTGACCCGAGCCAAGCCGCTGCATGCGAGAGCGGAACCCTGAGTACTTGCGCTGCGTTCGCGCCGTGATATGCCAAGCCTAGTGACGTCACCGTCGCGCCATTGAGCGCCAGACAGCTCTAGCCGACGCGCCCCATTCATTTGTCATCTGATATCACGTTCACCTGCCGGAGAACTGGAAGCCATCTGCCGACGGTCACTTTTGCAGAGAAAATATTGTAGCGATACCCGCAGTAAGATAAAAGAAAATTTCATCAGCTAATAATCCCATACTCCCATATCCAAGAGGATAAAATGCGAACTATTTCTGTTCGTACGTAAAACAATAATTCACTTCTGGAGAATTAATGTCAAGACAAAAAGGAGGGATTTAAAGCTGAATAAATTTAATTGTAAGCCAGTTGGCTGCACTCTGTTAAACAAATGTGCTGCGTTATTCATTCAAAGTGAAATTAAATTCAGATATTCATGCTAGTGTGATCGACCCAGAGTAGCACAACCCTGCAGGAAGTTTCTGCATTAACCGCGTGCGAGATCTATTCAGATGTCCTTAACCGGAAATCGGTAACCAGTCGCGAGGTAGGTACTTAACCACTATGATATTTCACGGCGCTCATCTCCGACTACCTGGCGCCCTACAAAAGCATGTGTGGTCCATAAGTTTACCGAGGGTCATCACAATATTATTTCATTTCGATGTTCAAATTTACTACGGATATTTGAAAATTACATTTTAATATATAAAGTGTATTTGAGAATAATTTCTTAATATTGTTTTATTAGTGTTACAATTTTGATATTCATGTAATGTCTTTTTTTTCTTTTTAGGCGTTTGATATTTCCCAAGAAAGAAAGTATCTGGATACAAAACCGCTTCTTTCATTCGTAGATTTGATTCCTAACTAAACCAATTAACCTAACTAAACCAAGAAAATTAACCAATTTTATAATATTTATATTATAAAATATATTATAAAACGGTTTCCTTTGAGTTTTCAGTTGCTTGTTACATATTGATTTCCTTGGAAAGTGACGTAGACGATGGACGGATGTGCCCCGCAATTTTGCTAAAACATTTAACCAGCGATACAAGTAGTGTTTTACGTAAATGTAAGTTTACACGTTATCCCTCATGTAGCCTTAACATGGCCACGTTGCGCAGTAACATGCAATTACTGCCATTAATTTTACTTCAGTTAAAAGATGACAGGACATAACCTCTACTTCAGCAATTATGACCCGCTTTGTTCCTCATGATGTGCGTGGGTTGTGAATCAATGCTCCGCCATCAAAGCTGGAACGTGCAATTACTAAATGCAGGTTCATGCTGTTCTGTGGCATCACCCTCACCACCTTAACAAAACGACATTAAATTTCATACAAAAGATGTTTGGCTTCCTGTCGATCTCCTCTTAACACGCACGAGTTAAATCCAGCAGCAGGTAGCAAGATGAAACTGTCAAGCAATGGAACAATAATCATAAAGAATTATTGATTCCTTCGTGATTTAAACAAAGTGTGTTCCTTAATTTGTATGGGGAATGTCAGCAATTCAAAGTGTTTTTACAAGAACGTTAATTACTATTAAGATTACTATAAACAGATGGATATTGGCTTGACTTATGTAATAATATATGTGCTATTTTTTAATTTTACATATTTTTATTTAATCATCAATATTTAAATATGAATTACGATTTAAAAAGTAATTATCGAGCGAACCTTCCCCCCCCCACTTCCATACCATCATCGGAACACTGTACGTCCGCCGCCGCGTCGGGTACTTCCCTTGCTCCGTGGTTCGGCTCGGAACAGGAGAGCAGATTTCTGTGACGTCATAGAACATTGAGTTGGAAAGCACTGGCCTAGCACGTTCCTTCAGAGCATCTAAAATTAAATTCCTATTTCTTTCAAAAGTTTTCAAATGGACCTGTCATTTTATATGCTTTGCCAAATTTCAGTGTTTTTGACCAAGCTATATGCAACATATCGGCAAATACTTTTCCGTTCCACGCATTGCTTTTATTGCTAAACATCAGCATGTCTAATACAATTTCTGCACAGACGGAGAGTAACGCAAGCACGGAAATTCCTTAAACCGTAACCATTTGAATCCAAAGTTGTAGTTTTTCCTTAATGCTTCGAACTTCATATTCAGGTAGGTCACATACATGTTAAAACGTCCTTCTTACCTTATAATTTCTAATGTGAAGTTACGTTCCTAATACAATACATAGTATGTCATGAAGGGGATTGGTTCCTGAAACACCACAGCACTAGTAAAGAAGCGCGATACGTACAAATTTCATTCTGTAAGAATAATCATATTTCGTTGACCTCTGCTTCTCCAGCACGATAGCAGATGTGTGGAGTCCACGTTCTTATTGCAGTTCATGTCAGAATTCCCATAGTCACCGCCAAGGCAGCCCACGCCCTGGAGGTTGAGACCAATTGAAAGTGGTACTTAAACGGCTGGCGAGGCCACGACGTGGCCAGTTCTAATCTGGCGCCTTCGTGAGTTTTAACTCCTCAATAGACATCCGCGCACATGCCACTCAAAAATACAATGGAGTTTCTATTAGAACCAGCATGCTTGTAGTACATAAGAAAAATAAATTCACAAATAGGACTTTTATATAAGTAATTGGTGTAGTGTCAGTTCACTTGCATTCCCTGAATAGCGACCTCGAGTTCCTACACCTCCAGGAAAGGCCATGAAGGGTAGTATGAGATTGATAGGTCACCGTTAGTTATTTAGTGAGCCTTTCAAGTCACAAACACACACGGAAATTCCCTGCCAGGAGCCAACATTCGTAACTTCTTAACATCATTAACATGTAATTTACGGAGTACAATTTAAATTAAAAACAATCTCACGAAAACAAGAGGTAGGATTTCTTTTAAGGCACATATCCATTAGAATATTCTTAACGGCAACACGGATATTTGTGAAAGTACATAATGTTTGTTTTTTCTTACCTGTTTGAGTCACTCTACTGAAGTGCTTCTACCTGTTTAGTATATTTTTCCTTCAAGTTTCAATGAAGAAAACGGAATACGGCGCAAGGCACTTAGCGAAAAGGCGCATACAAACTGCCCTTTCGCCCGTGATGACCCGCTAGCGAAGGCCCCAACTCTCCCATAAGTATTCAAGGTAGGGACTGTCATAACAAGTGCTTTGGGTGCTTTGGTGTGCAAGGTGCTTTGAGTGCGACAAGCAACTACATATGATCCCCAAATATGACGTTTAGGTACCATGAATAAGTACGGAATAAGTTGGGCATACGCATAGACCGTTTTTTACGAATAAACAATTCCAATAATAGAAAGTAAGGGTCACTAAGAGCTTACTGTAAAGATATATCAATAATCATTACATTTTGATGGGACATGGTCCCTGTAAACCTTTGCAGTGATGTGAAGTTCTCCACTTGGTGACTGGCACGCTTTGTGACACCCTGACATGCCACGAGCTTCTCAGTGCAACTAGCGTCGGGAAATTAAACTATTTGTGGTAACCCGTCCTCTTCTAACTTGGAAGAATCGCATGTAAAAAAGGGTATTACAGAAAATCAAAAGAAAAAATATAATTCGAAAATAATAATAAACGTTCTTAAATTTAATTATATAAATCCTAATTGTATTCCATGTGTCGTAATGCGAAAATGCGTTCAGGGAAACTTAGACTACCTACTTCTGTCTTGTGGCGAGGTGATCAACTGCATCGAGGAGTGATTTCGCCCTGCTACTTGTGCCAAGGATTCCCGCAGATGGCATCGATTTTGACATGACTGCTAGGGTCAGCCGCCCAAGCGAACGCGTCACAGGTAAACTGCACACTAATCTCTTTGCAAAGAGAATAACGATTTCGCCTCGTCTCCGATTCTGTTTCTCACTTGTAGAATATAGAAAGGCAAATAGTTTTAAGACATTGTCGCTTCAAAATTTAGTATTTGAATCCATGTTTCAGAATTAGTGGGTTCGAAAGTTTTACTCTTAATTTTAATCGTTGCGACAATAATCTAACAGCAAGGTACGCCAACTCACCGACATGAATTTCAATCGAGACATCCAAACTAAACTTGAACACACTATAGGCACTCTCCCTCACCCCACATTTGTTCCCGCGATCAGCGGACGCGCGCGTTCTTTCCGCGGGCCGCCGCTATCGGCGCTAGCGTCGCCGCTGCGGGCCCGCTCGCGTGCGCGCATCCGCCGGCAGCTGTTAGCGCGCGGGGGGCGGGGGCGGGGGCACGTAATCGCATCCGCGCGTAAACAAGATAGTTACCGCGCCGGACACTTGGAGCGCGGGCGGGCGCGACTCTCCCCCGGTCCCCACCGCCCCGGTTGATTTAATTACACGCGATGTGGCAGTTTAATTGGTCAATATAATATTGTGGTGGGCTAATTAAGTCGCTAACGCAATTACACGCCTCGGCCGCGTGCGTGTGGGTGTGGGCGGGTCGGGAGGGGAGCGTTGCGCGAGGGAAACGTGTGGGGAGAGTGGGGGTCAGTGGGGGCGTGAGAGGGCAGCCCATCCGCCCATCGGCGCAAGGCAGGCTGCACGCCGCCCGTTTGATTTATCGCCGCTGTTCATGCGTTTCGACATTTATATTTTTCACCCAACGCCAGCGGACCTTGGCGCGGACGGTATATTTTTTGTGTCTGTCTGCAGCGGGGGTGGTGGTGACGGCAGGGCTGGTGGATGTGGAGATGGAGCCGGGGGAATGGCGGGGGCGGGTGGTGTGACGGGTGCGGCGGAGACGGACTGGTCGTGGTAGGAGGTCGAGGCCGGCGGAGTGGGGTGGTGGGAGTAACGAAGTAAACGGAGCTCTGAAAAACAGAGGAGGTAGATCGACAGGGGCACATTTGAGAAGGTTCAAGCAGCGACGGAAACAACATGGTGAATGGTAATTGAGATGGCAATGTGGGTGGAGTGATAGTGGCAGTAAAGATCGGGAGCGACAAGCACGGTGTCATTGACAATGACAGTGATAATGACGGTGACGGTGAATGTGACGGTAACGGTGTCTGAGACAGTGACGTCGCCGGTGACGGTCACGGTCACCGTGGTAGTGATGGGACGACGACGGTGACAGTAATAATAGAGGTAGTGACAGGTGGGGCCAATACAGAGGTGATAGTGGTAGTAGTAGTGGTGGTGACTGCAGGGGCGCCTGGACAAGGGGATGAGACTGGCGAGGCGCGGCTTGCAACAGGCGTCGCCGAGAGACAAGAAGCGGCGCAACAGAGGCGGCGGTAGCGGCCGGGAGGCCAAGTGTGGTGGCAACAAGAGCCCCAACACAGATGGACTACGCGACAAGGAGTCGATAGCGGTAGCGGCAACAAGGAACGGCAGACGGCGGAGGCGTAGCGGAGGCGGTGTGGTTGTCATTGACGCTGGTGGCGTGACTAGCGATGCCGCAGCTACGTCGGTGTCGGTGTCGGTGTCGGTGTCGGAAACTTTAGCGTTGGTTACGGAGGCGGCGGCGGAGCTGGCGTCGGTGGCGACGGCGGCAGCGCCGCCAACGGACAATTACAGGCCCTCGCCCCAGCGCATCAATAACGGCGCGGAAGTGCACTTGTCTCGCTGCTATCGTGACGTTATCTGCCGCGAACAAGCCCCTCGCGAAGGGCGGCGCGCGGCGGCGGAGATTATGGTTTTCAAGCGAACGCTCCCCGCCGCCGCCTCTCCCTTGCCCCAGCGCCTCGAATACCTTCTTCACAGCCCCGGCGCCGTCACCGCATCCACCCTCCCCACCGACGCGATCTATGCCCTGCACTGCCCCCGCTCCGCCCTCGCCTCCCCCACGATCGCCTCCACCGCCCTCTCCTCCACCGCCCTCGCCTCCGCCACCCTCACCTCCACCGCCCTCGCCTCTACCGCCCTCTCCACAACCGTCCGGGTCTCCACTGCCCGGGCCTCTACCGCCCTTACCTCAGCCGACTCTACCTCTACAACCGCCACTACTGGACACCGGTGTCACGAACGCCTGCACCGCGGCCATTGCCCCATTGACCGCACCGCCCCCACCGCCCCCTCCGTCTCACCGTTCCTACAGCTCCTACGGCCTCCACTACTCCTGGACTGTCACCGCCATCGCCACCACCGTACTTGCTGCTGGCTCCGCATTCGTTTCCTCCACCTTCGTCGCCTCCTCCACCCGCACCTCCTCCACTTCCTCCGCCTCCACCACCTCCTCCTCCTTTACTCTTCAACCTCCCCACCACCTTCTTCTCCTCTTCCGCAGCCTCCACCATCTCTCTTCTACCTATTCCGAGTTCATTTTTAATTCCTTCGGAGCTTCGAGAAACGTACAGGGAGTCAACAAAAAATTTGATTCACATTGCTTAAATTAAATAATACATAATTTATCAGTATTGGGTGATGGTCAAACATATCTGAGCGGATCTTTTGCAGATGATCGGTTGTGAATCCAGCCGTATGTGGTCGGCTATGTGATCATACATCACGTAGTCCGGATCTAGCCCCCGACCATTTTTTTCTTTTCTTACACCTCAAGAAATCCATGTCCAGTGAGGCATAGTTGCAGGTAGCTGTCAAACACTGTACCCAGGTTGGTGACTTGTACGACACTGCGATACGAATGTTGATTCCACGGTATGACAAATGACACCGTTCCGGTTCTGATTACGTGAGAAATAAAGCAACACGTAGAGTATTTGTTAAAAAAAGGTTTGTCAAAGAAATGGGGTTCTCTTTCTCTTAAAGACCTAGGAAAACTTGCAGTCTGGAGAAGGTATGTGGCAACGAAACAATATTACTGCTCTACGAAATTACTTCTCAACTGCACTATTACATTGATGGTTGAACTGACAATTTCTGATTGCTGCGCACCACACCACAATCCTTCCGTGTCAAGATATTGTGTTAACTGCATTAAGAAAGGTGATTAAACATTGTTTAGCTACTTATTCACCTAAAATCTAAATCATCTAAACTCACGGATTGTAACAACCACAACAACGCACGAAGAACCCATTTGAATAGGATATTTCACTGTTAATACATTTAAGTTTGCATCAACTACGTTAATATGAATAAATTGTGTGTATCAGCAGTATGTTTCAGTGCGTAGGAATCGATAAGAACCTACAAATAGAGATAAATTAGTACTTTAATCTGTTGAATGCTATCGAATTGTGATACATGCCACGGTAGAAGCAAATAGTGTCATAATTCTTAAGCAGTTCAGTCACGGTAAATTGAGCTAATGCAGATCGAAACGTAAGCTTCCGATTGGAGAAAGATCATTGCAATGTATACACAATAAAGTAAAATGTAAGTGTATTTACTTAAAAAATATAAAAGAGACTAAATATCACTGCTATATTTTAATTAATATAATTGTTTGAATAATACCAATAATTATATTAGTTTTTAATAATTTGGTTAATTCTAAATAAATTTTTCCCAAACAAACATGCAAGAAATCAAGAAAGTGGAAGTCAAACACACTGCGCTTTTTATTCGAAGAACAATTACACTACCTTAGCTAAATATTAAGACAAAAAATAGCATTATCTTCTCCTGTGCTGATCCTAAATGGTTCACAAGGGAGAACGACTAACATAAAAACTATATCGTATTACACGCATTGAAATGTGTAGATATTTATGACAAATCATACTTTGAAGATGAATTCCAAAGTTAATTACAATAAAAAATTGTCCAAGAAATAAACAAAAATGATTTATTGTGTTACATATTCCGTAAGAAACTTTATATTTCCCCATTGACTAAACAAAGTAATAGTATTCCGTGTTACGTGCAGAGTCAGAATCTGAATCTAAAATAATTTAAAGTTGAGAAGGTAAATTCATTTCGTGTGTTGATTGACGCGATGTATTAGCCACATTTATCTCTAAATCACACTTAAAATGTCGCCTAACTGAATTAAATTTAGTATTAAATCCCTAGTTTCTTCACAAACATTCATCAGTACTTACCCCTCTGGTAGAAAGAAAAAGGGTTAGGATTTTAACGGTGGATTATCTACCCTGCCAAGAACCAATATTTTATGTTCAAAATTCAAAAAATTATATTTTCACC
Source organism: Gryllus longicercus (assembly GCA_038098605.1). Taxonomy (NCBI): domain Eukaryota; kingdom Metazoa; phylum Arthropoda; class Insecta; order Orthoptera; family Gryllidae; genus Gryllus; species Gryllus longicercus. Next base: position 547,489 of record JAZDUA010000299.1, read on the forward strand.
GTTTGAGTAATATTAACAGGCATTAGTTTCACTTCAAAAACAATTTTGTTAATATTTACATAAAGTATTGAAAGATTAATGTCAATTGATTTAATTACCGACCGACCACAATTAATCATTTAAACAAATAAAACTGGACGGTCTGTGATTTCAAAATAACTGCCTTTTTATTATCTAATATCAATATTTACACGATATAAAAACCTTTTCAATTCTTTTACGATTATAGTCTGACTTCCTATCTATGTATCCATTTATCTGTCTATCTATTTATCTATCTATCAATTTGCTTGTCCGGGGGTTTCTCTGGAACGTCCAAACAGATTTCGGTGCAGTTTTCACTTATAAGAAGTATCTGTTGGGCATACCTGAGATTACTTTTCAAACTTTCATTTTCTTTTAAGCAAAGAATAAAGTTTGTTTATTAGTGTTTTAGACAAATCCATATAAAAATCTAAATTTAAACGTGCACACTTTTAGTATTCTTCGAACATTTTGAAAACGGCAAGTACATTGCGCAATTTGTGTTAAAGCTTCCTGTAAGCCCATAAAAATGCATACAAAGTATTTTGATGAATGTCGATTATGAATTTAGACATCGAGTGATAGAAAAAGAAGTTGTTACTACAAGTTTTTTGAGAGTATTTTAAGCTTCCCAAAGCATCAATGATTATAGCAACGATAATTGTAGCAAACATGTCAGGTCGGACCATGTGGACGCATAAGACAGGTTAAGGTGGGGCGGGGCAGTGTGAAGAGGGACAGGGTCGAGGCGAGGACAGGGAAGGGTGACACGGCTTGACCAGGAAGGTTTAGGGCAATACAGGTTAGGATGGGTAAGGGCGGAGCAGGCAGGATAAGACGGGGTTGTACACGTGAATTAATTCCTAGTCTTCTAATAGATGCTTTTGAAGAATTCATACCCGTTCAACGCAAGTAGTACTTAACCTTAGCTAATACTAAATAATAATACATGAGATGTAATAATTGTATATTGTTGCGAGTAAACAACAGAGATTTTTATTATAGTAAATAAAATAATTAAAAAACATTGGCTAGAGTAATAACGCATTTACAGGTATTTAAGCACAATATTTTCTTTCAGACATGGGGAGTATAAAGGAATCAATAGACCACCTTTCCTTGGTCGCAGTGTTATAGATAGTCATCTTTTAGAACTACCAAGAGTTTTAGCCTACTTTTGTTTTCAAGAGAAACATATGAAAATAGGAAACAATGAAAAATAATACTAGAAGATTTCGAGATTTGTATTTGAAGAGCACGAATAAATATGGCAACTTTGCAAAGAAAGAAGAACATGATTTGGCAGAAATAGAGGAAATAAAGTGCTTGTTGAACCTGTTGGAAGGAACGAAACAAAACTTTCAAGCGTGTAAAACGAGACAATTTTGAAAGAAAGAAGTGAGTTTTTTTCTTTCAGAAGTGAGTTTTTTTCTCTCAGAAGTGAGTTTTTTTCCTACTAGACTACATACACAAGGACAACCTTACATCATCATGAGGAAGAAATTGTGTTATGCTCCATACGCATATATAAAACTATCGGACACGGTTTTGGGCTTTGGGCACGGTATCGGGCAAAATATCAATCAGAAACACTTTTTTTCGCATTCCAGCATTATAAACGCCTTTTTTCGTAACAAGAAATTGTTCATAAAATGACAACGTATGGCATAGATTGTTTTTATTGCCTTTTATAGCACGAATAATTATGTCATCAAACAGTCAATAGCAGCGAGTCAATCGTAGGGAGATTACGGAAAACTGAACAGCCAACTACCATTTTTTTTTTGCACAAAAGTCAAGTACACGGAGAGACACGATTTGCACAGATGTCACAACAAAGTTGTTTACAAAAGTTGACTTTGTTTCTCTTATAAATTTATAATGCTGTTATACAAAAAAATAGCGAATGTAACTCGTTGACAGTTGCATTCGAACAATTTGAAAACTCGCTCCTAACGTCGCTTTTTTTCAAAAATTGTACTCTTGCAATAAAGCTTAACATTATTAACTAGTTGCATAAAGTACTATTTTTGTATTCCAGCATTATATATGTTCTCGCCATATTAATAAAGGCATATTATTATTATTATTATTATTATTATTATTATTATTATTATATTATTACTATAATTATAATTATTATTATAAAAGAGCCTTTTCTGTTGCAAGAAATCGTTCATAATAGGGCATTTACGGCACACATTATGACGTATTACATTTTTTGTCACGAATGATTGCATCATCACACATTTAACCAATCGTAGCGATAGAATCGGGGGGGGGGTAAAGCTAAACGGAACAGCCGACCACCGTTTACTCGCACGATGTCAAATACCCGAGTCCTCACAGGGAAGTTGTTTCACAAAATTAAGTTAGAATCTCTTATAAATGTATAATGCTGTTATACAAACAAATATAGTATGCAACTCGTTTATAATGTTGCTTTATTACATTCGTACAAATTTGAAAACTCGCTCCAAAAGTAGGTCGTTTTCAAAACAAGTGCTCATGCAATAAAGCTTAACATTATAAACTAATTGCATAAACTACTATTTTCATTCGTAAAAGGACGACACTATTTTTGGGAGCACAGCTGCTTCCGTTGGCAGCTTATTGATTCGGAGGCGCCCAGAGATTCCCTGGCGACCGGCGCGCGTACGACAAAGACGCACGTGGCGAGACGCGCGCCGCGAAGTGTGTTTAGTCATTGACTTCTGCAAAGTAAACAAGGCACTAACGTGGCATCAACCCACGTGCCTGTACCTGGCATCTTGTGAATGATCCCAAGAGTATAAACTTACAGTTTTCCCCGAATTTCAATTACGAAATAACGTAAGCAACTGGAATGAAAATGTATCTAGCAAAGACATTTCAAAATTCCAAACTTTCACCAGATCATTCACTGACGGAAACATTTCATTCGTAAACCGAAGGCATACTGTCAGTAAATTACTATTTAAGGAATTGATTTATTAGTTCCTTAATGTTACCGACCTCGTCGACTGCTATGGTCATTATTTGCGTAAGTGTAGGGCGGAAGTGACGTCACCCTTCTCACGAAGAAACGTGTGGTCCGGGAATGAAGTACAAGTGGGATGGAGGGGTTACCCACCTCCATGTCTCTTTGCCAGCGGGGCGTCGCCCAGCTTAGTCACGTTTTAAGGTAGCGAACGGCCTCCCGACGTGTGTGGAATGGAGTGCACGCAAGTGTAATTGTGTGTTTGTAAGAAGAAAGCAGGGAACAAGGATACAAAAAGAAGATCGTGCGCGGTCCGTGGACTGATTCGGTTCCGCTCCAATATTGACCGAGTACTTGTGGAAGAGAATACGAAAAACTATTGATCGGCCTCTAGATTTCTCCTCAACCAGATCGTAGTCGACGTCCACCCAGCTACGAAGCACGTGTCGAATTTCCTGTAACCTTCACACTCAAACCCTAGGACCTCCCTGTAGTGACAACTGTTGTATTGAGTTGAATTGAAATGTTGCCTTATTTTACATGGCGAGACTCAGGGTCTTCCGTCTGACCACGCAAATTTCGCTACTTCAACTCTCACTTCAACAACTAGCGGAGAAAGGAAGCATAACATGGACGACAAAACATACCATGTGGATTTAGATCAGAGACTTCATTTAGGCTTGAGGATCTTTTACAAGCATTAAATCTACCAATATGGGTCAGCCAACTTTACTTCCCCTCCGAAGAAACACGTACGAAGGAAAATCCAGGACTTCGATCGGGTTTGAACCCGCAAACTTGGGTTTAACGCTAACCGTTACAAAACTGAACGGTGCCAGTGAACCGCTCTATTTACGCATGTAAGAACCGTTTCCTTTGAGAACCGACATTCGAGTGGTGTCATTGGAGTCCGATCGGACGTGGATTCTTTCTCCCGTGCCGTAGCGAGCGCCAGTCGCAGCGAAGACCCAGCGTGTGAAGGGATTGGCGCGAGCGACGCGGGGAAATTGGCGCCGTACGGCGGGTGCTCGGCAGCTGGACGCCGCGCGAGCGGTGTAAAACGTTGGATTCCCTTCCGCGCCCGCCGCATCCGCTCCCCCCACGTCGCACCTGCCTCGCCCCCCTGTCGCGACATGGACAACAAAATATAAATGTGTTTCAAAGTTAAAACATCGATGTTAATAATAAATCAAACAAAAACCATCGATGTTTTTAAACGTTTAAAGTTGGTTTAGTGACATCTACACCGAAAAAAAAGAACCGTTGGAGTACACCAGATCCATGATACTGTAACAAGTTTCCTTGTCACAGTATCAAGGATCTGGCGTACTCCAACGGTTCTTTTTTCAATGTAACATTGAATTCAACAAACTTTCATTTGACAGTTGACGTGCATATTAATTTATAATTAAAATTTAACAGAAAACCAAGTTAGAAAGCCTCTTCGTGTGCAAACTACGAGGAAAAATGAAGGAAATACTAAAGTATCGGGATTATCTCGGCCGACGGATAGTCACATGCTTGATGAAGGTAGAGGAAACCACATTCGTTTGAATTGAACATGCATACAGTGGTAACAACAGCTGTTTTATTTCAACTTATACAAAATTGTGATTTTGGGCATTCCTTATCCACGAACAAAACATGGAAAACTTCAAAAATCATCGAGATTAAAACATCGATGTTCAAAATTCATCAGCCTCTATACATAGATATTTAAAACATCGGCTTTTATACCTCGATGTTTAAAACATTGACATCTACACATCGATGTTTAAAAAATTGGATTCTGTACATCGATGTTTAAAACATCGATATTTTTATAGAGACATCGATGTTTTCAAAACATCAACATCGATGTCGCATCCCCATGCGCGTCTCGCTGCCCCTCGCCCGACACCTCACCCACGTCGACACCACACTGTCATCGCTCCGTCCAGCCCCGCGCAACGCGGTCCCGTGGCGATCCCGGCCACACACTGCGCCGTTCACCTCAGAGCCACCTCCCCACTCTTGCCTCTTCACCGGACACCTCCGCCGAGAAAGGCGGGCGTGTTGCCCTCCACGCCACAACTGCTCAGGTGGGCGGCTCTGACCAGCGCTCTTCACCAGTGTCGGTGTGGCCAGGTGTAGAAAAGCGGGTGGCTCGCGGCTACCGTCTGGGCAGCCCTGCTCTACACCGCCGTTTCTGCACCGGCCGTCCCGGCACCGTCTTCTCACACGCATGGCCGTTCCCGCACCGCACGCCGCACCCTCGTAAGGGGCAATCGCGTTGCGTAGGTGGGCTCGATATCTGGGGACCACCCGGACCCTGAGTTTCATGGCGACACTCACGTCGTTAGCTTCAAGGTGGAGACAGTACGCAATGCTAAGCTCCGTTTGGCGGGTCATGCCCATCCCACCAGTTAGACCACTAGTGCGTCGACGTTTGGACAGGATTGGGCGAAGTTAGTTCTTCGGAATGCTCCAGATCCCACAGATAGACGTCCGACGGGAACCAGATGCCAACCTTGCCTAGATTCAGGCGATACTCATGTCAATAGCCTCAAAGTCCGTGAGGAGGCGAGAAGGGAGCCCGTAGCCACCCGATCCTTAGTTCGCGTGGTCCCCTGTTGGGCTCCAGCTTCGTCGTGGCAGTGGCTTGATACTCTGGGCAAAGAGAAGGGACTAGTTCCCGGCGCATGTGAGTGGCGCATTGTTTTGACTACCGCACTAGCCTAAATAGCTAGTAGCTGAGCTAGCAAGACGGTCCAACCCAGGCATCGAATGGGGAGAGAGCCGTGAGGGCAAACAGCATTCCGGAGGCGTCCGGATACCAGCCTGTCGTACTTGTGCGTCGGTGAGGGTTGCGGATAAAGGCGAAAATCTTAGATGCCCACCAGGGAGACTTGTGCCCCCTAGGAGACCAAGAAATTGTGTGGGGTTATTAGGACGCCATACCACACGCCGCCCACACCTGTGCGTCCCCGGACAAGGATGGTCTTCGCCAATCCCCTGCATCGCCCACGCACCTCCCTTTCACGCTCATCTCCTTCCGGCGAGTGGTGAATTAGGAACGTTTTCAACTTACCGTTCAAATTTACTAGTGAATCAGTGGTGACCGCTCTTATTTGTGTACAAAGGGGACTTCATTCTCGTGTGAACAGTGGTGTATCAAGAACTATTGAAAATCAATACCGCCCATATATAGTGAAGTGAATTATGTTAACTGACCACGTCCCCTTCGGGGGACTAATCACACAATCAACAGAAATTCTAAATAACCAAGAAAACAGTGAAGCTTTCGTCAACAATAGTACGAACGGATCGACTTTAGAATACAGTGACGCAACACAGAACCTTCAGCAACAGCATCAATTTTTATTGCATGAACATCAACAGCTAAAACAACACTTACAACAATTAGTGCAACAGAACCAACAGTTACAATTTCAAATACAGCAATATGTGCGTGAAAAAGAAATCCCAGTCACCGTGCTAGAAGCTACAGCAACTAACGGCCAAGCATCTACAACGCAGGAAACGGCCTCAACCCTGTGCAGCTCATGGCAAACAATCCCGCTGCGTCGACAAAAAAGACGCAATGATGACAACTCTATACGACCCTCTAAGAAGACTAACAGTGAACACGACCCCGTATCATCAAAAAACAGGTATGAACATCTCTCTTGTGATGAAAATTTGGAAGAAACCTCGAAATCTGAGAAAATCAATGATACAACAACCAAGGGCAGCATACAAGAACAAGACAAATATCGAACACCGCCTATTTTCATACCAGGCGTCAGAGTAATATCTGATATGATCAGATCTATTAAAGAAGTCATTAAAGATGAAGACTTCTCATATAAACTTGTCAAAACCTACCAAGATGAAGCCAAAATTACAATGAACAATGTGAAAATCGTACCTCAAACACCGGATGTTTATCGAAAGCTTGTTAAACATCTGAATCTAAAAAATATTGCTCATTATACATTTCAGTTAAAACAAGAAAGAGCCTTTCGGGTAGTATTAAAAAATATGCACCCAACAGCAGACGAAACGGAACTTAAAGAAGCTATAGAAGCACAAGGCCACAAAGTAAGACAAATTCATAATATCAAGCATCGTTTAACAAAAGCACCTCTACCAATGTTTTTTGTGGACTTAGAACCTCAAAGTAACAACAAAAAAATATATGACGTCGAATACTTACTACATGCAAAAATAAGTTTTGGACCACCGCGTAAAAAACGAGAAATAGTACAATGCAAGCGATGTCAGTCCTACGAGCACAGTTTTCGTTATTGTACGCTTCCGTATAGCTGCGTCAAATGTGGAAAGAATCACGATAGTCGAACCTGTACTAAAACGAGAGACACACCAGCTACATGTGCTCTATGTAGCCGTGACCACCCAGCAAATTATAAAGGCTGCGAAGTCTATCAAAAAATTCGTAACAGCAAGTATCCTAGTCAAAGTCAACACTGTAGAAATGCTACGCAAAACATAACTGAAGGTAACAATTCAAGTTCACTAACATGTAATCAAACCATAGGAACAGGTAGACAGCTCACATATGCACAAATGGCCCAACATTCGCAAATCAATAATCAAAATGTGTCGTATGAAAATAATCTGATATCCATAATGCAAGAATCATTTAAAAAATTCGAGTCCATCTTAGCAAAGCAAGCTGAACAAATCTCCAGCCTAATTAATATCATGACTGCAATAATGAAGAAACTATGAGTAATTTACTGCGAATTGGCTCCTGGAATGCCAACGGAATACTTCAACATCGAAGAGAGTTAGAAGTGTTTCTACATCAAGAAAATATTGACATACTCCTAGTGTCTGAAACACATTTTACCGAAAGAAGCTATCTACGTATATCTGACTACGAAGTATATTGCACAAATCATCCAGATGGGACAGCTCATGGAGGCACAGCAGTAATAATTAAAACAAGAATCAGACATAATATGTACAAAGATAATGCTAAAGACTATCTGCAAGCAACCTCTATACAAGTATACGATAAGTTCGGTCCGCTCGTTATTTCAGCTATATACTCCCCTCCAAAACACAAGATAACCACCGATCAGTATATCAAGTTTTTTAGAACGCTCGGCACAAGGTTCATTGCTGGAGGAGACTACAATGCTAAAAATCAACTATGGGGATCAAGACTGGTAACTACAAGAGGTCGCGCTTTAGAAGGAGCCATCTCTACACTAAAACTCCAAACAATTTCATCAGGAAATCCCACATACTGGCCAACGAATGGTAACAAGGTACCTGATGTCTTGGATATCTTCGTCACAAAGGGAATGGCACAGACCTATCACACAATAGAACCGTCTTTTGATCTTTCATCTGATCATTCTCCAGAAATACTGACAATCAGTTCTTCTGAAATCAAAAAGAAAGAAAACATATACCTTACAAACAGAAAAACGAACTGGGAAGAATACAGCAACTGGCTTTACCATAATACCACTGCCAAGGTCCATCTAAAATGTCCAAAAGATATCGACGATGCTGTTGAATACTTAATACAACACATTCAACAGGCAGCCGTATATGCAACTCCAGAAATTAGAGTGTTTGAAAAAAATTAATACCCATCAGAAATACTAAAAATGATTAAAGAGAAAAGACAGATGAAGATGACCTGGCAACGCACTCATCACCCGGACGACAAACGAATACTCAACAGAACTTCCCGCCTCTTATCAAGAAAATTACAAGAAATTCATTCGGAGGAAATGAAGGAAAGAATAGAAAAGTTGTCACCCTCAAGAGCTACAGACTACTCCTTATGGAAAATTACTAAAAAATTAAAAAGGCCTTCAAAACATGTCCCCCCTCTTCGTAAAACCGATGGAAGCTGGGCTAGAACGGAAAACGATAAGGCAGAAGAATTTGCAAAATATTTTGCAAAAACATTTCAACCACACCCCTCAGCACTACTCACACAAGAAAAAGAAATCATAGAATTCCTGGAATGTCCCCATCAAATGTCTCCACCAATTAAATTCTTCTCAACAAAAGAAGTCACAGCAGGGCTGAAACTACTACCAAATCATAAGGCTCCTGGACATGATCGTATTACAGGGGAAATGCTTAAAAAACTGCCTAAGAAACTCATTGCCCTTGTAACATCCATTTTCAATGGAATAATACGCATCGGACACTATCCTTCGCAGTGGAAACTGGCACAATTAATTGTAATCGCAAAACCAGGAAAACAGCTACAAGATGTTTCCTCGTACAGACCAATACGTTTATTACCTTCTTTGTCTAAGGTATTCGAAAAACTATTACTATTTCGCATATATCCATTACTTAAAGAAAATGACGCCATTCCAGACCATCAGTTCGGTTTTAGAAATCGTCATTCTACAACAGAACAAATTCATAGAATAGTCGACACCATCAACGGAGCTCTAGAAAATAAAATGTATTGTTCCGCCTTGTTTCTAGATATCGCGCAAGCGTTCGACAAAGTGTGGCATCAAGGCTTGCTATATAAAATCAAGAAATGTCTGCCGCATCCATACTATAAAATACTTCGATCCTTTATTTCAGATCGATTTTTTCAAATAAAATTCGGAGATGAAATAACACCGTTTCATCCAGTATTATCAGGAGTGCCACAGGGGAGCATCCTTGGACCAGTGCTGTACACGCTGTACACCGCTGACTTACCTCAGTCCCCAGATGTCATCACTGCAACATATGCAGATGACACAGCCCTGCTAGCTTCGCACGAAAACCAAGAAACGGCAACAAGAACATTGAAAGAGCACCTCGAGCTTATAAACAAATGGTGTAAACTCTGGAGAATAAGAATGAATGAAACAAAGTCCAAATGTATAACATTTACCCTCAGACGAACAAGAAATACAAGAATAGAAATAAACGGAAAACTAATGGAAAACGTAGACACCGTCAAATATCTCGGACTACATCTCGACAAAAAGCTAACCTGGAAGAAACATATTTCGATTAAAAGAAAGGAAGCAGAACTGAAAAGTAGACAAATGATATGGTTAATAGGAAGAAAATCTTGTTTAAGTCTAGGAAACAAAATTTTACTTTACAAAACAAAACTCAAACCTATCTGGTCTTATGGAATTGAACTCTGGGGAACAGCATCACATTCAAATATAGAAATAATTCAAAGATTTCAATCCAAATGTCTCAGACTATTAAGCAATGCTCCCTGGTTTGTATCAAACGCCACTCTACATAAAGATCTCAATATCACCACTGTTAAAGAGGAAATCACTCTCAAATCTCACAAATACCAACACAGACTCGAAAATCATATTAATCATCTGGCCATAAACATCTTAGATAACAGCACAATGACAAGAAGATTGAAAAGAGTACATCCTCTTGATCTGGACCACAGATATAAATAATATTTTTCTTTTAAAATAATTGTTACTGTAGATATATTTTTTGTCACAATGCTTGCACTATTGTATGTTTGTTTGTTATTGTGTTATTGTTATTTCAATGTGATGTTGTTTATTGTTGTTCTTGTTTTTCTTTTTTTTCCTTTTTTTTCTTTTTTCTCTCTCTCTCTCTGAACTGGACAATTAGTTTAAAACCATTTTTAGAAAGAATCAGAATTGTATGGTTTCTTTACATGTCAATAATATATGTACAATTGTATTTGCCGAATGTTCGAGTAGAACAAATTGCAAATAAAGCAGATGTTAGAAAAAAAATCTCCTTCCGGCAACCAAGATTCTATGCAAATCCATAAAATTAATACGCATGGTATGCGATGATAATGGGAGTATTTCAAAATGTTTTACGTGTAAAAGAAGTTGGATTAAGGTAGCCAAATCAAATATCATCTATTTTATACGCCCAATTTGTTTCACTTTGTTCGTGCATTTTACCAAGTCGAGGTTCTGGCCTTTTATGCCGCCGCAACAAAATCGGCTAAGGGGGTTCAAGAACGCAACTGATGTTACTGCAGTGCCTCTGATCGAGAGGTCCTAGGGTTCGAGTCCCGATGGTGTCAGGATTTTCGACACTAGCTTGTCAGCTAGACCTTTTTTTCAGCCCCTATCTGGAGGAGAATTCTAGTGACCAACTGCTCTGACAGGTAGTTTTCCGTGATTTCTGCTATCAACACCGGGAGAATGACGGAGCAGAACCCTAACAACGAGTCAAGTACTGCGCGCAATCTCTCCTTCCCCTTCTTTTTCCTCACATAACCCCTTACTTAAAAACACACTTCCATGGGATACCATACCAGACATACCGGAAAACCAGTCGGTAGTTTAGAGCTTCTCCGGGCTAGGGCGTTGTCCGCTCGCGAGAGATTATTGATTGGGGAATACCGCAAGCCGACGTATCGGTCGTCCCCGGATGTCACTTTAGAGTGAGGGAGATCACCGCCATATCTGTAGCAAAATGCACTACACTTACTATATATGGAGCTTCTTGCTCTGCACACCGGGAGATGGCACAGGGCATCAACTGTCACCGCAATCCCTCTGACCGGCAGGTCCTAGGTTTGAGTCCCAACGTTGACAGTATTTTCGACACTAGCTTGTTAGCTAGGTTGAATTCAACCGCTGGCTGATGGAGAATCCTAGCGGTCGGTTGCTCTGATCGGTAGTGTTCCGTGGTTTCTGCGATCAACACCAGGTGAATGCCGGAGCAGTACCCTAACAAACAGGGCACGGACCACGCAAGGTCTTACCTTCCTTTTTCTGGTTCTATCATCACCCTTACCCTTACTTACACTGAAACGCACTACACTACCACACATGCCGGGAGTCCCGTCGGGAGCTAAGAGCTTGTCCCGTGCACAGCTGGTGGGAGATACCTAGAAGGGGAAAACCCCGTTAGCCGACGGTAGGTCGGGGCGAGATCTCGCCATACAGCGGGTGAAAGATTTCCGCTACCTCCCGAGAAAAACACATTAATTACACTTACGGGACTCATGACCCTAGTAGTTGAATGGAATAGCTAAAAACAATCAATCAATCAATCGTTCTGGACGCAGCTAAAAGCCTAGAGCGTGCGTCGCTTTCGCGCCTTCAGCTTCACTCTCTCACGGCGCTACTTTAGCTCCTTCAGCTCCTTGAGCGCCTTCAGCCCCTTGAGCTTATACTGCCTTCAACCCCTTCGGTCCTTTAAGCTCCTTCAGCCTTCATCCCCTTTCGCCTTCAGCCCCTTCATCCTTCATCCTTCATCCTTAGAGCCCCTTCAGTGTTCAGCCTTTCAGCCCTCAGCCCCTTCAGCCCTCGGCCCCTTCAGCCCTCAGCCCTGAGCCCCTTCAGCCCTCAGCTCCTTCAGCCCCTTCAGCCTAAAGCCTCTTCAGCCTCTTGCAGTCGCTTCAGCCTTTAGCTTCTTCAGTGTCGCAGCGACGATGCAGAATCCGCCGCGCGAGTGAAGGCGATGTTCTTTCCAGCGCCCGTGACACTTCGCCTGCGTCTCACTGCTGGCACTGAAGTGCCAGTGCTGCGCCTCGTCACCGCACCGCCGCACGCAATCTCGGAATCTCCCTCGCCCCCATAAGCGTCGAATCGCCGCCTCTCCCCGTCCCCTTCTCTCTCTTTCTCTCTCTCTTTCTCTCTCTCTCCCTCCTCTCTCTCTCTCCTCTCTCTCTCTCCTCTCTCTCTCCACTTTACATGACTAGACTGCTCTTGCCGTCACATCTAAAACATTACCTTTCACCTCAATCAGACCTTTCGATTCTCTTGTACAGTATCCCACCCCCCGCGCACTCACAGCTCTGCCGTTTCGCTACGACACTCAACGTTTCTTACCATCGTTCCTATCCCCACACAACCCCTTACCCCAAACCCTCTACACTTGCAAATAATCAGCCTTCATTGCGCTTATCATCCCTCTCCACCTCTGATTGCCCTTCTCCGCATCCCCCTTTTTCAACGGGAGTGCGAAAACAAAACAAAAACAGGACAAAACAAAACAACAACAATGAAACAGTTTCCATTTTCACTGAAAGACGTCAATTATTCATTGTGTAGTTTCCCCTACTGCCATACACCGCATACTGCCTGAATTATCATACCGAGTTATTCTTTACCAGCGCCGGATTTAAGTATTGCGGGGACCCAAGTTCTAAATTGTGTTGCCCTGCGTGGAAAAATAGGTCCATCTTTAGTAATTAAAAAATGTATGTTAATACAAAAACCTTCTGTACAAATATAATTGAAAACTAATACTTTTATAAATTATTTTACATATATTAGTATATTTACTACATTAAAATACATTTTATGTTGCAAAACATATTATACATGTTTTTCCAATGCGTAGTCCCCCTTGTGGATTGGGGCCCTCAAACAATTGCTTGTTTTGCTTGTAGGTAAAGCCGGCTCTGCTCCTTACGACACAATTGACGATAAAATCGGCTGCAAGGATTTAATAAATAGACTATTTGAAATTAAAGTATTTCCTAATCTCCTGTGAATTGGATCATTATGAAACACCAACGTTTTTTATATTCTTGATAATGTAAAGAACTCTTGTACTATTATTTATATACTGTGCTATGTTAATGCAGTGTTTGTGATTTATTCTAATGTAATAGAAGAGTATTGTGTCTGTAGATCTTGGAAAAAAATTTTGAGAGTGTTTGATTAGCAACATTTTTTATTTTTCTGGGAAGTAGAATTTGCTAACCACCTTAACTAACGTGTACCACGGACAAAAGCAAAGCTCTTGTCGAGGTTCCCACTTCGAAACTTTTGTACCCCGTGAAGAACGACGTCTACAAAGTTATACTCAAAAATTAAAAATGGAAGAAAAAAATTATCCACTCTATGCATCTTGGGCTAGATATTCATTTATTATTACTACTAGGAAGAGAAGCACGATAGGAATGATGGTTCTGCCAGAAAGGAAGATGACTTTCCTGAGTACATTTTAGAAATCGACATGTAATAGCTGCAATATAATACTCTTCGATTGCCTTAATGCTCGTGTATTCATAGTGCTCAGTGCGATTGCAGTTCAATTTTCAGTGCGTAGTAGTTTGATAACATTTTCAGATCATTTCTTGTTTTTTAACTACATCAATCGTGAGATGGTGATTGTTCACTTACATTCGAGTGAATGGTGTGATAAAATTCGAAGGGGCCTGTTACAAATGCGTAAGAAATCTACCCGAAATTTCTACTTCCCTTCTCTGCTACAATCTGTGCTCAAAACATTTATCAAGCTTTAAAAGCACGAGACAACTGCCACCGAGTACTTTGTAAAGGCATATTTGAAGCATCCGCAAACAGTTTCGGGCACCGTAAATCCAAGGAAGTTGCCAGCAACTCGTAACGGCAGCGAGGCTGTCGGCGAGGACCGCGCGACCGTAGGCGGGCATTGGGACATGATCTCAGAAAGCTGGCCAAAAGTCTAAAGGTTTTATTTATGGGATTTTAAGTAAGAGTTGGATAGACTGGTTCTCAGAGTGTCTAATTCCACGGTTAGAAAAGGTCCGCGGCGTCACAGTGACGTTGTGTCTGCGTAATTGGAAACGGGGCCGTTCAACGAGCAGCTGATTTCGATTTTGAGCAATTTTCATCATTCAAAATGGACGAAACTCTAGATGGTGAGTACAATGCTTACATTACAAATACATTTAAAAAGTCTTAAAATTACTTAAATAAATAATGGTTATACAAAATAATTCTATAAATTTGTTGTTGTTTTAAGTGGAATATATATATATATATATATATATATATATATATATATATATATATATATATATATATATATATATATATAAGTTCCACAGAGTTCCACAACGAGATTTGTAAAAACTCTATTATCTTTTATGTAGCTATGGAATTGTCAAAAAAGCAGCTACGAGTATTAGCTGCTTTCTGCATTTTGTGTAGAAACGTTTTTAGAAGTTTTTAAAATTTTTAATCCGCTATATTGGATCCGCCATTTTGTTTTTTGTATAGTTAACAATGGAACCGTAACCAGCTAAACCGTACAACACAACAAATTTTTATGAAAATTTAAATAATTTTAGACTTTTAGAACTTCGTCATATTCGATCCGCCATTTTGTTGTTGTTGTTTTTAAATTTGACATTGGAATCGTACACAGCGTGCCCAAAAAACATTGAATACAAAGTTTCAGTAAATTTCGATAAAGTTTTCATGTTTTGGCCAGCTCTTTGAGATCTTGCCCCAGTGTGCGCTGGCGGTGCGGGGCGGGGCGGGCCAATCAACGCGGGAGGATCGCGCCCCTAAACGGGGAACGGCACCCGGAACAGGCGGGCGACACAGGGCGGCGCCACGTAAACTGCGGGAGCGGCGGCAGGAGGGGGAGATGAGAGGACTGGGGAAGAATAAGGCGAAGGACGTGGGAAAAGTGGAGGAAGGTGGAGGAAGTACACAAGGAGGCGAAGCGAGGAGGAAGATGAAAACGGGAAGACAAAAAGCGGGGTGAGACGAAGATTATGAGGACGGAGGCGGAGTGAAGTGGGAAGGGTGAGTAGTGGAACAGAAAAGAGGACGGAGACGGAGCGAATGAGGAGGTGAAGGGACTAGCAAAGGAGCAGCCAGCGGAGGTTCGCTCAGGGCGTCGGGACTCACGGGTAGTTGGATGAGGAGGTGCGTTTGTGTCCGGAGAGGGAAGATGAGGGGACAGAGACAGAGCACAGCAGTGAGGTGCTTGCGAGACCGGGCGCAGCGGTATATCAGGGTGGTCAGTGGTGGGGAAGCGGGGAGAGCCTGGCGTGGGTGGTGGCGGGTGGTGGAGGAGCGGTGGCGGGGTGGTGGCGTGACGGTGGCGTGGGTGGTGGCGGGGTGGTGGTGGGGTGGTGGTGGGCCGGTGGCGAGATTGTGGCGGGAAGGAGGCGGGGTGGTGGCGGGTGTAGGTGTGACGGAGGCGGGGCGGGGGTGGGGCATAGCAGGGTGGTGGTGAGATGGTGGCGGGGTGGGGCGGGGCGGGGCGGGGCGGGGTGGGGTGGAGGAGGCGAGGCGGAGTGTGGTGGTAAAGGCGGGGCAGGGCGAGGTGAGCGTGGCGGGGCGGGGATAGAGGAGTGATGAGGGATGACGGGATGCGGAGGGCAGTGGCGAGGTAGGCGGGGAGAGTCGGTGCTAAAGAGAGTCTGAGGGAGCGAGGGAGGGCAGTAACGGGTCGTCGGCGACGACTGAAGCAGTGCTGTGCTGGGCGGCGGGGTGAGGCCTAAGTGATTTGAAGGGGGCGCCGTCGCGTCGTCGCGGTATACAGCGCACTAAGCGGTGATGGGCTGCAACGCAGCGCGGGAGTGATGGGCGAGGCGGGCGCGCGCGAGGGGGGCCACCGCAGCTCTGCGTCGGCCGAGCGGAGCGAAGACGCCGCCGGACGGACAAATAACATCAAGGAGACTAGTGCCTTTGTCGTACCTTCACTGACGAGTTCTCGATTTATATTTATCGCTTGTAATCGACATTCGGAACTTCATTTTTTCATAATCAATATTCATATTCCAGCCTGCTTCAAATATATAGAAACTATCACACTCTTTTCAAAGTCAAATATCGTGGATTCACCCCCTGTCGGGAGACTATTATTTAATATAAAGACAGGAAATTGCTAGGGTTTTGTGGTATGCTTGTCACATGAATAGGAGCTCGAGCTAAATGCTTGAAAAATTAAACATTCAACTATTCCAGTTCTAATAGCATTCCATATTCGCTAAGCTAGGGAAAGTAGTACCTCAAAAAATAGAAAACCTTTTTCGATACCTAGCGAAGACATGCAAGTCAAAAAATAATTGGTAGCTCTTTAAGTCCATTTGGCGCCAAATTCGGGAAATTACAACTTATCCCCTGGTTGGCGCTAACTAGCTGTTTTCTAGAACGTGCGCATTTAACGACGACGCCAAAATGAATAAATGCGTATTTTGAATTACATTAAACGTTGATATCTGAAATATAAACAGTACAAAAAAGAATCCAGTTACCGAAAAGAATGTTGGTACTGAGTCTATGAATTCAAAACATACGTATTACACGATACAAAAAAGAAAATTAAATTTTCAGTTCAAAATATTAAGTAAATCGAAAAACTACAGTGGATAGTGCGATAGAAAATAAATTAATCCTCATAAACAGATTTCAGAAAGAAGCTTCAATTTATTTGAAACAAACTAAACTGGATATTTATTTAGCTTTTTTATTTGCTTCCAACCGTTTTATTTATTCCGTTAATACGTAAATCTGGCAAAATTACCTTATCACTTCACTTTGTCGTAGAATTGGACCTAAAGAGTGACCTGGATTCTCTCTTTAAAATTTGTAAGTATTTATACAGCAACAAGACGAGTGTGAAAATATCAAGATGACTTTCATTATGGCATTAATTGAAATGAGTGACTATGTATATCCCATCGAAATGCAGACTATGTTTCTTGGCGTATCCGCCGACAACTGCGCGCAACAGTAGGGGAAGGGCAAATTTCATCATTCTAGCCCCTTATTTTCTTCTCAGTCGGGGCAAGTAAAGACTTAAAGCGTCGAGAATGATAAAATAATTTTATCAATTTTTTAAAAATTGTATTCCTTTTACTTTTGTATTACTTTTGTTCCTTTCATTAAGTTTTGTAGAATGTAATGGCAAACTGTACGTTTTTTTTTCTGAAACCTTTTCAAAACTTCAATTAATATTGGGGAGTAGTCTGCACAAAGGTATACTGTCATTTATGGACGTTTTCAAATTTTGTTTTGCTCTCCTGCAAAATTTCCTTTTTCATGAATTCAATCTTTCTCATTCTCAACGCTTCATTTATTTCAGGCATAGACCCTAAATAAAGACTTTGACTCTTATCATTATTGTCATCAAATTATATGTTGGTCTGCGCGCTGACAGATTAGAAATTACTCCAAAATGAATATCATAAGATGACGATATTTTATAACAAATGAGTTTAATACTAATGTAATCCTTTTAAAAAAGAATGAGCGAGAAATCAGTGAAACATAAGGCAACGTTTGCGTTTGCAATTAGGACAGAAACCGCCCCTTAGGGATTGTAAACTTCTGGATTCGGATTCCTTAAGGCCTGGTTTCGAAATCGTGTTTTGGCAACATCAGTCAATTGCATTTATATCCTCTCATATCATCATAACTAACCCTTAACTCTTAATGTTTGGTCATTTCTGCTGTACAGCCGTAGTTTTTTTTGTTGAAATTTTTCTATCGCTGCTGAACAAGGAGAGGACCACCTACTGGCGTCACAGACCTATTTTTCTGCGAGCTTCATCTTACCTTTCTCCTAAAAGAGAGAGCACTATTTGTAACAGAATTATGTGTCAGACAACTCGACATGCCCCGTCATAAAAGAATTGAAATATTTATTAAGTTTCTTCTTGTGTATGTAAAACTCTAAATTTCCTTTTATAATTTTTGTACAATATGATTTTATCTTCAACAACAAGAATATTCTACGTAAGTACTTCAATCTCGCAACTTTTTTTATCACGCAATATTTCTTCTCAGTGAGGTTGAGCGATGGAGGTGTGTGGCGGGGAGGGTGGTTGGGAGAATGGATGGGAGGGATGCGAGAATTGATGGGGGGGGCGGAGTGAGGGCAAAGGGCGCACAGTGATGAGGAAGGGTGAATAAATGTGAAGAGAAGAGTGAAAGAGGAAAGGGACAAATAAAGAAGACCAGAGAAAGTATTTTGTTAGATTAAATTCAAATTAAAATGTATTTCTTTTGTATACAGGAGACTACATTTGCCATAAGCATGTACTCGTATACGAGAGTCTGACGCACGCACAAACACGTGATTTGTTTGTTTGGCTAGCATGACGAATCGCAGTAATACGAATAGTGCAGCCAAGTAAGCTTGGCTCATATGCATTCACATTGTGACGCTTTCTATTCCTCAGAATTACTTGCGATGGAGACATCCTTCATGTCGCATTTTATATTCCATGGGACGATACATAGGGATTTAAACTGTTATGATGACTTTAAGGTCTCACTCTTTAAGTAAAAAACCAGGTAGATAATTAATATTTATAATAAATAACAATAAACTACTAATTTTCCATGCTATTTTTCATTCTTCTCCATCTATTCTATTTTACAAATATTGCTAGTAAACATTAATGAAATGTTAACTGAAGTGATAAATGCATTAACGTTTTATAGATTGAGTTGAGTTGTATTATTCTTATAAGATTCTTCTATTTTTAGAAACGAATTCAAATACGAATTTTAACTTACCACTACTCGTAAGATTCAGGTTATAACGTATTTTCTGTCAGCAGCTACAGACATGCAACATACCTGAAAAGAAAAAAAAACATGAGATTTCTTCCTTAGTATTAGAAGAGATTAAGTGCAAAAAAGGGCTGAGTTAATACAATATTTTAAAATTATAAAAAAATATTTTCAAAGTTACTGTAAAATCAGAATTTTTGCATAATAAGGGTACTTTTTGAATTTAATAATTTAACCGTCAATAAAATATCATCATAAGTATCTTCCTTGCTTTTGCATGTATTATAATGTGTTCTTAACAAAAAAAAATCAATCGTCCTCACTTTTACACCATATATTCCAATTCGTGATCGCTTTATTTACTAAATTACAGTTTGTGTTCTTCAAGGATATTTTGGCTACATTTTCTTGTGAATTTAGAAGCAAAAAGTATGTTTTATTGTTCTTGATATTACGGAAAATACATTAAGTGGTGTTTCATTTTCCAATAAATGTAAGGTTTAAAATGTTATACGAAAATTTGAATGATTAAAGAACACGAGAGGTGATGCGGGTACCAAGTAAAGTGAGCCAACCGTTCAAAATATTTCGACAATTTTATTTAAAACTTTATGGCATACTCAGGGAAGGTTTGTACTGCACTAAATAACTCAATGTCTCGTAAATATTATTTGTTTTAAACGACTGTTATTATGTAAACTATAGTTAGAGTACAATGAACTCAAGTACGTTTTAATAAAACACGTCATTCTCTGTAGCCGAAACTTCTATCTCATCGTCACTTATCTACTGTTGTCAAGAACAGATCTAGCAATTCTATTCACCATTCAAAATGATACTTCTTCACAAAAATCTACATATTCGTCAAGATTTATACGATTATGTGAAATATATTGTCGGGCATGCATCTCAAAAGATAAAGTATATTTTCCTTCTTTATTGCGATGGGTCACTTGACCACGTTGCCAATGCCACGTGTCTGGGCAATCTCTCCAGCAGGATGCAGTGACACTCCACCTCTAGGGAACCTATCGACCCCATAAAAGCCAAGACTGCTCACATCTCGACGGCCCCCTAGTGGATATAGAGAACTCATGCATACACTGAAAAATTTTTACAAACTCCTGCCGCTCCCCCAAATAAAAAATGGATATATTTTGGTCAACGATTTTCCTCGGGATTTATGCGGACAATATAATCTAAATTTTAGAGGAAATCGCGAGCCCTTGAGATGAAGGATTGTCATAAAGAAAGAAAGTAAAAAGAGGAATCGAAAGAGAGGACACAATTTTGTCACAAACCCCTCTCACACAATAACTTCCGCTGGAACGCTTTTATGAGGGAAATATATACTAATATAAAATGAGGTGGCCAAGATATGCGAGGGAGAGGGAGAGGTAGAGCGAGAGTAGGGATTTAATAAGCTAACAGAATGCCGCGATGTAGTTAGGATTAAACAAGGGCGATTAAAGTTAAACTTTTTTACGTGGTCGGAGGTGCCCGGGACTCGGCAAAGGGCTATAGCTGCGCTGGCTACTCAAATATTTAGGACCTCTTTACAGGGCGCCATAAAATATCATTATGGCGACTGCGAGGTTATACCTAAAGACACTATGCAGTGTATTACGATGAGCCCAGCAACCCTATAGGGATGAAAGTTTAATCGGCAGGGGCGAGCGGAGAACGGGGCTGTCGGAGCAGGAAGGGGCAGGACACACAGAGAGAGAGAGAGAGAGAGAGAGAGAGAGAGAGAGAGAGAGAGAGAGAGAGAGAGAGAGAGAGCAGTGACGACGAGGGGAAGCTGCAAGCTAACGGTGTAGTACAAGACGATAATAAGAGGGAAAATAGGAGAAAAAGTGTAACGAAGTCTTAAAACACATGCCTGAAGACGAAAAATTAAGAAATAAAAACGGGAAATGAAATCAATTGCGTAAGAGGTATAAGGTAATGATGAGCTACAGGGTAACAAGTCAAAAAGGATGTATAAGATCAAGAAAAACAGAAAGAAACACGAGGAGAAAGAAATACGCAAAATGAGAAGAAAGATTATGAAGAAATGAAAAACTGGCTGCGCATCCAGTCAATGCAAATAAAAGGATGTAAATAATGTAGGAAGATTGGTTAATTGGACTTTGTGAAAAAGGAGAACTAGTGGTTCATGCTACGGTGAACTAGCAAATGCATTGATGCAAATTTCGTTTTTCTATTTTTGGAAATGTTTTTTGACTTGAGTCAGAACATAAAACATTTTTGTTTAAATTATTGTACATGTGTATTATTAGTTTATCGATTTATTAATCAATTAATATCGGCAAAAAAATCAAAATTGAGAGCACAGACTCAGAGCTCTCTACTGCGTAATGATTAATTGATTTTTAGTGATGGCGGGCACGTCAACTACTAGTGTCATTAGTACCGGAAGTGTAGTACACGGTTTGCTCAGAAGATGGTTGTGGCCCCCTTTGTGTGGTGAGATTCAGCGCCGATCTACCGTCGATTAACGTTTTTTCAACCAGGTATCTCCCACCGGGGGCATGGCCCAGCCGGGACAAGCTCTAAACTCCCGATCGGTTACCTGGCATGTGTGTGTGTAAGCGGTAAGGATTGAACAAAGAAGAGGTAGGAAAGATCTCGCGCTGTCCGTGTCCCGTTTTTTTAGGGCACTGCTCCGGCATTTGTCTAGTATTGATCGGAGAAATCACGTAAAACTACCGATCAGAGCAGTGAAACGCTACAATTCACCTTCAGATAGCGACGGAACTCGACATAGCTATCTGGATAGAGTCGAAAATCGTGCCACTGTCAGTACTAGAACCTCTCTGTCACAAGGACTGCAGTGACATCAGTTGATGCTCTGAGACACCTCTCCCGGTGTAACGAACGCGACCTTTTATATCATGGAATTGCTGGGGGTAAGTCCCTCTCTTTACGCTATCGCACGTATACTTCACATGGAGACGTCCACTTGATTTTTGTTTGTCACTTTGTTTGTTTGTTTTTCTTCGCGATAACCGTGACAGAAAGCTCGAAATTGAAATATTACACATTCAAATATTGAGAGGTGGGCTGCGATGACTTCTTTCTTGTGTGGTTTTCTAGAATGTCACCTGATAAAATACTTGTTTTGTGCTAATTGAATTCGTGCCTCAAGATAATATTTTAGAATTTTCAATAAAGAGCGTCACTTGGAAAAATATCTTCGATTGGAAATTGAAATACGCAGAGTAAACAATGAAAAATTAAGTGGAGTTTACCTTTTCAACCATTTTTATAAAGTGCGCTTTCGTGAGAAGATGATTATTTATGTGTTCTAAGAATCATAAAGACGTGAATGAACTGACCTGAATAGCTCAGACTGCTAAGGCCATAGAGCCGAAGCTGCCTCGGCTCGTAGTGTCGCGAGTTCGAATCTTGCCTCGGGTATGGATGTTTGTGTGTGTTCGTATTGTCCTTACGTGTTCTTCTCACAGTTTCCCATACAGTTAAAACAACGACAGTGGTCCCAAATACCAAGTTGTTAAAATGCGACTTAAAATAGACGTTAATGTTTATTAAAAAATGTAAATGATTAATTTGTAACGTTTTCGAATTTATTTTGTAATCATCAGAACCACACATTAAAATATTTTACCTCTCATCTATGCTTTATCTACACTTTCAGGTTTCCCAAACTATTTCTCTAAACCCTGGCGCGGTGTGTTTTAACATGTGGTTGTTGCGCGGGTGGTTTCTCATACCATTAGATATCGCATACGGAGAATCAACCCAACCATAATCATCTCTCTTCTCATCGTTGTTATCTTGTGACCACAACTATCAAATGACAGTGGGACACCATCATTGTTTTTGCCTGTCTAGGAAAGGACATACGGGTTTGAAGGAATTCCCTTTTTTTACCAATCAAGAAAAACACTTACCACCCGAGTCGAGTCTATTTATTATAATATCACAATCAATATGTCAACTAACACCATTGGGTAATTCCAATTGACGATAACGCTATGTTTTAGGATCGTCGCCTATATTATTTCAGTAGTGCGGCTCTCAGATGTAACCAATCTTGAAAAATGAGGTCTTTAAAGAAAGATAATTTCACAGAAACGTGACGAATTGCACCTTAACTTTAAAAATATGAAGGATTTGTTTGAAAAAAACGATCTAAATATTCACGTTAAATGCAACCCGCACAACTTGGCAGTGTTGTCAAAACGTTTATAGATAAATAACACTTAACCGAAACCTTGGATGGCCTTAAAGCCTGGAATATGGAGGCCAAAGGCCTCAAAGAATCGTTTTCCGTGCCGTAATATTATATTATTAGACATTCTATAACATTTTCACTGGTCAGGCACTGCGATATTATCCAATACAAACTGTATTATTCGGCGCTGCATGCGATCATTGTTTGTGACGTCACTCTCAGAAGGCTTAGATTTCCCCAACTGATATGTATGTTTTCTCTGTATCTACAGAATCAGTAACCTATAGAATTTGCAACTGTATGAGAAATGAAAATAATTACTTGATATTCTAGGTAATTAAATTACACGGGTGTACCGATCAGAGCAGTGAAACGCTACAATTCACCTTCAGATAGCGACGGAACTCGACATAGCTATCTGGATAGAGTCGAAAATCGTGCCACTGTCAGTACTAGAACCTCTCTGTCACAAGGACTGCAGTGACATCAGTTGATGCTCTGAGACACCTCTCCCGGTGTAACGAACGCGACCTTTTATATCATGGAATTGCTGGGGGTAAGTCCCTCTCTTTACGCTATCGCACGTATACTTCACATGGAGACGTCCACTTGATTTTTGTTTGTCACTTTGTTTGTTTGTTTTTCTTCGCGATAACCGTGACAGAAAGCGGTCGCGATAACCGTGACAGGTCGGTAACAAAGTTAAATATTATTCCCAAAAGTAGCGTATGATTGCCTGATCCTGCAATTTAGCTTGGACAACTTTACTTACTTAGCTTTCTCGAGAGTAAAAAACTGTTGTAATATTTATGTGATTATCACGGAAAGCGAAAATATAACTGTTAAGGAAAATTGTCTAATTACTTCAAAAACTCTTATTAGAGAAGTTTTGTGAATTGGTCCAAGAACATGTCTATAAAACTGAATAAGCCTTTATTCAAATTTTCAACCAAATATCTTAATACAGTTGTATATCTCTACTTCAAAATAAAAAAAATCTTCAGTGATAATACAAAATCTATCCACACTATGCTCTCTTTCCCACTCTCTTTTCTTAAAGAGAAACATATTTAGAAAGAATGTTAAATTATATTTAAATGTATTATGGTGCATTGATTTTAATAATCCTACGTTCTTTTTGCACCATTATATTAAGATAATTACTCCGTCCTTTCCATCCCCTCTCTCTCTCTCTCTCTCTCTCTCTCTTTCTCTCTCTCACTCTTCCTCTCTCTCACACACTCTTCCTCTCTCTCACACACTCTTCCTCTCTCTCACACACTCTTCCTCTCTCTCACACACTCTTCCTCTCTCTCACACACTCTTCCTCTCTCTCACACACTCTTCCTCTCTCTCACACACTCTTCCTCTCTCTCACACACTCTTCCTCTCTCTCACACACTCTTCCTCTCTCTCACACACTCTTCCTCTCTCTCACACACTCTTCCTCTCTCTCACACACTCTTCCTCTCTCTCACACACTCTTCCTCTCTCTCACACACTCTTCCTCTCACTCACACACTCTTCCTCTCACTCACACACTCTTCCTCTCTCTCACACACTCTTCCTCTCTCTCACACACTCTTCCTCTCTCTCACACACTCTTCCTCTCTCTCACACACTCTTCCTCTCTCTCACACACTCTTCCTCTCTCTCACACACTCTTCCTCTCTCTCACACACTCTTCCTCTCTCTCACACACTCTTCCTCTCTCTCACACACTCTTCCTCTCTCTCACACACTCTTCCTCCCTCTCTCTCACTCTTCCTCTCTCTCACTCTTCCTCTCTCTCTGTGTGTCTCCATTTCTGTCTGGGGTTCACGAATCCCAAAAAGTTAACGTCCTCCCAAGAAGCGTGGAAAGACAGGGAAACGGACAAAGCCAGCACGACGTTAATTGCACCTCTGCCCCACTCGAGTAAAAAAGTGATGCAGAGTAATAGACCAGTTTATGGCAACACATATATTTGCGGCGTTTCATGCCAGAGTAGGGACGACTTTCATTTGCTCTCGTGGTCCTGCGATAAATGCGCTATACTAACCACGAGATTTCTCTGCCCACTGCGCTCACTCACAGCTGTTGAATGAGGTCTTCAGTGACGTTATGGAATACAGAACAAAAACAATTCATTGTACCATTCTAAAACTTAAAAAAAATAGAATTTAACGAAGTTGATTAATCATGAATACGTAGTGAGGGCAAAAGCTTTCATTTGCGAATGAAGGTATCTATGATCGGAGTCAATGAGATTTTACCACCAAGAGCAGTGTTGCGGAAGTTTTTTGCAGTTGCAGAGTTTTTGCAATGAGGCAAAAAGCCTGACGAAGCTTGGAGTATGACCGCAAAACCTGGTCAACTCTGCCTAGAATGCGGAGTCTTCCAGACGGCTGAGAATTCAACTTTTTTTGTTATGAAGGTTTTGCTAACTTTTGTAGTAGATTCTGTGAAATGTGAAGTGTTATGTACGGTGCGGCGCTTTTAAAATTGGCGCGCACGCGGCGGGGTGGCGCGCGCCTCGTAGTGTGTGCAACCTCCGGGACCGGAGGGGAGGGGTGAGTCATCGGCGTCACGTCGCTACTGCTACACAAGGCGGCGGCGAGGGCTAACAGAGGGTCAGTCGCAGCCCGCCAGTCAGTCAGGCTGGGAGGCAACTGCGGAACGGGAGCGAAGCCGTGCTGGGAGACGCATGAGAGCTAGAAGTAGGCGACCCGCCGCTTAGGAAAACGCAGTCAACCATTGTAATTGTAACCATAAAATAAAGATGTTGAGTGGGTGTGCGACATTTCATTCACCCACCATAACACAAAAGTTAACTGAGATAATGTGCGTGATTTCAGTGTGCGTTTTCAATTCGATTTCCGGAGAAGAGCATTCGGCTTGTTATGTCTCAATGTCGAGACATCTACACATTACATGTGTAATTGTTGAAAAATGAAAAGTTTCAATAAATTGGAACTTATGCTGTGTGCTTTGATATATTTGTCTTTATTCATACGAAACTTTCAGAGAAAAAATGGGCCCGTTGTTGAGAAAAAAAAATGCTGTTTATGTACTTTTTATGCACATAATTTAAAAAAATTATGCTATAACTTCCTTTGTGTTTTCAAAAATGTTATGCAACATCATTTATAGATATATTTTTTTTTAAAAAAATCTTTAAAAAAATATACTTTCTGTAATAGAGTAGCAGCGGTTCCAAAATAATTAAAACCGCTGCAATATTAGCTATTTGAAAAGTGTTAATGACAATCGGTCTAGTCCTATTGCACATAAGCGCACTTCGCTCTACTCGAACAAACCGAACGACAATAAAAATACAGGAACCTTTTAGACCATATTGGGTCGGAGCGATCGAGGGGCACTGCCATTAAATATATAAAAATGTTTGGTATTCGAGTGGTGGACACGTACTTTTGTCAAAATATCGATATAGTTTTTTGCAGCATTTCAATACTTAATTTACATTGCTTATTCAACAAAAATTGCTTTTCATTATCAATACATTGAATTTAATTAAAACACAGATAAAATTTGTCTTAAAAATAATTTTCTATGCAAACACTTCAAGTATTCTTCATATCATAACAGTTTTGTTTAGTACATACCAAGAGAGAATGAGCGGAAATGAAACACTACTAAATATTTTTACATGAGCAACCCTTGTAACATTTCACTTTCAAACGTACATTGAAGACACAAGTTGATAACGACGAACAATTGGAACTCCTGCCCGAAATAGACTGTAGGCGGAGTCTAGGCAGTATTTATTCTGTGAAATATATGGATGTCGCACGCACTCTACTGGCTAGTCGAGGAGAGGCCGGAATGAAATGACGCAAGTTCTGAGACAGCATGAGTAATCGGCCTTTTGTTAGTAGACGCCCTGTCAAGACACCGAATAGAATCTTCTACGCGTGTTCGCTAACGGCTAGCACTGGCTAGCACAGAACCAACCTACTACTCATACGACTCAAATAAACACCCAGACACATTAGACATTGCAATCACCAACGATCGGATTACATTTTATTCCACCGTGCTACACGAACTTGACTCTGATCACCTCCCTGTAATAATATCTACACATCAACAACCGCCCCCACACACACCCACACCCACATTAAATACTAATAACATAAACTGGAAAGAATTTAGAAAAAACATAATTATCAGAACCCCCAAATTCAGGAATCTAAAAACGCCTTTAGAAATAGAAAGTTCAATAGCATTATTAAACAATATAGTAACCAGTGTTTTCGTTCAGCAACAAAGTAACATAGCACATAATAAACCAAAAACACATAATAAATTGCCAGATCCCATAATAACCATATTAAAAACCAGAAACAGAACAAGAAGACTTTGGAACAATAATAGAAATCCCCAAATAAAAAAAGAGCTTAACATCCTAAACAAGATAACCAAAAACGCAATTAAAGAACACCGACACTCTTCTTACAACTCTTTAATTAAATCCCTAAGCACAACCAACAACTCACTTTGGAAATTTACTAAAACAATGTTAAGAAAGCAAAGCACCATCCCTCCGATAAGCACGCCATCTGTAAAAAAATTTTCCCCCATAGACAAAGCCGAAGCATTAGCTGGCTTCTTTGAAAGTACTTTTACGCTTAATAACACTCCAGCCCACACAGAACATATACAAATTGCAAACTCTGTCTCCGCTCCGAACTATAATGTTCCACAAAAAACAAAATTCATATCACCAAACGAAATTAAGAATTTAATAAAAAATCTCCCCTCAAAAAAAGTCCCTGGACATGATAATATTAACAATAAAATTATAAAAAACCTACCCACTCCAACAATAGCCTTCATAAATAATATTTATAACTCAATATTAAGAATTGGTTACTATCCAATACTTTGGAAAAACTCAAATATTATTCCTGTCCCAAAGCCAAATAAAAATCACAGTAATCCAGAAAGTTACAGGCCAATCAGTTTGTTGCCAACTCTGTCAAAAATTCTTGAAAAATTAATTCTGAAAAGATTAAACAATTATTTAAACAAGACACAAAACATACCCAAACATCAGTTTGGCTTTATTAATCAAGTTTCCACTTCACACCAACTTCTTAGACTAACTGAACACATCCATTCAGCATACCAAGATAAAAAGCACACAATAGCAACCTTCCTGGACATATCACAAGCCTTTCACAGAGTTTGGCACCAAGGCCTTATATTTAAACTGCAAGCAATTGGAACACCACTCTACCTGGTCAACATTATAAAACTTTTTTAACAGATAGAACATTCACAGTGACAGTAGAAAAACACAATTCAAACCCCCGTAAAATACAAGCAGGCCTTCCACAAGGCTCCCCACTTTCACCAACTCTATTTAATATCTACTCGTCAGATATCCCGACCACAAAGCAGACCCACATAGCACAATTTGCAGACAATACAGTAATTTACAAATCCAGCCATTCAATTAAAATCATTAGTGAAAAAATACAAAAACATCTTGACAAAATAGATAATTGGTCAACAATATGGAAAATTAAACTAAACCCAACAAAATCCACTGCCAAAATATTCTCGCTTAAGCACTTCTACACTCCCTCCCCCTTTACAATCAACAACAACACAATTCCATGGACTCCTCACTCTCAAACAGTCAAATACCTTGGGCTAAACCTAGATACAAAACTGAACTGGAACTCCCATATTACAATCAAAACTCAACAAGCAAAATGCAAAATAGCCCAATTAAAACCTCTAATAAACTCCAAAAGTTGCCTATCAATAGACAATGCTACAACAATATATAAATCTATAATCAGACCATTAATGTTATACGCATGCCCCGTATGGACAAACGCATCAGCCACAACCATAAATAAACTGCAAATAATACAAAATTGATTTCTCCGTTTAGCAACTCACGCACCATGGTTTATATCCAACAAACAACTACAAAAAGAATTAAATATAAAATCCATCATCAAACACATAGCCCATCTCTCCAATAACTTTTATTCAAATATCAATTTTATACCACACATCAGCCAATACAACCTCGCCTCAACAGACTATACTCCAACACGAATAAAAAACCGTTACCCTTTAAATGCCTTCCTAAACATATCTTCCAACAATTGTGAAGAGTAGGAGCAGATTGAAGCTTCCTACCCCTTCCTGTAGTTAAATGCCTTAATAAATGCCTTCCTAAACATATTTTCCAACAATTGTGAAGAGTAGGTGCAGATTGAAGCTTCCTACCCCTTCCTGTAGCTAGAGTTAGTTTTTAGATAGGTAATAAGAATATTTGTAAGTCATACAATACATATGATAATGTGATGTAACTGAACTATGTACTTCCGAATGAAAATAAATAAAATTAAATACTGGCTAGCACTCATTCGAGATGAGAAACTTAAGTTCTTGTACGAGAGGTAATTTTGTTACAATGTTTAATGGCTAATTTGAAAATAAGTAGATAAAGAAATTATAAGAGAAGAAAAGTTATAATTGTGTTCTAAGACGAAAAGTTTGGATCCCGAGGCATTTCTCCATTTCAACTTTTGGTGTTTCATATTTATCTCTATTTGACGTCTTGGATTATACAATTTGGTGTGCTGTTGTTTTCGCTATTGGGAAATTGGCAATGTTTCTACTTCTTGATTACATAAACTGGTTGAAGAGTGGCCCGAGGAATGAAGATTTTGGTCGGCAACCAGTCGTCGGGTGAATATCAGAGCAATTATCCAGACGCTCGTCTCCAACTGGGCGGCCTGAAGCAGCCGCCTCCTGGAGCCGGAGCATATCTCAGACATCCATGTGGTTCGTTCAGTTCCGGGCAGAGCATTAAAACACACAGAAACAATGTTTATTTACTTTTCGGTATCAAGAACGCGCAATATAATTTTATCGGCCGAAAAACCGCCGCATTCGGCGAAGCATTACATAATTTACTCTATTCTAAGTGAAATGCGACCAATTAAAAATCAAAATACGATGATTGTTTCCCATTACGAGGGTGAGAAAATATTGAAAGTTGACCCAGAGTAATCTCATTTTTTTGTGCAGTTGAATAAAACTTTTCAAAATTAATTGATACAACATATCATTGTTGTTTCTTGAGTCATATTAGAACTAGCCGTTGTTACTCAGGTCTGTCTAACTTGACAACACAGTGTCGCACTGTTTTCAAAAATAATAAAAGATTGAGGGGAAAGCATGTTACCTGTAAATAAATACAAATGTTTCTTCACATGGGTTTTGACTAGCCTGATTCAGATTGGAATGTTTTTCTCTATTTGTTTTATGCTGCAAAACGCAGCGGTTAGTAAAATTAATGCAACTGTTGTGTGGGTCATCTCCGTGGCGAATGCCAATGAAAGCAATTAAACAAGAAACCGGGTGCGGTAATTGACACATAGCACGTCCAGCGCACACGTTTTGCGCATTTGCAAATGAAAGGAAACACATTTGCGAAATCGACCTCATTTACATGTACGGAAATCCCAGAAATCGAAACCTACACATCGCTGAAACACCTTGTCAACGTAACCAAAGTTATGAACAATAAGCCGTCGCATTGGGCACGCTCGCTCGCCGAACGGACACCTAAATGTAACACTTTCATCCTTCTTCATAACCGCTTTCGAATTCCGAATCGCGTATGTCACATCCAACGCATGTGCTGCGTATGTATCGGGTGTAAGGGGGAGAGACACATTAATTCAACTGAATAGCAAATTAATTGCTAGAACATGCCGTTCGCTCCAGAACTAGTACCTTGTCAAATCCGACCCTGACGCACTTGGTAATATTAGCATACTGTTTCATTAGCCATCGATTGGTGCACGCGTTCCTGCGCCAAAGAATGGACCTATCGAGTGATATGCGGAGCGAAAGAATATCCTTCAACGCGCTAGCGTTCCTTGCAAATGGAGATAGAAGAGGGTTTACAAAAATGTTCGACATTAATATTTTTCAAGGCAAAAGAGAAAGAAAGGTAATATCTGCGAAGGGTTTAGTCCACGTTTGGATGTAGAGTGTAGTCAGTTCGCATCAAAGACGTAAACGGTATGGAAATGTATAAATTTGAGAATGTTGTGAACTGTTTTTCATGTACTGTCATTGTAATGCCTAGTATCTCAAAAGTGTTACAAACCGGTATAAAACGAAGAGGAGACAAAGGAGAAGGAAGATAAGGAAGATGAAAATAAGGAGGAGACCGCAAAAAGGAGGAAGATCCGGAAAAGGAGAATGGAAAGAATAAAGAGATGAAGAAAGAGAAGGGTGAGGAGGAGAAAGAGAAAGAACAGGAAGAGGAGGAAGAGAGAAGAGGAAGAGAAAAATGAAGAAGAGGAAGAGATAGAAGACAAAGAGGAAGAAGACGAAGATAAAAAAGAGAAGGAAGAAGGAACAGAGAAAGAAGAGGAAGGAAAAGAAAAAAGAAGAAGAGAAAGAGAAAGAGATGGAGAAAGAAAAGGGCGAGCAGGATGAGGATGAGGAGAAAGAGAAAGAAGAGGTGAGTGAAGAAGAAGAGAAGGAGGAGGGGCAGGAGGAAGAAGAAGAAGAAGAAGAGGCGTAAGCAACTTAGACATCACGTCGTCAACCGTTGTTTTTCGAAGCCAAAATGGTAGTGGCAGTAGTAGAAATAGCGATAATCCCCTATTCGGGCATCGCTGCAGTGGCGTCCTGTGCGGGCGCTCGAACGCGCGAACACGCGCACGGCAGGTCACACGCGCACACACAACACTACGCCCATTACCTCCGGAGCGGGACTTTGATTGAATCGAATTATAACATTGAAAATAAATACTAATTATTCGCTTATTACAGACATTGTCCGCTAACGCTTTTCCAGCTTCAAATTACTATCGAAACCTTGTGTTTCACCAGGGCTGTGATTACCTGTTTTCATTTAATGAAATAAAAACTGATTGCAGCCCTTTTTATTAATTTGATCCAACTGATAACTAATATAGTTTTTGCTGTTCGTATTTTCAAGTGCGGCGTAATTAACAACTGAATGCGAGTTCCAATTACGAGTGTAAAATTAATGATTCTATTGTCGAACCCGATAAAATTGCCAACGTTTATGCTTACTTACATTTTGCGGTTTGATAATTAACAATGTAGTTTGTTGATAAACTTAAAACCCAGCGGAATGAATAGTTGCATTATTCCAAGATGATTCTTGCCACAAACTATTATAATTGTTTACGCTTTAAATACTAAAATATAAAGGGGGTGTCAGAGATTAGCATATGTCAAATAAAATATTCTTCCATAGAGAAAATCTCTCCAGCTGTATTTGTATGTTTATCATGTTACAATTATATATAAAACTAAATTTTAATTTGCGGAGTAATTGAAAAATGGCCATGCAGATATATCTATGGTATCGTCAGAAACCCCAGTACTTCGCAACAACAAAAACATCTGTATTAATAATTTTTATTTCGTGCAAACATTAAACAAACCTTCCAGGCTCCAGTATTGTGAGAGGTATCTATGGTTTCGTTAGAATCCCAGGTACGTGATAAAAATTCACTAAGAACGAGACAGTTTCGATTCTGACTGAAAAATCTTTGATTACGTCACTCCACCTACTTTCATAACTAGTGCGTCTTTGCTTGCGACTCAGCTGAGGTCATGAGACATTAAGGCTCCAAAGAAGAGCACGCCATTAATTATTATTATTATTATTATTATTTTTATTTTCAATTTCGGTAAACTATTATCAAAGAATCTTTAATGCATTTTACGAGCATGTGTTTATACATGTTTTAGATAAAATAACGTCTGTTGTTCGGGATCACCTTTACATACTTCCCTATCCACTTCAGTGATGATCCATTAGAAATAACGATGTAAACAATGTCATTTCAGAGTGTTTCAACGCTGCCCCATGCTTAGCGCAAGGTGGCCTAGAAACACATAGGGTTTCCGATGCGAGGTGAGGACACTTTCTGTTTTAAGTGCTAATAGAAGCCACCCATAGAAGGGCTCTTCGATTTTATGGAAGTAATCTCGTAAAATATGAGAAGATTCCCGCCATACCCGTCCGTCCTTCTAATGTCTAACATAATCTTCTCGATACAGACTTCTCTCTGGAGCAAGCCCATTTTTTACTCTAAGTTATTGCAGAAGCTGTAGGTCAACGTGATCGTCAAATTTGTGTGGAAATGAATCGGTGGGAAGATATGTATTGTTCCGAAATTATCAATTAAGGATATTCAAGTTTTATGTTCTAAGAAAGGGACTGTTCTTTTTCTCATTCAAATCCAAAATCGATCCGGAAACAATCTATAAAAGCGCTCGTACACTCAATGTTTACATATACTCGTATTATATCAAAACTATTATTACAAAAATGGTGAAATATACACTTGAATAATTCTTCTAGACGTCTCCACTGTCTTTTTTCATTCCAGTAATCCGAATTGAAGAACGCCGTTCGCATTTCCGAGATCTATTTTCTTTCATTACTCACTTATTCACTTATCACATTGATACTCACTTATTTACATGAAAACATGTGGTCCTCAGCAAGCCGAAATTCAATGAGCTAACATCAGTTCCACAGACATAAACAACGCCCTTTAATTAAAGAAACTTCGACAAACAACATATAAATGCATACAAGGAGACTCGGTGTGCTAAATTAACAATTCTTGGCCGCGAGGCTCTTGCGAGTGTCGCAACGGCACCAGAAGACCGCGCTTTGACCCTTCCGAAGGAAAAGGAGCTGAGAAGGTTACACCTACGCCAGACATGTCAAGGTCGCGGGTATTGTTACACGCTTACCAGAACTTGCGGGCACTGTACCAACAGAAATTGGCGCGAGAGTTAAAAGTAGTGGTTGTACAAAGCTAAGGAATGGCGCTTCGTAGACCAACGGACAGAGAGACTGACACAAGGACAGACAGACACGGATGGACAGACGGACTGACAGGCAGGCAGACAGACAGACTGACAGACGGACAGACAGACGGACAGACAGACGGACAGACAGACGGACAGACAGACGGACAGACAGACGGACAGACAGACGGACAGACAGACGGACAGACAGACGGACAGACAGACGGACAGACAGACGGACAGACAGACGGACAGACAGACGGACAGACAGACGGACAGACAGACGGACGGACAGACTGACGGTCAGACGGACGGACAGACTGACGGTCAGACGGAAGGACAGACAGACAAACGGACAGACAGACGGACGTTTTTTAAAAAAGACACTTTTTCGGTATCAGAGGACCCCAAAACGTGTGTTTCCGAGAAAATCTCGAAACGCATTAACAAGCCAGTACAACTGTGTTTGTGTAATCAAAGTTTTGACGGTATGAACCGTCTTCTAGCAGAAGACAGAACGAGGAAATCAATGGCGATGCACATTTTTTTGGAAATGTTTTGCATTTGGAGTTCTCTGTCAACTTGATGGTTAGGTATAAACCATGGGGCTAAGTTAGTGTTGGTAGGATAATAGATTTATATAGCAGAATCTGGCATTTGGTATTAAGTGTGGAATGTTGATTTATCCTTAAAAACTGAAAAATATTTTAACATAAACTTGTAGAAAATCATTGTAATATTGTTGTTGAATTGTGAAATTGATGTATCAATGTCTCTTAAATAAACAGTTTTGCTCAGGGGTCCGCCGCGTATCCCACCACATTTGTTTTCTCCGCATATCAGAATGACGTTGGATTGAGTCTGTCAATGAAAGAACTTGTCCCGGCTGGGGCGGTGTCTCGCTGGTGGGAGATTCGTTGTATGGAATAAAACCTGCTAGCCACGACGATAGGTCGGCGCCGGATCTCGCCATCCAGCGGGGAAAGATCACCGCCTTCCCCCCCCCTTGAAAAAATATACACTACACTTACGGGAATAATGACCTCCAGTAGTTGACCTAAATCACTAACAGTCAATCAAATAAAGAATCCCTAAACATGAAACGTTCTTAATTTTTTCCCTAGGACGCGCCAGGGGGTTGTATCAGAATTGAATCCACCCCTCTCCGTGAGTTGTAGAGCGCTGCCGCGTCGCGAAGGGTGCTAAAATGCCGGCCACTGTTTCCCAGCCAGACCCTCGGAGGGCAACTCTGCACAGACGTCTGCAAGAGGCCGCAGCAAGAAGCGGCGGCGAAGAGGTCACAATACACCACAAATGGGAACAATTCGTACATTGTCGCAGGCACTCCTTCGGACGGTTTATGAATACAAATGTTTCACAGCAGAAAGTGGTATCATTTTTTGTCGATGTTGTCATCAGTTAACGAAGACGTCAAAACTAGTATTTATTTTATCTAAGCCAACCGGTGGGCGATCTCATTTCGAAAGACCTGCCGGTGAGTGTTTTATCCTTTACATACGACAAAAAAGGTATTTTAATCGAAATTCCTTTTCAGAACTTTTCATACGGAGCGTATTAAAATTCAAGAGAATGCGCAGGCAAAAACTGACGAACATTTATAAGTAAATGAATGCACACGACGAACGTCTAGTAGACTTCCAGGAACACAGACGGATCAATGAACATGATATTTAATTGTGCGAGCCACAGAAGGTAAATGAGCTCTAGAATATAACCAACTGAACATATTAGTTCAAGCAGTACAAGCCTTACGAGGTGAAAATGATAATTTTTTCGTTATAATCGGGCATATTGGGACCGCTCTCTATTCGCAGTGACTCCCGTTCCTTTGGGCTCCTCTGCGCACTTCTTATTGCGGTGACGTCATTCGCGAGGTGAACTAAAGTTCCAATTTCGTCAATCGTGGCGTGACAACGGCGTCATCTCCCCACGGGACCCTTGAGTAATCGATTAACTGCTTCTCTTGCACGCACAACAATACCAAAGTTAGACCATAGGTTGCACGTTTTCAAATATATACGTGATTATGTACTGTAATTTTGTTCAATATGGTTACATTTTCCTTTAGTAAGCAGCCTTACACTGATTCAGAAGATCTTCAATGATTTGCATTAAGATGATGGTCGAGTATTGTCATCCTTCCGACTTGCTTGTCCGCGTCTTTTCATTTCTTTCTTCTTGTAAAATTATTTGCTACTGGTTCAACTGCATCATAGTTTTTTAGGGAGATGAATATAATACTACGTAACGTAGAGGCAACATGCCAGCATTTAATTGACACGTAAATAGTTACCGATAATTTCATAAAAGTGCTATTACTAACTTCAACTAGGTGATTCAAAAATAATGATGAAAGACTAAAAATAGAAATACGAGTATTAAGTTATGGAGGACAAGTTTTATTTTTTGGAAAACGTAATTGGATTCGAGGATGAGTAACATAGTAGTCCTAATGTTTGAAAAATGGGTGAAGTTGATAATGTGTTATAGAAATGTAATGTAAAGTTAAGTATAAACGATTTGAAATACTCAATTTCAAGCTCTCCCTGTAGTTGTTTATTTGGCATAAACCAGGGAGCATGTACAAGTTTGCGAACTAATTTATATTAAATTATTTAAAATTTGTTAAAATTGGTACCAGAGGCATTAGAGAATATAGGGCAGGCATACGCAAGAGAAAGCCTAATGATAGTTTTATATAAGATATTTACACAATTAATTCGTAATTTAAAGTTTTTATTTAATAAGGCATATAATATTGAGATTTTGTGATTTTTTTGTCAATTGTTATTTGCATGTGAGATTTCCATATATGTCGTCGGTCCAAAATGGCATTTCTGGACCCGAAGTTTTAAATGAGAGGCGTCATAGTAGAAACATCCGTAGTTACGTTTCTTCAAATGTTACATCCTTTTCAGCAATCTTTTTTTATGGATAACGTCTACTACTGCAAAGGGAGGTCTTTCAAAAGCAATTTCCTCTGATCAAGTCGATAAACGCCCTGTTGGACTGTGCCGCTTCCAAGGTCGCGGCCGAGGCTAAATTAATCTGGTGTTGGGTCATGCCTGACGCGACAACGGCTTAAAGAGGAAAAGCTTTTCTAAACACATTGCTATTTTCTTCAATGGAACAAATAAAATTCGTACGTATAATACGGAAACTGCTCGTATGTACGTGGTACACCACTTGGCACCTTTCAAACGTTTCAGGGAATTCCTTTCTTTGTCAGTCAATGAAGAGCCGAACTACTGCCCAGCTCTATGGTGTTTTTCAATCTGGCATTGGGCTTAGCTTGTCAGTTTTTGACATTTATTTTTAAATTGTCTATTATCGTCAATATCTTGCATTATAAGATTTACATTACAACTATTTGCATTTCAACTTTTACTGATTTTGTTCATTTAAGAGCGTTTATTTTTATTAGTATCTGTATTATACTGATATATTACGAATAAGGAATACGAATGAAAATAAAGCACTTTTGTCTAGTTTACAATTTTCTCAATAATTGGTTTACTAATTATCCTAATTTTCCTATTTTGTATACAAATCTACGATATTCCTTTTAATTTCTTTATTTTCATGTGTGTGAATGTGTTTGTGCCAACTTGTTGAAGTTTTCATAATTGGTCGCAATCCTCACAATTCCAATCATTTGGATATCTCTGTATGAGAACATTTAAACACCCACGTCTTTTGAGTAAATCTATGATTTTCCACAACCGAAGTGTTGAATTATTCGCCTACTCATGATTCAGCGGGTTAAGCAATATATACTATTATTATTAGGGGGCAGATTTTGGCGATAAAATTTAGTTCGGGTGAACAACTCAAGCTGTTACTGATGTAATCGAGGCTTTTTCTATTCCTACAAATGAACTCAGATTGCATACGTTTCGTTTAGACTGTTTTTTACCAGTCTTTAGATTCCCATAAATCGGTTGAATCGACAATGGCACTGATAGGCATCACAGAAATCTTAAGATTACATACTCACAACGACCGACATTACAATTTCTGAGCAAAGAAATAGGATAAACTATTCATAAATTCTGAGTAGATCATTTGTTGAATCTTGTAAGTATTAATTGAAGCAAGTATCATTAAAATTATATGAAAACCAATGAAATCATTGAAAATGCATTAAAAGTTACGGCAAAAGAAATAAGACATAAAATGGGTAGTTTTCTTTTGTCATAACATTATATTAATTTCTATACTTAACTGCATTTTTTTAATGTAAAAAGAAAAAAAGATATTTTATTAAAATATGTCCCCTATTTATTATACAGAGTGTCTCAGAATAAATGCCACAAACTTCATGAGGTTCAGAGGAATGAAATGATTATTTTTTCCAATGAACATGTAGGTGGGAATTCCATGTATTATAGTTACACATATGACATTTTCCTTGAATTTTCGGCAACTTCTGACACAGATCGTCAACTCTACTGACGGCGTTGGAACGTGATCTGCTGAACATCGTGCGTGCGGGGTTGCCTGATCAAGGGGCAACAGTGAGCGCATATGCGTATATAATTCCGTTATATGCAATTTCCTACTATACGTTTATTGGCAAAGGGTACGGCAAAGTGAAGTTTGGATTGCGTAGGCTTCCACGGTTGGCGTTTTTATTAATTAGATTGTCCGTAACGAGCCGCGTTTTGGTCGTGGTGACTCCACGCTCTGTTGAACAGTGTCTCATTCAAGGTTGCGACCGAGGGTAAAAACACATTAGCTACCATGATAGAGACGCGGCTCGTCCCGGACAGCCTAGATCATGCGCGTCGAGGTCGCGGAAAAGGTATTGCTCGCGCAACGTTTCTTGGACGATGACCTCGCTTCCCGCTCTTTGGCGCAATAAGCAGTTGAAGGCAAAAGCTGGCAGTGAGCACTGATGACATTTCAAACACGTCTTCACTGACGCGTAATATTAAAACTATTTTCTGTTGAAGACGAGAACGTCTGTCCGTGATGTTCTCCAAAAAATCTAAATAAATAAACGTACGAGGTAAAGATCCATCATAGGAGATACTTCGAACTCATGAGAAAGTTTGAACGCAAATTATTGAGGAAGTTGAGAAGGCATGGCTGATTCTCCAGAGATTGGTATTGCTTCATAAAATATACTGGCCTATTTCGTAACTAATACCACCCACTCTACCCGCATTACTTTAATCCATCGTTCAAGAAAAGTCGTGCGAGTAACACGAGATAATACGCTTACTAGAGCACTCAGGCATTGCGTCCAGAGAAATTGGCACGAGATTTAAAAGTACGGGTTGTACCAATTACAACAGCGTGGCGGTTCGTCTCTGAATATCTGACCCATGGCAGTCTTTTTGATAAGTGTGTTGATAGTTATTGCCTAAAATTTACCTATATCTATTCCCATTCTCTCTTTAAGGCAAAGAAATTACCATTAAAATGAAATAATATATCAGTTCTATTTCATATCCTCGATTGATAGTAAAATTTAAAAAAAGATTCAGAAGTGTCTTCATTTTGTAATCACGTTTACGTAGGAGATATATAAAACCATCAACTTTCTACGTTCAGGCTCGAAAGTTTAACAGACAAATATTCTTGTCTGTTAAAAGCACTGTTCTTCCGCGAGAACTGTTAACTTACAGAGACTTGTTAATTTATTTCACATTATTGATTACTACAATAAATATCTCAATGATATAATAAACATCACAAAATGAAAACAAGAAATGAATTCTCCATTCAAATACATTCCTGTCATTTAGCAAAGATGTTTATATAAGGGAATTTAATAAGAAAATAAACATGAAGGAGAAATAAGTTGTGAAGAATATAAACATAGTACAATTCTCGTTTATTAGATAGGAAAAATCTGGAAAACGTATTTCGTCTTGAAGCCAGTATTCGCACCGCTTCAGTTTGTTTATGTACACCCCTTTCTGGATTTTGAGGGGAAATGAGTGCGGAGTGAGGGGAAGTTGCCCGTGCCCGTAGCAGCGCCGGGCTCCCTAGGCGGGCAAGGAGCTCGTGCGGGCGCGGTTTGACTTGCCTTGTCTAGATTATACAAGGTAAAGTAAAGGCTTTCTACCTTTCTACATACCCTAGAAGCGTGTAACATTTATTCTGAGATCGATGTGTATGTTGTTAATGTGTATCTGTATACTTATTTGAGAAAATGACAATAGAACGATTCTGAAGTCGTTTCATTTCTGAATTAAATAAAAGATGTAGTGCTTCAGAAACAAGGAAACAACAAGCTAAAAAAATGACAAGTAGGAAACGAGCAAAACTAAAATATAGAAATCTCTAAATAATGATCACTTTAGAAAAGAGAGCGAAAGAAAAGGAAGGACCTACTTCAAAAAGGAATGGAAACGACTACCCACTGGAAGAACTAATGAAGGAACGAAATAATGAAGATCTTTGGACGAGGCCTCCGGGGCGGCCACAGCCTCCCCCGCGCTGCGTCTGCTAGCGCAGGTGGGGGCGACCGCAAGCAAAGCCGCGATAAAGAAATGCAAATACTTGCGGGAAGCTCTCTTATGAGAGAGGTTGGTCGGGCACCGCCCCGCCTCCCCCCGAAACACACTGCTCATCCTGACCCCACCCCGCCCCTCCCCGCCGCGCACCTCCCCGCCACGCCTTCCCCGCCACGCCTTCCCCGCCACGCCTTCCCCGCCACACCTTCCCCGCCATGCCTCTCCCCGCCACGTCCATCCCCGCCTTGCCCCCACCCACCATTTCCATCTCCACCACACCCCACCCCGCCACGCCTCTCTCCGGCACGCCCCACGCCGTACGCTCCACCCTGCTACGCCCCGACCTGCCGCGCCATGCCCAGACGTGCCCGGCCACATCGTGCTCTTTCGACCCCGTCACTATCCCCGCCTCGCATTGGAACATTCTGCCTTTCCCTCTCTCCTCTACCCCTGCCTGCCTGCCATCCATCTCCCTCCCTGCCTGCCATCTGCCGCCCCACCAACGCACACCACCACTCTTCCACCTGCACCGCCCCGCCTTCGTACAAACCTCCCCTCCCCCTCGACTCTCCCGCCTTTCATCCCCACCCCTCCACCTGCACCACCCAGCCCTTCGAACACACTTCCCCGCTTTGACTCCACATCGCTATTCCCTCCTCCTCCCTGCTCCACTTCACCCACGCACCTCGCCCCTCGCTCCACGCTGAACAGTGCCCCTCCCTCTCCGCGGTTCGAGCACTGCCACACACCTTGCAAGAATCCTCCGCCGCATCTCCCCGCCCTTCCTCATGACGAGACACACCTTCCCAGCTTAAACCCTCTCCGTCACGTTCTACAACGGTGCTACTATGCTCGTCCCTCGCGCCCCTACCAGCCCGGCTCTGCCATTCTCGCAGCAGCAACACCCCCTCCCTTAGCCCTCTCTACTCGACCTTTCGTTTCGCCTCCTTAGCCTCTCCCTTTCCTACCTCATCCCGACCCTCCCTCTTCTTCCCAATCACACCACATTCTTCTCCATCATTTTCCGCCTTTCCTCGTTCTTCAACGTCCTCTCGTGTTATTTTCCCATTATTTCTCCCTTTTTGCTCACGCCAGCATTAGCATTCCCCGCCTCTGTGGGCTGATTCACGTCCCTCTCTGCCCTTCCTCTACCATTCACCGCCCACATTTTCATTCCTCTTTCCTACCCCCCTCCCCGCCCCTTTCATTTCCCCACCGCCGCCCTCTCGTCCTTGTCCCCCCCCTCCGCGTTTCTCGCGGCTGGCACAAGTTTGTTTTACAAGGCACTTGAGATTATTAAAATCCAGGCGGACGAGTGGCGAGAGGCGCGCAGGAAGGATATATTAACTTACTTAGTGTTTCCTTGGCGTGGGCACGCTCCGCGCCGCGCGTGCAAAAATTGCGCTGATCTTGCGCGAGACCCACATCCCCGGCGGTCGCGCCAGGCACGCGCTGATGAGCCTCAAGGCCAGGGCGAGGGCGAGGGCGAGGGCGAGGGCGAGGGCGAGGGCGAGGGCGAGGGAGAGGGCGAGGGAGATGGCGAGGGCGAGGGTGAGGGCGAGGGCCAGGGCGAGGGCGAAGGCGAGGGCGAGGGCGAGGGCGAGGGTGAGGGTGAGGGCGAGGGCCAGGGTGAGGGCGAGGGCGAGGGCGAGGGCGAGGGCGAGGGCGAGGGCGAGGGCGAGGGCAAGGGCGAGGGCGAGGGCGAGGGCGTGGGTGAGGGCGTTGGTGAGGGCGTTGGTGAGGGCGTTGGTGAGGGCGAGGGCGAGGGCGAGGGCGAGGGCGAGGGCCAGGGCGAGGGTGAGGGCAAGGGCGAGGGCGAGGGGGAGGGCGTGGGCGTGGGTGAGGGCGTTGGTGAGGGCGTTGGTGAGGGCGTTGGTGAGGGCGAGGGCGAGGGCGAGGGCGAGGGCGAGGGCGAGGGCCAGGGCGAGGGTGAGGGCAAGGGCGAGGGCGAGGGGGAGGGCGTGGGCGTGGGTGAGGGCGTTGGTGAGGGCGTTGGTGAGGGCGTTGGTGAGGGCGTTGGTGAGGGCGAGGGCGAGACGAGGACGAGACGAGGGCGAGACGAGGGCGAGACGAGGGCGAGACGAGGGCGAGACGAGGGCGAGACGAGGGCGAGACGAGGGCGAGACGAGGGCGAGACGAGGGCGAGACGAGGGCGAGGGCAAGAGCGAGGTTTCATGTATGTGTCGAGGAAGGCATTGTGAGTCTGGTGACTACACACCGAGGAGCCAGCAAGTGTACCAGTCTTTAGCATAAAGTTTAAAACGTGTCTCCATGAGGGACATAGTGGGTACTCGGCGCGGATAGTCGAAATTGGCAACCCCTGAAGCTTGAAAAGGCCCAGGCAGAAAGAAAAAAGGGAATGTCAATGGATGAATGAGAGACGTGAGGATTGAGTTGGCAAACATAATGGCAAACTATTCAAAACGTTACACTCAGAGGCGTATCTTGCGGTGTGGAAGGCATGAGTAAAACTAACTAGGGGCGCTATTTTGAGGAAATCCACTGAAACAAATAACCAAAAAATAATAATTTGAAGTATCCTGGCAGGGGCGCAAATTCTGTCCTTTCCATGGGCGTCTGAATACCTATAGTAGATACTCCCCTGGTTACACTTGTTGATGTAATTGGATTAAGTCAGCTTAACACAAAAAATCGGTAAATTCAATTATTAGATCGCTTGTGAGGTAGATATTTGGTAATAATTAAATACGGATGCAATCTAGTCAAATGGTGTGTCTACCTCTTCCCTTTCCCCACGCTTTCTTATTTACAGTTTCTCTATCATTTTTCATCTCATTTTTTTACAGTTTAACCAATTTTCCTCAACTTTCAATTTAACGTCAATTTTCCCTACATCTTTACTTATCCCCTGTTATTCTTATTTGTTCATCTCTTTTCCCTCCACTTCTATAAATTTTTCACTCGAGTTTTTGTCTCCCTCCTTTCCTAGTTCTCTCACATGTTTACCACTTTCCAATATCTTACCCAATTCTTTTCTCATTCCCTTCATCTTTCTTTTAATTTTTTTTTCCACTTCGCAATCAAATTTTCTGTTTTCCATTTTCAATCGTCTTATATTTTCACTCCCTCTTGTTTCCTTTTTACGCATACTGATATTTCATTTTTTACCTTTTCATTTTTTATTAAAATTCTGTATGTATTAACATGCTGATTAATTATGTGCATTTTTCGCTTGTATGAGTGTCGGATATATGTTTCCCAATCAGTGGTAGTGCTAAAGGTACTCAAGTAATAAAACAATACGAGCTCTCAATGCAGGCCAGTTTAGTTTCCTAGTTATAAATATTGAATAAACCCTTTGAAGGTTTTTAGGAAAAATATAATCAGTGGGCTAGCAACTTTCTATGCATAAGCTGCTACTCACATACAAACACTCGCTAAAACTCTATACCACTCATAAATAGTAACGTTTCAGAATTCCATTAATCCATGATAGGTTGGTGGTGGTGTTGTTTTGTTAATTTCTTGCATGGAAATGTAGATCTTTTCTTTTCAGCACTACCTTTTTTTTACATTCAATGTGAAGTTTAGTCCACTTCTTTATTCATATTTCTGTACAACAATCACTTTGTTTCCGATGTCTCGTAGTACGGAAGATACACAAAGACGTACTTCGGCAAGTCTATGAAAAACTTTACCGTCATCACAATTCTCGAAACGAACGTACTAAGAATTGTCTTTTTTCGGTCATAAAGTTCTTGGATCATCAATAATTCAGCGGAAAAAAAACAACCGAAAAGGAGGATGCATTTTACTTATGAGTTATTGTTTAATGAAACTAGTTTTCTATTCCATT
The DNA here is from genome assembly GCA_038098605.1 of Gryllus longicercus. NCBI lineage: Eukaryota > Metazoa > Arthropoda > Insecta > Orthoptera > Gryllidae > Gryllus > Gryllus longicercus. The sequence goes on from JAZDUA010000299.1 coordinate 592,040, forward strand.
TGTATAATTCTGCCATTGGATGGTGGAAAACCATTGCATAATGATTCTCATTACAATACAGAATTCATTGTGAAACGAGTTCTTGACCAGTCTCAGAGAAGTTTACAAACCAAGTATTGACAACTAATCTTTGAGAGTTGAACAACTCTCTAAGATTTCAGTGTTATAAGAAATCTTGCAGAAGAAAATTTGCATGAAATTTTGGTTCAAGAAATGACTGCATTTTACTGGCCAATAATGGTAGTCAATAATGACTTGTGTCTAATATTTATCCACTGCTTGGAAAGGATTCAAAACATTTGGAAAAACTGGACATACAGGCAGTTCTCGGAGACCAAAGCCCTAAAATAAACACATGCGCTGTTAAATGACCCATCTGTTCAGCACAAAAGTCACGAGCTAACAGACAGACACTTCTTCCCTTCCAAACAAATGCGCAACGCTGCACCCCCCTGAAGAGAAATGAAGCGCGCCCCCATTTGTCCTTCCCCAGCTGCCCACGCCTCCCCGTTCGCACACCTCCACCCCCCCCCCCGCCCCGCGCATGCTCCAGCCCGTCACCGGGTCGCTCCAGCCTGCATCTCTACTGCCTGCGCGCGCCATTCCGCGCTACAGCCTCATTGGGCCGAATCACTTCCTTCCCTTTCCATCTGCACGGTTGCCATCCCTCTTTGCCCCATTCACGCCACTCGCCCCCGCGGCCACCGTTCTGTGTGACAATGCAGCCCGCGTCAATCGAGGCGCTGAGTTCCTGTGGGACCTACGCAACCGTACGATACTTGCGTCTCATCTGCCTTCCATTCTGCTACGCACTAACAAACTTTTCCGGCCTACTCTCCCCTAACCTCTCTGGAATCGTCCTTTCTCTCCCTAAACGTTCCATCTTCCGCCTGCGTTTCGACACTGGATCATCCAAGCTCCTCTCTGTCCGCTCCATTCCCATTCCATGTTCCCGTGCTGCCCGCGCCGACTCACCTCGCCCATTCTACTCACTACTCACGTTCGCGTCACCCCGGCGTCGCTCTTGATCCTCGCTCCCGACCCGCAGTCCAAAAGAGCCGCGGCGGCGACCCACGCAGCCAGCGAGGGGCGCTTTTGTACGTTGGCCAGCAGCTACTGCGCATCGCAGGCGGGGCCCCATCTCCGGAGATATTGTCCTCCGGTGGCAGCGGGCGGGCGAGGCGTTGATGCTCTCGATGGCAATCGGATGGGCGGCCACGCGCGCGTTCCCACGAGGGCAGCGCCCAGGGCGAAAGGCCGACTCGGCGGACTTCACCCCGCCCCGCCCCGTCCTCGCGCCGACCTCCCGCCCGCCCCCACGCCCCGCTCCCCCGCCACGACCCACGCCACGCTACGCCACGCTCGCCTCCGCGCCTCGCCCGCGCGCCTCGCTCGCGCGCCACGCCCTCACACGCAGCCCTGGCGCCCCGCACCCACGCCCGCTATCTCGACATGTTGGTCGAATTAAACCTGTCTGGAGAATTTCTGCGGTCTGCTGATGTGATCGATAGTCTTTCGAGGTGTCTCTGATCAACACCAAGCGAATGCCGGAGCACTACCCTCACAAACGGGCCACGGACTGCGCGCGATCCTTCCTCATCCTTGTCCTCTCCTAACCCTTTAGATACACACACACACACTACATGCACTACACTACCATACATGCCGGGAGACCGGTCTGGAGCTTAGAGCTTGTCCCGGCTGGGGAGGTACCCTGCTGGTGGGAATATCCAGTTGGGAAACTTCGCATGCCGATGTGCAGGTCGACGCCAGATCTCCCCAGACAGCGAGGGAAGGTCATAGCCTTCTCCTACGATATAAACAGACACTTACAAAACTAATGACCTTAGTAGTTGAGGTGCCAGGACAAACTAATCAATCAATCAATGTTATTGTCTTATTTCAAAATGCAATTTTTTCATCCACATTATTGTTTCATCTCTCTATTGGGAGCACAACAAACAATACAGCACTTTGCGTACCATACCAGGTTTTCCTTTGTATTGTATTATTTGTACGTTTTGACACGAGTCCCATTAAAATCGTTAGGACAAATATACAATAATTTGTGTTACAAGTGATCTTATGGTGTGGTAAGGCTGGACGAAGCAGCGAATAATAATGCACGTAAACCAACTTGAAATTTTGCTCTGTGTAACCCTCAAGGGCTGGAGGTGGCAGCCGGCAGCGAAAGTGTCGATGGACCAAGGGAGGCGGTGCCAGGACGCGCGCCCCCGCGCCCGCACTAACCGTATCTCAGGGCCCCGCGCGACGCCCTATAGCGGCGACGGCGGCGGCGGCGGTGGCAGCGCTCGTGATGAAACGGGGCCCGTGCCAGCGCCCGCTCCTGCCTTGGCTGCCGCCTGGTTCTTCCCTCGCCGCCTCGGCGCGCGCCCTCAGCCTTTGACTCACCCTTCGTCCACTTCTTCTGCATTCATGTGGTATTTACTTTCTTCCGATGGAGTAGAGAGAAAGTTATATACTGCTGCGTGGGAAAACGGCGAATTATCGGTAGAAAAACTCTTATCACAGGGCCCTGGTATCGAAAAAGAGGATAAATACGGTTGCTAAATTTAGAAAATAAATCTATCACATGCTGTAGCCACGATACACGTTTTGTGGGTCCTCGATACCGAAAAATCGATTCACGGCGAAACGTATGTCCGTCCAACTGTTAACAATACTAGCGGCAAAACCGTTCAGCCGTTTTTCTCCAAAATTGATATTTCCCAATTAATTTAGCTGATGTCACGTCCCATTGAATTTCAAACCTATGCTTTAATTTTGCGGGGTACTTTACATGAAGCATCTGGGTCATTTTCCACATTTAAAAGAATGGCTCCATCGTTTTTTATTAAATCTTGTTGTTAAACTGATGGACGTTTAAGAGAATGGTGCAAGTCTTATGTTTGTTGAAAACCCTGATTTTTCGAAAATTACAAAAGTTCACATTTTTTCGGGGTTTTCGTACAACTAAAATACTAAAGATAAAAAATGTCCTTTCATGAAATCTGACCCTTAAAGAAAGATGTTTTAATAAGGTCGGGTACAATTTTGTGATAATATGAGTGAGTATTTTCACGTAATTGTGCGTGAAGATACTGTAATGGTACGGTCGCACGCGTCACGTTGCGACGCGTATTTCAGTATTCTATTCAATATAACTTTTCTGTAAAGAGGCGTGCAATGCGCATTTTTCGCTACCTGCGAGCGTGTTAGAAGCATCGGGGACGCGGATGCATGAAGATCTATTGTTCTGACTGGGGCGCGACCAGACCGCATACGCTGACTCACCTGGAAATGCGGATGTCGCTGTCTCATAACCCGGCAATTCAGCAGCACCTGTTCTTGGAATTTGGGTGACGTTTAAGTCTCAACAGAATTTGGCAAGACGCGAATGGGCGGAATAAAAACCGCGTGTCGCGCGCTCGCCAATTGGAGAAAACGAAGCGAGGGAGGACCACGTGATCCGCGAAGCTGAGGAGGTAGCTGCAAGACCCAAGATAGTTCATTGCGATAGAGAAGGTGACAGCGAGCAGAAGTGACTTTCCGAGGTAGGGACGAAGGCGAGTTTCTTTGGCGTACTGGGGGGCGCCAGTGAATGCATTACTACCTCGTCGCCGTGCCCTTGCCCGACTGCAACATGCCACATCGCGGGCAGCCTCTGGAATCGCTAACTCAAGGACGAACGTCACGGACCATGACTGTGGGTGCCCGACCGCAAACCCAGGACTGACGACGACCGAGGCGCGACCACCGCTGCCGCGAACCGCGCCGCCGATCCCCAGTCCAGTGTTGCTGGCGCCCGTGGACGCCACCACGCCGCATCCGCCGCCTGACCGCGCCGCATCAACGCACACACCGCGGTAAGCACCAGGGCGAAGGGCCGCCGCTCCCGTACCCGGGGTCGTGACCGCCGGGAAGGTCGCTGCCCTACTTCCAACGATAAACTCTGGCCCTTACGGCCGAATTTAAGTTACGTTAGTTATAGGCTAGTTTATAGGAATAATTGTAACGAGAGGCTTCACCTCATGAAAAGGGGAATATTAAATCCACCTTTGAAAATAATTTAATGTGTTTCAATGCAGTATTGGAACGAGAAAAACGCATGCCTCCCTTTAAAGAGTCTACTAACTGAGCAGCCGGTGCAATACTGGATCGCCGTAACCAGGTATTCAGATGAATTGGGGTAGCCACATGGTGTGCGTAGTTACAATACGGAGGAGAAAGTACGTGTTGTTTTAGCACCACTCGTTTCTTGTCAATCTTTGTTTGCTTCTCCTTCGCTGGTGTCAACACCTCGTCGCGTTTCTACCTAACCGTCTATTACAGTTTCATTGTTTTAGTTTTTGTAGAAGCAGGCGCTCGACCAATGCAGTTGCCCGTCGTTTCTTCTCTCTCTTGGTTGTTACTTCTATTACTTCGTCCCTATTTACCGCTTCCCCCTTTTCACTGTATACGAATATATTCCTTCATATTACCTTTTTTCTATTGTTTCACATCCGCTTTCAGGTTATCATCCACAAGTCCATATGTTTCTTTGTTTTATGCCTTTCTGTTCCGTCTCTACCCAGTCTCACTCCAGCCTAGTGATTCCGTTTTCCTTTGCTCCTTTTCCGTCTGACACGTTGTTCCTCTTCCAAAGTTTCACTTGTTTTCATTCATTCACTTTTCTTTTTTATTCACCTCTTCTATCCATTTTGCTTCGTTCGCTTATCCTTATCTTCACTAATTTTCCTCATTTTCAACTTTTCTATTTTCCTGAACATTACCGTTTGCTTTCCTTTTCCTTTTCTTTACAAAAATTATTCACCTATTTCTTGTATTTGCCAGAACATATTTCTACAATATTCCGTACTAAGACATTAAGAAATGTGTTCGATAAGTGCCTAGTTTTCTATTTTTCTTTCGTTTCCAACAATCAAAGTCACCAAGATATTTTGAGAATTGAAATATTATCATAATTCCTCTCTCGCTAAGCAATTACCCTTTTATTTCTTTTTTATTTCATCCTTTATCTATTGAATTTATTATTTATTTGTTTCTGCTCAAAATTCTATCGAGAACCATTTCCCCCTTTTTTTCCTTTTATTTTTTTTCTTCATTCAGTCCTAAATTTCGTGGGGTACATTTCTTTTCATTACCAGAGATCTTTCCCGTATCTAAAGTACATTTTTGTGGACATTCACTTTATATGTATTGGTTTTACGTACTGTAGAGAATCAAGGAGTAAACAAATTTGTTTGCTATTGCAATTTGTCGAGGTAATACTCCAGATTCATTAAGTTCTGCAATGCTTGTCGAAAATGTGTAGGTTGTCGGCCGCTCATAGGTAACTCGGAATCTCCAGAGAACGTAAGACTATTAATTGTGCAGGAGTGTTGTGGCGTTATGATTCGAAACCTTTTATCTGAGTGAACATGTTAACATATATGTTCTTAACCGTAAAGTTTAGGCCTAAAAATTTTAGGCATATCCATTTTAAATAATCAGCAATATAAGAGTATTGAGCGGAACCAGAATGTGTAGGTTAAAGAAAATGTGGCCAGTAATGCCGTGAGCCATTGCTCTGTGGGCCGCGGGCCAGCAGTGCGCATGCGCTAAACAGGCGCCAAGCGCTGTGCACCGACTTGTACGTCGCAAGCGGCGAGTCCTTGCTGGCGCTTCAGTTGCTGGCGACCTCAAATCACGACTCTCTCGATTCGGGTGCACCCGCCACCGCTCCGTCGTCCCCGCCGCCCCCGCCGCCCCCGCCGTCTCCGCCGCCCCCAAACCCCTGCCGCCCCCGGCGCAGCGGTGGCCGTGGCAGGGACAGGCCGGGCGGGGCGGTGTTGAGGGCATCGACAAGTGAACGGCGGGCGCAGAGGACAAGCGCCTATCGGCGTGAAGCTCTGAACTCAATATCCCGATACGTCCCGTACAGGCGGGCGCGCTTCGTGGCAGGGAGGGGCGAACGGGGCGAGGAAGGGCAGGGCCGGGCCGCGACACGTGTTGGTGCGTCGAGTACAGTGTCGCCCCGGTTGCGCGCTGAGACACGAAATGGGCCGAAAGAAACCGGGAAGAAAATCTCGTACTAAAGCTGTATTGTCGAAGGCATTTCGAATCAAAATTAAGGACCGCAAAACGTAGAATATTCTACACTGATTCGGTAGGAATACTTCAAATACTCATGATCATATGAGGCGCGGGTAGTGGCCTCTTGTTTCAGGTACCACAAGAACTGAATAGAACAGAAAACGCGCGAATGGAATATCTCGCGCTGTCGGCATCAGTGAATGCAAATTGTATTGAAATAATGGACTGTAATGCTGATATTCACTCTTCATCCGCTCCGTATCTTTACAGCAAAAACTCGTGAGTTAACAATTCGAGGCTATTGTTCAATGCTGCTGGGAAATGAGGCGATGTTCCCCTGCGAACCGAAATGGATCCAATGATGGAGCTCGCACACAAGGAGTCTCGGCGGCATTGGCATCGAAATCGCTGTTGGCAAGCAGGCGTCTCCTAACAAAAGGTCCTGTACCGGAGCTCTCCCACCCCAATGACGCACCATCTGCTCTGCTTCATTTCCAAGCCACGCCCCCTCACGTGGATGGTATAAAAACTCACAGATGACGACGCTAAAGTCACTAGATCACAGAAAGGAAGGCCGAGAGCAGTTAGATCTGCGGCATGATATTAGACAAAAGTCGATGAGCAGCGTGAATAATTGAAATGCAGAAGAAATTTACACAACATCCTTCATGACTACCACTTCAAATATTTTGTGATCATATCCCATACATCTGCAAAATACTATTCACTAATATGTAAATATATTACTAGGTTTCCCTTATTGTTTCAAAACTTTCGTAGAAAGTGCAGAAATATGCAGTAACATTCAGATATGCAAAAATATGCAAAAATCCGGAAAATGAAAACTGGCAGGAAAGCTCAAAATAGTCTGATTTGTAAAGAAATGTGACAATTTTCTATGAAACCATTAGAAAAAAAATGTTTGCATTTGCATACAAATCTAAGCTCTGTTGATAACTAAAATATTATAAAATAAATAAATAATTACTGTCCTTTAAAAACACGGCTAGTTTATAATAGGTTCCAATAGGCATTGTGACCGATGCAATTTTTTAATTCTGATCAGATCATGCAATTTTTAAAACTGATCATTGTTTAATCTAAAACAGTTCAAAAATGTATCATCATTAAATTCTTTACAGCAAATTCTCCACATGTATCTCTTTTCTTCATGAAATCGTTGTTGTTGTTTTTTTTTCAGTTTTGCGTAACATAACGTTTCTAACACAAACTCGCTTTCAGAATCCGATTCAAAACTCAAAGTCACTAACATCGCGTAAATACTTACTAGGCTGTCCGGGTGACGCCGCGTCCATGGCGAAGGTGCCGACGTTTCGGTCGCCATTCTGCGACCTTCCTCAGGGCGTATTGCCAAGGAAGGTCGCAGAATGGCGACCGAAACGTCGGCACCTTCGCCATGGACGCGGCGTCACCCGGACAGCCTAGTAAGTACTGACTCCGGCCGCGGAAGCCTACGCTCTCAATCGCGTAAATACTCTACATCTTCATCAGCGCTCTTACCGGAGTGAACTGATCTTGGGGTGATCGCCGCTGTGACTCGCTCTGTCGAGAGGAATTCGGCGTGAGTGACGTTGAATCACGTCATGGACCTGCGTCTGAATTTGCGACAATCCTAATGCTACAGACCACACCTATGCCATTTCGGTACCCGCATAACAGTAACAAAGGATCGACGGCGAATCCTAAACAAACTGTAATTAAATGGAAGGAAAATGTATGTATTAAATAACTAATCCTACATATATTCAGCAATAAACTACAATAAATTTATGCAAATTCGTGTTAAGATATTTTAATTTTGGGGAATGTGGCAATGTCATAAATAAACAACTTTGTGTACTTGCGGTCATTTGTGTGGGAACTTAGATGGACACACTCTTTCTGAAAGGTAGTTCAATATCCACGCAAAGGTCACGCCACTCAATGATATTACATTAAACACGAAATAAAACTTATTTATATTAATTTACGTAAAATCAATAGCTTTAAATATACTAGAATGTATTGATAATCAAATTGAACAATTTGTAACATCACATCAATGAGAGTTTGTCTTTCAGAGCTTTTTTACATAATTAGCGTCAATTGTGATAATGCACATCTGAATCACTTTTGACCTGCAGCGTCGCTCGTTACGTCTATTTGATATAAGCAAGTATAGAAAACCCCGATTCACATGGAAATGTCGAAAACTGTACCAACAGTTATGCAGCTTCAGTAGCAACGTTTGAATACACGGCCAAATCGATCAGCCAAAAATCTTGGACTCATATTTGCTAATTCCGCTATATTCTGAGTCACATTTTGTGTCTGTAGTTCTAAGAATTTTTGCTTGATGAATCGAAAGCACACGGAACTATTTTCTTAGCAAGTTTTCAGGGAACGTGTCCCGGCTCTTCCTTGCCCCGGCAGCTACTTAAGTATCTTCATGTGCCATTTCTTAAGACGTCTTTCCTAAAATTCTCCCCCCTCCCTCCCGCGCCCACCGGGTTGAGAAACCCTTATCTAGAAAGACTGCGACAAAAGTACGTGAAAGCGCAAAAGTCGAATTAAATGTTGTTTTTTATTATTTATGGTCGCATCAACTTCTATGTCATTAGCGACCACTATTGCGCGTAACGGTATGGTAACTAAGAGTATGACACGATATGATGATGACATGGGGTGAAATGACGAACACAATACAACCATACCCGGGGCGGGACCCGAACCCGCGATCCTTCGGTCTGAGATCGCTACGATACCTCAGCGATCTCGGCCATACGGGCCGGCGAATTAAATGTTTGCACTATCGGGGGAAAAAAGCAACTATACGCAAATCAGAAAGGCCAAAAACCACATGACGAAGCAGCACGTCGGCTTTAAGGTTCACAAATGAAGCGAACTTTCCCGCGCCCCGAAAGATGACGCATTCAGCCACGTGCTAATCCGCGTGAAACGCCCAGAAATCGAAGCAAAATGTGACAATGCGGTCGTAATGTCCCTCGCGGGGGCCATGCGAAGCAATAAAGGCCCTGTTTTAATTCACGCATCCATTGCTGCATAATGCCAGCCGGACTTAACACGCTCCCAGAACATTATCGACTCAATTCGATAAACTGGCGTGAATGTAGCAGTACATTTATCTAACTGCTATCACCATGCAAAGTACTACTTATTCAATACTTAGAATGCTATAATGGAAATAAATCTATGGATCAATTTGATTCATCAGATACTCTAGTTTGGACGAATTCAGACATCAGTTTCTATAATATTCTGTAAATGTCAGATATCTGATGAAGATATACACCAAAATCGTTAGATTATGTAAGTGCAAATCAGAATATGACTGTTTAGGCATTGTTGGCAGAGGTAGTCTAGGTTAGAGTACTACATGGACAATGGAGAATTTTTGATGCACCTGCTTTGTGAGAATTCTAGAGGTCGGTTGTGTTTATAATCCGTGATTTCTAGATAACTTCCAGACGAATGAGAAGGAAGTATTTTAAATCAACATACAAACTCCGCGTGTCCTTTTTCCTGTTCCATCTTGTCTTCATTTTCATCCTTAGGACTTAGGTGAGTGCCTATTCATCACCATATGACACATCTATTGAATACATTTTGCTGCAGAGAAACATTCTGTGGCTCCCTAGCCCAACCAAAGTTAACAGACGAGTTCTCCAAAGAAAGATAATCTCAAGGCGAACAAACGGTAGAAACTTTCTGCGTATAGATATCAATATTTGTGAAAGAAAACCTACTTAATTAGACAGGAACAAATGCAACCTTGTAACGCAGAGCCAGTTTACGTCATCGATCATGCATAACTCGGAAGATACATGTTCTAAGAAAAAAACTAGTTTTTCAACAGACGGTGTCTTGTTACTTCCTCGCAAACATAGTAGAGAGAAAGTTATGTAATGCTGCGAGAAAAAAACTTAGTAGAGGCCTAGTAGAGGCCCTCTTAGTAGAGGCCCTGGAACAAGTGGCTAAATCCACTTGCTAAATTTAGGGGGAAATCCTTTAACACGTGATGTAGACAGAATCCATGATTTGTGGGTCCTTGATACCTAAAAATCGAATGACGGTAAAACGTCTGTCTGTTCGTCCGTGAACAACGGTAGCGTCTAAACCTTTCAGCCAATTTTCTCCAAAATTGATATTCCCTGATCCATCTGGCATATGTCGTTACCCCTTGAATTTGAAACCGGTATTTTAATTTTGCAGGTACTTTCACTGAAGGCTCTAAGACATTTCTCAAATTTTCAAAGAAATGACTTCATCATATTTGATTAAATTTTGTTATTGGATAGTGTAAAGTACGTTTAAGAAAATGCTGCAGATCTCGTGTTCGTTAAAAACCCTGATTTTTTGGAAACTGCAAAAGTTCAATTTTTTTGAGTCTTCCTACAACAAAAATATCAAAGGCAGGGGTTTTGCCCTTAAATCTTTTTACCCGTAAAGATAGACTTTGAAATAATGACATGTTAAATTATTCGAAAATTTGAGTACTATTTGCGTAATTTGGGGTGAAAATACGGGCGAAAAAGTAAATGCTGTTTTAGTACCATTAGTTATAACGCAGTAATTTACAAATTGGGCTATTTGACGAACTTTTATGACAAAGGTATCGCCATTCTCTGAAAACAGTGGAAAATAGAGTATCTCGAATTATATGAAAAAGCATCCGTTCCTTCTACCTTCGTAATTACATTGAGGGGTGGGGACACCCAAGGGCGAGTTGCAGGCCCGTCCTCCATGATCTTGAAAATCCGACAGCTCTGAAAGTAATTGAGTTTAGTTTTTGTAGTAGAGAATAGTTTTTGAGTTTTGCTGATCCAGGTGGTCTTAATTAGAAAGATATAGATAGAGATAGACATAGAGAGAGACAGAGATAGAGAGAGATAGAGATAGAAATAGAAAGAGAGAGAAAGAGGGAGAGAAAGAGAGATATAAAGAGAGAGATAAAGCGAGAGAATGAGAGAGATAAAGAGAGAAAGGGAGAGAGAAAGAGGGAGAGAGAGAAAGAGCGAATAAATCAAGTAATCGGGATAGAGAGTGAATAGTGGCAGAGGTGAAACCTAGAGTTATAAATTATAAAATGTAAATTATATCTATTTTATAAATTTTCTACTCTACATCTCCAGAGGTTTTTTTAATCAATCTTGCAAAAGCACTTGAGAGCTTTTGTGTACATTACGATGGTAGTAATTTATTTTGTGTATGCTAATGTGCACAATATATTATGTACACGTATTATTTTGTGTTCTTATAAGCACAAAAATAATACATTATATATTAGTGATATAATGTCAAGTGTTGTTGATAAAATGGAGTCTATAGAATCGCGTCTAATAGAAATGGAGTCTTAAATGTTATTTTTTTCAAATTAGATAAGTTGACGATCGAGGGTAATGAAACACACAAATGATATTACTTCTAATTATACGTGTGAAGAAATGAAAAATATTTTCAGTAATAACTTTACCAATCCCTTGTTTTAACTAACTTATTTTGCATTCCCTACCAGTAATTCTAGAGAAATTTGAGAAAGACTTTTTGTTATTGCAGAAAATGTCATTTTTATACAAGTTATCTCTATGTTTTTCGACAAGATCATCACCATCAAGCATAGACTATTTTGAACTTCTCTTGTTTATTGATTACTCATTACTGTTATCATTGATTTCAAGCTGTGTTATAGTTACATTTTTTAACGTTGCATTAATTGATCTTTTCGAATGGTATATTAATGTGTTGAACGAAAATACAATCAGACACAGTTTTACATGTCCACTACAATTATATTCATAATTTGCGATTGGGACACAATTGGCATGGAGAAATATGATTCATATGCCAGACATGCAATATCATATTTCTGGCATTCAGGAATTGTAGAGCACAGCCCAACCCAACGAGCTGGGCTCATCCCTTGAGTCCAGATCATCTGAATATGCGTCGCAGTAAAAACAACAAAAATAAAAAAAGATCAATAGCAGTATTATAAAAGAGTAGGTTAAACTTGCAAACATTGTAAATTTATGTTATTAAAACATAGTTGAATATGTATTGAAACAAGAGGCATTGGAAAATTTTACAGCTCAAAATATGTACAAAACTGCTACGACAATGAAACGTATTTTAGAATTTTCAGCTAAGTAACTGGTGGCGAAAACCCTCCACCAACGAGATTCGAACCCTAGGATCTCCGTGTCAAAGATTTTGCAGATGCAACGGATGTCGCCGAGGAGCCACCGCCACCGGCACTTTCACACAGGATATCCAAAGCGTTTTGTGCCCCGCCGTGGCGCAGTCTTGGGGTCTCTAAAGGAAGGCAACGGCGTCACAACTAACGTACGCCACTTCCTAATGATAGCAGCTTACCCAACCGTGCGTGAAACTTTTGTGGCGTCGGTCCTCGTTTCTTGTCCCTCTCATTTATGAAATTAGCCCCTTGTGATAATTGTATGTCTTTATATTGGTCAAAATAATGATATAACAACTGTAGTAAAAACAAAAAATATTGATGCCGTCATAAAAAGAAACGTACATTCAATTCGTAAACGACCATTAGTGACTTAAGTGACGATAAAGACGACACGAAATATCAGGAATCGATGCGAGTTTATGTTTTTTTTGAAGGAACAGGTAATGTACATTATGACTCCCTCCACTACACGGGATGTAGTTTGGGTTTCGAGATATGGCCTTCTAAGTTGTAAATAACCATACATACAAGAAATTTGCTAATGTACGTACGTCAATATGTACATCCATTTCGGACCGCTCATCCGTAACGTTTTCTTCAGGTCTTTCAGAAACATCAGCCTGCTTATCTTGCAAGAGTCAATGAATCTCAAGTGAACCAAGATCTCTGCGACAGTTTTTAACTGTTTTGACGTAAATAAATAAATAAATAAATAAATATTTTAGAAACACGCCTAAGTCAAAATTATACAACTCATCACACCTTGTACAAAGCTAAGTCTTCCATTGAAATAATACAACGGAACCAGCTTTAGAAACAATAAATATACGCGAATTGTAATGATTTCGTATGTGAAGGGAAATCAAAATGGAGTAATAAATTAAACGACAAGAAATGTAGGAACTCGCACTAAACCTTGCAATATGAGGCAAGGAGAGTCAGTAAAACGTGTAAAATTTTACAATGGTAAACAACTAAGCTTCATAGATTAAAAAAAATGTACATAATGAAACGCATCTGAAAGTAATAAAGACTAGGAAAGTATTGTGATTTTCAACTCTTATAGTGTCAATAGAAATGCCGCAGGTGTCGAAATCACAGTTTGGTCTTGATGTCTCTCGTTTATGTGATATAAAGAAAGCTAAAAATGCTCCAAAAAGTCGATATATCGAGGAAAATACATGTTTGGCATAATTTCATTCCTCTTGTGCGTTTCATTATATTTTTGATTCGCGAATCGGCCATCATGAGATCACGCGATACGTGCATTTCACCGGGGCTCTTACTTGATATTTGGGATAGGTGCACGTTATTTTTCTATTGAGAAGATCAGCATTTTAATGACGATTCCATTTTCATTCCCCAGGGTCGTTAGTCTTGGGGGATGGGATGAAATTGTGATGATGATGATAATGATAATAATAATGATTAATTAACACACTCGAACATACAGAGATATACAAAACACAACCATGCCCGAGGTAGGACTCAAACCCGGGATCCTTTGGACCGAGACCGCCTCTGCACTACTACCTATTCGATCTCGGCCATATACATTCGTAGAAGTTCGTATACGTTCGTTGAAGTGTGTCGCCTGCAACTGGAACCAGCGTGACACAGTCATCTTCAGCTACTCGTCGTGAAAACTCTGACGGGAGGACAGGAATATCTTCGGGTGCGGGAAAAGCTGAAAATCGCTGGGTGCGAGTTCAGCTCTCAGTCGGACTGCTGCAGAACGACTGCTGTTTGCCGCACCGTATGTCGAGGAGCCCTGTCATGGAGCAGGATTACACCGGCAGCAAGCATGCCAGTAAGAGCTGGCGATGAATTTCAATCGGCGCGATGGGTTCAATCGGTCCGTTAAGGAACGTTCTCCCGGACCGAATCTCGCAGGCGGCGGGAGAACGAATAAGCGCCGCCATTTCGATCCACTGCTGCCGCGCTACTGGCACTCGGCGGGACATGTTTGATACGACACGGATCTGCTACGCATGCGCCATTTCCCCGCCTAAATGCGTATACTTTTAAAACCAAACCAAAATAGGAAAACTTACTTTCTGGGTGCGACTCGTATTCCGATGAGGTAAATAGTAGTAGTTCGAACATAAATACCGCCCCTCATTATTCGCAACTACCCCGACCACCACTGCGAAAGCCAAAAGTGTACTGGCAAAGAGTCTCCTCGCGCGTTGCCTACGCCGCTTGGAGCGCCAGCGTCGCATTGAAGCGCATTCCAGTCGGGGCTTCCCCGGGAAGCCGGCTCGACTCGGCTCGGCTCGGCGGCCGCCGACAGCGCGCCGCGCGGCGGGCAGGAAAACAGCGCGCGTTGAGATGCAAGCGGCGTCGCGCGCGCGGAGCGGAGTGGCTGGGAGGGGGGGGAGGGGAGGGAGCATTGAGGGCGGTGGGCCGGCGGGCCTCGAAGCCCGGGCCGTAATGCGTGTCAGGCGCGCTGAATCCCAATTGTGACGGGGCGCGGTGCGGTGCGTGCACGCGGGGGCGCCGGCAGAGAGCGCTGCGGACGGACAGAAGGGCGCCAACAGAGGGGAGTGACGTCGGACGCGAGAGCTGCTCGAGAGCGGGTCGAGCCCAGAGGCGGCAGCACAGGGCGCGGAGGCGCACGTAAAGCAGGGCGTCGGTCAAGAGAAGTGATCGGGTGGGATGGTTCCGTGACAACATCCGTTGCCTCTGCAATGTCGCTGTCTGGGACGTCCTGGAATCCAACGCTGGAGGGTGAACGTCACTAGCTACACGAATCCATTGAATTCTACCACTAGCTGGTCAGCAGTTTTCGTGTCTGTGTTCTAGCTAGGACAATTCTGATGGGCGGCTACTCTGATGAGTGACTTTCTGTCGTTTCTGCCATCAATATTAAGCGAACGCTCGAGCAAACAAATGAGTCAGTGCGTTCTTCCCTCAACTTTGAACCCTCCTCACTTCTCTCTCCCCTCTCCTGTCTCTCTCTCCCCCCCCTCTCTCTTTCTTTCACACACACATACACACACGGGCGCGTTAACGCACTTAATTACTGACACTACATTTCACTATCACTACCTACGACGAGAGCCAATCGGATGTTCTGATTTTGACCCGGTTGCGGCGGCACCGGTTGCGGCGGCGGATATCTGGAGAAGGAAATTCCCGCTAGCCGACGTGCAGATTGGAACCAGATTTCACGTTCCAGTGGATTGATCGATTGATCAGTGATTCTAGGCACGTCAACTACCAGGATCATTCGTCCCGTAAGTATAATGAATGTTTTTTGCCCGGGAGGTGGCGGTGACTTTTCCCCCGCTGTGTGGTGAGATCCTCCACAGATGGCTTCCAAACTTCTCAGGACAGCAGCGGCCATATTCGATCTACCTATGTTAGTAGCGTGGAACAGGACCCCCGGTCGGCATTGGAAACGTAGGACCATCCGGTGAGGATCGCTGTAGAGCCCGTAATGAGCAGGGCTCGGATTCTGAATTCTTAAAAACTCTTTTAAATTGTTCTACAAAATGACCTAAAATAATACTAAAATGACCCATAAAAGATTTTTAAAATATAGAAAAAGAACTTATTTTTTAATACTGAAAAATTTGTACGAATTTGTTTATTTATTCAACGAATTTTACAATGTTAAATAAAATATTTATATAAAATTATATTTAATATAAAGTCATCATTTTAGAAGGAAATGTTATCCCTAGCTCCGATCTTCGAACCGTCAGTTTTGCGGAGGAAGTTACCGAAGAACCGTGTAAGTTTGAGAGTTCGAAAAATCTAGTCCACTGCAGTAGTGAATTTCGCCATGAAGCAATGAGACAATAAAAACATTTTTTGATGTGTCATTGTAAATCCATGAAACATTCACCAACAAAAACACGAAAACAAAAACAAAATGCGTAATAATGACAAAAATTATGGAAACGTCCACCAAAAATGACCTTAATATCGAAAAATGTCAAAAAATGATTCAATAACTATACATTTATGCCACCTGTACGTCGTGATTAACAATCATTTGCAAGCCAGCTACGCGTAGAATGCACCAAAGGAAAGACGAGGTGTCACCAGAGCGCGAGCTGCCACAGCCGGTGGGCGTGGCCGAGCGCCGCGTGGGGGCCGGGCGCGCCTCATCGGCGTGCGCGAGCCCTCCGCATTGCACGCGGCGCCCGACCAGGCAGGGCTTCGCTGCGCTGCGGCCCGGGATTGATTCCCGCGCACGCCCTCCGGACCCGAGCGATCGAGGCGATCGGGAGCTCGTGCCAAATTACTCGCCGCGCCCCCCCTCCCCTCCCGTTTCATTGTTCCGCTGTCTCGCTCGAGGAACACCTATCAGAGCGAAATGTGCACAGTTGGTTTTGAACTCTCAGGCGCGGAAACTAGTAGTACTGACCTTCGGTGGGTGATCATTGGAAAGTGCTGTTTTGCGTTTTAATTGTCACCGCAAAGACATCACGGCTCCGTAAAACAACTGGGCAAAATAAACTAAACATGGGGCCACATGAATCAGCATGCCTGCTGCCTCGCTTGCTGAGAGTGATTTCAAGAATATATACTTGTAGAATGCCAATAACTTTTACTAAAAATAAAGTACACAAGGTGTACGCAAATACTCGCGTCGAAATGTACTTTGGTGTATTCACGGCAAAATACTGGACTCAGTTCCGGTCGCCACCTCGTTCCCCACTCCTAGAAAATATATGACTTTAATTAGATTAAAACCTTAAATTTGCAGATATAATAAAAATACAAATATTTATGGATAGAAATTGGAATGCAGAAAAAGTTTTGAATTTTGTCAACTTTCCAAACATCATGGGTTTTAACGAAAATGAAACATGCACCATTCGCATAAATGTCATTCATACAATCAAACTAAACTTAATCAAAAACGTTGGAGTGATTTTTTTGTTTTGTTTTGAAAATTTCTTAGGGGTTTCATGTAAGGAGTAAGTAAAATTTAAAATGATAAAACATTCATTTATTTTTATAATTTATTTTAAAAAATGTATTACATACCTATTACTAAAGCGAAAAAGTACGTGATGTTTTAGCGTCCCTTGTCTTTCGTGTATGTATAGTCGCGGAGGGAGTCGCGTTCTGCCGTCTCCAGATCAGAGGAGCCCGTTTGCAAATTGTAGCGCAAAGTTACCCGTATCTGCAAATTTCATTGTATGACTATTTTTTTTCAGAAGAAATGATGAATCTATTGTGATTTCTTCAACCTATTGACGACAAAGAGGGATCTATGCCGGGGTAGTTATTTCATGACAGAACAGACAGAACATCAATTACACTATAGAGGAATGCCAGGGGAAACTGGGTAACCGCGACGTTGCTTTCCGAGAACCCGCTTTGTCCCCTGGAAATTGCACATAAGTGGGCGTAGATGTGAAAAGTTATCACACTGGTCGCTACTCAATACCCATTACTGCGAAAAACCACGCAGAAAATGCCAGAAACATTCCACGCCAAGGTCATTTTTCCAGCTGCGACCTGCTATCAATGCGTATTATTATCCGCAATGCACGTCTGGCTTGTCACATCCATATCCCACGGGCCCCTCTCCGCATAATAGGAAGCCGCTGACCAGTGTAACAGGACCTACGCGCATTTGTCGATGGCTCCGAATTCGCCTGGAATGCGCGTTGATGGTGCGGTTCTCATGTTCGATGGAACGCACCACCAGACTCCTGCGATCGCCGCCCCGCGCTGTCCCCGCCACATCCCTCTCAGCCCTCTCCTCCATTGCCGATGACTCCGTGCCTCCCCTTCCCCTTCTCCTTCCTCCTCGTCGTGGCCGCCCCCGCCGACTCCGCACCCCCTGCCGACACCGTCCCTCGCTTCGCCGACGACCTCGCCCCCTGGCACATCGCCGTCCATGTCGCCAACGTCCCCGCCGCCGTACACTTCCCCGTCCAATACACCCGACCAACGCCACCTCGCTGCCCCCCTCCGCCGCCCGCGGTGCCGCCTTCATCGCTGCCACCTTCCCCGCGCTTCCATCACCCCAACCACCACGTTCAACCGCTGCTATCCCTTACCGCTTCGCACCGCCTCCCACCGTCGCTCTCGCCACCATCCCCTCCTCCTCCTCTGACCCCTTTCCCGTCCCCGTCCACATCCAAGATCACGTCCACGCCTTCGTCCCCGTTCTCGTAGTCCCCCTCCACGTCCCCGTCACTCTCCCCGTCCCCATCCCTCCCCGTCTCGTCCTCGTCCCCGTCTCCATCTCTGTCCCCAACGCCGTCCACGTCCCCGACCCTGTCTCCATCCCCGCCCCGCCCACGGCCACGTCCCCGACCATGTCTTCACCCCGATCATGTCCTCGCCCCGCCCACGTCCCCGACCATGTCTTCACCCCGATCATGTCCTCGCCCCGCCCACGTCCCCGACCATGTCTTCACCCCGATCATGTCCTCGCCCCGCCCACGTCCCCGACCATGTCTTCGCCCCGCCCACGTCCCCGCCCCGCCCACAGACACGTCCCCGACCATGCCGCCGCTCCCGTCCCGTCCTCGCACCGTCCTGCTGTCGACCAACGCCACCGTCGCCGCCCCCCTCGCAGCCCGCATCCGCCGCCAACGGTGCCGCCCCACTCCTCCATCGCATCGCATCGCCTGCTCCATCGCCCCGACCGCCACCGCCGGTGCTCGCGCGTTGACCGCGTGGTATTCGACGGCAGAGGGTTATTGCTACGCGGGACACAACAGCCAGAGCGGCCGCCAGTGCTGCGCTCTGGTGGCATCCGAAGACTGCGGGTGGAGCACTGAGGAGGAATGGCGGTCGGAAATAGGATCGGCGGTCGGATCCAAGTAGCTGACGCAATCGGGTATGTCTCTCTCCTTACATTCTATTAAGAGTAGACCAGACGGTTCCGCTTACCAAGGACGGTAACGCCCAATAATATCTAGATTGGATGAAACAAGATGTAAATAAAGTAAATAAGACTTTATGGATTTAAAAGGTTTATGTAAATATTCAACATGTTAACTTTGAGATTTATATCAAATGTCACAGAAAAGCTGGAGATATAAATAGCAATGTAAGACGATCTGGATGTGCGGGTAGGAGCGTAGCTCATGGACTCGCCCCTGCCTCGTCAATGCCACTAAGTGGCAATGTAATCTAAATGTCAAAAAGACACAAATAAGCATGTTGTTTTAAGAGCAGCCGACCGCTACTCGGAGCCGTACATGGCGAGCGCTGGGAGAAGACGGGAAGCAACTGGCCGCGCTCTTGTTATTTTCTTGCAGAGGAGACCGGCCGTCGGCAGCCATCTATAGCGTGGCGGGTGACCCAACATGGCCCAATAACGTTCTGAGCTTCTACAACACATGCAGCGTTGTATTTGTAATATGACAGGACCCTTGATTGTTTGATTGTTAGTGATTCCGCGCGAGTCAACTAATAAGTTAATAAGTTCCGTAAGTGTAGTGCATGTTTCTGTTCGGGAAGTGGCGGGGATCTTCCCCCGCTGGATGGCGAGATCTGGCGCCGACCTACCGTGTTTTCCCCAACGAGATAGCTTCTACCACCGGGTCATCGCCCGAAGTCGAAAGAAGCTCTAAGCTCCCGACCAGTCTCCCGACATGCGTGGTAGTGTAGTGCATCATGTGTGTGTGAGAGTGTGTGTGTGTGTGTGTGTGTGTGTGAAGATAAAGCAAGGAAACGGTAGGAAAGCTCGCTGGCGGTCCGTGGCCTGTTTGTTGGGGTACTTCTCCGGCGGTCGGCTGGTGTTGACTACGAAGAACCGATTGAAAGAAAGAACCGTTGACCGATCAGAGCAGCCGACCTCTGAAATTCTCCTTCAGGCAGCGGCTAAATTCGATTTAGCTATATAGCTAGTGTCGAAAATCCTGTCACCGTCGGGACACGACCCTACAACCTCCGCATCAGAGGGACTGTACGGACAGCAGTTGCTGCCCTGAGCCATCTCTTCTGGTCCTTCTACTCCGTATCTCAAGTTCGATGTAGCTGATGAATGCAAATATTATTATACTAACAATATTGATTTTATTCCTTGTTACCTATTCTCTTATTTCTTCGACACATTTATTTCATCTACTCCTAGACAAACCAAGAGATACAATTAATACCCAGTTTTTCAAGGGATCAGATTAATTATTGTCAGTGTTGGTAGTGGTGATATCGTTCTTGTTTCTATTCATTGTCTGTAACAATTATTGCCACAAAATATTTCTTTCGCTATATTTTTCATACCAGTCGCATCCTACACATGCCCCCTGCTTCCTGTGTAAAACACACCTGCTTTATTTGTTTGTTGTTTCATTTTATTTTATATCCGGCGCGCTACTTCAAACTCATAGCACAGTCGCCGAGCATTCCAGTTATGCAGTGGTCTTCAAAGAATTTTTATTTTATTATTAACAATCTGTAATTCTTAATGCCAAATAACTAAAAATCACTTTTTATCAACCCCCTCTCAAATTAATATTTATTGAAGTGTTGGTATCTATAGTTGATTCTCGATTTTTTAATTCACAATATAACGACATTTTTATAGCAAACGAAATGGCATACTTTCTCTTGGTTTTCAGAATCAAAACTATAGAATATTTACAAAATTGTTTTGCTTATCGTTTGCTTTTCTCGTATGTTTTGAAAGTTACTATAAGTATTTTCCACGTCACAACATCTTCCATATTAGCACTAAGTTTCGTGAATTATTATTTCGTAGTTAGAGAGTTATTTCTGCAATAATAAAGTGGATACGCAAAGTATTTTTCTAGTAATGTTCGATTGTTTAGCAAATATAAAAGGATTAAATAATACACTTTATTTGCGAAAATACTCCTTTAAATACTGATTATCTGTGACTTCTCGCACAGTGTGGTTGACAGGATAACTGGTTAACAAGTTGATGCTTCGCACATCTTAATGGCGGGATTATGGCTAGAAACAATGCTAGTGACTACGCATTAGGAGATACGCAGGTACAACCGAGAAATTTATAAAATGTACAGGAGGAAAATAAGAGTAATAAAAATACAAAGGTTTTCAAAGGCGTGAAAATGGTCGCGATACTAATCCTTAAAATTAAAAAAACATTATACGAAAAAATGTATTTTTCTTAATATATAATTGAAAGTATCTAACCCCAAAACCAAAAATATCTAACAGAATAAAACTGACAATATCCAAAATCTTTCATTGAATTTCTACACATCTTTTGACTTTACCCTTTATTGCAATCAGTAGATTACACCAACGCTCTTACATCGTGGAATTACATACTTAGTTCTCAAAAGACCGTGACGTTGCCGGCGACGACGTTGAAAACGGGGTCGGCGAAATCGACACGTCTAATTCGCCGTGTGGCGGCGTGGCGGCGCTGCCTTCTCGAGCCCAATATGACGCGCGAAAGCATAAAGATTACCTCGCGGCTGCCAACGCCTACTCCCTTCGCCCGCCCGCCCGCCAGTCGGCCCACCCGCCCCCGCCCACTGCCCGCCTACCCCCGCCCGCACGCGCGCCCACCCACGGGCGACGATAAGGCGGCGAACGCATTAGGGTAAGCGCCCCGCCGTCGCAATGGCGGACGCATCGACGCCACGCTCTCGAAGAATGCGCCACCGTCGCCCGCTGACGTTTGCGCCTCCACGCCCTCAAAGCGGTCGCTGCTGCTGTCGCCACTAGCACCGCCACCATCCGACGTTTTGTGTTGATTAATGATTCATGGGATGTTTACTACTAAAGCCATTAGCACCGTAAGTGTAGGGCGTATTTTTATCGTGATGGGTGATGGTGGTTATGATCTTTCTCAGCTGGTTGGCGAGATTCAGCGATAACTTGCTCGTCTGCTTGCGAGATTTTCCTCAACCAGGTATCTCCCACCAGTGGGGCACTGCCCTAGCCCGGACAAGTTCTAGCACCCAACACTCACCGTGCTGGATACTCGGATTGCTATGACAGTTTACCAGCAGATAAACACCGTGCAAAATCTGGACATACAAATTTTGAAGTGATATGGATTATCAGAAATAGAGATTTATAGTTATTTTTTACCAGGACCTTTCGAGACCCCCGCGCTTCCCGCAGCGAGCGAAACTTTGCGAACTTTGGCAGCGCCAGAAACATTACGCAGCGTCCATCAACCAGCGCGAGACTTCTACGCGAGTTCGTACAGGAACAATGGCAAAGGACATCGCTGGTGTCTTGTTAGTTTGATGTACACAGTGACACAGATTCTGTAGAGGCACACTTCCTGTTGAGAGTGTAAGTAAGCGCAAGAATAATCTTTTTGGTTTAATATTTTGTTAAAATTGTATTCGTAACTCATAAGTGAAATTTATAATTTTTAATTAATTATTATTTATTTACTGTACTTTTATTATTTTTATTTATTTACTCATTTGTTGTGCATTTATTTATTTATTTATTTACGTATTTATTATTTAATAACACTTGTCTGGTTAATTATACCCCATTTTAATTTTTAAACCCTATCATACATATAAATAATAATACAGTAAATATACACTCAATAGTTGCATTCGAATTACTGATGCACGGGTTCTCGTCCTACACGTCCTTCTGAACCTGCAGTGTAACCACCCGATTTTTTCACCCCGCCTGCCTTCCAAGGCAGCTGAAACCCTGCCGACAGGTAGGGCGATAGTGGCGGCGCGACGTATGAGTAACGTAGAACCAGCCGCGAGCAGCTATTCCCGCTTGTCCACAGGCGGTAAGGCCATGAATGGTCTCAATACTAATTGTCGCACAAACATTACTTGCGATGCTTTGAAGCATGAAGCATGTAAAAAATTGAATGCAGGGGTTTTGAAAGGTGCTGAACAAGCTGGTAAAATTTCACGCCAATCGTCACGAGTATCCAGAACGGTGAGTGTGTGTGGTGAACCTCCCAGCATGTGCCATAATGTAGTGCATGAGAGTGTAAGTGGGTGCGGATAGGGCAAGGAAGGGGTAGGAAAGATTGCGCGCGGCCACGACTCGTTTATTAGAGTGCTCCTCCAGAATTCGCGTGGTGTTGATCGGAAAAGCGACCGACGGGAAGGTGGCATTGGCCCCTGACGGGACATCGTCGGCGCCGATCACGTTATGTCAAAACCCTGAGGTGATGGAGCAATATGGACACCGACTTCGTATTTAGTGACCCCCAAAACGTATTGAAAACATGGTCTGATCCCCAGACACGAAGATTTTTTTCCGGCTGTGTAATCAATGTATCCAAGTTCCAACTATGACTTTCTTTCTGGCAAACGCTTTTCTCACTCTGAGCGTTTTCCTCACCAGACACAAGCGTAGGTATATCACCTCACCGTTCCCCAATTTCCCTGCGCCGTCATGAGTCTTAGCTCGCTACCACTTTTCCACCGACCTATCACCACCACCCCCACCATCACCATTACTAACACTTTCACCACTACCACCATCACCATCACCACCACCTCCACCAGCGTCATCACCAGCACCATAACCATCACTATCGCCATCATCACCACCACGACCACCGCCACCAACGCCGCCTCACCAGACTAACACAACTCTGTCGCCTTGGCGTTCGCTTTTACCCCCCTACGTTTCCTCTCGCAAACGCCTTTTGCTCTTCCCAACTTCGTCCCTACCTGCGCGCTCTTGCCAACGTCGCCGTCGCTACCACATACGCTGCCTCCGCTTCCAGCCCGCCATTCCTCTGCTGGAGCTGCACTGCCCCCTTTCCTCTTCAGAACCCCTTCCTCACCCCGCCCCGTAAGAGGCCCACACCTTATTTTCTCCAGGACGTCATTATTCTTTTTCTCATCTTTCTTACCTTCCTTCACATGCCCGGAATATTCTCGTCTCTCAATATTACGTATCGTACATTTGCTCTTACGTTTTCATTTCCCCTCTCCCTACACTCGCAGAAGAAATTTCATTATTTAATATCGTCATATCTGATACGGTTTTCGTACATTCTTCATTTCTTCACTATACTGTGCACACTCCATTTCTTTAAAAAATGTTTTCTGTAATTTTTCCGCTAATCACATCTAAAATACGTCATTATTATTATTATTATTATTATTATTATTATTATTATTATTATTATTATTGCCTTCTGTTTATTAAAACCAATAACTATGTACTAACTCGATCCCTCCATTATTCTTTCATACTTGTTTCGCTAAGGTTTTAACGCAGTTACAAACATCGTTTTCGGTTGTTCACCTTATTTTGCCTGCATCGCTTTCCACTTTCTCGTACCTTAAATATCCCCTTCTCACTGTTAATGTCCTGATGCATCGCTTCCACGTACGTGCGCGCGTTGGCCTCTCTCTCCCTTCGCCTCTCACCCATCGCCCCCCTCGCTCCCCTTCACCCCCTCGCGAATCACTCATCGCTCGGCTCTTGGCGGTCGCCCTTCACTGCACCTCCACGTGCAAGTGGAGCAGACAGTCCAGCTCCGCCTCGCCCTTCCACGCCCATCCCCGCCCAACCCTGTCCGCCCCGCCCCTCCTCGCTCGCCCCTCCCCGCCGCATCCCCCTCGCCCCTTACCTCACCGCTCACTCCACCCCGCTCCGCCCCGCCCCGCCCCGCCCCGCCCCGCCCCGCCCCGCCCTGCCTCGCCCAGCTCCGCCTCGCCCACGCAGGTCGAGGTGTAAAATATCTGCCGCCTAATGTATTCGGAAGGAGCTGTTGAATAAAAATTGTAAAGGGAAGCCGATGCGGCGGCGGCGGCGGCGGCGCAGGCGGTGAAATACTACGTCGTCGCGGCGCGCCGCTCCGCCCGCTCGATGCTCAGCCCGGCCCCGCCCACTCACGCCCCCGCCTCGCCACCCCTGCCGCCAACTCCCCCTCATCCTCCTCTTCCTCCTACCACGCGCATCCCGCCACCCCAGACGCTCCCGAGGCCCCGCCGTCACCACCCCCACCGTCCGCCCCCATTATCACCGCCGCCCTAGCTCAACGTCCCGACTCCCTCCGTCCACGCCCCCAAGATGCTACCACCTGCGTCACTGCCCGTCACCCTTCCCTTCCGTCGACATCGAACGCAGCCCCGATGACCTCACCTTCCTCTCGCCTTGCCACATTGTCACCTCGTTACCCGCGACCCACTCACCCACAAGCCGGCATTGACATCACCTCGTCACATTTCGATTTTCCATTCTCCCGTTTACTTATTTATCGACAAAAGCAATTCACTAACTGTATGTGCTCAATGAAGTTGAAGTACAGTCTGTGGACATTTTATTGAACTGTTTGAACTTGTAGACTTACAACGTGTAAAAGATTCTCAAGCCTAAAAGAAAAGTGGTGAGCTAAATTCGAATCGCCCGTTTCGTCGACTGAGTGACACATTCTTTCCCTGCTTTATTGTGAAAGAACCGCTGAGAAATCTGCGTGGCCAGGCGGAAGAGCAGGTCTAACACTCACCACGTAAAAGAAGACATCACTGATTGATTTATTGATTGAACTGGGAAATGCTTCATTGCGACCTTTTACTGTTAGCTACCTACCACATCAGCCCACCTCTACGCTATCCAGGTTTCCTCTCGTGGCATCCTGCGCCTCACCTCTCTACCTAACTACTCCGCCACACATCTTTTACTAAGCCCATCTCATTGGTTCCGTTTTCTGTCCGCTGCCACCTCCCAGCCACTCCTAACTCTTCCAGGTCTGCCAATTCTCTGTCACATATTCCCGTTCGTCCTCTGCGTTTACGATTCGTAGCAGCCTCTTCTTTTCCGTTCACTCTCACCATCACCACCACCCTGGCCTTTTCACCCTAACAATCCCATCATTCAGCTCGTCTCCCTCATGTCGCTGCCCCACCAACACCACCACCCTCCACTTTCTCTTTGAACGCCCAGCCTCGTTCCTCACGTGCGTTCTAGGAAGTGCCAGGGAAAACCCAATGCAAATCCGTTGCCTCTTGCAAAATTCAATGCGGGTGACCGCACAATTCGCTTCCCCAAACACGAGAACCATAGACGTAAGACACATGTTCTAACGACCGCTTCAATTACACGTTCTACGACTGCACGAAGAGGATGTCGAACAAGAGTTTTGATGTTTGTTAAAAATTCCTTTAAAAGCAAAAAAGTTGAGCTTTAATTGCTTTGTACGAGAAATTCCACAGTAGAGAATACAATAACAGAATTAATTATAATTTAAAATTTAAATTAAATGTTTGCTGAGCAAAGTAATTGTTACGTATACCAACGATAAAGCATTAAGCTGATAGCATTCACTATTATTCAAACTACAATTTTCTCTTAGCAATGCAAATAGACTATTAAATATCTAAACAAATTTCGAAGATATAACAATCCACAAAGTCAACAGTTAAGATAAAAACTGTTAAGATAATAATATTAACTAAAATTAAATAAAACAACGATGGAAGTGAAAAATAAATACGTGAAATGAATTTATGAGTCAATAAGGTTTTAAAACGAGTTTAAAACTGCTAGTAACAAAAAAATAAAACAAAAGGGAGGAGAAATAATTACTTTTTACGTGAGAATTGAATCTAAGCCAATTATGGACTTGTGCGCTACAGAATGTAACATACTGTTTCGTACTAGTTAGTTTCCTAATCTATTCAGTCTGGGTCAGCTTTTCTGTTTTCCCAACCCTCTTGTCGGCTGTTACCAATTGTGGCAACTAAAATACATTTTCCCCAAATTTTCTCAATTGTTCATTCCCCTAAGAGATGAATTGATATACAACTTTTAGAATATAACAAAAGAGTGATATCTATTTTTGTATTCAGACTCGCACCATATATTTTGACAGATACGAGAAAAAAGTTTTTTTAAAAAAAGGCAGTTTTGAAAAAAAATGTTTAAAAATTTCCCGCGCAATTTTCAAGGCAAAGTACTTCGAAAACTACTCATATAAACTTCTAGCTAAGCTACTAATCTACTAATCTTAAGCTACTAATCTGACAGTTGTGCGTGACATGTTCTTCCATCCTTTCATCCATCCACACTTCAATCACTACAGACACATATACGACAGACATCCCCATTTTCGGATACAAAATTGTGTGTATATCTTCATCATTTGCACAAATCCTAACAGAGTATGGAACAGTATTGTCAAATCGTAATTCTGACGTGTATGCAATGTTACTGCGCAAAAGAACTTGAAACAAAATCCAAGATCGTATTATTAAAGTGATCTTGTTACGATTTATTTCTACTCAACGGTATGGGAAGAAAAGTAAACACTTGCCCATAGTCATGAATAAGTTATAGAGGAAACCTTTTTCGTTCAATCGACTAATAACACACACACACATATATATATTGTGACGTACCTGATTGGCGGTACTTTCCACTGCGATAAAAGTTGTAACGGACGGGTGTCTTACTCGTGAATGGGTCTCTTAAAGGAATCGGCATTACATTGGAAAATCAAAGTAAGAAATTCGTCTAAACACAAATACAATTTATTCTTAAAATAACACGTTCTGTACATTATCACACATATGATTACTCCCCGTCTTGGTACCAAGATTCGGTATACAACTAGATTTCATCATACCTCGAGCCCCATGAATACCTCGTTTGTTCACTGACTAGCGCCAACGGCAGCAGCGGCCGGTGACCTTCACCGCAGTCCGGCGCTCCGGGCGGCTGATGAGTCGGCTCCTGCCTGATCGGCCCGCGGCAGCGGCAACGCGAATCTCTCTGCTCCGACGCTGGTTGTTGTGCGTGCAGTTCCGCTTCAGCATTCACGGTCTCTGGATTACGCTCACTTTGCCCTGGCAATGTGCTTCTTATTATGTCGCAACACCTTTCGTCAGTTTTCTTCCACTCTCCTAATTATCACTACGGGCACGTGGCCGCCACTCGTACATGCATCAGTTCCGCGATTCACAGTTTTACTTCTATTTTCACTACGTCTGATATCACAGACACAATCTATAGCTTTTGCATTCCGACATCTACCAATACTACATTCACTTGCTTTCTGTCCGTATTTCTATGATCATTCACTGAATTTGATCTTCTTCGTCGCGAGCAACGTCTTACACTCTACCCGGCCAACGGTCAACTGCGAACTTGTAACGGCCGATTTCTCGCCCCACTCTCGCCGGCCCCCGGCGGCGGACTCGTTCACTAGTCCCCCCACCGCCGGTCGCCGCACCTGCCGCTAATACCGCGCAGTTCAAAACTAGTCGTAATTATATTATTGCACTCTGTGTCTCTAATTACGTATAGAAACGCTCCGCGTTTCAATATATATATATATATATATATATATATATATATATATATATAATGCGTTGCTATACCGTTCATCTGATTACTATAAATCTTTATCAACTTATTGTCAGCACTTCCGCGAAGAATATAGGCATAGTGCTATGGGAATATGTGGGTGTGTGTCGCACATGGACGCAAAGTGAATAGTTGGCGACTTTTTTCAACTTATTCCTTGCGCTTTTGTAAAAGATATAGACATAGTGCAATGGAAATGTGGTTAAGTCGCACACACACGCGCGTTGATGATTTTATGCTGGCTAAAGCGCCCCTGATCAGAAGCTCTACGCAACCCGCCGCACTCTCAAATATTACGTGCATCTTCGCTGCATATTCTGCCCCTGCGATTGTGAAATATAAAATAATTACTTGAACTTTACCACGAACAAGTAGATTAAAATTTCTCCAAGACAATGTCATACATAATGCGTGCCCAAACTTTAGGGAGAACGTTTTAACAGTAGGACACTTTACAACCATGTCCAAACCAGGACAGAGAACAAACCCATTCTTGTGAGAAAACCTTTTTTCTATTGTTTGCAGAGCAGAGCGTAAAACGTGATTAACAATCACGTTACCAGTAGCAAGTGAAGTGTAATACATTTTAATAACGAAGCATTGCCGGATTCACTAGTAGTGAATACGGAAAGGGTAGAGTTTTTATATTTGAAAAATAAGTACGTTATATATTTCATTTTGCATAGTTTCTAACAAGTCCATTAAGTCCATAGTACATTAATGTAGACTTGAAAGTAGTTTAACTCCCGAAATAATTTCTGGTCGCCAACCCCCAAAGGTTTATGACATTTTGAGAAGACCCTTATAAAAGCTCAATTATTATCAGAGATAATTATGGCTTAAGTGTTTATCCATTAAGAATTCAAAAGAACTTGACGTAGACATAAGAATATGCGCGTTTTAGTTAAAAATAAAGGATCTAACATAAAAATAATAATTAAAATTTCCAAATAGTAAAAACTAGTACAAAAACAAAATGTATTTTCTGTTTATTGGATATTGTATATAACTGAAATGTTGGTTTAGGTAATCAATAAGAATAATATCTTCACCATGTATCCCAATTAGATTACCTTAAATGAAGAAAACTACTTTGGTGTAACATCGTAACTCATAATACACGAGTTCTACTCATGATAGCCGTAATTGATTCTTGCTGTTTTGCACAGACCTCCACAGCGCATTTCACGGTGAAATGTCCCTAAGTTACGTGAGGCGATTTCGGCGATTTTTCGAGTCCCCTTCCTGCTTGGTGAGATGTCGTAAGATGTGAGATTTGGCTCGGCACCCGTCCCCTTCTAAACTCACGTGAGAATTTTCAAAATGCGTATTTTAATGTAAATATATTAATTTGTGATTGATTGCATTGGTATTTATTTCAAAAAACATAAATTACTAAATTATATTTATTTAAGAATAGATATGATTTGTATTTAGAGTTACAGAATTACAATGAATTTTATTGCACTTCTAAAAACAGAGCAGTAATTTCTTGTTCTTCAGTCCACGGGGACTCATGTGCGGTCTCAAGAGTGACTACTGGAACCAACATGTCCATATGACTTTTCGTAAATTCATCTGCTCATTCAACTTCACTGTGACTATATTGTCGCTATACTATGCTACTTATTGCAGCATTCACAAAACCGTGGTAAAAATTATTGTGCACGATTTAGCCTAATTTATGTATATAAACGTGTTACTTAACTTGTCTCAGTTTTCTCGCAATTTAGTATTGTTTTTAGCGAAAAACGTGATATTTGCCGAGATCTCTCTCTCCCGCACTTAACCCCCCTCCTCCCTTAAAGGACTCACGTACTTTGTCAATGACCCTTTAAGACAATACGCGAGATGTCAAATTCCTTAACTCTCCTTAACTCCTGTGCTATCAAATTCCTTAACATGTTTGTTATATATTAAAATCGATATATGGGCTTGAAAAATATTGCGTGCTATTTATTTAAGTAGCACATATCGTACTCTTAAAATCAGACAGTCACAATCAAAGAGTAAAACATTCTTTATCCACAAAACAAAAACCCACCATTTGTGCACTGCAGAGACACGTTTCCTAGAGCGTCAATGTATAAGCAAATGCCATCATCACAAAACCAAAAGTTGACGCCATAAAACACACGACCCTCTTTTTGTTGCTGAAAGAAAACCTCGCCAAGAGACACACCGCGAAGAATCGTAAACAATAAGAATTATTAAAACCTCTCGACAGCTTGATTAGATTATAAAACTCGCAAGAAAATGCATGGACAGAACGTCCCCAATGAGAATTCAGTTACACTGAACGCTGATGAATATTCCAAGAGAGTCGTCTTAAGGGGAGGACGCCGCTAAAAATAAGACAACGCCGACAGGAGCGCCGCGGCGGGCGAACTGCGTGACCGCCGCGGGGGGATGGGGGTTGCGGGGGGGGGTGCGGGGGGTGCGGGGGGGGGGGTGAAACGAGACGAGAGAGCGCAGCGCGTCAGGGATGTCTGAGACGACGTCGAGGGCAGAGTGGCTGAGAATGAGATGTGGCGGGAGAAAGATCGGAGAGGAGATGGGGGCGGCTGGTCGCCTCTTGGCAACGTGGGTGGCCGAAGAAGCGGTAGCGGTGAGGGTACACGACCCTGAGCAGGGGTGGTTAGGAGGAGGAGGAGCGTCGGCAACCTAGAACAAAAGGAGGAGTGGGTGCGGCTGAAAGGACAATGAAGGTGGGTGATAATGGTTGGCCAGAACAGATAGGGAACTGGTCAACGGAAGGAGCTTAATTTGCACAATTTGATTCGAAAAGTCATCGGAATATTTAATTGTTAACAATAATGCATACGATAGCATACGAATATTATCAACTAGTGATGCACGTACTTACTCGCTGGTGCTTTCACGTACAACTACGCGAAAAGAATCCCAAATTTTCCAAACATTTTACATGACTTTTTTAAAATCTATCTTTGGAGATTGGAGTAGGTGCTCCAATAATAATAATAATAATAATAATAATAATAATTATTATTATTATTATTATTATTATTATTATTATTATTATTATTATTATTATTATTATAATATGTTTAGCGATTCATAAACGAATTACAGATCACTAACATAGTGACTGAAAAGATGTAACAATGTGAATACAACAATGTGAATAATAATTAGAAAAAGTTTTCTCTTCTCTGGAGAGTTAAGTGAGCGACGACCAGATGCGACACGATGGGACTTACGAGTCACCTAGTCCCCTTCCTCTAGTGAAGGACAGTGCGATGGACTCACAAGCCACATAGGGTCAATCGATAAGGAGACTAGAGTACTACGGTTCATTTGGTAGCGGGCTGTGAGTAAGCAGCGAAAAGTGCATAAACGTAAAAGAGAATTACGGGTTTATAACAATTTGAAGAGACAGACATCTTGAATGAAGATGGAGAAGTTCGAATTTTATTTGCAGTTTGAAAATAATTAATAAGTTCGCATTCAAAAACTCTTATTTATATTATCTTTAAATTTAGGTTTGAATCCATCAGTCGCGGCATTGTAGCAGTGTACAGAAGCTCCTTGATTTTACACCCATGAGATTTGATGGATGGAGTGGTATATTTGTAGATGACTGGGTGTTAGTCAGTTTGTAATGTTATTAAAATGTTAATTAATTGTGGTTTTCAAATATATTTTAGTTAAGTGTATAAAAACCATTACATTTATTTTTTACAATTGATTCTGAATACAGTACAAGGCTTATTATCTTCGTAATTTATCATTCCAAGTTTTGACAATTAATTGAGTTTATTTCAAGACATACGTACAACGTTTTCACTATATTTAGTAAACAAGAGTTTAAATTTGTCAGTTAAATCAAACATATGGAAGAAACGGACATCGATCTAATTCTCAACCCAAATGGAAGGTATCATACTGTAAAAATTGAGAGAAAAGGGAATCCCTTTTGAATGTATTAAATACCTTAATCCCCTTTTTTGTAAAAATAATCGACTTTTTTAATCAATAATAAAATACTTTTAATATATATCCAAGCAAGTGTCACCACCACTTCTTATTCGTAACCTGATACTCCCCACCATCTGCTCAAATCAGTTGACACAAAGATATCTTTGACCTGAATTTTGTAGAAGTTGATAGCATTTATTCTGAACCACCCTGACGAGAGTAATCGGACACCTCCCTCTCCACCATAAAATTCTCTCGCAGTCAAGCTCCACGGGTGCCCTGCTAGGAGACACGCCATATAACACACTTCTCTTCTTCTTGCATAATGGACATCCCTGCCTCGGGCTGGAGCGTCTGAAGTGTCGACGACGGCGACGGCGGCGGCGCGGGGCTGGGCGCTGAGGCGGTGGCGGAGGGCGGGGGTGGGGGCGAGGGGTAGGGCGGGGGCGGCGTCCCGACGCCAGGTGCTAAACCCGCAGACCACGACGCCACCGCCGTCGACAGCATGACGTCACATCCCGCGCGCCACCGCGGCGGAGAAGAAGAAGAAAAAAGTGAGCATCAAGCAGCGTTTACGGCTCCGCGGGGGCGCGTCAAAATAATTTACTCCCCCGCGCGCGCGCGCGGCGCGGTCATTCATTTACAAAGTGAATGCGAAAAGTCTGCCCGCGATGCCCCTCCACGGGCGTCATCGGCCCACGCTCCGCCTCCCCCGCCGCCCCACGGCTCAAACTACCGCTTCGACGAGGGCCAAGGGCTGTTTAAGCTTGATCACTTCCGCGCCGCACAAGGCGCGATGTAGGTCGAATCTCGAGGACGCCCCGCGGAAGCCTCTAAACGAGCAGAAACAGTGTACTTTTACGGTCCTGTATCACATTCCCCCAAGGGAGAGGTGCTAAGTTATGTGCCGACATTCCAGCGGGCACAGAGGGAGTGTGACACAGTTTTCAAACTCCGAGATGTTCATCTGTGGAGATTCGAGGTCGAAAGATCTAATTAGAACGAAAAAAACAGCAACCAACGTCTTTGCTCGAGGGTGTCTTCTCGTAAGAAGAATGTTGGAATTTCTTAAAACGGAATCTTCTTATGTTATTCGTCCAATTTCTTTGAATACATAATCTGACTTTTCAAGAGTCTTTTCTTTTAGTTCTCCTAGTAATACGTAAAGTTCAAAAACTCACAAAGAACGCAAGTTTTAATAGTACAAGAATATTTCAAATATACGCAAAAGTATCGCGTAGTATCCTTCAATTACAGACAGTCAAATACGTAAAATGTTTATTACGTTATATGATACATCGTTTCACAGATTGATGTATTTGCTCCTTCAGGTACATCTGCTAAAATAGTAAGAATAATGTAGTCACAATATAATTAAATGGGTAAATTTTGTATAAGTTACATTAATAATATTCAATTGTACAAGACAAGAATGAACAGATATTCAGACTAACCTTAACGTAATTTAGTTTAAACCTATTTAAGCCAAAAATCACTATTGAGAAATGTTGTGTTTTTTCTTTAAGATCGAATCATATGTTGAATTAAATAAATTACATTCAACATTGGAATTTATAGTTTTATTTAGTTATACAGATAAAGTTACAGACATGACCGGCACTTGTTTTAAGATTGCGATCTAGAATTTTAGGATTTTAATTTTAAATTTATTTGAAAATTGTATTCGACGTTAAGAAATGGTATTTACTTTAGATGTGACATTTTTGATGTTGTTCACTGTTAACGAATTCTTTATTTCAAATATAATTTTGTTTGAACGATGTAAGTTATGTCGCAGTTTAGACAAGGTGTAGAGTACACTACATTATTTACCTGTAGTCTAAATAAGGGATTCTGGTCATTTTTAATTATATTTTTTATTAATAGAATTAAGAATACTTAATTTTTGATTTAAAAGAGCAGCGTGTTTCTTGACGCTATTGACTATTCTTGGAACGAATGGTAAATTTAAGAAAATAACATCTTTACGTGGCTCAGGCAGTTTTGAATCGGGAGTTGCAGTACTTGTGTTGCCTAAGATTACCATCTTTTGTTTTATATATTTTCTGAAAAAATGGGGAGGATAATATTTTTTACCAAATATGAATTACTAAGGATAAGTTACTATAGTTGAATTCAGAATGTCACAAATTTATTGCTCAGTCTACCATATAGACAATACTTTAGAAACATAAATTAATAAGACTCAATTTGCTATAAAGTATTAATATTCTTAATGTTAAGATCATGCGGTGGAATGACATTAATGACTAACAGGTATCAAAAGATTGCTCTGCTACCCGTACACTAAATTATCTTTTAAAAAATCTTGACAACAAAAATAAATGTTTTCTCTAAATGAAGTGTTGCTGTTCTAATAGCATCTATCGCATCCCTAACTTTCCTGTGCAGTTCACAGAACCATTTTCCATTGTTCATTGTCAGTTTTAACGGTACTGCATCTTTCGTGAAACCATTATTCGCACTGAGTTAAGGATTTAACATTTCCGCAACAAACACTACATTCAATTTCGACCACTTCGTCCGATTCCATTCCAGGTGTTGAATGTTGTTCAACGCTAATGATTACAGGTCAATGTTACTGTTGAAAACATCAACACCATGCGCAGCGCTCCGGCACTTCTACTAGCACGAGGCGCGCGGGCGCTGGTGAAATAAACTTGGATATGGAGAGTTTATTGCATTGCTGCAAGACTGCCTTCACACGGCGCCACTTGGTGGCGCCACCGTGAAGCTCCCAGCCCGCAACCCTCCGACCAGCGTCAACCCACCGATCGTAAGGAGACATATAAGGTCACCTTCACACAGAGCCACTCGGTGGCGCCACCGTGAAGCTCCCAGCTCTTTCACACTCGACCACGGACCAGTGTCACTGAGCGTGGAAAAGCAATGATTCGTGAGTTACACACCGTGAGCCCCAGCGATCGCTAGGCAGTCAACATGTAAGGTCGCCTACCCACAGAGCCAGTCGGTGGCGCCACCGTGAATCTCCCATCCCCTTCACACCCAGCCACCGAAAAGCGCCGCTGAGCGTAAGAAACGAAGGATTTGCAGTCACACCGCTGTGGGCCCCAGCGATAGCAAGGCAGTAGGTATATAAGGCCATCTTCACACGGAACCAATCAGTTGCGCCACCGTGAAGCTCTCAGACCCTTAAAACCTACCTAAAGACCAGCACCACTGACAGTGGAAAAGGAAGGATTCGTGAGTTGGTTCACGAACTCTACGCGAGTGGCCAAGAGTGAAGACTTCCAATTATTATTGGGTTCTATTGGTGGCGGTACGGACACGCTTCAGCGCTGTTAATGGCAGGAGTTATTCACCAAGCACTACAGTCTACGCCGCTCGTGCAAATATCTCAATTTAAACCAATGCTTTTCCAGTAGGCGCGCTTTTTGGAAGTGCTGCTGAGTGGCGCCGTCTGAACTGGCCCTAAACCACAAACCGTGATGAGGATGTCCCTTAAGAGATGAACGACCCCATACGACTGCACCCGATGACTTTTTTTATTTGAGATGTTCTCCAACAAAAGGTAGTGTTACATTAAGATTTACCAGAAAGCCATTACTAAATAATACCAGATAGCAAATGGAAAGAGGAATAATTGATTAATCAGTTCGTTTTGGGATGATTTAATCAGCTGTTTCTGCAAAGTTGCAAAAAGTTTTGGAAAAAAGGTTTCTTTCTTCAGAGGTTACACATTACTTGCAGGTTCCCCACCACTCTCCTTTTCTACGTTGGACAGGACTCTAGCTTGTTCACGCATGCAAAAGTTCCGTTCTGAGATGTTTGTCGATCACGACAAGATTTGCTCCTAGAGATATTGCACCATTGAGAGTCTCAACCACCCAATCCCAACTCACAAGTCTCCCACGATTTCCCTGAACCTTGTTTCCTTAGACACTCTTTGATCGTCCCGATCACCTTCGCTGGCAATCAACTGCTCTCTCATCTACTCCCACACTACCTCACACTAACCTCTATTCTTGTTTATTAATTTCCCTTCATTCCTTCCCTTAATTCCACTCCTTCCCTTAATTCCACTCCACCCCCACCCCTCCAGCCCTTCTCCCGTCATTCGTCCTCATCCCCCCACCAGCCCCCGACAGCGGTCACCGCGGGCGACCGTCGTCGGCCAGCTTTACCGCTCCGGCTCCCGCACGGACACATTTTTCTCCGCGCTTAAACATGGCGGGCGGCGCCTTGAAAAATCCGCCCTCTGCGGTGGCGGCGGTGGCGGCGCTCGTAACGTGGCGGAACAACACGGAAATCCCGCGCGGGCGGCAGGTGAGCGCCCGGGACCGCAGGGTGGGGGCGGGGCGGGAGAGGGGGAGGGGGAGGGGGAGAGGGAGGGGACTCTGCGGGCGACGATATTGGCGCCGCCGCCGCCGCCGTCGTCGTCGACGTCGCAGCTGGGCAGCTCACGCCGCCGGGGCGCCGCCGCCGCCGCCGCCGCGGCCACGGTGACGGGTGGTGCCGTAAAGATGCCCCGCCCCCTCGCCCCGCGCACAGTGGTACAGGGATGCCGACGCCGCCGACGCACAGTGGACTGGGTGGGTGCGGAGGAGGGCGCAAAGCCTGTGCATGACTCAGGGTACTCTCCTTCAAGCATTGGAAGAAGGTGGTAGGATTTTCGTCACTGGCTTGTCCGCTAGGTCGAGTTGAGTCGCTGTGTAAAGGAGAATCCCAGCGGCCGGCTGCTCCGATCGGTAGATTTCCCGAGGTTTCTCCGATCAACACCAGGCGAACGCCGGTGCAGTACCCTAACAAATGGGCCACGGACCGTGCGCAATCTTTTCTACCTTTTCCTTGTCCTATCCTCACCTCCTTACTAACACGCACTACACTACCACATATGCCGGGAGACCGGTCAGCAGCTAACACTTGGAGCTCGTGCCGGCTAGGACAGTGCCTTGCTAGAGGGAGATACCTGGTTGGGGAAAACCCCGCTAGCTGACGGTAGGTCGGCGCAGGATCTCGCCATACGGCGGGAGAAGACCACCACCTCCTCCTCCTCCTTCA
Source organism: Gryllus longicercus (assembly GCA_038098605.1). NCBI lineage: Eukaryota > Metazoa > Arthropoda > Insecta > Orthoptera > Gryllidae > Gryllus > Gryllus longicercus. The sequence continues at coordinate 629,556 of JAZDUA010000299.1, forward strand.
GCAAGAAAATAAACACTACAATTACGGGACGAATGACTTTGGTAGTTGAGGCGCTCGGAATCTCTAACAATTAATAAAACTGTGACCCCATTCTTCACACTTATAATTTGCGAGGTTTAACGATTGCCATATAGCAAGCACAGAAATATTTCAAACTTCTAAGAGTACCAAAATTACAATAAGGTTTCTCTCTATCGAAATAAATATTTTCCATTAAAGCGCTTTAGCTTACTTCAAATATTGTTAATGATTATTGTTCTTGGAGTTCAATGATTATTTTTGACAAACTAACGTAATAATTATTATTGTAAGTATTTTTTTCATGAGAATGATCTCAATAGGGAGAGGAAAACGTAGGCCTTGAGAAGCAATCATCAACCGCTTGTGAAAATTTGCTCAGCAAACTAATGAAGTAATAAATCTACTTTCTTCACATAGCGTTGACAAGTTTAAAGACAATTCTTGAGCCTAATAGGCGGCAGGTAATGTTAAATTTAGGGTCGGTCCATATATTTCCATGTAGGAGCGTAATACAAAAAGATATGCCGCACACAACTGCTCGGGAAAAGACCCCCGGATGAGAAAGAGAAGATATAAGGCATGTTTCACCTCAGTGAAAGGCCTACATTCGGCCTTTGGCACACCGCCGATACGGGGAACCTTTAACCGCGAGTCAACCAATTACATGTGAGACATCGCAAATGTCTACCACGCTTCTGGCATGAAACATAAATGCATTACGTTAGACCCCCAAGCTACAAAGAGAAACTGCTACCGGTGTCCTCGGTGTACACAATCACATTAAATTCTATAGGTTGGTTTTAAAACGAAGAGTCATCGATCAGGTCAAGAGTCAGTGACTTTCATTGCAAGTACCGAGGTATTTTTGGTGTGTCTAAATTTCTAGGAATATGGCTCAATTATCGACAATATATTTCCGAGCCCTCTGTAAGGGCGAGCCTAACTGAGTTTTGTATCGGATTGCAGTTATGTAATCCCACCTGGGAGTTTTTTAACACGAGCTTTCAGATTCAATATTATGATGACGCTACCCGAGAGTAATGATAATACCAGGAAATATTGATTTAATGGATACGTGATTTTGAAACCATAATATGAATGATACAGTAATAATGGAAGCAGGCGAAATAGAAATGGAACTCACATTCTCCATCACAATCCGCAAACGGACGGACCGCGAATTGAGTTCCAGACTCAGTCACGGAAGGAGGGCTACAGTAAGCAAACCCTAGCATTTGGATTGTAGAGAATGTGACATGAATGGACCTAGCGATACTTTTGATTGAAACTTTGTCTATCAAATATAACCCCGACCCTGACCCCAACCCCGGCATCAATCCCAATCCCAACATCAATCCCAACCTCAATCCCAGCTCCAATCTCAATGCCAACCCCCATACCGATCCCACCTCAACCCCTGCCTCGACCTCAACCTCAATTCCAACTCCTAACCCATCCCCAACCCCAATTCCAATCCCAACCCTCACCCCGACTTCAACATCGACCTCAACCCCAACTCTAACCCCAATCCCACACCAATCCCGACCTCAACCTCGATCTCAACCCCAACGCCAACTCTAACCCCAATTTCAACCCCGACCTCAATCCCAATCCCAACTCCTAACCCAACCCCAACCCCAATCCCAACCGTCACCCCGACCTCAACCCAACTCTAACCCCAATCCTAACACCAATCCCGACCTCAATCTCGACCCCAACCTCAACGCCAACTCTAACCGCAATTTCAACCCCGACCTCAATCTCAATCGTAACACCATGTATCTTGTACACAAAAAATTCGAAACACAATCTTAAGAGGGAAATGTTTGCTATTGATTTTTTTTTGTTATTTCTTTACGTGGACCACTGCGCCGTCCGGTTTGCCGTCCCGCCCTGCCCCGCCGTCGCTCGTCGCCCGCCACCTCCCCGGCGGGTTTATACCGGCAGTAACGTGGCCGGGATGGCGTCGGGGCTGTAATGGAGCCATCAGCGGCGCCGCTGCCCTCGTGTCCCCTCGCCGGCGAGCGCCGGCCGCAGCCACCGCCGCGCGCGCACTCTCGCCACTCGCGTGCACCGGCACGCCGCTCATAAATGTAGCAAGGAAGCGCCCGCAGGTAGCCGGCGCGTTAACTACAGCCGCGAAGTTTCTCTTCTTTCTATGCTTCCTCCTCCTTTGTTTATATGCTGGAACAACGCTTCATAGCTTGGCCTGATATACTCGTGAGCTGAACACTGTGGGTGATTGGTTGCTCGGTAGTGATTCCGGGCGCGTCAACTACTGAGGTCATTATTCCCGAAAGTGTAGTACATGCTTTTGCTCGGGAGGTAGCGGAGATGTTTCCACGCTGAACGAAGAGATCTGGCGACGACCTATCGTCGGCTAGCGGTGTTTCCCCCAAATGGTTATCTCCCACCAGCGGGGCACCGCCCCAGTCGGGCCAAGCACTACGCTCCCGACCGGTCTCCCGACATGTGTGGTGGTGCATGTTAGTGTAAGTCTGTGTAAGGGGAGAGAATAGAACACAGGAGAGGAAGGAAATAACGCGCGCGGTTCATGGCTTGTTTGTTATGGCACTACTCCGGCATTCGCCTGGTGTTGATCGGAGAACCAACAGAAAACTACCCGATCAGATCAGTCTGCCTCTAGAACACTCCTCCAGACCGCGACTGAATTCGACCTAGCTGACAAGCTAGTGTCTAAAATTCTGCGACCGTATGGACTCGAACCCAAGGGCCTCCCGATCAGAGGCACTGCATTGACGGCAGTTGATGCACTGAGCCACCTCTCTCGGTATCACACCAAGTTTGTAACTGTTTTAACGTAAAATAAATAAACAAAATAATTAAAGGCGTAGAAGTGGCGGGTTTGTAGCTTTCGCATCTACAGCAAGCACACGTGTGCCACGTTGCCGGCTGCGCAATGGCAGCGCCAGGGGGGAGGGGGGACGAGGTGCAAAAACGCTGCCTTGATTAGGGGTGCGGGGCGGGCGCGGGCGCCGAGCGGTGGCGCAGATAACGCGTGCGTGTAATGCCGCAAGCGAAGCGCGCTTCCCGGCGCAATTCCGCGCGCGCCACGGGAGGAGAGAAGACGAATGCATTGTAGAGGGCGCGGATGAGGGTTGGGTGACCCGCAGTCTGGTATAAGGTGTCCGGTGACGGCGCTGCGGGAAGATTTGGAGAAGAGAGAAGAGGGCGTTGTAGATCGTGGTGAAGGTAAAGGGGATGCCTGAAAATTGGTTAATAATGGTGGTGGTAGTGTTTGCGGTGGTGGAGGTGGTGAGGGTGATGATGGCGGTGGCGGTAGCAGTGGTGGTAGCAGTGGTAGTAGCAGTGGCGGTAGCAGTGGCGATAGCAGTGGCGGTAGCAGTGGCCGTAGCAGTGGCAGTAGCAGTGGCAGTAGCAGTGGCAGTAGCAGTGGCGGTTGGAGTGGCGGTAGCAGTGGCAGTAGCAGTGGCGGTTGGAGTGGTAGTAGCAGTGGCAGTAGCAGTGGCGATAGCAGTGGCGGTAGCAGTGGCGGTAGCAGTGGCGGTAGCAGTGGCAGTAGCAGTGGCGATAGCAGTGGCGGTAGCAGTGGCGGTAGCAGTGGCGGTAGCAGTGGCAGTAGCAGTGGCGGTAGCAGTGGCGGTAGCAGTGGCGGTAGCAGTGGCGGTAGCAGTGGCGGTAGCAGTGGCGAAAGCAATAGCGAAAGCAGTAGCGAAAGCAATGGCGGTGGTATGTTGTCGGTGATGGTGGTGGTGGGGTCGATGACGATGGTGGTGACAATGGTGACGGTTGCGGTGAAGGGTGACGGTGATGATGAATTTAAAGATGAAGGCGATGATGATGGCGAGGGCGGTTGGGAGGATTTTGACGAGTTCATATGGCTGAGTAGAAAATTGTAATTGTTTTCGTCACTTTCTTCGACAGCTTCCTTCACAATGCAATGCCAGATGCTGACGTGGGCTGGTTGCAGAAAATACATGTCTAATGACGATTCGATAAAGCACTGACGATTTTTTGAGTCATGTAAGCGATAGCGTTAGCACTGGTGGCAACATCGTGCGCGATTTCCAACAATATTAAATGCAGCAGGAGAATTGGCAGTACCGATAGGAATTGCCGAACGGTTCGTCACTGGAGCACGAGCGGACGGCGGCTGGAGCAGAGAGAGCAGGCACCAGAGCATTGGCCAATGTGGGGTATCTTGGGGTATCGACGGAACCAATGCGGGGAGAGGGGTGGTAATGAGATGAGGATGGAGAAGGGGAAAGGAAAGAGAAAGGATAAGGGAAAAGGAAATGAAGAGGACGGGAACGAGAACGGGGAAGGGAAAGGGGACAATGAAGGGGAAGGGAAGTGGATGGGGATGGAGAAGCGGATCAAAATGGTAATGAGATTGGCGATGGGGTAGGGGAAGATGAAGGGGATGGGAAGGGGAAAGGAAAGGAGATCGGACTGGGGATGAGAATGAAGATGGAGAATGGGCTGGGGATAGGGAAGGGGATCGCAAGAGAAAGGGAAAAGGGATGGGACAGTGGATGGGCAGAATAATGAGGATAGGGATGGGGATGGGGATGGGGATGGGGATGGTAGTTAGGAAGGAGAAAAAGATGTGGATGGGGAAGGGGATGGGGATGGTAGTTAGGAAGGAGAAAAGGATGTGGATGGGGATGAGGAAGTGAATGAAATAGGGATTTGGTTTGTCGGCAATGAGCAATGAGAAAAGCAGAAGGGCGGACGGGGCCCGTGTCTCAAGCCGATCCAGGACGGGGGAGCAGTTGAAAATTAAGATGTTTGTGGCGGCCTGAACAGTAGCGGGGACGTTGGCTGAAAGTGAGCGTGATTGAGGGTGGGGTTGTGAGCGTCAGCGAGGGTGGTGGAGTAGATAATGACACGGGCGGAAGCGTGGGAGAAGGCCTAGCGGAGAGTGGACAGATGCATGCATGCAGACATTGGAATAAACGGTGAAAGTATTGTTACGGAGCAGGGAAAGTGCTGGAACTAGGCGTGGCTGAACACTGCGGGATGAGGAAAGGACTTGACGGGAAGACGACAGGCAGAGGGTGCGGGCGGGGTCGAGGGTGGGTGCGAGAGCAAGGGTGAGGACGCGGGCGAGGGCGAGGGCGAGGACAAGGGTGACGGGGGGGCGAAGATGAGGGCGAAGGCATGGGCGATGGCGGGGCCGGGGGCGGTGGGGAGTTAGAAGGGAGGCGTCAGAAGCTCCGAGAACATGGGCGAGCGCCGCCTGAGACGATGCGGAAGCTATGGCCGCTCATTAACCACGCGCGTTAACCCCCTCGCAACCCCTCACCCCGTCCCGAGCGCCCTTAACCGTGAGCAAAGACGATCTGCAAAGGTGGGAAAATACAATGAAACTGCGTCGACTTTCGAAACTGAAATTCGTTATTTCAGTATGTTTGTTCGTTCCATGTCATAGAAGATTGATTTTTTTAGAAATTCTGTATATACTGACACTTGTTATTGATATTTGACACCTATCATTTTTGGAATAAAAGACATGATGTGATAAGTGACTGATTGTGAAAGATGTCGGCAATAACGAAAACAGACTATACATTATAACATAAACTATACATTTGAACGAAGAATAGGAAAAATGAGGAAGCGGAAGGAAGAAAAACAAGGGGAAGAGAAGAGTGGTGAAACAATACACGCAGATCGGAACTAGCTGTGCTTCAAAATTGTACAGACTTCCCTGTAGTAGTTAGTTTCCTTATCTGATAATTCTCGAATGTATCTTTTTTGTCCATCCTCTTCCCACGAGCCACTTAAAACGCGCCTAAAATACTCGTTTTTCACATTTCTCTCAATTCACTTTCCTAATATTTGAAAGGAAATACCTCTTTAAGAATATCATAAACGAGTAAAACCTTTTTGTGTATAAAACGTTTTGAAGCAAAATTTGGAGCCTTATTTGCGAAACTATCATTTTCAGCGTTTCTTGAAATATGCAAATATCCGTTTTTTATTCAGATCAGACATGATTTGAATCCGATGCATTCGCGAATGCAATAAGTGTAAAGAACACAATCAATGAAAATAGTGACAATGTGAGAGATGTATCAAAAAATTATATTTGTGTAATTTTGATCAATTAAAAGGTTTCATTAAAATGGCGTTTTTACGAAGTTATACATTGCTGATCAGATTGACCGGGGAATATTCATTTTAACAAACTTCCTATTTGTAGTTTAGGTGCAACAGTTGTTCGCGGACGGACAGACGGACAAACTGACAGACGGACAAACGGACAGACGACAGACGGACAGACGGAAATGGGAGAAGGGAGGCCAGACCTCCGCGCCCCTCCCATTGATCGAGATATACTTCGAAAGCATTGTGCTTGGAAATTATATACTATTTGAATAATGATAATCATACAGTGTTGAAAACGTGGTCTCCATATTTAAAATTAAAATATTGCTAGTAGAAAATCAATCACTATTATAATGATAGAAATATGTTGTTTAGAAATTTTATTTTCATATTAATTGGTTTTAATTAAAATAAACAAATTAAAAGTAATATATAAATTAAAAAGTTGTACCGTAAATCAATTCAATTGAAAATATTGTTCCATTTAGTTTTAAAAAATGAAGGGAAAAATAGATGCCATGAAAGCGTGACGGAAGGCGCCATGAGAGTGGTGAGTGAGGTGAGTGGGGTGAGTGGAGTGAGTGGGGTGAGTGGGGATAGTGGGGTGAGTGGGGTGGGGTGGGGTGGAGTGGAGTGGACTGGACTGGAGTGGGGTGCGATGGGATGGGGTGGGTGGATCCTAGAGTGTTCGAAGCTCCTCGCTCGATGACCCAAGACTGTAACCTTTACAGCAGCACCCGAATCTGGGCAGTCCTCCCCCCCCCCCCTTTGCTCCCTTACCCGTTTCACGCCGCGCCCCTATAAAGATCAACAGTAAAAGGAATAATCAAATGTTGACATAACGCTCCATTACCCTGCCCGAGGTAACGACCGCGCCAACCAGAGGCCTGTCGTGATCGATAGATATCGAGTTCAGGGCAGCCAACTCAAGACGGGACGGAACAACTTCACGGGCTGTTGAGCAAGAAAGTGACAAGAAACGTCACGATGATTCATTCCCTCGAACGAGCTGAATAAATCTCTCGTGCTACATAATACGCCGTGATATATTCATGAAGCTCTGAATTAAAATCAACATTTCGCATGTTCTGGGCGAAGAGAGGCAACAAAGAAAATGTAATATGTCATTTTCAAATACCATAAAATATGAGAATTTCAGATTTGTGATTATATTTTCCGTTTTTCAGTTCATCCTACGGTAAAAGTTATTCAAAAATAGTGCGCAGTTAGACTCCTTAACGCAATTTAATACATAAATGCAGATAAAAAGGAACTTATCATCGACCTGCATTTAACATCAAGAATTTGTTGACAAAATTATTTTTTAATGTTCTTATAATTATTTTCTATATTAAATTAGAAGAATCTTGTTTTACAAAAAAACCTACTTAAATATTTTAGCTTATTCGAATACCTGGTATAGGCAATTTTTATTTTGGGGAATTACATTAAACATTTAGTGATCTATAGAGATGTACACTTCAAAGTGTTTCTGAACAACTGTTTTTCCCTGACTAGTAGCTCACACAAGAGAACCAATAAATAATGCTTAGTTTACAATGGTAATGGGTAATATTTTTTTTAGTTTTTCAATTTGTCTGCAAAAAACTGTTGAACAAAAGATGTGAGATATACACAAGTTCTAATTTAAGGTTTAGGACAACACTAATAAAACATGAACTTATTCGTACACAAACAATCTTTTAGAGCAGTTAGGGTTTCTGCAGATTGAATCTAGGAGGGCTACAAGCACCAATTCTTCACATTATTTCTAAAATTTCAGAATCAACGAAAATGAGACAAAATGCATAATTTTTTGGCGTCCTTTGCACTATCTGTGGAAAAATGACAAAACAGATCCTTCAATGAGATTTTTTATAAATTATACTAACTTCAAGGAGAAATTTCGCGAAAACTACTGTTTAAAACAAATATATTTAGTACATAATTCTAATTGAATGAGCTTAATTTTAAAACGTTTTATTTAAAACTGGTGATACCACAACAGCACGTACAATTTTGCAATACTAACTGTTACGTAAAATTATATCTCTACAATTTCTAACCGTATTAACCAATATTACACACCATTTGTCCCAATCGTATCCCGTCAATCGTGTCCCGTCCGTCAATCGGCAGGGCTCTTCGCCGACCCTCCGGCGACGTCGAACAAAGGGACCGCAGCAGGTAAAACGCAGCAACCAGCGGCCGCAGTGGGAAGGCTACCATTTAAAGCTGTGCTCTGCTAGCGGTGGCGCGTGCCCCCTCCTCCGGTTCGCGTAGCGAGAGTCTTGACGAAAGCGCGCTGCCGTCGCGACGTGGGAAGGCGCTCTACCTCGCAAGCGACAACCACCTCTTTAACCTTCCAACAGGCGCACGTAAAATTTTCTCACCAGCAGACGCGTGTTGTAAAGTTTACGTTATTCAATGAAACAAAGATCTTGTTGAACATTTCAATTTTATGCCGCATTTTAATATTTAAGAATGCTATTTTAGTGTTTGACAATCCTAGAAATACCATAATATCCTATCACAAAGCCCGATCACAATGATACTTGCAGTATCCGGCTCGTCTCAAACTGGATAGTTCTTTCACTACATTTTCACTATATTAACAGCTTGTGTTTTTGAAACAGGTGTATACACCCTGTGAAGCCGTTCTGAGAAATAGTACTTACCAACAAAAACGTATTCGTTGATAAACATTCGAATTTAGAATCAGAAAACTCTTGTCCAGATCCAGTATCGTGCTGATGCTAGTCTATGTTTCCAATCCTCAGGACATTATCATTATCCATTTCAAAAACTTCCTCCCCCTGTGGCCAAAAAGTTCTTGAAGAATATTTTAAATTTCATTTACATGAATTCTTTCTCTGCATATTTTACGCAAAATTTCGATTAGGTTAAATTATAATAGATACAATTTTAGAACAACAGCAGGCGCGCAGCATAAAGTTTACAACACTCTACGCATATTCCGAATACAGCGTTGCAAAAACTGAATATCTCTGACAAAGTAAACTATCGCTGCAGGAATGCATCACTCATCATTCCTTGCATCTGCAAGGAATACCAAGAACGCAAAACTCTTTGCCAATAATGAATGGACTCCAAATCCAAAATATTGCTATTGTAGTAATTGTTCAAAATTGACGTAAGAACACCGACTCGAAGCTTAATACTTAATATATATATATATATATATATATATATATATATATATATATATATATATATACTTTTACGTTTATATACTATTACGTTTACTCCATAAGGAGCCTCTGCAATACTGTGCGTCGAAACTGTAAGTGCCTGAGAAACTGATCAAACACTCTCAGGTCAGCAGCTTCGAATGTAGCAAAAAACGTGGGGACCGTACAGCGTGTTTTAGTCACTGAGGACGTGAAATTGGATTCTTAACGCATATTATAGTTCTACTTAGATATTCAGATAATTTATATTCGCGTTGTCTGAATATACATACATACATACATACATACATACTACATACTACATGAAGGGATATTATCCCAATATAAGAAATACATTTCAAGGGAAACGTTTTATCTAAAGATCAAATATTTGATTGCTTACTCACGAAAAAGAGCGGAAATCTGAGCGCCAAATTCTTCAAGTATTCACTCACCTAGAACAAGAAGAAAATAAAAATGATTACTCCAAAATGTAGGAAAATAGCACATGATATATGGGACATATTCTAGTTTATTTACGAATATAAATATTACACCTCTGAATATTTCGTATTTTTCCGTTTGTTCACGACAATATACAAAGTAACTTCGACTTTATAACAGCGTTTTGAACATCTATTCACGAATAAAATATCGATCTCGGACAAATTCGTGTTGTTTTAGATCATCAGTGAATCAGGTATCAAATATAGTATTAGTCAAAAAATAAAACATAAATGCATAATATAAAAATTATATTCATTTAGAAAATAAGTATTATTGATTCTTTTAAGTTGCAGATCTGCGTACGTTCCAACTCTAAACAGCTATCGGTTGTATATTCTAAAATCTAGCAGCTACTGGATGACTGATTGCGGTAGATCTTCAGCTTAAGACAATACATTTTAGCGTCTGAAGATAATTTTTGATGACTCCTTGCTTCTCGTTATGACATCGCTCGTCTTCTTTTTTCTCCACACCAGCAGAAATCGCCTAGTTTCGCATCTGCATATTGGGAAGCGGTGGTCAATCCTGCTTCCAGTGGATACTATCTCGGAGGAAGATCACCGGCTTCACCCAAGGAAACTCTCAAACACGCACTACACTTACGGGAAAAATTACCTTAGAAGTCGCCGTGAAACGAAGTAATTAATCTATTAATCAATACGGAACGATGGCTATTTTTTCTATTCATTAGTGAGATCATGGCGACAATATTCCTAACAAATGTACATAGATCTCTCTCTGACTGTTGTAAAGTTACCTTTAAAAGCTAGGCAATAACTCAGAAATGATGCATTTCCAAACATATGTAATGAACTATTTTGATTTTCTACATATGGAGGTTATACACCTGAAATTATTCCCCCTATTTTTGAAACACTCTGCATAATAAGATTTCATTTTTTCATTACATTTCTTTAAATTGTTTAATTCGAAATCTTAAAATGCTACTTAATAATTGAGAAGGTTTTTTCTACAATGGGTAAGTAGTAGAATTAATAGATGTTTTGTTCTGAGCACAAAACGAAAAATGTTAAGTTAAATACAATTTTCACATTCTTTTGGATAATCTCTTCAATTTAAACGACTCCAGAACTCGTTCACAGTCAACCCAATCTTTTACGAAAGCAGCGGTGAAATAGCTCTCTAAAGGATACGATCAATATAACAACGATCCGTTCGGTAGAGCAGAGCTCTTGTGCTCGCGTATTCCGCTTTGCCAATTGCTTATCCACCTGCAGCTCGGAGACGGCGCTCGGGCGGCGTCGGCGACGCAACGACTCATCTATGAACTGGCCAAGCGGAAGTTCAGAATTCCACGGAACAACGTAGGCTCAAGCGGCGCGCCGCAAAGTGGTAACCATTACACAACTCCGCGCTGTCGGCTGCGTTGCGTTGCCTCGCCTCGCCTCACCTCTCCTCGAGACCTGAACCGCAGTTCCTCGAACCGTCTTTTCTACAGTCTCTGCTGGAAACACAACCACGAGCTTCAGCCGTCTTCTGCGATGAATCTTGCAGCCCCTGTAGCCTCAACTAGGATAACATAGAAGAGCTTGTTTCCGAAAGGGACGTATCTCCAGCAAATACTATTTTACAGGAATGGTAACTATTCAAATTCAATCTTATAGTTCAAGACAGGATTTCACGCTTTTTGAGTACCATTTCAGGAGAAATGCCATGTTTTAACACAATGTTTGGCAACGTGATGGAAAAGTGTCTTATGAAAATATTGAAATATACAACTGAAAAACAATCGGAAACAGGGATATATCACTTTAATTAGATCAATCAGGTCATTATTTACAGAAAATGGTTTTATATTTGCTGAGTATATGGATAAACGAGAGCAGTGAATTCCAACACCGTGTGACCGATCTCCATTAAAGTTCGAACATCTATGTGTTTTCCCCACAAAGGTTTATGTGCTGTTTATTTTGTTGTAACATTACTATATGGCACTGCAGAACAAAATTACTGTTCGGAATAGATAGTAGCAGATTCCTTCTTAGTCACATGACTACCGCTGTGTCGTAAACTGTGACGCATTAGTATCCGGTCCCAAAAAAATCTGAGAGATGGGGGTCCTATATGACTTTTGGGTGCTGAATTCGAATTGAAGGCCTGATTACGAGAAATGTCGGCTTCATAAAGGAAACTCCCCTCTCCCCTTAAAAATGGAGAAATTTAGCACATTTCACAATTTTTGCTTCAGTGTTGAGAATAATGTGCCTTATTGACATGGCGTTCCTATACAAAATAGATGTAGATAAAATTCTCTAGCAAATTAATACATTAACTTCAATTTTTTGAGAACTATTGTAGGCGCTAAGGCGGCGATATTTTGGCTTCTTGCTCAAACAGGCTGGTGGGAAAAAGGCCTTCTCCCATTATTTTATCTCGCAGCGGCGCTCTAGTTTCACCTCAGTAAGAGATTGATTAGTGATTACGGACGAGTCAACTGCTTAGGTCATTATTCCCATAAGTGTAGTGGATTTTTTCATCGCGGGAGGGGGCTGTGATCTTCCCCCACTAACAGTCGGCTAGCGGGGTTTTTCACAACCAGGTTTCTCCCACCAGCGGGGCAGCGCCCTACAGGAACAAGCGCTAAGCCTCCTATCGGTTTCCCGGCTTGTGCGGTAGTGCAGTGCATGTACGAGTAAGCCTGTGTATGTAAGGGGACACTATAGGACAAGGAAGAGGAAGGAAAGATCGCGCGCGTCCCGTGACCCGTTTGTAGGGGTACTGCTCCGGCATTCACCTGGTGTTTATCGGAGAAACCACGGAAACCTACCGATCAGAGAAGCCGGCCGCTATAATTCTTCTCCAGACAGCGGCTGAATTTGACATAGGTAAGAAACTAGTGTCGAAAATCCTGCAACCGTCAGGACTCGAACCTAGAACATCCGGTCAGAAGGACTGCAGTGACATCATTTGATCCCCTGACCCACATTTGCTGGTTTTCACTTCAACATTCTTGGAAACGATGACTAAAGAATTATTTACTGTGTTACATGGTTACCACTCCATTACTTCAGGATCACTTTTCTCTCCGAACGTCTTGGGACAGGGCAGGAAAGCACTGTGAACTCTGTGAACTCTGATCTTCTCTCCAGAAACATGCAACCATCGGAAATAATCAGTCTGTATAAGATAATAGTGTAAAATCTAGTTTATAGTAGTTTTCCGAGTCTGCTAGAGAAGAAATTAGAATTCCAACCGACGGATTGGAAGACGTTCCTTTTCATGAAGAAACGTTGCCTTTGGGAGAATGAGGAATTTTGTTGTGCAGAAAAAGTGGTAATTTAATCGATAAACATTCACAGAAAATGTAAATAAACAATCAATATACACAATATAATTAAGCCTGTTTTGAAACATATCCCTTGGAAAATTTTGTTATTTTAATTTTATATACTAGACTACGTAATTTACTTGAACCGTGTCTGTAAAGCACGGTGCATTTGTACCCGAGAATGATCTGGAGAGAAAAACGTTAGCAGAATGACCAGATCGGCAATATGTAACATGGACTACTCTTATGACAATAACAACCATAGCAGTTGACCACAACTCGAGAATTAAAAAAATATTAATCAATTTTTCAAATATGGAGTTTGTCGTATGTCTGTTGTTTTATTAGCCGCAAAATTTGCAGGCAGCGAACGACGAATTCAAAGACTAAGCAAAGAGAAAAGATTAGAGAGCGTAGCAACCAGACATTCGTTGGGAATAATTTACACTTTACCCTTTATTTATGTACGCTATTTGTCTCCATGTAGATTCCGTGACAACAGGTACTATAAATAGGAGAGTCTTCGTATTAAGAGGGGCTGTGGGGACAGGATCGCTACCGGACATGTATCTACCAGCGACCTCCACTGCACCGCACTCCGGCGGCCGATGAAATCGTTGTCATAGTTTGTGACGCGAAAATATCTCGTTTCGACGTAGAGCCGTAATAAACACAAAGCATGTCACCACAATTTGGGCGGTATACTCTGAAATCGGTTTTCAGCCACAGACCCAGAGGCGCGAGCATTCCAGCGAGCGAGTGACGTAGTTTTGCTTATTGCAGGGCAACTACGTGGGAACGCAACGCAGTGGCAGGGGGGAGGGGGAGGATCGGCGATGAAATTGTAATGAGGACTAAATATAGCGATTGACCTGACATGTCGGCCAGCCATCTGGGAACTGACACAGTTCCGGCTATTGCGTATAACCGCATAGAATAGTTTAATTTGTTCCTGAGCTACACCGAAACGCGAGCATTGACGTTTCCTTGAATGGAATCGATTACAAAAGCTATGACTCACTGCTCGGATTTCTGAGCACAACGTGTCTGTTTCTGAAAAGTTTCAAATAATTTCACGTATGTCTTTTATGATAAGGGAGGACTAAACATATTTTGACGTGGTGATGGTGATGAACAAAAAGCGAGCATTTTCATTAAGAATATCAAAATGTCTATTAAACTGAACAGATTGTAATTGATAAAGTTTCCAAATCCAATTTCAAGACAATCATTTTTTTGAAACAGTAACATACGTTTTTAACAGTAAAATGTTTTAACTCTAATTTTGGGCGATTATTGTCCTTCGGAGGAGCATTGTTGGAGTTATCTGGGAGTGTGTTTGCAAATATTATTAGCAAATTCTTGTTATGTTAATAAATTCACTTTAGAGACCTTTAAAGTGCAAGTTGGTTGGGATTGGAGCGATTTTTTCCCTACAAAAAGTACTAAATCCGTTGACTTTTCGTAATTTGTCCTTATAAGAGATTGGAACTACAAGAGATTGGAACAGTTTGACCGTTTATTTGTCCGTTTGTCCGTTTGTTTGTCCGTTTGTTTGATGTACTTGGCGGCCCGTGTACGGACATGGCCTACTAGCTACATCCCGGCCTCACGCTGGGGGTTACGGGGGTACGTGTGGTTGGCACGAAGACATCCCCACGCCGTATTCTGGTCTTCTCAATCTAAGAAGTGAAGTTTCTCATCGTCGCACTCCAACTTACATTGGGATATTGCGAGGAAAACGCACACTACAATCTTGCCTGACTTGGAATCGAACTGAAGGTACGGTCATTGAAAGCGATCACGCTCACCAATGATTTAAACCGCCAGGCGATTGGAACAGTTTACCAGCAGCAATTTACAAAACTATTTCTTACAAAGTCTGTATTCTTGGAAATACGTAACTACAATTAAAACCAGTCTTACACAGAGTAAGTTAAACAAAAACATCTTTTAATTGTGCAGTTCAGTGGAATGTTCATTAACACATCGAAGTGTCTTGAAACGTAAGGGAGTGAAGTGCAGCTGTTTTGTGTAATATTAAGTTTATAAACATTATTATTATTAATATTATTATTATTACTAATATTATTATTATTATTTTAAATCATTAATACTGCAAATTGGGTTTGTAAACTACTGTTACCCAGTTGTACTCAAATCCAGTTTATTTTACACCTTGTTGCCTCTAAAAATCAACGACAGATAGATAGACAGATAGACAGCCAGTATTCAGTTCCTGAAGACTGGAACTCACGCCCTGTAGCACATAACGCTTCCGCCATGTACCTGTAAGAAAACTAAGTGATGTGATTAGTGATCTGACATTTGGCCATTTGTGAATTGACACAGTTCCGGGTATACACGTGGTATACAGTCCTTTTGTTTGCGAGCTACTGTGAAATACGAGGTAATAAAATAACACTGGTTTTTCTTGGAATGAAATCGTACGTGAAAAATATCATCAGTAACTCGCTTTAGAGCAAGCAGGTTTTGAGCTAATATTTCAAATAAAATCAATTTATACTTTGTGATGAGTCAAGTTTGGATTGAAGGTATTTTCAGTAAAAGTAGTGTGGAAAATGGGAATATTTTTTAAGATAGTAGAGTCTATAATGTCTACAAAACAAAAATATTTTTGAGGGCTTAATCCGACAACTAATATCTTCTTAATTGCCAACAACACTGCTTTCTTACCAAAAAATATTATTTGACGACATATGTAGGTGAATCAATACATACCTATGTTTTTCTTCGTAGTAGATGTTGTTTAAAACTTTAACTTCATTTTACACCTACCTAACTCTATATCCTTTACATTTATCTCACACTATTTCATTTTTAATCGTACATCTCAGGGGAGCAATTTCGGTTAAATATTCAGAAAACTTTTATATCATAACACAATCCTGTCGGTGTATTAACTACATTCCGAACGAGCCCATAACTTTAATTCATGTTTCCCTGTTAACATTTCTTGCGATTATGAAAACTATTTATTTATACCGAAAATAAAACTCTGAAATTGGTTTAAAGTAAGTTACAAGTAATAGATATCTACTGTAACATATGCATTTATCTTATTAGTGATATACACACTTAAAATTACTTTATATAGAATGCATTATCTTCAAGGTGAAAATTATGTGATTTGTCTTTCAATCTGTTATTAGATTCAAACGTTTAAGAGCACAGAGTCTACGTTGAAAACATAACTCGCATTGCATGTGACTATTCAGTCAAACAGTAAACGATATCTTGATGACCTGAAGGAGCAGGAACTTACGATTAAATACTATGATACCAAGGTTGCAACTTCGAATCCTGTGTAAGGAATTTCAGCACACTGTTGACTCGACGTGCGTTCCCAATATACCATGCATTACCTCTAAACCCGACACATTCTTTAATTCCTTCCCTCACTTTAGTAATTACAAATTTGGGCGTATATTACTCCGTGAACGCAGCGCAACGGGCTTAGGGAATCACTTTTTTCTAGCGCGATCAAGGAAAACCTGGACTCCCTACCTTTAACCGTTAATGCGCTCATGAGCTTCACTGTTCGGCAAATATGTAGGTTAGTTCGATACGGGCTTACAAGTAATACCTTGGCAATGGTTTGGGGAGATAGTGAAACCAGGTTACTCTGTTTGGAAGTAAGAGCCAGACGTACTATAGATACAGGAAAATGTAAAGGATGTAAAAATGATACATTGGCTTATGAGTAACTGTAACCTTGTATATAATCGTGTATGCCATACAAAGTGCCCGAAAGTAATTGCGAGACAAGGCTAAGAACTACGTATATACCCTCCCGCAGATAATCACATGTACTTTGACATCACCATCCACTCGATGGTGGATGCAGGGAAATTGATTGCAGAAGAATAATCTGATACATGATGATACATGAATGAATTTGGAGAATCCTTACCAACCATAAATAATATACAGAAGTCAGGTTAACAGGGCTTAGTCAGTAGGAGTGAAAAGAAATACATTTACCACACCAACACACACCATGATTACTAATAGTAGAATGCATCAATAATTTCTTACACGTTACTATGTTTCTTGCTCGGGAGGTGGCAGTGACCTTTCCCCACTGAATGGGGAGAACAGGCGCCGACCTACCGTCGGCTAGCGGGGTTTCCCTCAACCAGGTATCTCCCACCAGCAGAGGGGCACAAGTGGGGCACAGCCCCAGCCGGATCAAGCTCTAAGTTCCCAACCGCTCTCCCAGCATGTGTGGTAGTGTAGTGCATGTTTGTGTGTATCTATGTGTGTCTAAGGGGTGAGGAAACAACAAGGAAGAGGAAGATGAGATCACGCGCGGTCCGTGGCCCGTTTTTTAGAGTACTGCTCCGGCATTCACCTGGTGATGATCGTAGAAACCGTGGAAAACTACCGATCAGATCAGCCAGCCGCTAGAATTCTCCTCCAGAAGACTTCCACCTAGCTGACAAGCTAGTGTCGAAAATAACTATGAGAAATGATCTAATGAGTAGATGATATCAAATAATGATGAGGTGACTGATATGGGAGATAGTGGAATAAGTGGCTGCGGAACGAGATTAATCTGAGGAACTATTGTGAGCTCCCTTTTTTTTGCACAAATTCCACATATGTTATCCGGATATCGAATTATGAACACCACGATGAAAGGCAACACGCTTTTATTTCTGTTATTAGCCAACTAAGATCCCATTACGGGGAAGGTCCTTTCGCAGAGAATGCTGAAAGAAGGGATAGGGTGATGTTGAGGGGTGAAAGAACTAGGATGTTAGTGGAAGGTGGCAGGTGGGATGGTGGGAGGGATTCGTAGCACATTTTAACCCTCCCATCATTCACCATATGATCGAGAGAAAACCACGAAAAACCCCGGTCAGGATGGTCGAGCCAGGGATCGAACCCGGACCTCCCGACTGCGAAGTCAGCGCGCTGAGCACTGAGAAACTTCGCTCGGTAGCCGAAGCCTTAGTGCACGGGTTATTTGTATGCATTACGCAAACCTCTCGCATTTTCTGCCTGCAGCTCGAGGCAACCGCGGGGCAAAAAAATTAAGGCTCCACCCGTGAAAGCTCAGCGGGTCCTGCTCTAATTAACCTAAACCTCCGCACAAGTCGCAGTGCAGCGCTGCGCGGCGCGAAGCGGCGTCGGAGGGAACTATCCTCCTTCACGTCACATTCCGGCAGCGCTCCAGCGCCCGCGGTGCGGTGCTGTGAGACGCTGGTTCATGGATGTCTCCGAACACTAGTTCCATTAGTGAAGTCAATTTTTGGCGATGTTCCTTCTACGATGGATGGTAGGATTGGGTTCGGATCTACGGCGGCTTGTGGAGTTTTCCCCTCCTAGTATTTCCCTTGCGGGAAACCTTTCCCGCCGGAACACGATCTAGCATTCCGAGAAGTCTGGTAGGGCAGTGAATGCGCTATACCGTACAATTTCTTCATATTTCACTGTGAGGGAGGATGTACTACCTTATAGCTTAAAAGCACGAACCAACTGTTGACATTAACTTGCGAGCAAAAACGCCGTATGAAAAATATGACTATTTTGAAGGGAGTGAGAGAGATGTTGGTAGAATTGTAAATTGGTACTTGCCATTTCGAATCTGATCTAAGTATCTTAACTGACCGTGCTATTCAGCACTGGGCAAGGACTAAACCGTGTAACAAGAAAGTTTGCGCAAGTAAGCGTAATTGCGTAAGGGGAGGGGTTAGAGAAGAGAGTGGAAGGAAAAATTGTTTGTGATCAGAGCCCCTTTGTCAAGGAACCCTGTGGCATTTGCTTGGTGTTAATAAGATAACCAAGGAACGAAACAATGGATCACAGAAGCCGGCTACTAGAACTCTCCTCCAGACGGTGAATGAAGTCGATTAATTGATTGATTGTTAGTGATTCCGGGCGCGCCAACTACTAAGCTCATTAGTCCCTTAAGTATATTGCATGTTTTTTCGCTCTGGATGTGGCGGTGGTCTCACACCGCAGTATGGCGAGATCTGGCGCCGACGTACCGTCGGCTAGCGGGGTTTTACCCAACCAGGTATCTCCGACCAGAGGCGAACCACTCCAACCGGGACAAGCTCTAAGCTCCCGTCCGGTTTCCCGGCGTATGTGGTAGAGTAGATCATGTCAGTTTGGTATAAAGGATGAGGATAGGACAAGGAAGAGGAAGGCAAGATTGCGCGGGCTCCACGGAAAACTACCAATCAGAGCTGCCGTCCTTAAGACAGAGCCTGAATTCCACTTAGCTGCCAAGCTAGTGTCGAAAATACAGCCACCGTTCGGAACCTAGAACCTCCCGGACAGATTCGCTGAGACATCAGTTGATGATCCGTGCCATCTCTGCCGGTGGATGAAGTCGACCTAGCTATCCAGTTAGAACCGAAAACCCGCCACTGCCGGTCGCTGCTGTGAGACAGCAGCAATGCTGTCTCTGGGCTAACTCTGCCAGTTGCGTCTTCGCGTCGCATTCCGGGACAATGCCGGCTGCAATCCCAGAAGGAGTGGTGAGCGGAGAGGTGAGGTGGGGTGAGGTGGGGTGGGGCGGGGCGTTCCTCCGGGTGGTCGGCAGGCCGGCCTGCCGGCGAGGAACGCGGGGCGCAGCGGGAAGGGGAGGGCTAGGTGCGGTTATGCGGGTGGCGACACTGCCGAAGTTCGCTGCTGCATTATTCAACAGTACAATTACCGGCGCGCGCGGGCGAGTTTGGGCCGGTGGGCAGTGGTGGCTCGGGGCGTCTTGCAGACAGTTCCACTGCCCTCCGCTCCTCGCCCCCCCCCCCCAGTTCGGGGCTTCCGGGCCCCCTGCCCCTACCGCTTGCTAGAGCCGAGAAGCCACCCTGCTCCTGGATCAACCGTCTTTGCGACGGACTGAGTCAAAAGACACAGGCCGACATGAGAATGGTCACTCAACCTCCGGAATCGCAAGCGAAACCATCCGCGCAAAGCGGCTGGTTTGGCTCAGATTCTGCATTGCCCTTTTCTCTGTAGCGGCTCTAGCCGGCAGATCCTAGTGTTCCCAACATTGACCGATACTAGCAGAATTGCTCGATGGAATTCAGCTGCTGGTGAAAGAATTATAGCGAAGGACTGCGCTGCAGTTTTCGTTCGTTTCTCCTATTAATACCTGGTGTATGACTATAACAAATGGGTCAAGGATCGTGCGCTATCTTCTCTTCCTCTTCCATTTCGTATCTTCTCCTCTTAAACACACACACACACTTGTGCTGACGCTTACTCTTATAATTATGTGCACCGCACTACCACACATGCTGCGAGGCCAATCGGAAGCGCAGAGCTGAGGAGACACCTAGAAGAGGTAATCTGTTGCAAGCCGACGTGTAGGTCAGCATCAGGTCTCGTCAGCCAGTGAGGGAGGAAATCGCCAACCGATGCAAAAAATATTCACGACACAAATGGGACTAATTGCCGTAGCAGTTGGCGTGCTCAGTCAAATGATAGGAGTGACCCAATGAGAAAATTTCATTCTTCTGAATAACCAGTTGTTGCGTAGTAAAAACCATATTTGCAAGTTGCGTTAACCTTCTGTTGGACGTTGAAAGATTTTCTATGGCACATTGTTTTCACTTATTTGTTGATTCTATCAAAATGTCACCCATTTATTACCAGTAGTTGTTAATACCTTCCTAATAAAAGTTGTTTTATATGTTTATTTCATGTTCATTTTATTGGTGCAGTGTGGGGGAGTCGTCATAAATTGCGGATACCCAGTGGCGCTCGACCACTTATTTGTATAAACACCATATAATATTTTTAAAACTTTCTGATGTTTTGTAGAAAAGAAAATCTAGTGAGAGGTACACTTACACTATTATAAAACAGGTTATCGGAGCCATGATTAGATTCACAATTAATCATGTAATAACCGGAAGCCATGTGTGCGAATATTACAAAATAAAGTTACAATTGATTTTTCCATTGTAATTGCATGACTAAAATACTGCGAGTAACATACCATAGTTACGAAGTAAAGAAAAAACATGCATTTCTTTTCGATGGAAGATAATATGTTTATTCCGAGGAAATATAAATTGTCTGAATACCATAAATACTGTACCCCACGAAGACAGAAGCATCAGAGATGGAGTAGTGTAGGTGTTTGGAGAGGGCAGCGTGTGTGAGGAGGTGCAGAGTGAGAACAGAGACAAGCAGAAACGGGAGGCGGGGGCGGAGGAATCTGAGGCGAAGATTGGTCAGGGAGAAGTGGAGGCATTGCTCAGGCCATGGGGAATGTCATGTTTCGTATGTTTTTTGTGTTTATTTACGTTTCGTATACAATGAACGGGTAATGTTCGTGAATTCTCTTTAATGTGGTGAGTAATGGGGATATTGAAAACGGAGAGAGAGAGAGAGAGAGAGAGAGAGAGAGAGAGAGAGAGAGAGAGAGAGAGAGAGAGAGAGAGAGAGAGAGAGAGAAAATTGGTCGTAATTCAACGCTCTTAAACGACTATTGTAACATTCAAAAGTGCATTGTAATAAAAATTTTGAAAATAAAATCTATGTAGCATTGATAATGAGTGTTATGGAATATAAGAATTTGAGCAGAATCGTTGCTATATTGAAGAATTGGTAGTGGTGGCGGCCATTACAGGAAGCCTGAAGGAGCCGGAGCGGGGCGGAGAGGGGCCGGGCGGCTCGGGGCGAGTGAGGCGGGGTGGAACGAGGAGGAGCGGGGCCAGCGGGAAGGGGCGGGCCAGGACGAGCGGGGGTGAAGTCAGGTGTTGTGGGATGGGGTGAGGCGGGGCGGGGCCGAAAATGCCACGCGAGCCACCTAATTGATGCGGTGGCTCGGGCAAAGAACCTGAACCGGTTGCCTTGGCGCGCGCGGGCGAAGCAAGCGGTGCTGGGAGGTCAGCGGGCGAAAGGAGGAGGGCGGAGTGCAGAGGGCGGAGGGCGGAGGGCGGAGGGCGGAGGGCGGAGGGCGGAGGGCGGTGGGGGGAGGGCGGAGGGCGGAGTGCGGAGGGCGGAGTGCGGAGGGCGGAGGGCGGAGGGCGGAGTGCAGAGGGCGGAGGGCGGAGTGCGGAGGGCGGACGGCGGAGTGCGGAGGGCGGAGTGCGGAGGGCGGAGGGCGGTGGGCGGTGGGCGGAGTGCAGAGGGCGGAGGGCGGAGGGCGGAGTGCGGAGGGCGGAGGGCGGTGGGCGGAGGGCGGAGGGCGGTGGGCGGAGGGCGGAGGGCGGAGGGCGGAGGGGGGAGGGGGAGGGCGGAGTGCGGAGTGCGGAGGGCGGAGGGCGGAGGGCGGTGGGCGGTGGGCGGCGGGCGGCGGACGGAGGGCGGAGGGCGGAGGGCGGAGGGCGGAGGGCGGAGGGCGGAGGGCGGAGGGCGGAGGACGGAGGGCGGTGGGCGGTGGGCGGCGGGCGGCGGGCGGCGGGCGGCGGGCGGAGGGCGGCGGGCGGAGGGCGGAGGGCGGAGGGCGGAGGGCGGAGGGCGGCCACCGCCGCCGCCACCGACGCGGCCACCGCCTCGCTGAGGTACAGCTGCCGCGTCCCGCCACCGCCTTGGCACAACACCATCGCCACAAGTTGCCTTCTCAGCTGGGCCTTCACCATCGCCGCCGCTCCTAAGCAACCTTGGCTCCTCTAGCTTGCCTCACGGCTCCCATTCCCATCATCACGTCCACATCCATCAACCTAGCGGCCACCACCACCACGAGCAGTTCCTCCAACAGCTTCGCTGCTGTGGTGGCCGTTGAGCGCGGGCGGTGCGGGGAAGGGGCGGGGCGCGGCGGGGAAGAGGCGTGGCGGGGCGGGACAGGGCGGAGAGGCGTAGCCGTGAGGCCCTGTGTTTACGATGCGCCACCGCCACGCCCTCTACCCCCCCGCCCCACTCCTCGCATCCCCCCTTTCCTGCCCTGCCGATTTAATCAATGTGCGTTCAATAATAAATGGGCGAAATTGAATTCCGCCTCGTTACTCCCACAGCGATAGGTCTTGCACCCCAGAAGCGTGGGACGGACCTGGGTGGGGCGTGGCGGGGATGGGCGGTGCGGGACGGTGCGGGGCAGGGAGGGTGGATGGGCAAGGCAGAGGAAGTTCCTCCCTATGGTGAGTGCCTCTTCCGACAGAAGCTGCTCCCCCTCTCCAGAAAAACAACCTCCCACCACAATCGCTTTTACCTGCACGTCCATCCCTTCTGTATAAATAATACCCTAAGGAGAAACTTCACTGTTTTGTGCGATTTATAGGACGCCATCAGCACCGACTGGAAATGAGAGTCTGTCGAAGAGAGAATTACTACCTATCAGCAGATTTAAAGTGAACAATGTAATATTTTGTAAATTGTTATGAGAAAAAGTCGTGCAATCTCCAACTTATGTCGACATCATAGATGGTTAGAAAATGTGTATTAGAGACACTTGAAATCCGATTTTCGGACTTTCTGAGTTACGGGTCACGCTTCTCAGATGTAGCCCTCAAAATTAAAAGTCCTTATACCTAAAAGTTCTTCAATCTAATTACGTAGATCTAACAATAAATACTTCTGTTTGTGGATAGTCAAGTAACAATTTGACAATCTGGAATACAATTGACTACTCCACTCAGTGCCTGCCCTACAGGATGGAACAGGAAGTTAACGTATACATAACGTATAATTTTAATGATTTTACTGATCGAAATCGCGTACCAGCATGAAGCTCTTAAAAATTCCTTACAATGCGTTACGACCCCAATGTTCCCACGCATTCAAGTACTTTAATAGTAGTAGTAGTAGTAGTAGTAGTAGTAGTAGTAGTAGTAGTAGTAGTAGTAGTAGTAGTAGTAGTAGTAGTTGTTGTTTTAGTAGTAGTAGTAGTAGTAGCAGCAGCAGCAGTAGTAGTAGTAGCAATAGTAGCAATAGTAGCAGTAGTAGCAGTAGTAGAAGTAGTAGCAGTAGTGGTAGCAGTAGTAGTAGCAGTAGTAGCAGCAGTAGTAGTAGTAGTAGTAGTAGTAGTAGTAGTAGTAGTAGTAGTAGTAGTAGTAGTAGTAGCAGCAGCAGTAGTAGTAGTAGTAGTAGTAGTAGTAGTAGTAGTAGTAGTAGTAGTAGTAGTAGTAGTAGTAGTAGTAGTAGTAGTAGCAGCAGCAGTAGTAGTAGTAGTAGTAGTAGTAGCACTAGTAGTGGTGGTAGTAGTAGTAGTAGTAGTAGTAGTAGTAGTAGTAATAGCAGTAGTAGTAGTAGCAATATTAGCAGCAGTAGTAGTAAAGGAACAACATAACTCGAATAAATTTAATAAAAACCTTGACAAAGTTATTTAGTTATTTTTTTTGAGACAAAAATCTTTATTGCCAATATTAAAGTTGCATTCAACTACAATATTGCTCTGCTCCAACATTCTGTCCTGACGTGTACTCGTATGTCGAGTTACAGCTCAAAGGGATCTTAAACACTTAATTTAAAATTGAGATCGTATGTCTAGGTAATTACAATACTTCTCTTCCTTACACTGTAGTACAGAGCGGAAAATTAAACATATGGTTTTTTTTTGTTTTTTTTTTATTACAAAAAATTTACAATCTATTTTTTACAAAATAATAAGTAAATATGTTGTTGTAGACTTGTTATGACAATGATTGATTTCCAGTGAAGGTATCCCATCGGTACTCTTCATCTATTTCTTCATACTATAACAAAAAGCAAGTATTATTTTGGGTTGGCTGCAAGTGGGATAGTTTATTAGCTGAGGGTAATGTTTCAGTTATTTGTTGAAAATCTATATGGGAGTTGTAGGGGTGAGGTTCTGGTTAGTCGATGGATATCTGCACTATTGTCTAGGATGTTGAGGGCTAAGTGGTTTGGATGGTTTTCAAGGCGCTGGAGATAGTTTGAGCTGATAAATTCTATTCTTTCCAAGACAGTGGGCATTTTTAAGTCCTTGTGCAGTGCTGCATTTGTGATGAACCATGGTGCTGCCGCGATCATTCTTAGGGTCTTGGATTGAAATCTCTGTATGATCGAGAGATTACTCTTGCTTGCTGTGCCCCAGATTTGGATGCCGTAGGTCCATATTGGAATTATGATAGCTTTATAAATCAACAGTTTATTTTCCAGTGATAGTTTTGAGTGGTATCCTAGTAACCAGTATAGTTTTCTTGTTTGAAGTTGAAGGTGCTTTTTTTTGGCTAAGATGTGATGCTTCCACGTTAGCCGTTTGTCTAGATGTATTCCCAAGTATTTTACACTTTCCACCTGTACTATTGGATTGTTGTTGATGTGGACAATAGGACATTTGTTTTTTCTCAGGGTAAAGGTTATATGGACTGATTTATTTTCGTTGATTTTTATTTTCCAGTTTTTGGCCCAATCTTCAATCATTGTGAGATGTTCTTGTAAATGTCTTGATGCGTCATTAGGGTCGTCATCCGAAGCTAATATGGCCGTATCATCTGCAAAAGTGGCTATGGTTGTTTTATCTGATTTTGGTATATCAGTAGTATAGAGCTGGTATAGGATAGGGCCGAGTACACTACCTTGTGGTACTCCGGCCTTGATTGGATGGAATTCAGATAATTCATTTTGATATTTGATTTGGAAGGTGCGGTGGGATAGAAAAGATTTGATAATGTTGAAGAAGGGATACGGTAGAAAATTCTTGAGTTTAAATAAGAGTCCATCGTGCCAGACTTTATCAAAAGCTTGGGCTATGTCTAGAAAGGCGGCTGAACAGTATTTCTTTTCTTGGAAGCAATTCTCAATGTAGTTGGTGATTCTATTAACTTGTTCGACGGTAGAATGCTGTTGTCTAAATCCAAATTGATGATCAGGGACTAGGTTATTGGTTGCAATGTGAGGACGTAATCTTGATAGAAGAAGTTTCTCAAATACTTTGGATAGAATGGGAAGTATACTGATGGGACGGTAGGAGGAGGGTTCATGTGGAGGTTTCCCAGGCTTGAGAAAAACTTGAATTTGGGCTACTTTCCATTGCTCCGGGTAGTGCCCTGTTCTTATAATGCTGTTGAACAATGCAGTAATTATAGTCTTGCCTTTTCGTGGTAGTTCTTTGAGAAGAGGTGTTGTAATTAAGTCATAGCCAGGAGCTTTTTTGTTTGATAAGGCGTTTATGGTTTTGGTAATTTCTCTGGGAGTGAAGTGCGGGATTGGAAGAGTCATTTGGTTTGGGGAGTTAAGATAATCTCTGATTTGTTGCTCTTGGTTAGTATTTATAATGGGATGAGTCTGGAATACATTAGCAAAGTATTTGGCAAAGGTAGACACTTTTTCTGTGGGGTTTCTTGCCCAACACTTGTTTTCGTCCCTGATTGGGGGATTTGATTTGGTCGGTTTTTTTAGCTTCCCTGTGGCTTTAAATAAGGAGTAATTGGTATCTTCTGTTGGGGTAAGGTTGGTTATGAAATCTTGAAACCTGTTGTTGTTGAATTCGTTTAGGAGGCGTTTTAGTTGCCTAGTTGCTCTGTTGTAGTTGGTACGGTCTTCAGGATATTTTGAAGTATGCCAGATTCTTCTTAGTCTTCTTTTCTCGGCTATTTTGTTCAAAAGAACTTTTGGATATTTCACGCAGCCTTGGGTGTAGTGAAGTTGCGGTGTAGCGGTCCAAGCTGCTTCTTGAATATTTTGTATTAAATACTCAGTCGCTTCGTCTATGTGGTCAGCTGATTTTAGTGGGAATCGGATGTTTGTTTTCATAGATATCTGTTTTCTATACAAGTTCCAGTTTGTCTTTCTGTTCGTTAGTGACGCGGGAGGGGATTGTAGAATAATTTTGTTGCCGACTGTGATAATTATTGGAGTGTGGTCAGAGGACAGTTCATGGGAAGATTCTATGATACAGTTAGTGGATGGGATTCCTTTTGTTATGAATATATCAATTACATCTGGGGTTTTGGTTAGGTCGGTGGGCCAGTAGGTAGGTTCTCCTGTAGAAATGGTTTCTAGCTGAAGTGAGGTAACTGCTTTCAGCAGTTCTCTCCCTCTTGGGGTGATGAGCCTGGATCCCCATTGCGTGTGTTTGGCATTGTAGTCTCCTCCCACCATGTACCTATTTCCTAGAGACTTAAAATAGGTTTCAAATCGTTGTTTGTCTATTTTGAATCTTGGAGGGCAGTAAATGGCACTGATGGTGATTGGTCCACTCCAGTCCATAATTTGTACAGTTGTTGCTTGAATATCCTGTTCCTGTACAGCTTCCTGTTCTTGATGTTTTATAGTGCTTTTTATTAATATTGCTGTGCCACCATGGGCATTGCCACTGGGGTGTTTAGTATCGTATAAAGTGTAGTTCTTCAGTTTAAAGTAGCTTCTTTCTGTGAAGTGAGATTCAGAGATGAGTAGCATGTCTATTTTGTTTTCGTTGAGAAATATTTCGATTTCTTGGCGATGATTTGCCAAGCCGTTGGCGTTCCAAGCTGCAATGCGAAGGAATTTAGGCATTAGATAGTTTGGAGACAAGCGACGTTATGAGGTTGATGAGAGAGTTTATTTGTTGACTTTGCTGCATTAGTATGTTTTCAAACCTCTCAAAGGAGTGCTGTATAATATTCATAATGGAATGGCTATTGTCGTTGTGTTCATGTCTTTCTACAGGCTTTGATCGCGCAACATCGGCCCATGTTCCTGCATTTACATGTCTGCTTCTTGAGTTTTCGTGTGAATAAGTAGTTTCAATGTTACTGTTTTGTGTCTGCACATGCGTCTCTTGTTGAAACATTCTGTGTTTACTTGAGTTGCTGTACCCTTTCCTTTTTAGTATTTCTTGGTATACTTTGCAACCTTTGTAGTTGGCGGGATGATTGCCTTCACACAGAGCACAAGTTGGTTGACTTTGCTTTTCTTTTAAACACTTATCTGGGTCGTGTTCTTTTCCACATTTAACACACCTATACGGGTATGCACAGTACGATCTGGTATGTTCATATCTCTGACAGTTTTTGCATTGTACTATCTCGCGTTTCAGGCGTGGTGGTTCGAAAGCAACAACACAATTTAACAGTCGGTTAATTTTGAACACTTCTTTGTTGTTAGGTTTGGGCTCAAGGTCTACAAAAAATAGAGGCAGAGGTGTTTTAGTTAGTCTGTGGCGAACATTTATAATGTTTCTAACTCTGTGGTCCTTTTCCAGAAGCGCAGCCTTGATATCTTTTACATCTACCGTATGATGTATGTGTCGCAAGACAACTCTATACGCACGTTCTTGTTTCAACTGGTATGTATAGTATACGTGACTGTTGGCTGATAAATGTTTTATTATTTCCCTGTAGGTATTAGGAGTTTTCGGCGCTATTTTAATTTTGTCGTTTGCTAGAGATTTTATTTCGAAATCTTCTGTTTTTAAGGCTTCCTTTAAAAACTTTATCATAGCTGGAACATTATTCACATTTGGCACGAATATTGGAGGTACAGTGGTTTTTGAAAAGGTTTCCTCATTGTTTTCTGTTGTACCTTCTATATCAAGAGCACTGAATTGATTCTTGGTGGGAACTGTATATACACTAGTATTACTATCGCAAGACGCTGTCTTTTGCCTTACCCTTCTATTAGCATCAGGGTCGAGGACGTCAGGGTTCGGCCTTTTTGACCGAGCTGGTGTGTATATTTGCCATACATTCTGCGTCAGGTTGACGGGAGCAGATGAATCATGATCCATGGCGTTGCTGTCGCTGCCTGTTGATTCTTCGGATGACATTTCTTGAAGTAAACAGCTTCCCGGGTGTCAGTAGCATGCAATCGCACTACATGCTACTGATCCTACCCGAAAATACTTCGGTAATCGACTGAGTTTTAGTATATATTATCTTTTGTTAAGTTGATTTGAATAGGATGAAACACCGTTATGCTTCACAACTGTAACTGTTCACTTAGAGCTAGTGCGCACTGGTTGTTATCGCTAGACTTTTCCTTATCTTGGCGCCCTCGCGGGCGAGCAAGGTAAGACACTACGGAGCTGCGGGAACGATCCGCACACCACAGCGGTCAGGCGAGTACTGAAACATATGGTGTAGACAAAAGTATAGACAATTTTTTTAATGGTATATTTCATACAATACTGCAAAAAAACTGCTCATATTTTCGAAACCTTGAATATATTTGATTCAGGAACAAAATTGTATTTTCAATATCGTAGTTGTAGAAGACGCCGAAAGAAGTTTTTAAACTTTTTAAAAACGCAGAGAGATTGACGTATGTTTAGGCGTCCTTTGTTATATAGTGGGAAAATGTAATCAAGAAAATAGGAGCATGTTTTAAGACAATTTTGAATATATCGCGGCTTTATGTAAAATACCGTCAGAATCAAAATGTCCTAAAATTCGCCGGAACTCGAGCTCTGCCAGACTGATCATGGAATATCAATTTTGGGAAAATCGTCTGACGGGCGAATAGACGTTTTGCCGTCAGATAATCTATTGGCACAGAAGATTTACAAAACGCGAATTCTGACAACAGTACGTGTTAAAGGAAGATATTTACAACCTGTAGAAACAAGGCTTATCCACTTTATCCATCCCACGCGCCCCACAATACGAGATTTTTGCCCCCCAAAACTCGCCTATTTCATTCGCAGCATTACAATACTTTCTCGTGACTCGGTGCGTAAGTAGGAGGGGCGGGCGCAAAGGCGGCGGGTGTGTGCTGGTGCTAGGGAGGGGGAAGGGGGAGGGGGGCTCCGGGGCGCGGTCACGCGTGGCCCGAGCCGCGCGCGCCGCGTGTGCAAAGGCCACTGCACGCGCGCTGCCCACCGATGCACGCTCGCAGGAGCGTGGGGGGTGGGGTGGGGGAGGAAGGGGCTGCGGTGCGGACGCTGAATGGGGGCCGAGTGGGCGGCGCTGGACGCTGAGTGAGCGGGCGGCGTGACGTGGCGATGCGATGCGAAGCGATGCGATGCTGAGCGGGGCGGGGCTTCGCGTGGAGGGGTGGGACTTGTCATGGGTCTAGGCGTGACGGTGATGGGGGATGGGAGGGGGAGGGGAGGGGAGGGGAGGAGAGGAGAGAGGTCTGAGGAAACGGAACGGAACGAGACGAAACTAAACGGCACGAGACGAGACGAGACGAGACGAGACGAGACGGGACGGGACGGGACGGGACGGGAAGGGACGGGACGGGACGGGACGGGACGGGACGGGACGGGACGGGACGGGACGGGACGGGACGGGACGGGACGGGACGGGACGGGACGGGACGGGACGGGACGGGACGGGACAGGACAGGGCGGGACGGGGCGGGGCGGGATGGGATGAGGTTGGGCCGGGATGCGACGGGTTGGTTAGGGATTGGACGGGTGGACAGGCTTAAAGGGGAGGGGCGGTGCGGGGCGCTTTACGAAAGCAGGTGTCGTCTCGGAGTGGTTGGTGAGCATTGAAGGTGAGGAGTCATAGATGTTCAGCCAACGGCTTCCTTATTTAAAGTTGGGTGTTATTTCAAATACATTAATTAAATACGGTATACTAGAACCCAATCCAATTCATACAGTATTTAAGTAAGTTCAGGGCACGCCGCCCGCCGCCCCAGCCACCCGACTCACTGTAGGAATCTACGGAAAAAGCAACACTGGTGGTTGCACAGTTGTTTCGAAATTCGTGGCCACCGTCCAGAATTCGTTATGTGAAACTCAAATTGGCGATTAGAACACTTCTTTCCGAATACATTCCTTGGCTAAAGAAGAATGAATTTTTTATTCCATTTTTTATTAACATATTTCCAAAGCCCAATTTCGTTCATGATATGTGCATTTCAAAATTGCACAATTTTTATAGTCGACAGATACACAACCGTGTAATGGCTAATTAATGTACTACCTTCTGAACGTGTCTGAGTCCAAAAACGTACAAAATATTACATTTATATTACATTATTGTCATGCTAATATTACCAAGATGTATTCTGCTTATTCTTCAACCATAAAATAAGGGAAAAAATAAAAGAGTGTCGTTGAAAATCTCACCAGTACAGCATAAGCTTCACTGTCTGCAAGTTTAAAGAAAGAACGCTTTAATTCTTATTTTTGTCAAATATTATACTTGAAGTGGCCAATACTGATTCACTGTCCTGTACTGTTGTCGTTACCTCTATTTCGAATGTCTTCTATTGAACTGAAATATACAACCGTAAAATAGTTGCCCGCAAGGATATGGTATTAATGAAACAAAAGTATATTATACATAATGATGGTTACTGTATTAAAATATATATAAGTATTGACATATGTTTACACGATTTGACAATAAAACAGTGTCTTTATCATTGGACAAAACACAATAAACATGAATGTGACTATACAGATTGTTATTTCGACTGTTATTCACCTTGTTCCCGTAATCATATAATATACGGAACCATTTTTATAATATACGTATTAATTTTTATAATAACCATTTTTATAATATAAAGTTTGATTAACAAAAGTCTCTATATGTTATTCGGAATATGTCTGCGTAATTAACTCCGAACATTAGAATTTCATCCTCAATAATAATAAATCACGGGTTATTTATGTCTAAAACAACTGAACAAAAGAGAATGTGAATGCCTTAAAAACGTAGCTCAAGGCTGAATATTTGAACAACATGCTGTTATATAGGTAATTGCATACACTGTCGTGCTGATAGATCATTTCTCTTGGTGAGATTTGGCGTTTTAAATGTTATTTATTGACCTCACTGCAAATTAAGTTTTTAATTGAAACGCCGCATCTGCTGGTCTGCTGACATCAAATTTCCGTCTCCAGAGCTTCATCTGATCATGAGCCGCATCTGCGTGTAAAAAGCGATAACTGCATGCCATTAATGATGGGCGTGTATGTGTAAGCATGTTTTTCTGAATACTACATTTCGATCTGGCAGATCCTATTATTAAGCACTGAATTTTACATGTAGGAGATATCAATGCATCTTCAAAAGCACGCCCAAGAACATGCAAACATGCATTTTCATGTACACATATCAAATTGTAAAATACGCTTTAATCTACAAATCTACTTATCTACAAATTTATTCACTTTATGATTCTTGCGTTGGTCACAATTCAATAATTCCATCTGCTTTGCAAACTATGTGGTATAATTTCTAGCGGAATATACAATTTTCTATATATATTTTACTCATCTGAAAAATGACGATTATAGACATGTGCATCAAATATGTCTGTCCTCGTGCAACAAATGTAAATCTTATGTAAATGAGCAAAAAATAGATAACCAACTATATTTTTATCTAGACCGAGAGAACCTTTCAAAAAAATTGATGTTATTTTCGGAAACGTTCGATCATTACTACATTGTTATCGTAATATCTTACATCATTATCACATTACTACATTACATTAGAAAATGCTAGGCTAGTGACATGTATTGCCACACAAACAACCATTAAGAACGTATTCTTTCAATTGAAAATAACAAAAAATACACTCAAAACTTTCCGACAACTTGACATTGTTTTTACTGCCTTGAGTGTCAAACGTTTACTCCATACGTGTGCTCTCCTCTTTCGTTTCAGACTCCGTAAGTTTCCTAGTGTGCTTATTTCGCAACTAACTGCAGTTACGTCATCCTTCACGTTTCCCCTCACCATTTACTCGCATTAAAATGTGCCCGGAAACTCGGATATACGAGGAAACATGGAAGCGAAATAGACTCGTCGTTTGCCGTGCACCTGATATTGTACAACGCGTCCTCAAACAACGTTTTCGTTTCTTGACGCGGGGGGAACGCAAGCACGGCAACCTAGAAGCTCGTAATCGCTGTCGATTAATGTTATGCTCCAACTTGTCTGACAACTCGAACACGCGGTCTTTTGCCAAACACGCGGGAAGGCATTTCAAGTTGATTACCGTCATTAGCATGGACTAATTATCTACTCCGCACTCCACATAATGCTCTCACGCGCTAAGATAATTGCCCGGTGTCGCTTGTCATGTTACCGACGTGCGGGCGGGCGGGCGGGTGGGAGAGAAGGGAGTGGGGCAGACGTTCCCGAGGAGGCCGCGGTAATTGCGAAATCCACGAAGTTGCGGCGGAGGCTCAGGGGAAGGCGTCAATAAAGCCATCCATCTCCGCGGACGAGCGACGCGGCGTCAAAGAAGTGCGTGCGGCGGGGGCCATGCAACGCGCGTCCTCGCAGGCAATATGCGTCGCCGGAGGCCTCCAAAACACTTTCGCGGTGAGGATGGGGTTGTGACGACGGGGTGGGGCGGGGCGGGCGGAGAGGACGGGGTATTGTTGAGGACGGGGCGGCGGTGACGGAGCAGTAAGGACGGGGCGGTGAGGATGGCGATGAGAACGGGGCGGGAAAACGGGGGAGGAAAACGGGCGGTGTGTACGGGGTGATGAGGACGAGATAGTGTGGACGGGGCGGTGAGGACGGAGTGGTTAGAACGGAGTGGTGAGAACGGAGTGGTGAGAACGGAGTGGTGAGAACGGAGTGGTGAGAACGGAGTGGTGAGAACGAAGTGGTGAGAAAGGAGTGGTGAGGACGGAGTGGTGAGAAAGGAGTGGTGAGAACGGAGTGGTGAGAACGGAGTGGTGAGAACGGAGTGGTGAGAACGGAGTGGTGAGAACGGAGTGGTGAGAACGGAGTGGTGAGAACTGAGTGGTGAGGACAGAGTGGTGAGGACGGAGCGGTGAGAACGGAGTGGTGAGGACGGGGTGGTGAGAACAAGACATTATGAAGTGGATGTCATTTGTTCCAAAATTGTCCCATTCTCGACCCGTTGTTTCATTCGTTCTTTTCTGTCAAGTAGAGGAGTTTGAATACAATTTTATTTCAAATGTATTTTGTTTTGTTTCATTATTATTAGTGTTTTTACGATTTGCGCGAGAAGTACGAGGTCACAATACGGTTCATTATCACACTTTATAACCTTTCCCGCTTCCTCCTGTATAATTTCTTCCAAAACATCGCCGAATAAACAGCATGTTTCTAAGATATACCGTAGTCGGCCGTCTGCCGAAAGAGCAAACCATTTCTATGAAAGCGCAAAAAACCGTTGATAAAACTTTAGTTAGTCCGCCGTTAGGTTTTTAGAGCGTAATATTAAGCGGTATGATTGAATACTGTGGCACGGCGCACCATAACTGCCTCACAAACATCTAGTATTGTCGGCAACGGAAAAACATCAATCATTTCGCGCATGTATGCAATATTAAAGTGACTGTTTTCGCCAGTGATGACCAGACAAGAGGAAAATACTTATCACCGATAATTCCACGAGAGCATTGGAAATTGTCGATAAATCCCCGACTCCCGAAACGGGGAAGGGATTTATTTGAAAATTTCCAAAGTACGAGTGATATTCAATATGACTATTTCACGAATGAAATTACCTCCAACAGCCCAACCCTAGATTATTTTTGTAAGTTACGCGTGCAATCGGGCTGCAACCGTGTGATCAAAGAACAATCAATCACATCGCTAACGCAGTAGAACACGACTATTTTCGCGAGCGAAATCATTAGCACGTACGGGATGTGCATCCCATTACCCTTCATTTTGATGAAGTAACTCTCAGTTCTGGGAAGTTGGTTGGAGAGGGCGGAGGGGAGGGGGAGGGGACGGAATGAGAGGCGGGATCTGCAATGCAGAGGACTTAGTTCGAATCTTCCCTGCCACGCAGCGCCTGCGCCTCCACCTCCACCTCCGCTCCCGTCCACGCCTTCGCTGCCTATTTCACCCTTGCATATTTTTATAGGATATATTTTTGTTTGTAACAGGTAAACGTCTCAGCAAAGTATCTGACAAGGTCGATCAAGTCTAAATCAATCACTTCGCAAACGCAATAAGAAAGTTATTATTATCGCCAGCAAAATCAGTTGCACGTACGTGCAAAATCAGTTGCACGTACCATTACTCGCGTAGCTCTCAGGTTAGCGAAGGCGGGGGCGGGAGTGGGGGGGGGGAAGGGCGGCGAAATGAAGAGGCGGCCTGCGCACTTCGCAGCCCCGACCCGCTGCCCTCACCCTCCCCCCATTCCACCACCGCTCCACCTCCGCTCCACCCCTGCTCCGTCCCCTCACCGCCACAGCCCGCCACCCCACCGCTACCGCCAACCGTCGCTGCCACCGCAACTCCCGCCTCGCCGCGCCAACCGCCCCTATCGCACCCACCGAGCCCCCCCAGCTCCGCCGGACCCACCGCCCCGGCCGATCCTGCCACCCCGCCACCTCCGCTGCCGCCGCCACTCCGTCCCTGCAGCCCCGCCGCTTCGCCGCCGCCACTCCCCGTCACCGCCGCCCCCGCCCCGTTGCTCCCGCCGCCACCAAACCGCCCAAACGCCCGGCCGCGCTTCCCCGGTACGCCGTCCCTCCGGCTCTCCGCCCTCCTTCCCTCCGATTCCACCACTCGCACCGCTTCGCCGCCTTCGCCGCCCTCGCCGCCCTCGCCGCCCCCGCCGCCCATCGCCCCCGCCGCCACCGTCCCGCCCGAACTCCCCCGTCGCGCTCCTCCGTTCCCCTGCCCCTCCGTCCCTGCCGCCCCGCCGATTCCGCCATTCCCACCGCTTCGCCGCCGCCTCCGCCGCCACCCCCCGCCCCCACCGACCCGCCCAAACGCCCCCGCTGCGCTCCCCCGGTCCGCCGCCCCCGCCCCGCCCCACCTTCGCCGCGCGAGGCGCCGCCGTCTTTTCGCGTGCGTCCTCGCGCGCATTCTTCGCGCAGTGAATGATGAATCCGCCCCCAGGCGCTTTCTTATCGAGTTTAATATCAGCGGCCGCCTGGCGCGCCAGCGGCCTCAATTAGTCGTAATTTATGTGCCTATGTGATGAATCGCACGCAGGACATTAAAGGTTCGAGAAGTTTGATATAAATGTGAAGAGGAGGAGGAGGTAGTGCAGGAGTGGGAGTGGAAGAGCAGAAGGTGGCGGCGACGACGGTGATGGGGTGCCGGTGATGTGAGAAAGGAAATAGAGGAGGTATTAGGAGCGTTGGAGGAAGACAGGAAGACCTAAAAGAGAAGGAAATAAGCAGAATAAAATGCACTCAGAAACTGAGGATTTGAGTGATAGAAAAATATATAATATAGGTACACATACAAAGAAATTCGGAGACAACTAACGCGATAGAGAAGTAGGCAAAGACAAATTAGTCGCATTTTTGGTTTCTGTCAGATTCCCGTCCAAATAATTAATTTTTCGAAACGTTTGACATACATATGAAAAAGGGTAGGAGAAAAGAAAGAGGACGACGTAAAGGAAGCGTAACAAGTAGAGGAGGTGGAGGCTGACGGTTAGGCAAAACGGTAATGAGCTTAGAGAATGATACATAGGAGCAGAGAGAGGAAGACAGGTAATAGAGAGAAAATAAACCGATGAATAGCGAAAGAGATGAAATGAAAGACGAAATCAACAGATAAGGAAGCTAACGGATGAATAGCCTGACAGAAAAGGATAGAGAGGCCGAAATAGACGATGATAGGGAAGCAATGGTTTCTGAATCGCATGCAGAACATTTACGGTTCGAATTAAAGCAAATGTGAAGAGTTCGAAATAAAAGAAAATGTGAATATAAACGTGCAGAGTATGAAGATATGAATACGGTGGTGAAAGATATGCACGCGGGAACGCAGAGATGAGGAGGACACAAATGTCCGAGGACAGATACGGGACCTTGGTGAGGTGTTTGAGAATGAGCAAAGTCCTGGCCCTGTGGGGGCGCGGCTGGACAGGGGAGCGTCACGAGGAGATGGTGATAGTTCCCCTACGCGTTCGGATGACAGCTGCTCCCACGCGCCGAATACGGATGCGCTGAATGTGGAATTTGGATCTGCGAGAGCGGGTTTCTCGTGTCCATGATGAAATTATGTGAAAACGAATGTGTGAATACACAAACTTGTCTTGAAATTCCCAAAGAAATACTATACTGCAAATACTAACGATGTTTTTTGTGTGTGTGTTCACGCTAGTCATTGGTCGCGGAAGTGTAGTGCATGTTTTATCCCTGTGTAGGGTGGTATTTTCCCCCCGCTGCGACGTTATATCCGGTGACGCCCTACTCGTCAAATTGCTCGGTATTTCCCTCAAGTATCTCCCCGCAGCGAACCATTGACCTAGTCGAGACACGCTCTAAGCTCCCGACTGGTTTCCTGACATGTGTGTTATGCAGTATGGGGCATGTACGTTTCAGTGTGTGTATGTAAGGCATGGAAAATAGAGGAAAGATCTCTTACGGTTCCTTTAAGGTACTTATTCGATATTCGCCTGGTAATGGTCGGAGAAACTTTGTGAAACTCCCGATGACAGTAGACGACCGCTTGAAGTTTTCTGAATACAACGGCAGAATCAGTCCAAGCCCTCTAGCTAGTGTCGAAAGCACGCCAATCTCCACCAATTTAAATTTTTAGATAACATTACTTTTTAGTAATTTTACTATTTAATACATTACTCTGTATATTTGTGACATGTGGTCAGGCGGAAGAGCGGGCCTGATGGCCCGAGCCTCGCCATATTAATAAAGGCATATTATTATTATTATTATTATTATTATTATTATTATTATTATTATTAATCTCGAGTGCTACCTAGATTGATTGATAAGTGATTCTGAGCGCGTCAACTTCTCATGTCATTAGCTCCGTAAGTGGAATGCATTTTTTTTCCCTCGGGAGGTGGCTGTGATCTTCCCGCGCTGGATAGTAAGATCCATCACCAACCTACTTTTCGGCTAGCGGGATTTTCTCCAACCAGGTATCCTCCAGAAGGACGCTGCCCCAGCCAGGACAAAAAAAAACTTCCGACCGGTCACCCGGCAGGAGTGTTAATGCAGTGCATGCAAGTGTAAGTGTGAGTAAGTAAGGGATGAGGACAGGATAAGAAAAGCGAAAGATCACGGGCCCCGAACGGGTCTGTGACCCATTTTGTTGAGGAAATCCCTCTGGTGTTGATTACAGACACCACGTAAAACCACCGAGCAGAGTAGCCGGCCGCTAGAATTCTCCTGTAGTCAGCGACTCCTTTCGAACTACCTATGTATCTCGTAAAGTAGTGGAAGAACTATCGTCTGGCTACATACGAGATGATTAAGGTAAACTCGGTGCCCTGTAGCATATAGCAAATAGCATATAATTTAGGAAATTATCGACTGTACTTCGGTCTAGTTAGTAGTGAAGCCGTTCGAGCAGGCATTGCGTTCTCGAACGTTTGTCGCTAAACCTAAACAACTAGAAAATGATTTCCCTCAACACTGACCACATGTTACATTATAATTTGTTGAAGTATTATTGGTTCAAAATATAATGATTTTGACACGTAGTAGCAATTTTTTTCCAGGGTTTTTACCAGCCGACCGCCGGTTACCCATTTTGTCCCGATGGGTCGCATATTCGACCATACACCAGATACAAATACACAAACGGGCTACTCTGATCTTGCATCAGTAGAACGCGAGGCCCTCTGCGACAACATATACATGAGAAAGAAAGAACAAACAACCATGCCCAAGCTGGGACTCAAACTCGTGCTACTTTGGACCTAAATTCTGAGTCGGTACACGCTGTTAGTCACCTCGACTATCCAGGTTGGCAGTAAATTAATTAATTAGAAAAATGATTTATTTCGCCATCACCATCAAACGTGTCCTAGAGACTAACATTCATACGAGTATTTTTCCGTGGAAAAGGCGAAGTAAAACTACACCTATACCTGCAATGTCAACAGCAATTAAAAGCGAAAAATATCGTTGTAGGAAAGGACTTCATATGCATTTAGAAATATTATAATTTGTTATTTAGTATAGTGTATTTTTAAAGTTATATTTAATGCGTAAATTCCCTCTCAACTGGATTTATTTTTCATTAACGTAGAAACGACTCTTTCTTTGGTATTTTGATTATCTGATTGATCTTTGGTTTTTGGTGATTGAATTTTTGTCAATGCAGGAATGTTGCATAAGATAATGCCATTTGTGATAACTAGTCGTTTTAAAATAAAACTTAATTTTAGATATCAAGCACTCTACATATTTTATTTGTTAGAGTTCTATTTGAAATTAGTTACAGTGAAGAGCCAAGGTTGTGTGTGTGGTGTTTTTTTAATAGGGCTCCGCGACCACAAAAACAATGTTAGAACCTACTTGAAATTAAAGAAATGTTAAGAATCACTTATTTAAATCTAAATTTGAATCCATGATTTAAAAGAATTCATTTAAATTATCGCAACCCGATACATTACATAACCGTTACGGCGAAACTGTCACGGGTTTGTGAAAGCAACTGCGCCCTCCGTTGTCAGTCGCCCGTTGCGATGCAGAGGCCCCCATTAGCCAGTTTAATTCCGTCGCCGGCCGCCGTCGAGGCGGAGAGCGCTGCCCCCCAAAGGGGGGGGGGGGAGAGCAAACAATCGAAAGGCTGGACGAGCGCAATCGAGACCCAGATCAATGGCGGACGTCCGCAGGAAAGTATTAACAAACTTCTGCTTCTACTTCCATAACAAATTGAGCCGCCCGCCCGCCCGCCCGCCGCGTGCCTCGGCCGTCGACGAAGGCTTATATCGCATCGGCTTTCCATTCATCGTGCATCGCATACCGGCGCAAGAGACGGGCGCCGGCGCCCCAGGTGCCAGCGGATCTAATGAGGAACGCTGCTCATTTGCGCACGAGGTTCTTGCGGAGTTTCCAATTGCAATGGAACCGAACGCTCCGATCATGAGTAATCACCACTTTTATTGGACAAAACTCTCGTGTGTGTGCGATTCGCTTGCGTAAGACGAGTGCGATTTGATGCATTGAAAATAATACGTGAAATACATCTTCAATACGTGTATATTCACTGTCAAGTCAAAATATAATCACTACCTGGCTATCTTGTACGCTCGTTTATTACAGTAAATGAGTTTTTAAGCCTGGAGATGGCTGCTTCCTACCCCACTGGTTGCGGTAAGTAGATCCGGCACCGATAACATCTCAGGTGGGTGTAGAGTTAGAAATTTCAAAATGGTGCCAGCACGATTTTTCGAATGGTGTTTTTTATTGATTCTGAATGTAAAATTTATTTGTACTCGTGCATTTTGTTTACTTATTTATATCATATTTAATTCAGTTACTGAATGACTTTCGTTACTATAGAAAATTAGAAAATACTTATACGAGAGTGTGAATATACTAATATGAGAGTGTGTTCTACTCTGGCGTGAACCAGGTGTGAACCAGTCTCGACGGAGGCAATTCCCCCCGTTCTCACGAACGTGGCACGGTGGGGCCAAATGCCAAAAAGCTGGTCAAAAGTCGAAAGCGTTGTACGATTTGACTGAAACTTTGTATTCAGAGGTTTATGATCATTCTAATTAATAATCTGTAATAAAAATTCCGAAAAACAAAATGGCGGACCAATATGGCGGACAAAATTACCATAAGTTTGTATTTTTAACACAACATTATTATGTTTATAAGTAAAGAAGAGTTAGTTTGAATTTTTAAGGATGCTAATTAATAACCTTGAATGAAAATGCCAAAAAACAAAATGGCGGACCAAATCATCAATTTTTTCCATTTTTAACACGAAATGATCGTGTTTATAATTAAAAATGAGTTGATTTGGGTTTATAAGCATGCTGATTAATAAATATTGAATAAAAATGCTAAAAAAACAAAATGGCGGACCAATATGGCGAACAAAATCATCAAAAGTTTGTATTTCTACATGTTGCACGCGCTACGAAAATTTGTCACAGGCACTAAAACGGCAGCTACGGGCAGCTGTTTTTTTGTGATTCTCACAGAGAATAACATTTCGAATAATGTCATGTTAAGTTTTTAGCCCCGCACGACGGTGCACATAGTTATTTTTCATTTTAAACACAAATTTTTGATTATAGCATTTTCATTTTTCGCCAACAATCAACGTTAATTATTACATTAACAAATTATTTTTTTAAAATTAAGTATACATATTATGTTTCTACTTACTCTCGGGAATAGATTCCATTTTGTTTTATTGAATTCGGCCGACTGCACGCTTCTCTATCCTTCGAAACACAAAGGTTCTGAAAACACGTTTCACAGCTGACCGATATCGATCGCTCGAGGCCCAACTTTGAACTGATCTCTTACCTCAAGTATAAGAGAGAAACCGTTACTAATTGCGGAATTCAACGGCCCAAATACCAACCTATTGAAGTAGCAACGACAAAATCCCTATCTAGTAACTTTTTTTTTGGACTTTTGGCCAGCTTTTTGGCATTTGGCCCCACCGTGCGTGGGTCGGTTTAAAAAGTAATTGAAAAATCAGTAATTTGGGTTGAGACAAGATATTCTTGGAGAGCGGGGGGGCGGTAGATGAAGGCAGTGGGGAGGGGCGTGGGAGATGATGACGTCGGGGGGGAGGGAACTGGGATGGGAGGGGAGGGCGGCGGGAGCGGCGGAGGGCGGCGGAGGGCGGGGGAGTACGGTCGATGGTGGCAGAGGGTGGCGAAGGGCAGTGGAGGGTGGCAGACGGCGGCAGAAGGCGGCGGAGGGCGGCGAAGGGCGGCGGAGGGCAGTGGAGGGCAGTGGAGGGCGGTGGAGAGCGGCGGAGGGCAGCGAAGGTGGCAGGGGGCGGCGGAGGGCGGCGGAGGGCGGCGGAGGGCGGCGCAGGGCAGTGGAGGGCGGCGGAGGGCGGCGGAGGGCGGCGGAGGGCGGCGGAGGTCGGCGGAGGGCGGCGGAGGGCGGCGGAGGGCGACGGAGGGCGACGGAGGGCGACGGAGGGCGGCAGAGGGCGGCAGACGGCAGTGGAGGGCGGCGGAGAGCGGCGAAGGGCGGCGGGTGTGTGTGGCAGGGATCCCGTCGAGCGTGGATTAGCAAGCAATTTAAGTCGCGCAGATGCAGGATTAGCCCGTGCCAAATGCCAATCCCAGAGGCTTATTGGGTCACCTGCCGCCCAAACCACTCCCCCCCCCTCCCGGGCCCCTGACTTCATTCCATCGCGCCGCGCACCGCCTGTGGAGGCCGTTGGAAGCTCCAGGCACCGGACACGTATGCGCATGCGCTGAAATCAGGATGATGAAAAGGATACCAAGGCACCCTGATAGTGATGTCTTGATACATTATTCTTTCTGTGTTTCTCACGTTAACGCTCTGCTCCATGTCTACATCACGATCATTAGTATTTTCTAGTGCATTGGGCTCAAATCAGTTACACAATGTAAGTTTCAGCCATTGCCTAAGTTCGGTGTTTGTTCCCTTTGTTGCGTGTCTACATCTGTGTTCTGAGTCCTTGCGCAAGTTCTTCATCTGTGCCTAGGGTTGCCAACAACGTTCTTGTAAAAGAGACGTTACTAGATAAGCCAAAAAACAAAAACAAAGCAGAACTCATCAACACATTTCTTTTTATAAATATTTAATTTAGACTAACATCAGCTCTATTTCTTTCTTCTTTTCATTTGCGATTCAAGGGAAAAGATTCGTTCACAAAATGCAGATGAAGATGGTCTAAGCGTCTCATTTTTATTTTAGTCGCTAGACAGAGACACTATCATGCAAGCGTGTGTCAGCGTTCAGAAAAAGGATTTTCATGTTTTGTATTCTATATTAAACAATAAACCATACAACGTATCAGACGTTACTCATGTGATAAAATAAATAACAACAAATGTTAAAAATTTACTAAAACAAGAGGACATTTAAAATGCAAAAGAGGATAAGAGGACAACTGACTTCGAACCTCCCATCTGGAGGACGGTCGTAGTTCTGTGTCCTCGCCTAGTGCCCCATCTGCGGCCTGCCTCGCTGTGCCAGCGTCTGCGATCCCGGACCGAGTCCTGTGTAACGTCCGTCACCCAGCGCGGCCTCCGCCGCGATGCCGCTGCGCGCCGCGCTGCTCTCACGTGCTGCTCTCACGTGCGGCGCAGGCAGCCGCGGGGATTAACGCGCGCGGGGATTTCGGCGGCGCACGTGAGGGCCGGCGCCCGCGGCGTCGACGCCCAGGTGAAAGTGGTCTGCAGCGACGCTCGCGGAGACGCCCACGTAGAGAATTACTGCGGCGGACACGGTGAGAGTGACGGTGAGGTTGACGATGACGGAAAGGGTGAAGTTGACGATGACGGAAAGGGTGAAGTTGACGATGACGGAAAGGGTGAAGTTGACGATGACGGAAAGGGTGAAGTTGACGATGACGGAAAGGGTGAACTTGACGATGTCGGAAATGATGAGGTTAATCATGACGGAGAGGGTGAGGTTGACGATGATGAAGACGGAAAGGGTGAGGTTGACGATGACAATGACGGTTATGGTGACAGAATTACTACGACGGAGATGGCGAGTGACAATAACGGAGACGATGAAAGTGGCGATACCGGAGACAGTGAGGTTGACGATGCAATCTTAGTGTCGGTGCAAATGGCGGTAACGGACCGAAAGTTGGAGATGTCGGTTCCAGTGACTGGTAAGATGAGAAGTGACGAAGGCCTAGGCAGAAGCCACGGAAGTGTTAGGAGAAAAGGCGGTGGGTAGGGAATTGCCGCTGTATTTGGTCACGGTTGTGACTACGTGTCGGGACGTCTGCGAGATGGCATTTCCATCGGAAAAATGTGGACTATCGGAAAAATGAAATCGCTTAAAGAAAATATTAGTATAAGTATTATCGACTCTCATTTTTTGTAGCTGTTGGAAGCTTAAAATTGTTTGTATTACTTTATGAAACAATAGTAATTTGTCAACAATTACGGTTGATTTATGGGAAGAAAAGTAATCTTATTATATACAAAAATTTTCTGGAACCAAAACCTATTTGCAAAACTAATGTTTCATGATTGAAATCATATTCGATATTTGAAAAATACTTTTGCTGCAATCTAAGCGGGTTTGTATTAGCGAAAGTCGTTAAAGGAAGACACATGTTAATATAAAATATTTTTTAATTCATGAAGTAGGCGTTAGTATTTTAATAAATGTTCTCGGAAATAGGTGCAGCATTCAATTGCATTGAATTGTTGGATAGTTAAGTAGGCTCTTAGGAATTTATCTAATTTACGGGATTTTAACATGGAACGATGCACCTCTTCTGTACCTTCTATTTTCT
The DNA here is from genome assembly GCA_038098605.1 of Gryllus longicercus. NCBI lineage: Eukaryota > Metazoa > Arthropoda > Insecta > Orthoptera > Gryllidae > Gryllus > Gryllus longicercus. The sequence goes on from JAZDUA010000299.1 coordinate 673,583, forward strand.
CACAAAAGTCAAAATGCAAAAGAGTGACTTACCGGGTTTTAAAAATAACCGATTCATATGTAGAGAGCATTATTTTTCAAATATCTAGTGATATAACTAAGATAATGCCACTCACAGGAACAGACGCTTTAAGTATGAAAACAGTACTTGACAATACTATCTTAGAACAAGTCAGCAATTTAAATTATCTAGGTTACAATATCTCATATAGCAATAATAATAACGCAATAAATAAATAAATTCAAGCAAATGTGTGGACATCAAACACAATCACAAAGTAAAATTCTAAAAAAGAAATCTAAAATTCTATAATGTATTGGCTACGCCCACACTTCATTTTGGATCGGAGAAATGAACTCGAATAAAAAACAATCTCGCCGAATTGGTCCTGCTGAATTGGAATTTCTCAGACATGTGGCAGGATACATCTACTAAAATCTACAAGAAATGAACCTAAACGTCAGGAACTAAATATCACTAGTATCCTTGATAAATTCGAAAGATAAAGTGAATTAGTTGGAGCATGTTGACAGAATGGAAGATTGACGCATTCCAAAACAGTTTCTTAACTACAGACCTCAAGAAAGAAGGAATGTGGGATGCCGAAAGAAGGAAACGCTGAAGTAAACAATTTTAAATTCTGCGTTAACATACTTGGACAGGAACAAAGTAGTTGGATCAATCCATCAAGTTGATGATGTTGATGTATGTATTATCACACTATAATTTTTTTTAGATTATAAATAACTCTGCTCATATTTATCGACAATAGCGTTTATGCACATTGCATTGAGTGATACTTTGTATTGTGTTTAAAACAAAATTACATCAAAGGTGGTCATAAAATTTCATTGATTAACTGATTTGCAATAATTAGGCATACAACTGTAATTTGCTCATAAGTACAAAAACGATATTCTGAAAGGCTTATTTATCTACTAATCATTCGAAAACGTGCAAATCTGCATTTGACGATTTTATTTATTGTGTTTATCAATTTATATTTCTTCCTTTTTCTTAGGGTTTGTCCTCTGCAGTTACAGGTTTCCAAGGCATCCCTTCCTAAGGGACTGCCTATCACACCAAGGTAGGCAGAACGGTGCTACCTCTCCACGGCGCCATGTCCGAATCGTGGTAGACGGTGGGATGGGAATGGAAAGGAAACGTCACGCGCGGATTCCAATATCTTATAAATTGCCTTACTTCTGCGTCCGTCTGGAAGTGGATCAAGGGATCCATTAATCAGAGGAATCAGTCTATTAATTCTATAACGATATACGCCACAAAACACATCGAGTAAATTAAGAACACTGCAATACTGCAATTAGACTAACGCCAAAAAACATCATTTAAAGAAAATGGGCTGTATTTTCCTAATTCAATCTGTTCTCAAAAAGTTTAAACAAATATTATTATAACTGGTAATCATATATTTTATGTGGATTGTATTTTTCTAATTCCATTACATTCATAAATCGCTCGATTTTTGAAAATCAAGTGGTGTATTTTCTGGATTATATTGCAGATCACAACTGCGAGAAAGGTGATGCACTTTTTTTAGCACTACTATAGATCAAATTCAAAGACGTTATGTGATTATATTTGCAGCTTCCCTCTGAAGACGCGTCTTGGCTCCTTTTGCCACTGTGATCATGCTTCTGGGCAGCTCTGCTGGGAGAGGCAACACAACGGCACGCGCATCACTGACCAATGAACGCCTGTAGTGGAGTGGTGTCTCGCCCTCCAGCACTTCACTCCGCCCAATGTCAGAGCAAAACAATTTTGGGCCCGGGATAATACTGAAATGTAGCTCGCCCCCCCCCTCCCCGAAAAATTAAAAAACAAGTGAAAGTTGTATCAAGATACTATATGAGATATTGAATTTCAAAAAATAACAAAAATTATGTTGAAACTAGAAAAGGTTTTCGGAAAAATATTTTAAACAATAGTTTTAAGTAAAAGTATTTAGAGATTAAATGATATAATTCCCATGGTAAGCTTCAAGCGATATAAAATAGTTATGTTGTATTTTAATGTTAGCATCATTTGATTCATTTCATAGAGTCCTACTTCATAAGTAATACTTAAGTAGTAATATTTATTAAGAAGTAATATTTATAACGATTTAAGATAATAAAATAATCGAAAATTGTATGAGATATCAAACTACTGTACCGTGACGTATACAACTACGATAACAATTTTCTCGAGTACTAATTTCTTTTTCAATATTTTACTATTTTTCCAATCAGTGCCATCGTCGGGCCCTTGGCGATTGTCCGCTCTGCTCATGCCTAGTGCCGGCACTGACGCCCACGGCCTTTCAACTCCCATATACAGTGGCGCGCTCTTCTGCAGCACCTTCTTACAGGAACAAAAGTGCGGACTGTTGCCAATGATACTTACAACGTGCGTGGCTGGTCCACGAGTTCGCGAGACACAAATAGGCGCGTAATGTTACAAAAAATATCATCGATGTTCGCGCTTTCTTCAGAGGTTTCTTAAATGTTTATATTACAATAATTGAACATTTAGAAGACCCTTTTGATATATCTTACAAATTAGGCAATGTTTATGTGGAAAGTTGGCGAGCCGAGGCTGCATCTGCACCGGGCAACACTAGCGCCTCCCACAATAGCACCCTCCAGCGTTGTCCCCGGTTTTGATGGAGAGTTGCTAGGTCCTGGTGACTCCGCGCCTATCCCGGAAGTTGTCAGGCGGCCGGGCTGCCATCTGGCGGCCTTAATTCCTCACCTCTGGATCACTGAATAAGCGGGGACCATCCGCGACCCGCGCTTTAAACTGCATATCGATCTCTAGGGTCTGCCGCCGCCGCGGCCGCCGTCGCCGGAGCTGCAGTACTTATTCATGGGCTCTTGACAGAAATCTCGCCGCCGCCTCCTCCTCTCGCCCCGGCCGCGATGGACCCTGCCAAGGCGTCAAAGCGTTTGCGATCGCGAACGAAGAGCACACACGTTTAACGCACGGATAAATAGTCATGTGTACAGACCGGAAAAATGTGTACTATGTTACGTCAAAATATGTACATAAATATTTAATGAAAAGAGTAAGAAAATATAATAAATATGTGTAATTGGATATAATATGTAATATAAAAATACACCAACCATAAAACACATACACACACACATACACACACACACACACACACACACACACACACACATATATATATATATATATATTGTGACGTACCTGGTGGTGCCGGGTATCTTCACTGCAATATAACACTAAGAGAGGGTGTCTTTTACGTGAATGGGTCCTAGGATAAGTCGGTGCAACGTTGGGGAAGTTATTCATACATAGAAATGCAATTATGACAAGATTTATTTTAAATCAAAGTTACTATTTACATAATCAGACACCGTTTTTATACTCCGCCTTGGTACCAAGATTAAGAGTAAAATACAACTTTCATACCTTCGGGGCCCCGTTTGAATACCTATGAGGTTCGTCGAGCCGCTCGTGCCGACAGGGTTGTCGACCTCTGCTACTGCTGCGGGCCGTCGGCAGCAGATGGCGTGGTGATCATCCACGGCTGATGCTCCAACAATTCTTCCCCGAACAGGATCTTGATACCCCGGCTGCGCACCTTCCTCGAATCACTGTCCATTAGTGGGTTTAATTACACGACCCCCGCCTACTCCGTATACTGGTCACAGTTCTGTACCGCACGCTTTCAAGAATGTTCCCTCCGCACCAACTAATAAGAGCGACGTCAATTATTTTACCAACACTAATCTTTTACTATACTGATACTTCTAATGTTCTGTTTACATGTCCATTACTTTGCGATTCCTAATCACATAACTATGTCGCGTATTACATGCGTCCATTCACTAGCGGAGAGCCCTCGCTACACGTCCGCACTGGTCGCCGCTCTGCTAACGTCCCTCCTTCGCCGGCCGCACGTCGGCACATCCTTCGGCGGCGGCCGCCTCAATCCAACTAACGAACTTTTTGCACGTGCGCGCTGCCACGCTTGTACCCGCCGTTCTCACGCTCGCCTCCCGGCGGGCACCGGTGGCGGCGGCGACCGTTGCCGGCTGCCCGCTGCTCGCAGCGCCCGGCGCTCGCACCGCGTAGTCCAGAATAGCTATTGAATTCTTACACTAATGATTTAATTAGTGTAATGAAACACATATTCTGGGTTTCAATATATATATATATATATATATATATATATATATATATATATATATATATATATATATATATAGTACGAAACTACATTTGTAAAAAAAATCATAAACAAACTTTTAAAGCCGGTCCGGATGGCCGAGATCGCTAAGACATCTTAGCGATCTCGGACCGAAGGATCGCGGGTTCGAGTCCCGCCTCGAGCATGGTTGTGTTGTGTTCGTCCTTTCAACCCCTGTCATCATCATCATCATATCGTGTCATCATAGTTACCATACCGTTACACCAATAGTGTAATAGTTGCTAATGACCTAGTAGTTTATGCGACCTTAAATAACAAAAAAAACTTTTAAAAATAAGACAAATGTTTTAAATATCATTTGAAGAGCACAAATTTGTTCACAGTTTGCACCATACAAATTTCCCGTCAGTTATAAAAGTTCCACCTATTGTTCTAAAGAACCGTAGTTTAAAAACAAGACTAGACGCAAATACAGTCCCTCGAACAAACTGTATCTACGATCAGGATACAATCATTGCAGCGTGCCGCACTCACATCGAAGTCTTACACGTCGGCGATGGCCCGATGGCCTCGAGAATTAAGGTCAAAGGTTACGATACGCGGGGTTAGTGATACTTTTCACATCTAAAGGTGAGAATGCTCTCCGTCGCTGACGCACGTTCCCCGTCACTGAGATAACAGAATCAGCTGCGCCGAGATTGAAGAATCTGTGAACATCCTACCACGCGTCACGTAGCGTACCTACAACAGACAGTATGAAGTAATCATGTATGAAAAATACGCTCATTTTTATTTAAAAAATAGTTCTTTTCATAGAAAATATGTAAGAAAATTGATAGTATAAAAAGTTTGTGAAAATTGCAAAATAGGTAATATAGTACTAAGTATGTAAAAATATGTAACGAAAATATTTGCTATTGTCTTAGGATGGCGACGAATTGTGAAGGTTACAATTTTGAGAACAGTAAGCTGAAAGACAAAACATACGTAATTACGTATTTACAATTCGGTCTCTCGTAATATGACATACTTGTACAAGACGTTCAACGGAAATATCTTAGAGACAACGAAGAAACGCTTACACTATGTTTCCCGCATTGATATTAGTATTTTATTTTACATGTTGATAAAGAGCTACTTTATGTGGAGTAATGAGAATCATTTTCTCTCAATCATTTTTGTAACAATGGCACACTAAAATGTGCCACTGGTGCCAGTAATTGTCTTGGCCGTGTATTTTCAACTTACTTTGGGCAATGCCAATTGACGGTGTCTAATATTTCATTGCAAATCGTCCACGTGCTCATTACACTGTAAGGCCCTCCCTCAGTCTCTATTTTGAAGGTAAATGAGCGCGATAGGAGGGAGTGAAGTATGTTTCTCGCGCAGATAAAGTACCTTTATCGTCGTGACAAATATTTGATTTCATATTTTTTCAATTTTTAAGCAAATACATAATAAAACTTAAGATGGTTATGTTAGGATAATTGGTTTACTGCGTCACCGCCAGGACCATGTACGCAATGTCCCCGTAGGCGATAAAGAAAGGTACTGTAGTAGCATATTATTGACAATTAAGAACCCTCTGTAACCTTATGAATAAAAAATATTTTATCGCCATATAGAATATTTAATTCGTTATTAATTATATTTAAGAAACACAAAATAAAATAAAATTACGTGTTGCATTTCATCACACTACAGTTTCGTAAGTCGTCTCATATAGCGTCTGGCAGTTAAAAATGTTTGGTTATGTACGAGTAGATAATGTCATAAAGAAAGTTCAAAAATTACACCTCAGCAATACGCTCACATAATTTCAAACAGAATATGTGATATACCACTACAAAATAAAACGAGAGAATCATCGCGAACTATAAAGCTTCCTTGGCAAAGGTGCCTGCGACCTTCCTCAGGGCGTAATGCCCAATAATACCAATATGCCCGTGCCAATAATATAAAGCTTCCGTTCCTGCACGTCGCCGATCCCCAATGTCAGCATCAAGGAGCAGCAGAGTCCAGCGACGCATCTTGACTTTAACTTCACTGGCTAAAACTTCACCCGAAGTCATCGCTGAATAACCATCCTCCGTTCCTTAAGGATTCTCCTTAAATTGAAACTTTAAAGTTGAAATTAATAAAGTGTATAATTTCAATCAAGACAAAAGTACAGATGTACAGTACAGATTCATCAAAAGGCCATTCTGTGTTTTATGGACTTTAGTTTTTTTCGTATTTATAATGTGATTTTTACTATTCAAGCCTTTCTATAACTGTAATCAAACTTAAAGCTGCTGCACAAGGTTTAAAAATTAAGAAATTATTCACGCAAACACATTGTCTTGTGCCTGCGTAACTGCCAACACTGACAATCTTGGCGTCAAAAGTAACTCGTTGTCCGATCAACTTACCGTCAATTCAGTGTTCTTTAACATTATTTTTTTAAGTGAGAGGTCATAATGCAACACCATGCTATCCCATCCTATTCCATTTCATCGCTAGCTCTGACAACAGGATTATAGATGTTAGATTTTTTCGAAGAAATATATTCTTCAAATTTAATAATTTAAATTAGGACATATATAATTCTATATCAAAATATTAGTAATATTTCCATAATTCTGCGTCAACTCATTTCAATTTTATGCAAATGGGAAAATAATAATGACTTTATTCCTTTTTAACTCTTTTTAAGAGTTTTAGTGAAGGAAAGACACTACAATAAATAACTTCTTAGAGCCGCATTTTCATAACAAAATTTGCACTTATTTAAGAAGAGTACGAAAATTTTCCGGTTATCGTCATCCCTTGGAGCTGAAAATTTTTCATGAATTATGTGAAGTATTTGCCAGATAGAATTCGGAATTTTTAATTATGTATCCGATACCGAACTGTTGTAACATAACTAGTTTTGTGCAATAAATGAACTCAAATTAATATCATTGTCGAAGGTAGATATATTCCCGAAAGTACAGGTTTCATAAATTCCTCATTAAAGATGAAACGTTGATTCATTGTCCAATGAAGTCTTTAATTAGGATTCATTGGATTTTATAAAATAGAACTTGCATGATATTTACAGACATGTAAACGAATGAGGAACAATTTATAAACATTACATTTTCTATGACAAAATAAATTAATCAAATTCCCGGCACAATCCGTAGTATTTTAATAATACGCTAAAGAATAATTTGGATAGTGTACACCATGGTTAGCCCTAACTGATGAATCACTGTTACGAAAAACATTCAGCAAAAGTGTTCGTCGATGCAGGGTTGAAATCCAACGCGTCCCGATTGAACAAGGAATAATTTCTGCGCGAGTGGCCCGACCTGGTGGGGGGCGGGGGCTCCTTGGCGCGCAGTGCGTTCGCGGAGCGTTAGCCGGGGATTATCGCATTAGCCTCACGCCAACTGTTTTCGCGCGTTCCGCTGCGCAGCGCCAGATCGCGCGAGCGGTGGTCGGCTCGAAGGGCGCCCAATTGGCCTCGCCGCCCACGCCCACGCCCACGACTGCAGTGACCACGATCACGACCAAGCTCACGCTCACGCTCACGCCCTCGCCCTCGCCCTCGCCCTCGCCCTCGCCCTCGCCCTCGCCCTCGCCCTCGCCCTCGCCCTCCCCCTTGCCCTCGCCCTCGCCCTCGCCCTCGCCCGCACCCTCGCCCGCGCCCTCGCCCGCGCCCTCGCCCGCGCCCTCGCCCGCGCCCTCGCCCGCGCCCTCGCCCGCGCCCTCGCCCGCGCCCTCGCCCGCGCCCTCACCCGCGCCCTCGCCCTCGCCCTTGTCTACGACCACGTCCACGCCCATGTCCATACCCATTCCCACGCCCTCTAAAATGTTCTCGCCCACCCCATCGCTCGCGCCTATGCCCACACTCACGCCTTCGCTGCTCCGTCCCCATAGCCCCCCCTCGCCTTCTTCCCCGATTGTCCCGTCTGCTGCACATCTGCCCCCAACGAACCTTCATAGCTTCCAGCGCCTCGCCGCCCCCGCCATCCATGTCGCTGCCGTTCCCGTTCTACCGGTGATCCTGTGGGTCCCGTGGCCGCCCCTCACCTACCTCTCCGACTGTGCCTTGAGCCAGCGATCATCCCACCTGCGCAGTTTCCCCGCCTCGCCTAAAGAACTACCGTTTTCTGCGGTACCACTCCTGCCATATCATTTCTCCTTTGCCTCTACTGTCCCTCTCCACCCTCCCAGATTCTACCACCAACCCACACCCACCTGTCCCCACGCTCCGCTCGTCCCCGATGACCTCTTGTTGCTGGCCGTCCTTACCTTCATCGCCCCGCCCACCATCGCTGGCAACACTCCTGTATGTTCCGGGGTGCGGCAACCTCGCCCCTTTCCCCGCTGCCACAGTTGAATCGCCCACCACAACCCACGGCAGATCGCTCACCACAGCCCCTAGCGGCCCCTAGCGGGTTGCCCACGTTCGAGCCACTCCCTCTCCATTCCGCAACCGGTCATATTGGCTGTTACTGCCACCTCCGCAGTTCCCGCTCCGCCGAACACACCTCCCTTACCGCGACCTCACAGCTTCGCTTCTGTCATAACCACCCCCCCACCTCGCTTCACACCATTCCCCTCATTTTATTGAGGGTCACAACGGCTTTCACAAAACATATCTTTTGACTTCCATCTCAGAATTACATCTGCCCAACTCAATTATTTCCTTCACCGAATCAGCCTTCTCTTTCCCCGTCTTCCTTACGTATACCTTATTTTACACATTCGTCTTTCCCTTCCTCCACGAAATGCATTATCTATTCCTTCTCATCCTCGTTCTTTTCTCTTTACTTTTATTTTCCTTTTTCTCACACCTACCCTCCTGTTCCTGCTCCTCTTTTTACTGCTCTTCTACTCTTCACTCTTTCCCTTCGTCCTGCTCTTTTCTCTTTCACCTCCATCGCTGCCACCGCCCAGCGTACTCGGATCTTTGATCATCTCCCCCCACTTCCACCCCGTCCCCGCCTCCGCTTCCGCGCCGCCACCCGAGCAGAAGGGAATTTTCCGCAACATTGCTCTCCCGCGGCCGGCAGATCAGCAGCGAAATACGTTGGCGCGCGGAGTGGGGCGTGGAGCGGGGCGTGGAGCGGGGCACGGGCCGGGGCGGGGCGGGGCGGTGAGGGGTGGGGCGGTGCGGGGCGGGTCTGACCTGGACGGGCCGGGGCAGAACGCGGCGGGGAGACGGTACGAGACGAGATGGGACGGGGTGGAATGATGCGGGATGGGGCGTGACGGAGTGGACTGAAATATAATTTGAACTTGCTCTTAGTAGCGTAGTCCGCAAAGTCTGTGAGGCATCTCCGAAAGACCTCGGTTTGAAAATCTTGGTTGATTTCTGGAAGTTTTCATATTTGTAAAATAGGGCGTTTCATACACCCTAGTATTGCATTCCAAATATTCAGAATCATTGAATTCTTCTAGGTGGTACATTACAAGTATGTACTGACGTGGGTAAACGAGCTACCTTTCATGGGGACGAACCATATTATGATATATCAACGGACATGATTCGGAGCTAGGCCGGGCAGGCGGGCACACGCAGTATTCACTAGAGTAGTTTCCAGCAGTACGCCCTTAAGATGTCCCCTATGACATGCCCGTAAACTTGTCAAAGAAGACGCTCACCAAATAAGTAAACTGGGATCGTGGTTCTGAAATACACCCACACATTTTGACATAAATGTAACCACGTAACTAGAACTATATATTGGTGAAAATGCCTTGGAACTGATGTGTTTGCTGGTCTCAAGGGCTCTGAGGGCTGGAGCCTCCCGGACGACTTGAAAATGCGCTTCGGAAGCGAGCCAATTGCGATTGTTTTCATTCCTTGCTTGACCGAACTACCTCAACTCTTCAAAGACGCTTCAAAGCCGCGACAGAAAGTGGCGCAGAGATGGCGGTGAGATGGCGGTGAGAAGGACCCGGATATGTTTCGCTCCGTGGTGCTTTGCCCGATTAAAAGAAATTAAAGATACGAAATTAACGAGTCTTTCATTATGATTGATTGTTTAGAGTATCCGAGCGCGCCAACAGCTAAGGTCGTTAGTCCCGTACGTGTAGTGCAGGTTTTGTCGCGGGAGATGGCGGTGACCACCCTCGCTGGGTGACAAGACAAAGAGGCGACCTTGATGTCGGCTGGCGGGCATCTCCCCAACCAGGTATCTCCCTCCAGCAAGGCTCCTCGTAGGCTGGGACAACCTTTCAGCTCCCGTCTGGTGTCACGACTTGTGTAGTAGTGTTGTGCATGTAAGAGTACATGAGTGACAGGGGTGAGGATAGGACTAGAAAGAGGAATGGAAGATCATGCGCGGCCCGTGGCCCGTTTGTTAGAGTACTGCTCCGCCATTCGCCTGGTGTTGATCGAAGAAATCACGGAAAACTACCGAACAGAGCAGCCGGCTGCTAGGATTCTCCTCCAGACAGTGCTGAATTTGAACTCTGTGCCTTCCTTGTCAGAGACCCTGCAAATACCTCAACTGATTTTCTGAGCCACCTAAACTCGTTTCATTATAAGAAGATGATAAATGAATACTGAGTAAATTCATGAATACGGCGACATTTATTTGGAATTAAAGTCAGCGGTAGTTATTAAGTTAACTGCAAGACAGTATATCGGTACTTATCAAAGGAGTATTGAGAAACACAAATACAGTTGTACCTCTCAAATCTGAATACCGCAAATACAAAATTTCCGATCAAAATCCGAGATGGAAGAAAAATAAACAAAATAAATAAAATGCTTATTTGTTGTATAAAGAAAGGACTTTATAATTACTGTAGAATTGAACAACTAATTATTGTTAAAATTAAACGTTTATTGCACTGGTACTTTCAGTATGTATTGCATGTTTACGTAGCAACAATTTTCACTTAAAGAAGCTTAAGAAACCGGTAATATTTTGCCTCAAGAAACTTATTCTGTATGATTGTGCGATCGCTACCCATTGTCTGGTAATCCTATAGATGTATTTGTTTATGGACGGTTCATTTCCGAATCCGAACATACCACATCCCCAATTAGTTCTTATTACCAGTGTTCTACTGTAGTGCATTATTTTCAGTTCTACGAATAAATACAAGTTTGAAAATATAATCATTGAAAGTTAATGACATGGTATTTTGTTTTGAAAATTCCCCTCAGATTTTATCAGTTGTGAGATCGGGTTAGGAGCATGAGACAAACGAACTCCTCCAAAAAAATCCTCATTTTGTTTTGTATTTTTTAAAAGGAAGTTTACGTTTATTCTCAGAAATATGTCTCAAAAATTAAAAAATATGCGGGATGGAAAGACGAGGGAAGATAGAGAAGGGGGATGGAAACAGCTAGACGAAAAAAATAGAGGGAGAGGAGAAAGGGAAAAATAGGACGGGAAAGAGAGAGGGAGAGGAGAAAGAGAGGGAAAATAGGAAGGGAAAGAGAGAGAGAGAGAGAAGAAGGGTAAGAGACAGGGGAAAAGAGAAGGGGAAATGGAGGGACAGGGAGAGCGGCAAGATGAGAGAGGTAACAGAGTGGGGGAGGAAGAAAGACGGGGGAAACAAGAGAGAGGGAAAGAGAGGAAGAAAGAAAGGAGGAATGAAAAAGAGCAGGACAGCGTCTTTGGTGTTCTGCTAGCAAAACATAATAATATCGAGGTTGTTTTATCTCCCGTTGGTGTACAACCAATAGTTGCGTTGTGAAGCACGGATAGCAATAACAAAACAACTCTTCCTTTGGTCTCCGTCTCTATTTCTGTTATATATTTTCTTTCCGAGATACGGTCTTCAAATTCACCATCACCTCTACCCACGATTTCTGCCGTGTCTTATTTGAAAAAAATTCTCAGTCAACAATGACACATTCATTGTAGTCTACTGCGCCAGCTCAGTAGCCCACTGTGGACGGGCCGTGAGCGTGCAGACGAGTCGAAGCATCAGCGCAGGATGTCATGCCAGAGAAAACGCGCATGGTGAGAAGGACCCGGGCGGAAAATGATCTATGTAATTTCCGTAACCGCCAGTACTAAAAATAAAACTAAAATCACACCTCTTTCATAATATTTTCCCCCTACGTCACATACAGTTTTGACTGTTTTTGTTTTGACTGAATAAATCTAAATATAAATATAAATCACCTTACAGATAACAGTGGCATAGTATGTGACATGTGCGACGGTGAATGGTGACTTATGTATATATAATGAGAGTATGTATACAGGTAAGCAGGATTGTGAGTAATCACGTGGGTGGTCAATTGTCGTAACAATAGTCAATAAGAAATGCAGGTATGTGTATGTATATTTTTAATATTAACGGTTGATTTTGCTTGTGTGTATAAAGGCATCTCTAGTATTATACCATATTTGGCAGTAGATGTAGTTGTAATTTCTTTAATGTGTTGTATTGTAAATTGTTTTTGTATTGTAAACGTAGATGCATTGTAAATCTGTAGACTTATGGATAACACTTGGCAATCAGCCAAGTTTACACAAAATTATATTATTATTATTATTTATATTATTATTATTATTATTATTATTACTATAGGAAGCTACTGAGGCGGCCACGAATTTGGCATTCTCAGATTATTATACACATCACTTTGTTTTGGAATGAGTCGAGTGCCCGACACCCATGCGCCACCTCTTAGATATTAACACAATGAATCACCATCATTACACCGCGCTTTCCGTGCATGCTCTGTTAGTCCATTAGCTTAACTGTATGTTATCAAAATACTCGCATGCCAGAGGCGTTAGGTTATCAATACAAGTTTTTCCATATTTTGTTCCGTTTTAAGGCATTCGGTAAAACGTGTTAAATAATTCTTAGTTATATTGAGGGAAATTAGTCACCTGATGCATCTTCAGAATGCAAACAACAAGGACTGTTACATTACATTCCTTTTTTTAGTGACATGTGTTACATCTAACGGTTTGTATCTTTTGAGTCTTCAACACATTCCCTCGCAGCAGTCGAGAACGCTTTGATAGCGAGTGGTTGGGATGATCTAGGAGACTATCTTCACGTCTTTTGCTATAGTTAGTTTGGTTCATCGGTTATTTGTCATGCAAAGTTTTTTTTAAATGAACCATGTTCCGTTGGACAGAATTTCAAGGGCTTTGGAGAAATTTTTGATATTTAGTTCTTTAGTAGGTACATATTAACAGGAGGGAAGTAAGGCAGCAATATTAACTGCAAAACGAGTTTTGCGTTTAGACAACGGAGTGTCCCAAAACAGGGCAAGAGGTGCTGCACTCGAACCAAGGACCCTTTCAAACGGAAAACCGCTGTTTTCCTTATAACGCGCTACGGTTCACGTAAATAATACAAAATCATCGTCCTTGAATTATATGAACTGGATCATGTATGAATAAAGAAGGTAAAAGGCAAAAAAGAGTAAGTGACAACCATTTTCAAAAATTAACATTGCAAAAATAACGTATGGACGTTTGTGACTCTGAAGTTGTCAAGAAACATTTCTAAATTACGTATGATCACATTCATACTCTGGGTTTTGGAGAGGTAAAATGTCTTACGAATCTGCATTAAAGACTCGAGACGATAATACCGCAGATGAACCCTCTTTCATTACAGTACACACTCCAAGAGATTCTACGTGAAAAACCTCAGATAACCTCACCACATCGATAAAATGAATTGCTGCTGCGTACACTTCTTGTGACTATCGCGGAAGAGGCGTGGGGACGTGGTTAGAAACGAGGAAGCACGTGAGGGAGCTGGTGAGGAAAAGGGGGAGGAAGGGGATGCAGGAGAGGGGACGGAGGGGAGGTGGTTGGATGAGAAAGCGAGGGGGAGGGGAGGTCGGCGGAGGCCATGAGGAGGCAGGAGGCCATGATGAGCAAGGGCTGGTAAGGGAGGAATCACAGCGGGGAGAGGCGGGGGGGGGCGGGGCGGGGCGGGGCGGGTCGAGGCGGGGTGCTCCAAGCCTCTGTGGCCGGCCCATTCATCTCAGGCCGCGTGTTTAGACCGGGGAAGCGGGGAGGGACAATGACGTAATCGCGGCTTACCCCGTTCATATTGCGGCCCGTGGCACGGCGAGCTGCCCGTGTGTGCCCAAGGGCTCGAGCGGGGCGGGCCACAAAAAGCGCGCCCTAATACAGCGCCCCGCTCGCCTCAATGGTCACAGACGCCCGCGCCGCGCATTACGCCTTCATCACGCGCGTATTTCGCCCGCGCGCTCGCCACTGCCAGCGCTGCGCCGGCGGCGACGGGCAGCACGCGAGGATCTTCGCGCCTTTTTATTAGCTTGCAGCGCCTCTTCCGTTTAGGCCTTCCTGTTTCTTTGCAATTAGACATCGAAGACTTGGGGCATACAATAGTCATTAAGCTAACATATTGTCCTTTTTTCTCTCTCTATGAATTGTTAGGATATACACAAGAATTTTCAAATATTTGTTTTGAATCGGTCACGTAATTACTTCTGCAAGCATCTAAGATTCCGGCTTTTTGAAGGTTATAAAACTATTTCGGGTAACTTTCATAAACAAAAGTGTCTTTATCTAATTCCTTAGGTTAAGGTATTTTTTCCTAAAAAAATTATACATGGGAAAAACGATTTTGATATATTTTATTATATCAATCAGGACACAAAATTGGGAATGCGATTGAGTTATTGCAAACCCTCCTCTACAACTGTGTTAATATTGTGTTTATTTAGCATATGTATTTACCAGAGACACAACGCCGGAGCTGGCATGCAGTTGATTCTGTTCCTCGGGTTAACGCGAGAACAATACTGCTATACGAAATGGAGTATTGCGAGTTTTCCTTTTTCAATAGATATTCAAAATCTCAATTCGCGCATTACTCTAAAAGTTAAGATTGTTTTTTACTCTCACAAAATTGAAATCGGGGAAGCAAATATTTCGGAGTATTTTTGTCAGACCAAGCCAAAAATCAATACTACACGAATCATATTTTCTTTCATTTATGTGTTGTTTTTTAATGAAATAATTTCTCTATACCTAATTCCTCAAAATTGAAAGCTTTTTCCTAATAAAAATGTCATAAGAAGATATTTTTGGCAATGACTGAACAATACTATTAACGTAATCTTTATTTTCTGCTTTATGTGCAAGTAATAAGGAACAGATAGCATTTATGCAGTATGTAAGGATAATGTTATTTAAACTGATTGATTTAAAATGAATTCATTTCTTTAGTTTTTTTAATTTGTTTCATTATTCGCATCTTTGTTAAATAATGTAAAACAAAATCCATATCAGACGACAAAGACAAAACCTCTGAATTCACCAATTGTTTTTTGTCACAAGACACTTGCACATTTTGTTTGAAAACTCAAATACGGGAAACGATGAATAGAATTTCATATCTAATTTTATTCTAAATACCTTTGCAAATATTTTTGTTGTTTCTCGGTTTAAATTGCAAGTACAAAAAAAATGAACGTTAATATATTCAAGACTGTTTTTTTAATAATTTTCACAAACTATATCTCTAGATCGTGATATTTCTGATTACCAAAAAGAAACTAGTCATCCTAACTATATACTTATTGCACAAATGTTTATTTTTTCGTATACTACTTGTACAGAGAGAGAATTGTATTTTTTTGTTTATTACAGAGCTTATCTTAAAATTAAATATAAGACAATGTTTCTTGAAGTTTTTCACAAAGCGCTGCGTAAATGTCAGGTCTATTAAGATGTCTAAAAATAAATATTATCAACAAGTATGTTATTTATGGGCTACTGTTTAATGCGACTGTACTTTATCTGACAATACAACCTAGTGAGAACATGCAATTCTGGCACGCAATTCAAAATGCGGCAATGTTAAGCAAGAGTGTATGGACGTATGCCGCAAACTAACGATGGAGACTAGGTGACGTTCGTGGCACTAGCTCATTTATTTTACATGAAAATTTAGAAGGATTTACTGCACAAGGCGTCATTGCACAACATGACATCCGTAATACCCCGGGCACTGCAGCGCCCGAGTACAAACACTATGTTTACCAAGACCAGCATAGCGAATAAAATCATAAAGGTAAGTTATAGCATAGGGAACGCGAAAATCCAGATAACAGCAGACATATTAGAACATTTATGCTGAAATATGAGATGTTACATTCCTAAGATGCATTTTCATAAAATGAATGTAATGTTGGCATCATGCAAATATGACTAATGATGATCGACGGAAACAAATCAGAACCGGTTTGCTGCACTTAGCACATATATTTCTTTGACTGGCAATCACATTTTGGTACTTATATGCTGAGCGAAATGTGTTTTCGTGACAATTTCAACTCGCGTAAATAAGTAATGGATTTTATTAAGACATTACATACAAATAAATTGTTCAAGAAATCATTCACATGCTACCCTGAAAGCATACGACGGAGATGCTGTCCCACCGACCAACAAAGCTCTACAATGTATTTAGCATCACTTATTAAGAAAATAATCAATATTAATACATTCTAAAATTTTAATTATCGACAATTAGTCATCATCATACTATAATTTAATTTGAATTATTTCTGAATATAGAGTTACATAAGCTAAAGTATACTACGTGTTATAGGTATTTTTACCCATTTATCTGTAAAGAGGATTTTCCGATTTCCAGCAGGTATATACAACAGAAACAGACTTTGTTAAATGTTTTGTTTTCTCAAACATAATATTTTGGAATTAAGGTAAGCTTATATATCCTATTCTATAATCTCAGATCTTAATTTTGCAAGTATGAGGCCATGCAATGATTTTTCGTGACTTAAATGCACATTTAATAACATTTTCCTCCCTCTTCCCTACTATTGGATGGAGCAAATGTTTTATATTCAAATATAATATTTTAGGTAAAATATACGAATACCTCTAGCTTTCTCTGCAGTTAACGTATCATTCGTAGCACATTACGATAATACGATACGATACGATAATGATTTTTTTTTCATTCAACAAAAATCTTATGTAATCCGAAAATAGTTTGCAAACGTTTTTCCCTTCTTTTCGAAATTTAGTTTCTCTGTGCATTTTAAAGTATGGTAATCTTCTCGTCTTCCTCCGTGGCACTATTACGTTTGGTCACGGTGCATTTAATACTCCGCATGTTGATGAGTTCCGGGAACCACCCCAGAAAAACGAGCACATACAGTACTTCTCCCCATATTACGTCTAACAAGTTTAAACTTTTTTTGATTTTAAATCAATTCATATTACACTCCTAAAATAGCTTTTTATTATTTGTTGAATATGATAAAATCGAATTAACCTCATTTTATAGAGAGCAATTTGGTGCCAGACTTTATTGAAATATTTTTCAATGTCTACGAATATGGAAGTGGTATGCTTGAAGTTTTGAAGGTTATTCTCAATAAGGTTTCTTATTCATAGCAACTGATGTGTTGTGGAGTTATTATTGCGGAAACCATAATTGAATCAGTTATATTTAAACCCCCGCAAGTCAGAAATTGTAAAGTTGTAGGAAAACAAGAAAAAGTGAATAATTACTTACAAAGAGAACTTTTCCCTGTTTTTTATATCTGATGCCTAAATCTTCTTATGGAGAATGCTATGGAGATACGCAATTTACGTGAATAAATAGTACAATAGTCGCTGGATTATTTAAATGTTTATGACTTACGGAATTTCTAAAAGTAATCGGAAAATTTTAACCTAAATGTGTAAATAAATACACATTACAGATTCAGTGTGTAATTTGAGACATTTATTACAACATTATATGAAATGACAGTGTGCATTTACATCAAACATGATTCATATAATAGAAACAGTCGCTTTACATATGTTTTTATGACTGCATAGGAATACTTCCGTATTGAATATCCTTGTTAACCAATCCGTCTCTCCGTCAGTGATATCTGCCATACACATTATATATCCACACATACATAAATACATCTGTACATACATACATACATACCCAGTCATATATACCATGCAAATCAAAGATTTAGAGTTTCAGAGCTAAACCAAAACCTACAGTTTCCTCGCGACCATTCTATTCGTCGCATTTACGTGAATTACCCATAGAACGATTAATCTATCCTGCAGCTTCTATTTTCGAACCAAAAGCGAAAATGCAAAAGAGAGAGACTTACGGTTTTTTTAAAATAACCGATTCAATTATATTGTAGCCTCCGATTTTGAACCTCTTTTAGGTCCAAGTACAAATCTGGAAGTGTATCATTTCTCTTTATGCATGGTCTTCTTCTCCTTCTCCTTCTTCTTGGTTAACAAACGACATGCTGGCTAGTAGCAGATCTCCACTCTTCCCACTTAGCCGCTTCTTCTTTCAGTTTTCTGTTTTATCAGATTTCCTATGCGTTACTGATTGAATAATAGTGTCTTTGTGTCTGTTTTTCACCCGGGGTGTAACTCTGCAGTTCCTTGAGTCCGCTGGGTCATTAGAGAAGCAGTGATGCTAAGCAAAGTTAGATGTTAAGTCGAGGGTATAGCCTTACATCTCTTCTTCAGTTCAAGAGCATCTTTGTAATATGCCTTTAACATGCATTTTACTCCTTGTCGTAATGAATCACAGGAATCTTAACTGTGTAGTACACCAGGTTATCGTTTCACAATGTAAATGTGTCATAACAAAAAAATCATCTTTTTTTCAAAAAAACTATCTTCACTAAAATGAGTAAATACCACTAAAACTACTGGGCGTACTTGAAACTATTGCGGGACACATCTGTACAGTCCGCCTCCCAGAGACGCCAGTGCAAATTACCAAACAAAAACTCACTACTGTAACAGCGTCAGGCCGAGATGAATGTCAAAAAATGAAAGCAGGAAAATGATAAATAACACCGAACCTTTACATCCATTAACTCCAAAATTTCATTCAAATGAACCCCATCTTTCATTTCGCAGTTCAACATTTCATAAACCCCAATGGAAAGCCCCACGCAGGCAGAGCAAGAAATAAAACTGCTCAGCCCACCTGAAAGCCAACGCCCGCAGGAGACGTAGTAGGTAGCTTCCCGAGATTTACGTGTCCCACGCTATTTCGAGGCCCACTTCAGAAAGCAGTCTTCCGGCGGGAAAAGTCGCGCGTTGGCTCCCCTCCTCCCTCTTTTACGCACGAAAACACCCTCGCGGGGCCGTCGCTCCGCCCCGCTCCGCTCCGCCCCGCTCCGCCCCGCCCCGCTCCTTCCCGTTCCGCCCCGCTCCGCCCCGCTCAGTCCCGCTCCGCTCCTTCTCGCTCCGCCCCGCTCCGCTCCGCCCCGCTCCGCCCCGCTCCGCCCCGCTCCGCCTCGCTCCGCCCCGCCCCACCCGCTCCGCTCCTTCCCGCTCCTTCCCGCTCCGCCCCGCCCCGCTCCTTCCCGTTCCGCCCCGCTCCGCTCCTTCTCGCTCCGCCCCGCTCCGCCCCGCTCAGTCCCGCCCCGCTCCGCCCCACTCAGTCCCGCTCAACCCCGCTCCACTCCGCCCCGCCCCGCTCCGCCCCGCTGTGCCCCACTTCTCCCAGCCCACCTCCTTCCCTTCGGCGCGCGAAACGAGACATTTCCCAGCAATAACACGGCGCGACGTAAGACGTCTTTCCGCGGCGTCTTTCGCCGCTGGGTTGGGCACGCCAACAAGCGCTTCATGACGTGCTTTTAATATTAGTTCTCCGCCGTTTATTGCTCGGTTTCCTCCGAGAGAGGGCCGGCTGAGGGCGGAAGGGCGAGGGGGTGGAGGGCTCTCCTCAAACGAGCTTTGAAACGCGCGTCTCGGAATTGTCAACTCGGCGGCGGCCGGCGGCGGCGGCGGCGGCGGCGTGAGGTTGCGAGGCCACCAAATCTTTATCCTCAAGAGCGGCGTCTGTCTCTTGGTGCCGCCTCCCCGACTTCATGCATATTCCAGCATCTCATTTCACTATGTAATCTAGGCGGCGGAGCCCGGGGGGAGTGGCGGACGGCGGGGGCGGGGGCGGGGGCGGGTCGAGGGGGTGCCACTCGCCCCCCCCCGCCGGAACGGGGTCGGCGGCGCCCGCTCCTCCAGCTATCGCCGAACAGCACGCCACCTGCCCGTCGTCTATAACAACATCAGGAGGCGGCCACCCCTTGTAAATATGTACTCAGAAGTTGCCTCCTCCGAAGCAGAGGCCGGCCGGGGGGGGGGAGGGTGGCGAAGGCGGCGGTGGCGGCGCCGCCGCGCCTGTCATGTAGCTACAAGGCTCTCGAGATAAGCACCGCAGTAGACTTACGGCTTAAGAGGAGCAGCGGAGCAGACGCTCTTGCGGCGGCTGCGGCCGTTCCTGCTGTCTTCGCCGCCGCTTCCCTCCGCCGGATCCCCCCGCCCCCCTCCATCCTCCCCTCATTCACGTCGCCCCTCCCGACACCTGTCCTCCAGCCGCCTCGCTGCTCCTGCACGTCCCTTCCGACATCACTGTTGCCATCGAGGTAGCTAGAGTTGGCTGGTTGGTTTGTTCCTACTGATTCCCAGTGCGTCAACTAACGAGGTCCTTAGTCCCGTAAGTGCAGTGCAGTTTTTTCCTATGGAGGTGGCGGGATCCTTTCCCCTCTGAATGTTGAGATCTGGCACCCACCTTCCGTCGCCCTACACATCCGGAGTATTTACACCCCGTTTCACCACCTCCAACTCCACAACTCACAATTGCCATATTACCGGACCGGGAGATGTGGGTCACTACACCAACTTATGTCGTCGGAGGTTCTAGGTTCGAATCCCGATGGTGGCAGGATTTTCGTCACTATCTTATTAGCTAGTTCGAATTCAGTAGCTGGAGGTTGGAGGAGAATTCTAGCGGCCGGGTATTCTGATCCGTAGTTTTCCGTGGTTTAACAGGCGAATGCCAGAGAAGTACCCTAACAAACGGGTTAAGGACTAAGCGTGATCCTTCCTTCTTCTTCCTAGTTCTATCCTCACTCGTTTCACACACTTACACTAACATGCACTCCCCTATCACACATACCAGGAGACGGAACGGGAACTTAGAGTTTGTCCCGGGTGGAGCGGCGCCCAGCTTATTGTAGATACCTGGTTGGGAAAAACCCCGCTCTCCGACGGTAGGTCGGCACCGGATCTCGCCATCCAGAGGAGGGAGATTACCGTCGCCACCTTCCGGGGGAAAATTCATGCACTGCACTTACGAGACTAATGAACTCAGTAGTTGATGCGCCCGGAATTACAACCAACCAACCAACCAACCAACCAATCATCCAACCAACCAACCATCCAACCAACCAACCATCCAACCAACCAACCAACCAACCAACCAACCATCCAACCAACCAACCAACCAACCATCCAACCAACCATCCAACCAACCAACCAACCAACCAACCAAACATCCAACCAACCAACCAACCATCCAACCAACCAACCAACCATCCAACCATCCAACCAACCAACCATCCAACCAACCAACCAAACATCCAACCAACCAACCAACCAACCAACCATCCAACCAACCAACCATCCAACCAAGTAGAGAAAGGGAAGGGAGCAGAGGACAAGGGAGAGGGGGTGGGCGAAGAGAGAGAGGAGGACAGCCGGAGGGGTGAGCGCCTCGCGACCCGCCCCACGCGAACCGCCCCCGCCCGTGCGCCCCTAATTTTCCACAATTAATCCTTAAGCGCCCGCGCGAGCGCGCGCGCGGCGCCCGCTCCACAAAGGCGACGTATCGTCGTTAATTATCAACTGATTACGCCCCTCTGTCTTCCGCTGCGCCCGCGCTCCCGCGACTGAGCCGGGCCGGGGGACAGCGGCGGGGGCGGATCCGTTTCCGTCGACGGATTGACGCGGGGGGCGGGGGGCGGGGGGGATGAGAAGGGGGGAAGTGTACGTTTCCAAACTGCGGTCATTCACGGAGACACCCCAGAGCTCCATCGAGGGAGGAGACGGTGTCAGCACAACCTGTAGTTCTCCCGAAAGGAAACAGCCATCACGTCTGCCACTTCTGCAAGCGGCAAGGAGCGTCTTTTAAATTCACGTTGTTAATTGGTATGTAACGTGGTTTTGAGTACCGTCTCGGAAGGGACACAAGATCTAATCTGGCTAATGCAGAATACTGTCGATATTGTTGCGACCATCCTCTGCAAATAATGAAACACACCGTGAAATGCTGATGACGTTGCTGATTATTCTATTGATTATTTTGGAGAATGGTTGGTAAACACATGGCAATAATCTTATTGGTCTATAGTTATTTATATCGTTTCTGCTTCTCTTTTTGTGAATCAGGATGATAGTACGTAAGAGACGCTCTTTTGGCAATTCTTCTTTTTCAAGAATGAGGTTAAACAGATTTGTGAGATGTTTCAATATCAGTTATGATCCTATTTCCAGAAGTTCATTATAGATTCCATCTTCTCCAGGAGCCTTCCCCATTTTGAGTTCTTTCAGAGTTTTTCAAGTCTTTATCTCATATGTAGCAAAAAACGGTAAAAAAATTGTGCTAACCCCATTTTGGAGAACTCTCTTTATTTTCAAAAAATGCAAAAACATGAACACATTACATACACACACAATAATTATGATTGAAATGTTTAAGGGAAATATGTTCTAAATATTAGATCTTAAAATATTGTCATGAACATTTTTGTGAAAAAAGTAATTTTCGGGTAATTTCTGCTTACAGGTAATGCAATTAATAAAAAACTATATAAAATGTTCCATATTGTCTTTCATTTTTCCACGAATAGAGCAAAAGACGGTTAAAAAACTGAACAGATCCATCCCAGAAAATCGATAGGTTTTAATTTTTCTAGAAATATTAAAAAATTAAATATGTAATTCGTTATGTGTGCTGATGCCAATACGTTTTCTGTAACTCAAGAGCGAAAATGTCTTGTTTTCAACTGTTTTTAATCACGACTTTTTTCATAATTCTACGTTGAAATGTAGATGTAAATCAAAATAAAGGGTGAGAGATGGATTCTGCAACCCTAGAAAACTTGTGGAGATTATATTCCTCTCTCATACGTAATATACAGAATTTTGTTCTCTGATAAAAATAATTCAATCCGCCTGAAAGTTATAATCAGTAATGAAGGTAATGACTTTCCTGTACATTTCCCCTTGTCATTGAAATCGATTTCTGTGATTAGTTTTCTAGCCCAATTTGTCTAGTTTTCGTGAACTAGGCCAGCACGAACCCCATGTCACGGGCTCACGGTTGCGTTTGGAGCTCTGAGTTGCAGACTTTATGAACTTGGCTATTGAGCGATTAAATGGATATAAAACTTTTATACCAAACGTCAGCGAATAAAAAAAATTAATACCAAACGTCATAGTCGATTATTTATATCCGTTGCGTGTCACAATATATTGCCACAGGATCCAATGCAAAGTGAAATTCAGCAACAAAACATTGTTGTTCTCTGAATCCCTGGCTTCAGCGTAGACCCCGGATATTAGAGCTAACTGACAATTTAGAAAATAACCCGCCGTAATCTTCTCGAGAGGCGAATTGTTTCGATGCTTTGAATGTTCGCTTTAAGAGCCAGTTAAATGGTGCCTACCTGTGTGCGTGCTGTGTCAAAATTATAAGTGAATATGACGGTTACAAATTGCTCTTTGGCCATAAAAAATTACATCTAAAATACAGAGAAAAACTACTAGTAATTTATTAATTCGCTGATTCGTCATTATTTCTAATTTGATAAAGTGCCACCGACGGTATTTCCATCGTACATAATAAACAAAAGGAGAAATACAGTTTTGAACGAAAAAGTTCACGCATTTCATGTAGCATTCTTAACACCTCAAAGAATGTGACATTTTTTCAAAATATGTTATATCCACCGATAACTACACTTTAGTTTACGTGAACCAAATAAAAACATTTTCTTATATCTTTGCACTCAACTGCATTGAAAAGTGAGGATAATATTTCGAGGGTAGTTTAGAGCATTTTATCGGTCAATTTATTCTTAACCCTTTCTCAAGAATGATTTCCATTCCAGTTGCATTAATACTTTACGTTCATATTCGTAATGTGATCACAGTTCATTATGTGAAGTTAGTTCACAGTTAAACTGAGGTTTGCTCCTCATGAGTAAACAATTGAGAAACATCCTTTCTCAGAAAGTGTGCAAACTAAAAAAATATAAATGCAAAGTTTCACTCAAACTGAAAAATGTTTTCTAGCTATACAACTACGAGTTATTCACGTGCGACTGTAATCATTTTTTATATATTCCTCTAAAAACATTAATTAATGCAGTATTATTCTGTTTTGTATTTAGTATTTAAACAATCATCGCTTACTCGTGGCTAGCAGTTACTCAAATATCGGACGCAAAGGACTCTAGGCAGAACAGCGAGTCTGCCCCACAACGTTTGAGTAAACAAAACGCACAGAATTTCATTTACCTAATGGACATAACGCTCAAAACACGGCCTGCTGCGGTCATCGAGGTCCAACAAGCAAGCCCCTGGCTCGCTCCG
Organism: Gryllus longicercus; assembly: GCA_038098605.1. Classification (NCBI taxonomy): domain Eukaryota; kingdom Metazoa; phylum Arthropoda; class Insecta; order Orthoptera; family Gryllidae; genus Gryllus; species Gryllus longicercus. The sequence goes on from JAZDUA010000299.1 coordinate 698,168, forward strand.
AATAATTTCCCATAAGTACTCACGGGGGAAGCTTTAAAATTTCAAGTTTGATGGTGTCTCGTCATGAAAACTCAGTGAGTTTGAAACGAAAAAGTACTACGAGAGATGCACTTCAAATGGGGGAGCGTGTCGTTTTAAAAGAACTTTTCTGAAAACAATATGAGCATTCATACTTTTGGAGTTAGTCGCATAATTGGACCCTGCGATTTTGTGTTAATTCTTCCTAAAATACAAAGTTCAAGAAATATGAAAATTGGGTTAGAAAATAATATCATCTACAACCTAATATATTTCTCATTCTTTCTTGCACCTAGGGCTGTTACGGCTACGTTAAACTGTGTGAAATAGATAAAGCGTGACGTTATCACTTTTTAACTAGATGAATAAATAAAACACTCTACAACACAATTCAAAAATACTTTCAATCATTCATTAAATAATCATTAAATAGGCTCTATTAAGTACTTTAATTTCAATTTCACAAACTGAATATGTTTTGAAACTTCAGATAACTTAGATAGGTATGATATAAACTTAGCACTATGCGTATCACCTGAAAATTAATGTGAATATTGTTATGTTCCGAAAATAATCATAAGATACACTCACCAACAGTTAATTTACCTAATTAGTACAAACAAATAAAATACCCTCTGGGTGAACACCATTAAAATGTCTCCTGAATGATTCTGTTGCCGGAAGTTCCCCCTTTTCTGTCGTCGCCCCAGCCAATGGCGCAGTGCAGACGCCTCTTCACCATGCCTCTGTTCTCCCCCTAGCACGGACCACGGTTCCAGATTAGGCTGACTTAGCCTTTCAGACCCAGAATTTTGACAAACTGCACGTCCTATAGTCCTGAGATTTGTTTTATTAGTCTGCCTCACTCAAAAAGAAAATCGTTCTACCGCGAAACGCAAGTGTGTACAAGAAAATGTCTTAATCATAAATTTTTAACAATCTACACAAACGATGGGTACCGGTCTGAACGAGACGAAAAAATGCATTCATGAGAAAAAAAAAACCCTACCTGCACAATTGTGTGGGTTCGGACTGTACCTATACTAACACAGTTGTGGAGGTAGGGTCGGAAAGGCCTATAGTGCGAGTGTCCAGCTCGCTCACTCTAACGCAGCCACCTCCAGTGCTGGTTCGTCCGCTGATCACAGGGCAGTCTTCACAAGGCGCTCACCAGGGCCGCCGATTCGGAAAACTCCCAGTGGGTAATTGACACGGGGGGGGGAGGGACTCATTACCCACCGAAAATTCCCACCAGGGAAAATTAAAAAAAAACATTAAAAAAACATTTTTTAATTGTCATGTTTATCATTAAATTGTCATCAAATTGTTATCACATTTATTCTATGTAACTTCATCAGTTCATTTTTGAAATGCAAAACAGCGCTGCAATTTGCATTTTTTGATACATACACATTCAACAATTTTTGAAATTCGATCTCGTCGGTCTTGTGGCTATAAACGAGTAAAATCGCAATACTATTGGGCCAATTTTGCAATACAGTTGATCGCATATACGTTTTGAGTCGACGCAATACCGAGAAACGTCGTTCATTTATGTAATTTGACGTTTATGGAATATTTCTCTCTCCCCAAACTCCGAGTGGGTATTTTACCCACCGCCGGCGCAAACCAAGCTCTTAAGCGCGAGCTCACGCCTTCCTCTCCATCGTCCCACTCACCACCCCCTGCCCCCACCACTCTGCCTGGCCGCCCACTAATCAAGCTCCTCGGCCACTACTCATTTCTGTCACTTCCTCTTTCTGACACTCCTACCCCCTAGCACGTCACGACTCCTGCCCGACACCCCCGTCGTGTCCAGCACATACACTGACCGTCTCCCCTATTTAATGTAACTTTAACAGTTCAATTTTGCATTGCAAAAACTGTGCTACGCTTTGCATTTTTTTATAAGACCTCTTTTAACAATTTTTGCAAATAGATTTTCTCGATCATGTCTCTATAAACATTTAAAATCGCATTACTGTTGAGCCGATTTCGCCACATCGTTGATTGCATATAGTCCGTTTTAAGTCGACGCAATACCGAGAAACGTCGTTCATTTACGTAATTTGACGTTTATGGAATATTTCTCTCTCCCCAAATTCCGAAAGGGTATTTTGCCCACGCGGAGTTTGTCGTGTGGGTATAGCTACCCACCATACACCACATTATCTCCCGGACCTGGCGCTCACTCTCAAGTCCGACAGTGACTCCTCCGCTACAACACGGATCTAAGTTGATTTGGCCTTGGACGAAATAATGACAGTTTTCGGTAGGTCGATTACAACTCAAAACAAAGTAAGACTAAGAATTATAACTGGTCTTGGACAACTAATGAACAAATGACAGCAGGTACGAGGTCGTAGATAGAATGGAACATGTGCAATCAATGAAAATAGAACTGAAAAAGTGCCTCTGTTTTAGAGGACTGAATGAATGATTGAATGAATGAATGAATGAACGAACGAGAAAAAGAAAAGAGTCATGATTTTGTAATTTTTTAATATCTTCATAAAAAACTCCCGTGTTATGTAATAACTTTAATGTTGTAACTAATGTAATCACACAAATATGTTTTTTTTTATAAAAAGGGTCATGCCTTTTCGAAAGACTAATACTCTTTATGCGGGATATGCAAAAAGAATTTCAAAATGTCGTGCATTAAATGTAACAGCAACCTATACCTTCACTGATTTCCTTTTTTTGGCAAAAATAAAATGTGTTTATAATTGAATAAAAAGTTAAATTCTTGGATATATATATGAATACTCAGTAAAATTTATTTTTATTTTTCATCCACTCATTTGGTTCCATTGCTCCCACATTTTCGTTTTCCACAGAATTGATATGGTTGAGGATAGAATAGAGATGGTATTATTATTATTATTATTATTATTATTATTATTATTATTATTATTATTATTATTATTATTAGCCTGGTCTAAGCCCATTCAGGACAAAGGCCTCCTGCATGAAGGATGGTGGTTCCCTTCTTACTAATTCTTAAAACTATTGTAGTTTGGTGTATACTATTCACTAGTCACTTTCAGTTATTCTGCCTCTTTCTTTTCTAACCTTTCTTAACATTGTACACCTCTTATCACTTTTAATTTCTTACTCTTCTTAACTCACTTACCACTTTTAACATTTCCTAACACTGTCTCTAAACTCAATTGGACTGGACTGTCTTATTCTCAATAGTTCTCGATGTTTTTATCACACTAACGGACTTCTTAGTTCGTTCTTATCATTTTGATTTAGTCTACTCCTCTCTCAGGGACAGTGTCACGTGTAAGTTCTTTCCACATGGGTATGAGGGTGTAACAAGGGGAAAATAAAAACGTTATCGCCATTAAATGGAAATGGAAATGTGGTTACATGCGAAATAAAAGAAAGCTAAGAATGTGGGTGATCCGCTGGCAGTGTGGAGGCATGTGAAGAGGACGCCCCTCTCTCCGCCGCGTTCAGTTCCGTCCTGCTTCCCTCCCTCCAGCCTCCCCTACACGCCCCCCCCCCCCCCCCCCCAGATCGCGCGCACACTTGGCTGCGCCTCGCGAGTTGCACTGAAAGCGGCAGAGCGCTCTGCCGTCGCCGAAGGATTAGTTGCTGCACCCCAGGCGGCTTGCAAAATGCACGCAGCCGACGGCGACACTGCCATACACTCGCTTTCCATCTTACTGTCATTTTGCCCATTCTTTAACAGTCCTCTTCAAATACCATCCTCCATAGTGCCAGCGTAACACCTAGATTATACGCATTCTTTACTTCAAATATAACCACATTCCCTTCTCATGTAATGGCGATCACTATTTTTATTTACCCCTCCTTATACCCATCGCTCTCTTATCCCCTCCCTTGCATCAAAATTCGTTTTCCAATTTCATTGCTTCCTCTCTTTTCTAAATAGATTTTTTCTTTCTTTTTCTCTCTCTCTTTCTTTCTTTCTTTTTCTCTCTCTCTCTTTCTTTTTTTCTCTCTCTCTCTTTCTTTTTTTCTCTCTCTCTCTTTCTTTTTTTCTCTCTCTCTCTTTCTTTCTTTTTCTCTCTCTCTTTCTTTCTTTTTCTCTCTCTTTCTTTCTTTTTCTCTCTCTCTTTCTTTCTTTTTCTCTCTCTCTTTCTTTCTTTTTCTCTCTCTCTTTCTTTTTCTCCCTCTCTTTTTCTTTTTTCTCTCTCTCTCTTTCTTTTTCTCTCTAACTTTCTTTCTTTTTCTCTCTTTCTTTCTTTTTCTCTCTCTCTTTGCACTCCCTTCCCATATTTTGCCTTATTCTCTCTTCTTTCTCCGTATATCTCCTTCCCCTGGCATCGCAGATATATTTGCCCCCCCCCCCGCCAGTAGATTGCAGCAAACCTCTTTCTTACCAACTTCCGTTGCCTTCTCGGCTCAACCATCACCCCTCGTTACCCGCATACTTTCCTCCCCCATAACTACCATCCCTCCCTAGCCCTGCCTCATGGCTCTCGGACAATTACCCATCGCTCTCTATCCGCCGTTATTCCCCCAACGTCCATCCCGCGAAGTAAAACAGGTGGCAGCGTCTCCACCCTTCTTCCACTACGCCCGCCCACTGCATCACCCATCGCCCCCTGGCGCTGGGCGATGAGCAGCGCGCCCTGTTTGGATAAGGAGATAATCAGCGCGGGTCTAGTCTCGGCAATTAGGCGGCGGAGGGCGGCGGAGGCCGACACACAATTTCGTTAGCGCAGCGCAGCGGTGCGCCGTCTTTTATTCGGCGCCGCGCCTTCCGGCGAAATGGTGCCTTCTGCTAGTTGTTGAAATCTGTTTCGCGTTTTCAAATGCACATACTTGTACGTTCATTCATTTTCCCTTCTGCCTCCAAACGAATATTAATTTAGAAGAGATCGTGAAACCAATGTTTGTTCAGGAGTGTTCCTGGAACAAATGTTCGTTCAGAAGAGTTCGTGGAACGAATGATCATCCAGGACAGTTCCTGGAACACACGTCATTTCAGGAGAGTTCATGGATACAAAGTTAGTTCAGAAGAGTTCATAGAACAATAGTTCGTGCAGGAAAGTTCGTAGAAAGCATGTTTGTTTAGAAGAGTTCCTGAATCTAACAGTAAATCCATTGAGTTTAGTTTCAAATAGAGTTAAAGAGTGTCTATAAAATAAAACTTTGATATACCCCATTTTCATGATTTTCTGAAGTACAACTAGTACAATAAGTTTTGCCCCGTTGTACAATATGCTACTTCGTTTCTCGTCTTCTTTAACTAGTACAATAAGATTTGCCCCGTTGTACAATATGCTACTTCGTTTCTCGTCTTCTTTAACATGTCTTCATCTAACACGTGCGATAGACGCAAATGTAGTTGTACGATGGGGTAAAGGGCTTGTGGTAATAAATTTAAGGGTTCTTTCGAATAGTTTTTTTTTCTGGAAAAGGAAACGTGTAAGCGCGGGAGCGTTCTATGCGACTTTTTCCATTGCTTTTCCGCCAGGAAGTTAAATCGTGGAAAGGGAGGGTGTAAAGATACTTAAGGAGCAATTGAGCTCTTCTTAACGTAATATTTTGATTCTGCCGCTAGGATACTGAAAAATTGATATTTTTTTTTTAAATGTAGTTTGGCCGGCGATAGTTGGTAGCTGGCAAGAGGATGGGGCAAAACCGAAAAGCTAGGCAAAAGAAATTAAAAAACCAAGAAGTACTAGAAAGTCTGTGCCATTCTGTTGCATTTACTTTACTTGTAGGTACTTTCTTGGACGATGCGAAGTCCTCGTTCCCACACCAATTTTTATGCGCATCGAACCACCAGGCATAACTGTCCTACCTCACTGTACACTGTCGCGTCTACCTTCGTTCCCGGCTTATTCCTCCTTTCCATCTACACAATACACCACGTTTCTTCCACCGTTTTCCACTATTTTTTCCACTACGCCCTCTGTGAACATTTGTAGCATGTGTGCGAACACTCGCAGCAAGACTGTGAAAACTTGTAGCAAGTCTAAGCATCGCTGATCTGCCTCATGCTCGTTCTTTCTTCGTGATTTTCACGTCACGTGCCACTAGTTTTTCTAAATCATGCTCTATCACTCGCTAGTATTAACTCTAGTTCGATATTGTATTGTTCAATATAATGAAATTAAATTGAAGTTTCTTATTTATCTCATTGGCCTAGTGTGTTGCGAATGGAAATAAACTTTCATTTATTTCCTATTTCCTATGGCTTTGTCTTACAGTAGTTTTATTCAATACTTTCATATTCTACATGATATCATTTTCACCATTGATACGTTATTTTGTATCACCAAATCTACAATATTTATTATATCCAATTTTGAGCTGAATAAAGCTCATCTAATTTGTTTCTGCTGGCATATCTGAAGGGGTACCGATGGATTCGAGTCATCCAGGGAAATCATCCAGGGAAATCATCCAGATAAAACATTAAAAATCTTGATTTCTACAACTATCAGAAAGTTTAGAACATTATCAAACGTTTTATTTTTGTTTTCAAAATCTTCTATGTCTCTAACTGAAACACGACATATCATAAAAACTAGGTTTGTAATATTATAATTGTGTATGAGAATAGTAAGAAAAAGCTTGTACCCCAAGAAAAATGTATAGAATAATTATTTAATTTATAAATTAAGAATTAATTGAATATAAAAATTAAAATATAGTAAGTAAATGCCAAACTCCCCACGTATGTGAAAATGGCGCAATTAAGAGCACTGAGAATTAATAGTTTAAAAAGTCAATTTAATAAATTTCTATTTTCTTACCACCATTTTATTAATTTCTTATATTAGAATGAGTTAGGTAAACTTGTTTAACGTGTCAAAAATGATCATTGTTGCGCAATCTTTAGTGTATATTTTTAGAGTATATGGCGATATTGTATCCTTCTTCTGGACATAATTCTATACGTCCTTGGAAACCAAAGAAACAAATATATAAGGTTACCAAATTCTTGTCTCATTTGTTTTGGTTAAATGTATGCCCATTCTAAAGCTTTTGTTGTAACAAGTAATCTGTGTTGTTTATGAAATACGCTTAGATTATCATCTACGATTGGCAATACCAACACGTTTGAATAAGAAAGCAGACCTAAAATTAGAAGTTAAAGTTGGTTAGTTCCTTTCTTAAAATTTGTTTTCGACTAGCAGATTTTTTTTTAAAATTCAGATTGGCCTAAACATCACGATTATGAACAACTGACACTACATGTTAATGCAAACACACTGCACTGTACCTACATTTAGATTTGAAAATTATTACACTTTGACATTACTACACATTAATACTTGAGAACTAACATCTTTGTCATTATAAAATAAAGTTTTACATAATACATATTATGTTTTACTAGGATATTGGAATTTTAAAACTTTCATGTAACATAACAACCTTTTGTTAGTTCGAGACTTGTGTGCGCATCACATGATTTCCCATTTTGTGCGGGTTTCTCCGTAATTTCGGAAATGCAAGATTCTTATACCGTGCGCTTTCAAAGGATAATTAAGTCCTGGCCGGCTGAAATTAAAACGAGCTTACGAGACAAATATATTTTATGGAATAGATGTAACGCGTCCGTCTCCTTGTGGAAGTATTATTAATTCATTAGCATCGGCGATTGCAGCGGCGCGGCGCGGCGCGGCGCGGCGCGGCGCGCGGAGCGACGAAACGAGCTTTCCTTGTAAAAATCGCAAAGCGGAAAGATCGATCGCGCGACCGGCTTCGCTCTTTTAGAACAACACAAAATTGCATTTTCATGTCCTCATGTATCATTAAGGGACTAGCGAGCGCAGAAAATCGGAGGCGGAGCAGCGCTTCACGGGGCGCCTTGCGCGGCACCGCGAGTCTTCCTAAGCCTCCGTCCCCGCCCCGCCCCGCCCCCAGCCTCTCGGTGCTCTCTATTTCCCGACCCCGCCCTCCAGTTCCCTGACACAGTCTGCTATGATATTCCCACTTCGTTCCGCCCTCTCCCGACTCGATGAACCAGTGCCAGCCCCTTTTCACATTTCTGTCCCCTTCTCTTTTAATTTATTTCTCCTCTCTCTCCCTCATTCTCGTTCTCCCTCATTCTTACTCTCCCTCTCCCTCATTCTTACTCTCCCTCTCCCTAATTCCTACTCTCCCTCTCCCTAATTCCTACTCTCCCTCTCCCTAATTCCTACTCTCCCTCTCCCTAATTCCTACTCTCCCTCTCCCTAATTCCTACTCTCCCTCTCCCTAATTCCTACTCTCCCTCTCCCTAATTCCTACTCTCCCTCTCCCTAATTCCTACTCTCCCTCTCCCTAATTCCTACTCTCCCTCTCCCTAATTCCTACTCTCACTCTCTCATTATTACTCTCACTCTCTCATTATTACTCTCACTCTCTCATTATTACTCTCACTCTCTCATTATTACTCTCACTCTCTCATTATTACTCTCACTCTCTCATTATTACTCTCACTCTCTCATTATTACTCTCACTCTCTCATTATTACTCTCACTCTCTCATTATTACTCTCACTCTCTCATTATTACTCTCACTCTCTCATTATTACTCTCACTCTCTCATTATTACTCTCACTCTACCTCATTTTTGCTCTCACTCTACCTCATTCTCACTCTCACTCTACTTCGTTCTAACTCTCACTCTATCTCATTCTCACTCTCACTCTACCTCATTCTCACTCTCACTCTACCTCATTCTCACTCTCACTCTACCTCATTCTCACTCTCACTCTACCTCATTCTCACTCTCACTCTGCCTCATTCTCACTCTCACTCTACCTCATTCTCACTCTCACTCTACCTCATTCTCACTCTCACTCTACCTCATTCTCACTCTCACTCTACCTCATTCTCACTCTCACTCTACCTCATTCTCACTCTCACTCTACCTCATTCTCACTCTCACTCTACCTCATTCTCACTCTCACTCTACCTCATTCTCACTCTCACTCTACCTCATTCTCACTCTCACTCTACCTCATTCTCACTCTCACTCTACCTCATTCTCACTCTCACTCTACCTCATTCTCACTCTCTCTACCTCTACCTCTCACTCTACCTCTACCTCTCACTCTACCTCTACTTCTCACTCTACCTCTACCTCTCACTCTACCTCTACCTCTCACTCTACCTCTCACTCTACCTCTACCTCTCACTCTACCTCTACCTCTCACTCTACCTCTACCTCTCACTCTACCTCTACCTCTCACTCTACCTCTACCTCTCACTCTACCTCTACCTCTCACTCTACCTCTACCTCTCACTCTACCTCTACCTCTCACTCTACCTCTACCTCTCACTCTACCTCTACCTCTCACTCTACCTCTACCTCTCACTCTACCTCTACCTCTCACTCTACCTCTACCTCTCACTCTACCTCTACCTCTCACTCTACCTCTCACTCTACCTCTACCTCTACCTCTCACTCTACCTCTACCTCTCACTCTACCTCTACCTCTACCTCTCACTCTACCTCTCACTCTACCTCTCACTCTACCTCTACCTCTCACTCTACCTCATTCTTACTCTCACTCTCCTTCATTCTTACTCTCACTCTCCCTCATCCTTACTCTCACTCTACCTCATTCTTATTCTTACTCCACCTCATTCTTATACCTACTGTCCCTATTCTTCCTTTCCCTTTCGTTCTCTTCTTCTATTATTTGTTCCAGGCTCTCTCCCAACTTTTCTCTGATGTCTTCGCAATTGGTGATATAGCACAAGAAACTCACCATAAGGCATTTTACACGCTTCTCTCCTTTTCTAGCCCCATTTTGGTTTCCGAACCCGGGACTCCAAGAACTTCCCTATCACTCGCCGTCTCTTTCTTGCCTCACCCTCTGTTTCACCCTCGCTTTCCATTCCAACTACACTCCCCCGCTGTCCTCTACCGTTCTCAGCATGAGTCCTCAGCGACTACTTCGCTCCTGCAGCTCAACTGCGTCCTCTTGCCATTCTCTCAGCGTTGCGCCTCGCTGTCCTCTTCTGTCCGCTCCGCCGTCCGCGCCTTCACTACCACCGTTCTACTTTCTCTTGGCCCCTGCCTCCCTCTTGTCACTACCCCCTCACCAAACAGTAGCGCTCTAAATTCATCTCGCCTCAGCTCCTTCTTCACCTTCTTCTATTTCTCAATTGTCTCTCTATTTTTCTCTCAAATCTTTCGTATCGTTTTGATTCAAATTTATTTATCTTCCATTTCTAAATACCCCACACAGCTGTCCTTTTTCCTCCACTCTTTCCACCTGCCTATTCAGTCTCTTTTTCCACTCAACAATACTTCCTCACCTGCTCTCTCTCAGAACTACATTCGGGTATTTACTCTTCCAATTCTACTCATCCCATTCCATTCCTTCATCTTTTGATATTTTAATTCTGTATACATTTTCCCTGCACTTTCAGGTACCTCCCCCGCCTCTTCTCTCCGGCTCGTTTTTTCCTTTCCCATTCGCTCTTTAGCAGCCCATTTCTCCCACCCTGCGTCGTTTAGCCCCGGAGCTTCCGCGGAGAGGAATCCGCGTGAGTGGCAAAGAAGTTGGTATTTAAGAAGTCGCGGGTCTTACAGACTTTCTCCGCCGGCGCTTCCCGTAATCGGGAATCGAACTGCATTATTCAGCCCTTTACGCCTCGCAAGAAAGCCCGCGCTTGCAATGCACAGCGGGCCACGGAGACGCACGCGGGCGAGATGCGAGAAAAAAAATGCGGGGCAAAAAAATTGCGGAGCGAAAAGTAGACCAGTAAAAAATCAAGACGCACAAAATATTGGCGAGTCAAAAAATTGTAGGGAACATGAAATTGAAGAAAAAATCTAGAGGGCAAAATGAAACTTGCAGGAAATAAAATCATATAAAACCTCGCAGAGCGTAACAAATTGCGGAGGGAAAATTCACAAAAAAGCTGACACTTCTAGGGCGCAACTACCTTAATTAAAAAAAACACGAAATCTATTTAGATTTCAAACTGCGTTCTAATGAAAACTCATTAAGTTTTTAAATATACTGATGTCGTTAAATGCTCGCGAATCACCTCCATAAAATATTTATGAAATAAAACTGAAACGATTAAACATCTGCAAAAAATTTTGATCTCGACTATCGACTTAAAAAACCAAAACCAAAATAAATTTGAACAGGTTACTCAGAATGTTCTCCACACCAGTGTCTACTCTTTCTCTCTTAAATGACTGCTTCGATATATATATATATATATATATATATATATATATATATATATATATATATATATATATATATATAATAGAACAATAATGTCGGTCGACGATTATATCGAAGTGCTCATCGCAAGAGACAAATACATTTTACTAAGAAAGTTCCTATCTAACCCCAATATGTACCAACGGGTTGGTCTATTTGTAATCAACCGCTCATTCCCAGGAAAGCCGGGATGGGATGTCGTGCTGAACACAATACGTTTAAGCGGCTCAAATTCGTTTTGGAGATCTTCCTACCTCTCACACTTGCCTGGAGACGCCAATGCCCTTCTCTTCTCTCTACACACGTCCGAATTCCGTATCTGCATATTGGAAGGGGAATATGGGATCTTGGCAACCGAGTTGAGTCTGCGGAAGGGGAAGCGACTCGCTAAGTTGTTCCCAATGCGGTAGGTGAAAAGTGTAACCATAGGCCCAACAATCACTATTCATTACGTTACAAAAATGGTTAGTTTAATCGTGTATATTATTAATAAGTAAATACTAGCTTTGGTATACGTGATAAGACAATATATTAGATAACGTTGTTAATAGTAGTAATAACGTTGTTTGGCCGCTATATATTTTTCATGTTATAGCCCAGATGATGGTTTCATAAAAGTAGAAACGTTTGTAATTTAAAGAACTGTTATATTGACTTATTAATACTGAGATAAACTCCAGAAATCTCTAAAATAAAACTGGAGAAGTGATAGCAGGTAAACAAGAGTAGAAAAGGTGCAGCAGAGAAACTATAGAGGAGAAGCTCTAGGAGAGAAGCTATAAGAGAAAAGCTACAAGACAGAAGCAACAGAAGAGAAACTATAAGAGAGACGCTACAAAAGAAAAGCTGCCGGAGAGAAGCTGTGCGAAAGAAGTTACGGGAGGATCTGAAGAGACAAGGGCACCAGCCAGCAAGAGCAGATGAATAAAGCAGAGCGTTCCGTCGGCTTTGGACCCACTGCGCGAAGCGGCGCTGGCGGCACGCGGCCGCTCACGGCCCCTTAAAATTCTTTTCGCTCGCGGGGGGAGGGGGAGGGGGAGGGCGGGGGCGGCACGAGAGCCAGAGGGCCCTGGAGGACACCCCGGGTCGCTTTGTATTTCGCTGCACGCGTCAGAACAACGCGGCGAAATCGAGTTATCGCGCTTACGACACCTTCGATAGCGCAACTCGATTCCGGGCCGCCAGACTCCTGCAGGGTGCTGATGGCGGGGCGGGGCGGGGCGGGGCGGGGCGGGGCGGGGCAGGCAGAAGCGCGTGGGAGGATGGCCCAGGGGTGGGAGCAAAATAGGCGGATCGGGTCCTCGAACACGATCGGCTTGTATTCCGGGCTCGAGACGGCGTTCTGGAGTTTCGGAGGAAACGGCTGAAAATTTTAGGTAACGCTGTGTCGACATCATTTTTTCAAACGCTTCAAAAACCCGAGCGATTTTTTTAGTAGAACGAAAGTTGATTGCGCAAATATTGAATAGACGTTGGGCCGAAACGACGGGTGAATTAGTGACTATAAAATTTTGTAGGCAAATAAGGTTTCGTATACACACTAACCGGTTTTGTGGGTCGGAACATGCTTATCTGTAGATCAATCAGCAAGAGGGGTATTATTGACTCTTCTAGTTTTGCTTTGATTCTTTACTTCGAACGACGCAAACGATATTCTCCTGTAAATAAGACAATTACACGCTAAGAGTAGACTAAAAACAATCGACTAGAAACATCGGCAAATATACAACGCATTTTTAACGAACAACTAAATTCGATTCTCGTCGCTTTGCCTTGTTGGCAATGTTTGCCAGTAGCGCGGTGCAGAAAAAAGTTTTGTTTTTTCATTATTGAATCAAATTAATAGTGTTAACAACATTATAGTACAACTCAATTTATAAGATGCAATCTAGAACATAAAGTATATCAGACATATGCGAACTAGTTTCCAACATACCTTAATTATTTTTCACACAATTTTGTTTGTATAGGTAATTATGTGCAAAAACGTGTTTACAAATCTATTTTTCTGTTTTAAAAATACAAATCAGAATCTTTACTAACGTCAAGAATGTTTAATAAAGTAAATCAAATCATTCAGACCCTGACCAAGATCCAAAATGTATCCCGTATCGTATCCAAAATGTCACCCGAAGTAACAGTGATTTGAGAAATATGAAAATAAAATATACGTGTTACACCGTAACAAGATAGCATACACATGCCATTCCACAGTTGAAAAAGTAGAGGCATTGAATTTTCAAACGCACCTACTGTGATCGATCTATTTCTTTTTTGGTAATTATTGTACATTTTGCATGGTAATCATGGAGCCACCTTTGACTTTTAATATATCAGATTAGGTGGCTCAGGACATCAATTGATGTCACTGCAGTGCCTCTGCCTGGCATCTCGTCTGGTTCGAGTTCCGACGTTGGCAAGATTTTCGACTCCAGCTAAATACCTACCAACTTTTGAATTCAGCCGCTGCTTTGTCTGGAGAATTCTAAAAGCAGGCTGCTCCGATCGGCAGCTTTCCGTGATTAAGCTCTGATCGGCAGCTTTCCGTGATTAAGCTCTGTTCGGCAGCTTTCCGTGATTAAGCTCTGATCGGCAGCTTTCCGTGATTACGCTCTGATCGGCAGCTTTCCGTGATTAAGCTCTGATCGGCAGCTTTCCGTGATTTCTCCGATTAACACCAGGCGAATGCCAGAGTATTTCCCTTTCAAAAGGGCCATGGACCGCGAGCGATCTTTCCTTCTTCTTCCTTGTCTCTTCTCATACCCACTCTTACATTTACACGCAATGCACTACCACACATGTAAGAATACCTCTCGAGAGTCTAGGTCTTGTATCGGTTAGGGTTGTGCCCTGTTAATGGGCGATACCTGGTTAGGAAAATCTCGCAAGCCGACGTGTAGGGCGGCACCATCCAGCCACCTCACACGATATACATTACACTTTCGGGATTAATGCACTTAAGAGTTGACGTATTTAGAAACACTAATCAATCAATCATTCACTTTCAAATAATACACATTGGATGAAATAAATACACGTTGAAAGGAAATACCAGATAGTACATTTTTTGTAAATATGGAATCATCGGCTTCCGTGGACAGAATTAATTGAATTGTATTCACAGCATATGAACAGAACTCTGATCACCCCTGCTCATGGGGGCCCGGACGAAACTTCAGTCCCCAACATATCGTCCCTTACGGAGAAGGAAGTATTTATATGAAAAGCACACCAAAAACAAGTGATGACGCAGCAGCACATATTTTCAAGCTTTATTATATGAATAGATATGGGGCGTTGTTTTGTCGTGTTTATTTTTTCATAAAGCTTTTTCGATGGTAATAGTAGAGCAAATGATGACAAAGTCGTGAACATAACACCATTTCCTACCATTTCACACTGTATTTTAAGTTTCTCAATTTCAGAGGGCGTAAAATATGGAACCTGCGCCATTTCACAAGTGTACTTCTTTCTATTCGAGAAAAAATAATTCGAGTCGTTTTTCAGAAAATACTTTTTTTTAATTGCCTTCCCTTCAAAACATTTCCAGAAAATAACTCACATTGTTTATGGTCGTATTTAAATATCATTTTAAGTAAATATTTCATAAAAGTCACTATGGGATTGTGAGGCATGCCAAAAGGTTTTTTTTTTACTCTCAGTGTTGAATTCAACAATTACTCAGATTTAGGAAAGAAGTGATTGAAGTCATTTAAATATATACAATTGAATGAATTTATGCAGAAAACATTCGTGCCAGAATAATAAATATGATTGAAAAATGGCTTGGAAATTTGGGTCACATTTTAAAATTTCGAACAACAAGAACGCACACCGAAAATAACATATGGGTGCCAAAATAACATATGCTATACAAAAAATACAAAAATGAACAAATCATTGTTTCATGCCTCTCAGTATTAAGTGTCAAAAACTAATGAAATAATTTTACACATTTTGGAACAAAATTATCACTATTCACTGTGAAGGCAAGTTCAACATCTTTATGAAAATGTAAAGGAAGTATTTTAAATTCACGGAGATGTGTACACGTATGCTATAGAGAAATATGGTAAAGGAATCCTAATGTTTACCTTACTTTAAAAACATACTGTACCACATAGTTATAACCAATGAAATTAATTTGTGAAAAAGGGCCACATATGTCAGACAAGTGCTAAAAATTGCGGTTAAACATACTCAGGAATCTTTGTATTTAAAAACCCATATGGAACTGAAGAAAACTTGTTACATTAGCGTCTCTGACATCCACCCTAACACTGACATGTTTTCTCGAAGGATAAATGTTGAATGCTTTCAACATATCAATTACAACACACACACACACAATAAAATAATGAACAAATGACCTTAGCAGATAACCTTTCATTCTACTATTTTTGTGAGTTTATTAAAGTGTATTGATTATACTACAAAACCAATTAACAAAAACAAGCGATAAAAAAGCTGGGTTCCACTACGTTTCATGTAAACCCAAAGTTACCAAATTTAGTTGAGTGGAAAACAAAGATTTCTTTCCAAACAAAACCTTCAGTGCTTTAAATGCCCAAACCTAGTTTTTTTTAGAAATGAGCAAGAAAATGACAAAACAAATCCTCAAAAACTCATTAAGGTGGCAGAACTGAAGATAATTCTTAGCTCGAAAAGCGGAATACCTCAGTCACATTGTGTTATTACCTTCTCCGAAAGTAGTAAGAAGCGAAGAAAATGTTTATATTTATTTTAGACCATTGTTAGCAATATTATTCATTAAGTCCGTTATCCAAATAAAACTCTGTTCCTTTGACATCACTTACACTAGTCTTTTTGTATTCCAGCATTATATAAGAACCTTTCCTGTAGCAGGAAATCGTTCATAATCGGGCATTTTACGGCACAAATGATGACGTATTAGATTTTATGTCACGAATGATTGCGTCATCTCACATTCAGCCAATCGTAGCGATAGAATCGGAGGGAGGTAAAGCTAAACGGAACAGCCGACCTCCGTTCACTCGCACGATGTCAAATACCCGAGTCGTCACAGGGAAGTTGTTTCGCAAAATTAAGTTTGATTCTCTTATAAATGTATAACGCTGTTATACAAAAAATGTAGTATGCAACTCGTTTATAATGTTGCTTTATTACATTCGTACAAATTTGAAAATTCGCTCCTAAAGTCGCTTGTTTTCAAAACATGTACTCATGCAATAAAGATTAACATTATAAACTAATTTCGTAAACTACTATTTTGCAATCAAAGAGTTTTCGGAACTTTGAAACTGCGAAATGTTTTCACAATTTGCTTTACCAATTTGATTCCTCTTTGTGCACCAAAGCATTGCTTTTATTTCTTTCGCTAATATCTGTAATGAATTCGAAGCGCGCTCTTTTCGGAACATTTGTATTACATAATTTATTTAATGAAAAGAGACAGTTTCCCTTTAATTTTTATAAAACGATAGTCAGAAAACAATAATTCAAAAAGAGATTAGTTTTCAAATATTTGCGAGACACGGCTAACGAAAAAAACAGTAAAAGAATGAAACTATAAAGTGGATATCACGATGTCATCTATTCCCCGGGCAGCAAAATCGATCAAAAACATATCTGATAACTATTGAATTATAGAGATTTTTGGTTGCACCGTTCTGAGCGTTCTGTAACGTATGTAAAATTCCATGAAAATGTAGAAACATCCTAACAATTCATATTACGGCCAGAATAGCCTTCAAACTTGCTCCAAGCGGTCTCGAAAAAGACAAAAATACACGTATCTCCTCTCCAATCCTGTAACACTCCAAAGAGAATACTAAGTGCGTAAAACCACAATAATCTCATTCCAAACGTAAGTATTGTCAAGTAAATACGTTCGAAAAAAAACAACAACTGCAGCGTGCTCGGATAACCAAAAGCTCCGTCCGTATCAGATTCGAAACTTGTTTGCTACTGCTGCACCTTTGTGCAGACAAAAAGAAGAACGGCGGTGATGTCACAATCGCGTTAACGGGGCCGTCAGAGGGCGCGGCAGAGGGGGCGGAGGGAAGGGTGGCCGGGCTGCAGAGTTGGCCGGCGCCGTGGAACAAACGCAATTGGCGGACTGTCAGAAAAAGAGGAGCCCCGGCGCCCGGAGTGACACATTCTCTTTATATCCGTAATTCGTTTGTGTAATCTCCTGCCGGTAACTTTATATAAAACTCAAACAGGCGGAGAAGGGCGGAGACGCGGCGGAGTTTCAGGTCTCGTAAAACGGAGGGCCGAGTTACGAGCGCTCCGCGTGCGGACGAGGCGCCGAAGGTCTCCCCGTCCCTCTCACCACCACTCATCCCCTCTCTCATCCACCCCTCTCTCACCCCCTCGCCCCCGGCACCTCCCCACTTTCTCATTAGTCCCAATGAATAAATACGGAGCGTGCCGTGCATGGAATCCACACATCCCCGCTCCCGCCGGGCGCGCCCGCGCAACCACGGTCGCTCCAGGAGCCTCGCCTTGCGCGCGCTAATCACGAGCCCACGGGCCGAGCATATGCTTCGCCCGCCTCCCCCCCCCCTTCCCCGCCCGGCGCGGGCTCATTACGTATTCCATTTAGTCACAACATTGTACCATTACTCCCGCGGGACCAGTATTTCATTTTTGCTTCCCTCTTCTTTCCGGCGGCCGTGGGCGTTCCGTTTCCTTGGATTCTCCACAAGAGCGAATGCCAGCCGCCGCCGCCGCCGCCGCCGCTCCGCGCACCTAAGATGTAATCAGAGGCGTCTGCTCCCCCCGCCCCCGCACAGCCCCCGCTCCGCCTCCACACCGTCCCTGTCCCGCCCCGCCCCCACACTCCATCCCAGCTCTACTCGCTCCCGCCTCGCTCCATCCACAACCCGCGCCCCCGACCCGCACCGCCCCCGCACTATCCCAGCCCTCGCACCACACCGCCCCGCACCGCCCCGCACATCCCCCTCATTACTCCTCGTCTAGCCCCGCCCCGGCACAGCCTTCGCCTCACTTGCGCACGGCCCTGCTCGCGATCCAGCCCCGCCCCTGACTCACCTGCCCCTCCCCGCGGACGCCCCTGCCCCCTCCCCACCTCACCTCACCCTGCCGTCTCCCCGTCCCGCCCTTGTCCCCGCCCCACCCCCACTGGCTCGCGCCGTGCGGGGCGGAGGGAAGGGCGTCTCTCCCGCTTCGCCGTTTTGCGCTGTCTGACCGCCCCTTCACTATGCTCGCTAAGTCACCGCGACGGTCATTTCGTTCCACACGCTCGCTACACTTCGCCGCGCTCATCACGCTTCCTTCCACTCGACGCGTCCTTCCCCCATCGCGGGACCACCCGACTTTCACGCTCGCCTCACTGGTACGCTTCCCACAGTCCGTCAAGCTCTGCGAACTATATTCGTCCCGCCACTCTCTCCATTCTTTCAGCCTCTCCTCCACCTCTCCTCTCTGTCGGTCGACACACGAACAAGAGCCGCGCTAACAGCGTCCCCGACTCCCCCCCCCCAACGCGTGTTACAGCTCATCTCTTTAACTGATTACCCGCTCTCCGCTTTAAGCGACATCTTGTCACGGGCCCTTACATCACGGAATCGCTGTTGCACTGTCTCCCGCCAGGACCCCCTCCGCCGCGAGTGGAGCGGTAAACGAGCGCTAATGTGCTCGGATTACATCGGAGACCGGGCGCAGGGGAAAGGAATAATCAATCCATATCGGCGATTGTGTTTTCCCTCAATCCGAAGCCTTTGATGCGAAACTGGACGAGATTCAAATGAATTGGTTCTGAAAACGCGAAATCTCTTTTGAAGTTTTCCTGTCGAATTATTACCCATTCACACCGGCTTTCAATGGGAAACTACGTTTAAGTTCATTCAAGGAAAATATCTCAGGTACTCAAATAAAAAAACTTAATCCTCCCTTGGGCAAGAACGTTGTGATTATCATTAACTGCTCATGAAGTAGGTGATAAGAAATGTTCTGGGAAAGGCGGATGAGGGCTGAATTTTGTTTGTGAAACAATCACAGTTCCAATGTCTGATGCTTGGTTATTCAATGACGCATAGAAAAGTTCTACATAAGACATAAATGCTTTCGTCTGGCAGGGGTTTGGAATCTAAATGAGATTTTTTAATTTATGTATACGTTACATTTTTACGCAATCAGTTGAACTCAGCAAAATTAGAAATCTGGAAACAATATTAAAAGAGATTCTAAGTACGAAATACCTTTTTAAAATTGATCTCCAAAATGCTTTTTATTAGATAAAATCTTACCATTTAGATTTAACTTTAATAATGACCTTGTTATGACTTAAAAAATCTGGATGTTCTCATGAAAAGTGAAGGCCACTTTGAGAATATCAAATTTACTATTTTGAAACTTCATGATTAGTTTTCAATGATTACATTTTTTAATGCAAAAAAGCAGTAAAGATAGAATTATTGTAACGCATTAGTTCTAATTGTTTTAAATGGTTCATTAACAGCATCCAAAACCCTCAATGGTTTAATGCTATCAATCACATGTTCCATTTCATTGTACATCACACCATTTTCTCCTTTAGCATTAACTGAGTTTGGTATCGACTGAATATTAATTTCCTCAAGGTAATTTCCTCATTGTACGTAACACAAAGAGAATGGAGGTGACAGACGGAACTATAAACGTCAAGAGCATTTCAAATGTGCCGCTAGAACAGTGTGGCTTATGTCTTTACAACTCTCATGCAGTGCGTCATTTATCTTGCTCGGCAGGCCATGACTAGCTTACTTGTTTGAAGAAGGTCAACTTCGCGGAAGGGGTGGAGCAAACACACAAAGTGGACTCTAGCTTTGACGCCAACGTAATGCATCGTGAAACATTAAGGAAGACATTTCTTCAGGGTTGCGTGCCAAGTCTCGAAAGTATTTTATTTTCACGTCCTACGTTCAATAGTTTTCGGAAGTTACTTCAAATCATTTGAGGTCACACAATAACAATTCCAAGTAAATGTTTTGTCTTTCTGCCAAACCATTGGTGATCTAATGTGTGACAACGGTAATTCACACTAAGTTTTTTGTACATGTTAGAACAAATTTTGCAAACAAATTCTTTCTGATAAATCTTTGGACGAACCTTTCCAACTATTTGCAAATTTTACTTATAATTTATCTACTTGTAAAACTTATGAGAAAGGCAGAAAAATTGTAAACTACGTATTTGTCAGTTCTATGTCTACACATAATTATTTCAATTACCCAGCATCAGTACTATACACTGTTGTTCTTTAGAGTACCCCTTTTCAGTTTCTATGTAGAAACAAAGACTATACGTTCTTAGACCTATGAGTATGAAGAGATCACGCGCCCTGCGTTTTATATTTGCCCACACTCACATGACAATTATTAACAAATTATTCAACAATTAAGACTATAACACTCGGCGATCGTCTCAACGTCTTACGGTTCTGGAAAATATAATGTTCTATTTTAGCATCTTTGAAGCAAAATAAATTGGTTAGAACACTACCCTACATTATTGAAGTTAGTGTAAACACACACTACTGCAGATTGGCGACAACTAGCAGACCAGCAAGCGAGAAATCCGGCAGACGTCCGGGAGACGAATAGTTTTAAGGACGAGTAGACGGGCAGACAAGCTCTTTGTCTACGCGGGCTTAAGGGCTTCCGAAGACTTGCCTCCTTTCCCAAGGCCAGCGCAATCGTTTGCGAAGCAGCCCGCCGTGCTCCGCCGTGCGCCGCGTGACAGCGCGCGCGCCGCCCCCAGAGGCCGGGCTCGCCCCTACGCCCCCACGCAGCCGCCCCTCGCGCGGGCGTCTCGCGGGGCCGCGCGCCCTCGCCCCGGTCGCGTCGCCCCGGCGGCGCCCCCTGTTGCGGTGCGCGGGCGAGAGCCCTTTGGGCGGCCGCGCGCTCTGCCGCCCGCTGATTGCGCCCCGCCCCGCCCCGCCCCGCCCCGCCCCGCCCCGCCCCTCCCCGCCCCGCCCCGCCCCGCCCCGCCCCGCCTCGCACACCCTCCCGCTCCTCTGCTATCTCGCTCCCTTTCTCTCTCTCGGGCCCGCCTCTTCCTTCCCTTCTTTCATCCTTCTCTCTCGCTTTTCGTCCCGCTCGATTTTCGTCCCGATCGCTTTCGTTCCGCTCGCTTTTCGTCCCCTCGCTTTTCGTCGTCTCACTTGTCGTCCCTCTCGCTCTTCCCTCATCTCTCGCTTTGTGTCCCCGCCGATTTCTCTCGTCCCCTTCTTTCCCGCTTTCCGTTTTTCTCTCACTCTTTCTCCCTTTTGCGACCCCCTCTTTCTCTTCTCTCCCTGTTGCGGTGCGCGGGCGAGAGCCCTTTGGGCGGCCGCGCGCTCTGCCGCCCGCTGATTGCGCCCCGCCCCGCCCCGCCTCGCACACCCTCCCGCTCCTCTGCTATCTCGCTCCCTTTCTCTCTCTCGGCCCCGCCTCTTCCTCCCCTTCTTTCATCCTTCTCTTTCGCTTTTCGTCCCGCTCGATTTTCGTCCCGCTCGATTTTCGTCCCGATCGCTTTCGTTCCGCTCGCTTTTCGTCCCCTCGCTTTTCGTCCCTCGCTTTTCGTCCCTCGCTTTTCGTCCCCTCGCTTTTCGTCCCCTCGCTTTTCGTCCCCTCGCTTTTCGTCGTCTCACTTGTCGTCCCTCTCGCTCTTCCCTCATCTCTCGCTTTGTGTCCCCGCCGATTTCTCTCGTCCCCTTCTTTCCCGCTTTCCGTTTTTCTCTCACTCTTTCTCCCTTTTGCGACCCCCTCTTTCTCTTCTCTCCGTTCTCGTTTTTCGTTTCTCTCCATGCCCTCTATCGAGCGCCTCCATTCTTGCTCCTGTTCACTCTTCTCTGGCTTTTCGTCTCTCTCCTACCCTCTCGCACCCCGCCCCTCTCCCGCCCCACCTCCCTGGTTTCTTTTCTATTTCGCCCTCTCTCGCTTTTTGTTCTTCTTGCTCCTCTTTCTCTCTCTTCGTGACACCACTTGTCTCGCTCCCCTTTCTCTCACCCCCAATTCTCTCGCTCCTCTTCTCTCTCGCTTTTGCGTCTCTCCCTCTCCCGTGTCCGCCCCCACCCCCCACCGTAGCATTCAAACACTTCTCCTTTCATTTTTACGTCGCAGTGTTGGGCCACTTCCGAAAAGCTAAAAAAGTTAAAAAACTAAAATTATTGTTTAGGGGTCTGGGACCGAACAGTCAGTTACACAAGTGTTCAAGTTGTTCCACTTTGCTTTACCTTTTTCTGTCCATCTTCGTTGGCTGCCACGTTTGTTTGAACAACAACTGAACTAAAGAAAGGAAATATTCCTCCTTCCAAAATCACAGTGAACTTAATTTTTGTCGAATTTCATTTCTGATTCATATCATAAAATTACGTAGAATATTTAATATTTATAATGACTTTTAGAGTAATAATATGAAAAGAGTTGTGTAGCTCACACAGTTCCTCGCGTTGTGCGACATAGTAGCCTATAATAATTACTAGTGAATTAAACTAGTGGAGCTAACATTCTCGCTTTATTTCTAACTTCTGCAATTTCCGAAAATTGAGGAAGTTCGACTAAAATAATACCTGTGTCATTTTTAAGCTTTATTTACTCTACACAAGGAAACACATTAAATAACAAATTTGAAGTATTTTTTGAGAAAACGTTAAAAATATTAAGGCATCATGTAAAATACTCCTGATTATCCAAATATTCTGTTTAAACGTGCAGGGTCTTGAATATTATTTCGAAAATATGTTTTGGAGGAAGTCGCAATCGTATTGACCACATACGGACGGCCAGCCGGTCAGCCAGCTAGAGAGATTCATAGGCAGACAGGCAGACAAACAGATACACAGACAGTCAGGAAGATAGGCAAACAAACACCCAGACAAACAGAAAGACAGACGAAAGTTTTCTCTCCAATCGACTTTTCGACATCAAGGATGCACCGAACATGGATTCTGACAACACAGTGTGAAAGACGAAGCATTTTATCAGCACATATACGATTTATCCTCTTTTTCTATATCAGGGCTATACAATGAGATTTCTTCTGTCTTTTCTTTGCATCGAAGGTATATGTAATGAATGTGGTTCACGAAATGCAGATGAAGATGGTCTGAGCGTATCTTGTTTATTTTAGTCGCTAAACCGAGACACTACATGTGTCAGCGTTTAGAAAAAGGATAGTCATGGTTTGTATTCTAAATTAAATAAACTATACAATGTAGCAGAAATTAGTCATGTGATAAAATAAATGACAACAAATGTTAAAAATTTACTAGAAGGAGAGCATTTTTTTAAATACACAGGAGGGCAAAAGGACAATTGACGTCACTGGGGGATTCTCCTCCCAATAGGAGGACGGTTGGCAATCCTAAGTGCAGCCCACCGGCACTCAGTTTGGCGGGATCCGTTGGAACTAGTCACTTTACTCGGTGCTGGCGCTAGTCATGAGCAGACCGGGCGATGGCTCGGGTCCCGCCAAGACAAGGGTGATGGGACTGCTGGGGAAAAAATAGTACAAAATTGAAAAATAAATTAGAACTCGCCAAAACCGTTAACGTAATTATAGAAGACGCCGTACAGTAGTCTGATATTTCACAAAATTTTGAATTTTTTCCTCTTATTTTTTATTAACTCTAACTAAACACAACAACATTTTTTAACGTTTTAAGCTCACCGTAGAAATTGTATTAATTGATCACAAAATACTTTCAATTAAAACTATAATTTAAAATATATTTTCAAAAACTTTTTCTGGATTAAACGCAATTTTTTTATATGCTGAAATAAAATATCTGACATTGATCTAGGCTGTCCGGGATACGGCGCGTGGAAGGCTGAGGTGCCCTCATTAGCACTTCGGGCATCGACGTGGCGTCATCTGGGCAGCCCAGATCATGACTCTGGCCGCGGAAGCCTACGACATCAATAACTCGCAATGTTTCGTGATACAAAAATTTTTTTGCGTTTTTTTTCGCGAGGACGGAGTAGGATACAGTATCATTCCATGGCCAAAATTGTTTAGTTCCGGCACTGCTGTTAGTCCATCACTGACCCACAGGGCCTCAGCCAACAGTGAGCGGATTAACGACTTCCGACGCAGATAGCGCATCTGTGCGACGAGGGCCTTCACGCAAGGCCGTCGCGTGCCTAATTGCAGAGAGATTAATTGTAACTTAACTTTCGGCCGGGAGGTTTAAAGTTCTCCTACCTCACGCTGTACAAGGCGAAGAAGTGTCAAGGTACAGGACAGGCAGACCCATGCGACGAAGTTTACGGCCTCTGGAATTGTCTCGCACGACGTGTGTTAGAAACAAAAGTGGTTAAGGGGGGGGGGGTTGATGAAGAACAGTAGTACGTAATAGACGACGTTGTAGACAACAATAGATTGAAAATAGCATGAAAATAAGAGCTGACAGTTGATTGTCGCGATAATAAATACGCACGATTTTGAGATTTTAAATACAAATCGTGATTTATTATAAAATAATGGCCTTCCAAAAGAGAACAGACTTTCTCGCACTGTATAGTATTCTGATGTCTTTAGACCTCTTCTTCAGCATTGCCTCACCATCTTCCCAGCTGCTGGCTGTGGGCGCTAAAAGACATTTTTTCACACTTAACAAACAACGTGGGGGTATAAAAATATTTGTGTAATATTTAAATAATCAAGAGAATGCATCAAAATTGCGTTTATGTTATGTAATTCAGTATATTTTACCACTACCTCTAACAAAAGTTTGGACACACATTTGAAGCCATGTTTGAGAAAATGTCGTTCAAGCATTTGTGAAAATGCTCAAATTTGAGCTCTGATAAATGAAAGTGGGTGAAATTGAAACTCTTAGTAGCCGGCTGCTCTCATCGACAGCTTTCAAATACTTTTCAGAAGAAAACTAGGCGAATGCCACAGATCGCACGCAATATTTCCTTCATATTCCTTGCGCTTTTCACACATTTACACTTACATGCACTTCATTATCACACATGCTGATAGATTGCCCAGCCGGGAGATTCGAGCTTGTCTCCGCTGGGGCGGTGCTCCAATAGGGGAGATAACTAAAAACGGAAATACTCCACAAGCGGACGTGGAGGCGAAGCGGCACGGAGCCGGACCTCACAAACTAGCGCCATCTCCAGGGATAGATCATTGACTTCACTGACGTGACTAATGGCCGTAGTAGTTAAGGTATCTGAAAACTTAAATCAATCAATATAACAAAGAATTAAACGTTTGGCCTCATTTATATGTCTTTTATGGTAATTGTGACATATATAATATACATGGTAATATCATTATCTTTATAGAGTAGAACGTCGATAATCCAAAGTAATTGGGGGTGGGGTCAGTCCGGATTCGGAAATGTTTGGATCATCCGAAAATATGTACCGCACATATACAAATACATCCATAGGATCAACAGACGACGCATCGGAGCGTGTGATATGAGAAAATGGAAACCTAGCGTAAAGATCGCATCATCTCACCATCTCATCGCATCATCAAGCCAATTCAGTATCTTACAGCAAACGATTACCAAGTTCGCAAGTTCCTCTAAATGAAAATGACTGTTACCTAACGATATACACCATAGTTACCAATGCAATAAAGTTTTTATTTCGACAACTTGTCTTTCAGTAATTAGTTGTTCTGTTCTACAGTAATTATAAAGTCCTTTCTATACACTGCAAATAAGCATTTTATTTATTTTCTTTCGTGTTCCTCCATACCGAAATTAGTTCAAATTATCCAAAATTTCGGATTTGGGGGATTCGGATTTGCAAGATTCTACTGTAATATTCATCACTCTCTATTCCCCATCAAGGTTTTATATAAATTCATTAGTATTAGCTTCTGATACATTGTTTAAAGTATAAATGTCCAGTCAATTTTAGATGCAAATGTATTGAATATATCAGTACTTTTCGTTTCAAAGCAACTACACATTGCGAAATGGAGGTTTCTGGCACGCATTGTTTAGCAATAACACGCTCTGCGCCCTCTCATCGCCCACGTGCGCGTCCCTGCGCTCCACAGGGCTCAGTTGGGCGTCGAGGCTGCCCGGCGCGGCGCGGCGCGGCGCGGCGCGGCGGAGCTCTGGGCGCGTTCGCCCACCGCCCTGCCCCCTGGTGGCCGCGACACGCCGCCGCCTGGCGACCGCTCCTTGGGCGGCGGGAAAGCAAAACCCTCTGCATCGGCCTCTGGCCACGCGTTTCTTGGGAAATTCGAGCGGTTCAAATTATTCCTGGACGGCTCTCCCAAACATGTGTATTTCTAATAGTGCCATCATCGAAGGTCGGCGTGTTCTCTCTGTCTCTCTGTCTCTCTCTCTTTCTCTCTCGAGAGAGACAGAGAGAGACAGAGAGAGAGACGGAGAGAGAGACCGAGAGAGAGACAGAGAGAGAGACCGAGAGAGAGACCGACAGAGAGACAGAGAGAGACAGAGACAGAGAGAGACAGAGACAGAGAGAGACAGAGAGACACGAAGTGGATCAGTACGTAATATGCTGTATTCGCTATCGGGAAGTCCGGGTTCGATCCCCTGACCGGCCATCCTGACCGGGGTTTTCGTGATTTCTCTCGTTTACAAGGTGAATGCTGGGATGGTGCAAAAAGCCCATGAACACCTCCCACCTCCCACTACCCCACCTAACACCTCCTCCTACCATCATCCTAGTCTTTTTACCCCTCATCATCACGCTATAATAATAATAATAATAATAATAATAATAATAATAATAATAATAATAATAATAATAATAATAATAATATGATACAAGTAAAGAAAGTAATAATAACAACAACATTATCCTATTCTCCCCTAATTGATATTCAAGAGTAACAACCTTGTTTCCACTGTTCTTTTACACTGTTTAATTTGAAAGCAAACTCCATTATTTTGTCGCCTAAGAGAGCAGGGAACAAATAGAGTTACTAATGATGAAAATAGATGGAGGAAGTAAACTATTTTGAAATCAATTCTAATTCAGTCTATTTGTACCAGATGTTATAATATATAGAGTGAATTCCCCCAAAAATATTGCACTGAAGAATACTCTCGAAATTGTTTCGTTAATTTGAATAACTAATACAGATTTTGGTAAATTATTATTAATTTTAAACCTCTATAATAAGTTAGGGTCGGAAGAAATTGGAGAACAGTAACTAAAAAATACATTATAGTTGCAATGAATACATACGTACAAATAACCAACATCAAAGGAACTATTACTATTATTTTAGCTTAATCTAGAAACATCAGTACCTCGTGTATTTAGTGCTTGTGAGCTTACAACTATATTCTAGTGACCAGAGGATAGTAAACCTTTGCGGTATAGTTTTGGGTTAATGAATAGATCGCTTCTGTTGACTTCCATTTACCACTATTCTGTTTGTGCTTCACCCTTTCCCCTCCAATCCCCTCCAATCCCTTTCCCCTCCAATCCGTACGTCATTTAGTGAACCTCCACTCTACTAGCAGGACTCCTGCTGTGAGAGCCCCTTTTTGAGGACGTATATTGCTTATCACCCTTCTATAGGACTTCCACTGCACAGCATCCATCTACCTCTTCACATAACCGCTCTATGGGCATTGACCCGTCCAACCCCCCGCTGCCACGCTCTAACACCCCCACCATCGCCCCCCTCCACCGCCCGCCTACATCACCCCCCTCCAAACTTCCATCACTCTCCTCCTTACCAGAATAACCGCTCTCGTCATTTCGCCGTCCCTCTCCGTCGCCAGCCGTCGCCCCTAGTGGTGCATACACTTCCCCCTCCCCCCCCCCGCCCGTCACACCTTTCATCGCCCTCTGTTGCCGCGCGCCCCGCCGTCGGGGAGCGCGGCTTTTCCAATAGCACACGCGCCGAGAGCATCGACAGCCGATGGCGGATTCGCGGCCGGAGACGCCTCAACGATAGCCAGCGCTCGCGGAGGCCCACGTGCGCTTCCACTCACGCGCGTCGAGCGTCGCCCCGGACGGACAGCGCCGCTCGGCGAATCGCGTTCTTCTGCCAGCCACGTGGGCTGCTGAAGCGCCGCGGCGTCGGTTCGGGAGAACTCAGTCGGAGCGAGGTTGAGATAGAGACAGAGATAGAGATAGAGAGATAGAGATAGATAGAGAGATAGAGATAGATAGAGAGATAGAGATAGATAGAGATAGAGAGAGATAGAGATAGATAGATAGATAGATAGATAGATAGAGATAGAGAGATAGATATAGAGATAGAGATATAGAGATAGATATAGAGATAGAGAGATATAGAGATAGATATAGAGATAGAGAGATATAGAGATAGAGATAGAGATATAGGTCTTGTCCAACTGGCGGCCCGCGGGGCCATTTATTGTGGCCCGGGAAAGATTAATTAAAACGACATCATTGTGAGCCTACCGCACGCGCCTTGCCTGAGTCAAAACCCACTTTAATGTAAAAACAGGTTACGTTTAGATATAAGGAGTTTTTTCAAGAATATTCAGATATTTAAAATCATTCCAATGTGACCTGATAATTCACTGCGTTATACGTTCAGACTAACGTAACGACCTAACGGCCTCAAATGAAAATGAAAGAATTACGGATGTACATATTATTTCTTGAAGTGAAAGTTTTAAAGTGTACTTTTCGTACATGTTGGCTACATGAATACCTGCCAACTTTCTCCAGTTGGGGAAGAGAGAATAATAGGGAGTAAAATGGCTCAACCACAAGTTAGTCTACAATCGTGAAATGAATGCAAACCATTTCTACGTATTTATCACCGACCAAGCCCCCAATTAGGTTAGAGTGTCAAAAAAATCGCTCACATGGCTGAACACTACGAATGTGTTTTGGTCCATCCACGCGAAGTGTCTCAAAAACAATCTATCAAACGCATGTCACAAGCGTTGTCGCCGTCAAAATTGTTATGGTAAATGGAGGAAACAGACATAAATGATACTAAATGATTGCAAGTAGTCTCTAAAGTCCAACGTCGGTATGTTTATTGTTTTCCGTGCTTGTGTATCGGATCAATAAATGATGAGGTTAAATATATTTTATTGCTTTTTTCATCCCCACGAATGTTTTTATATTTTGTGAAGATAATAACGTAATAAGAATAACAACGGTATAGTACCCTTCAGTGTCTAGAATACACATCCTTTAAAAATTCTTTATATATATATATATATATATATATATATATATATATATATATATAGTAGGTGTTTCACGTATGATTCGCACTTAAACTTCTCACATTGTCTAACAAGACTCCGTCTCAAACTCGTATAAATTTACTTTTACAAACGAGTAGAAGTATTTTCCTCCATCTTCCAATTTCATCGTCAGCGGAAATCAATATACCAATAGTATTATAAGTCTTTCTTTTAGTTTCCATTTATGTACTGAAATGAAATCTAATCTCAGATGCGATTTGTTCAAGCTACGATTCTGTGAGTATTCTAATTCAATTCGTGGTTAAATGGTGCATATCGCTGAGGCCACAGGGCCTGGTGATAAGTTTGTGGATTCGAATATCATGGCAATAGGGATGTGTTCACTTTATTGTACGGATGAAGGCAAATCAAACCACCGAATTGCGTCAATATTCTCTGTTGACACATTTCGTAAAAGAAAAAATATTCCAAAAGCAAGTGTCTTAATGAATCGATAATTCATGAAATGTTACAATCGTTGATATTCACATAGTTATTTTTAGAAAGATATTGACCCAAAATGAGCACCGAAAAATATTTTGATTTGACTTCATATGCCTCGTAAGCTGAAATTTTTCCGCGCATTAAATATGTTTGGAAACTTACAGAAGCTAGTTGTAACGTAGCTGTGTTTTTTGAAGACAGTTCCCTTTCAATTGTTAAAAATATTTTACTATTGCATAACGTTTCGGATGTTTACAAGAATACATTACACTAGAAAGTCTAACGAATCTTTTTGGAAGAAAAACTACCATCTTAAGGTACGAATATTTGCATTTCTACAAATTGACTATTGATAATTTTCAACTATCTAAACTTCACCTGCAAGTTTGCGTGCCAAGAATTCAATATTTCATTAATCTACACACAAAGTCAACGTGTTTAGAAGTATTGTGTAAGATATTCGGTATTTTATCATGTCAACATGCCTTTGCAATAATTCCCAAAGTAGTAGTTTAGTATTTTTTTTCGCTGTCCTCAGTGAATGGACAATGAAGTTTAGTGTTCTGTGCAAATTCAACGAATTATAAACTGTTTTGTAACACTGCAGCTTTACGTTATATTGGAGTTCGTTTTATATTTTTTCCTACCACATCTCGTCACTTGCCCACAGCTCCCCCTTTGATCAACAACCTCTCAGGTTGTGACACTAAAAACAGGGAGTAACTAAATTAAGTCTAACTAGTCGTCACGGATCACAGACAGAGTCATAAAAAATATATCACGCATCATTTAAATAACTCAAAAGTAATACGTCGTGCTTTCACCACAATATCGACAATACACTGAAGGGAATGCTATCAATTGTAAGCCACTAAAACGTCAAACAGAAATCAGACGCCCAACGACACACGGCACACAGCTCTCTTTCAATCTCCTGCTGCGCACGCAGTCCGTCGCGTGGCGTCGCGTCGTCCCGAATTTATTTCGCTCTTTTAAAGCGACGCGGTATATTTTCATTCGCGCGCGAGTGCGCAACAAGCAGATTGCGACCAACATCAAAATCGACTTCCAAGTCGCGACTTCAAATATCGCGGGGGAAAAAAAAAGAGAGAGAGAGAGAAAATTCCGAACATGTTCCGGAGACCCCCCGCCGCGGATGAATTGCGTCACTACTCATTTTACAGCGCGGCGCGGAATCACCGGGTGGAGGGTCCCCCGCGTGGAAATGCGCGTCTTTGCAGCGCGGTCACGTACATCGAAACGCTACGTATCGCACATTTCAAGGCTTCCGGGCCAGATTAAGCGCGGAGATTAATCGACAATTTAATCGACTCATGACAGTGCACTGATTAAACCTTCAACGATCGCCCGCGCGCGTGCGAGCCGCCGTGAAAAATGCCCCGCAGAAAATTTGCCCGACCTCCCCTCCTCCCAGCACGCGCGGGGGAGGGGGAGGTCGGGTGGGAGGAGGTGGGGTATGCTGGGAAGGTATCTGAGGGGGGGAGAACGGATGGGGATTTTGTGTGAGGAGAGCACGGCAGAAAATGTAACCCGAGCGGGAGGGGAAGAGAAACAAGTTGGAGATTGAGGGAACATGGGAACATGGCACAGGGGATGGGGTGTGCGGGAACTAGAGGAGCGATACAGAGTAAAGCGGGAACAGAATGAACATGATAGAGATAAGCACAGAAGGATAAGGTGGGAGAGGCGGGCAGGAGCGGAGAGGGGTGGAGAGGTGCGGAGAGGGACAGGGAGAGATGGGACGAGACGAGACGGTGCAGGACGGGACGGGATGGGACGGGACGGGACGAGACAAGAGACGGGACGAGACGTGGCGAGAGACGGGACGAGACGAAGAGACGGGACCGGACATGACTTCACGTGACGTGGATGTGACGTGGATGGCTCGTGGACGGGACGTGGACGGGACGTGGACGGGGCGTGGACGGGACGTGGACGGGACGTGGACGGGACGTGGACAGGACGTGGACGGGACGTGGACGGGACGTGGACGGGACCGGGTGTGGATGGGGAAGGGACCGGGGCGAGACGGGTCGAGGGGGGACGGGACGAGACGGGACGCGGCGTGACGCGACGGGACGAAGTGGGACGGGGTGGGGTGGGGCAAAAAGAACCTAGTGCCGAGCATGCAGGGAACGAAAGAGAGGAGGCGGACATGGGAAGAACGGACGTGATGTTTGATGAAGACCTGGCCGGAGAGATTGACGGGGCAGAAACGGAAGTGATTCCAGAAGTATCTTACTTTCTCCACGGGCCACACAAAAGTTCAAACTGTGGACGGAAGAAAGGCGGAGCCAGGTCTGAGAAAGCTGTGGAGAGAGGAAACCATTTGGGCGTCGGCTGAGCAGGTAGATCGTGGACGTGGAGGAAGTGCAGCGAGGCGGGGCAAAGAGACGACGTACGCAGACTAAACGCAAGACTGTACGAGTGCTGCAAGGAGAAAAGCGGCAAGGGCAGCTTAAGAAAAGGCAGACGAAGACCAGATAGGGGATAAGGGAATTGTGGGGGATAGGAAGTAAAATCGTGTACATTTGCAAAGTATTCGCGGGTTAACACCGGCGGGTAGGACGGCGGTGACCATGGCGTTTTCAAAGGCAATTGGTTTTTATTGGTGGTTTATATTGGGGGGGGGAGAAAAGTTCGGACCTAAGGAGAGGTACCAAATGAAAAGACATGTCAGGAGAAGCAGGAAGTAGGAACGCATTAAGCAAGAAGCAAGAAAAGAAGGAACGCGTGAGATGGGGAAACAAAGATGGGAACAGACATGGAGACAAAACCAGATGATAGAGCAGGTTCTGGAAAAACAAAAGGGTTCGTTTGGAAGAGAGACGAGAGAGAGAGAGGATAAAAGCATGACCGGAGGTGAAGATAGAAGTTTGTAGAGTGAGCGACAAAGACTGACTGGCGGATAGAGAGGTGAATAGAGAAAAGTAGAGATATACTAGGAAGACGAGGAAGAGGCAGGTAGGAAGAAAGAAAGTTGTAGAGAGAGGGATAGACGGAGATAAGGATAAAGAGGAATCGGCAGAAAATGAGACAACGATAAGCGAAGGAGAGGGGCGAGAGGCGTGCGAGGATAGGAAGAAGGGGAACAGAAAACCAGAGTCAATGTAGCAGACGTAGAGGGGTCCAGGTGAGGAGAAAGGAAACGGGTGGGCAGGGGAGGGGGCGGGGGTGGGGAAACAAAAAAGAACTAACGACAGCCGACAGACGCGCTGCGCTGCGCTTCGCTGGGCGGGCGGCGGGCGCGCTCTGTTTGATTACGAGCGTGGGGCAGCGCGCCCTATTGACAGGTAGATTTGGGCGCGAACGCAGCGCCGCCGTGTCTCCGCGCGGCGCCCACTCGCTCCCTGCGCCTCGTGCGTGGGGGGGGGGAGCGAAGCACGCACCGGGGCGAGCCGTCACTCACCCACAAGAACGAGCACGCGCCTATTCCATCACGACGCGGATCACACAATTCTATCACGAGATTCTGCATGCGGCGGTTCAATCTCGCGTCGAGAGCATGTTGCAATTGGACCACGAGCCAAAACGGCGCATGCGTCCATTCAACTACCAAATGACGCATGTCGTAATTTAATCATAAGATGGCGCATGCCGTAATTTGATTAGATGGCGCATGCCGCAAGTTAATCATAATATGGCGCATGCCACAATTCAATCTCGAGATGAGCATGCCTCAATTCTATCTCGAAATTGCGCATGCCTGAACTGAATCTCGAGAAGAGGCATGCCTCATTTCTATCCCGAGAGCGCTGATGCTTGAATTCAATCTCGTTAATCACATATCAACAATGTGAAGACGCATGTCGTCATTCATTCACGAGACAACACATGTCGCAATTCGATATCGTGTTAGATTATGTCCCAATTGAACCTTGCTCTGGCGCATGCCACATTCCAACACTAAACACGACAAAGTTTTACCACGAGATGTTCGCCTACCACTTAGGAGAGTATACTCCAGTCATGTACTTTCAAATCGTTCAATTGAGAAACGAAAAATCGTGACTTCTTTACAAGACCTGTATAAGGTGTTTACGGTGATGTGTCAGTTTTCTTACACGCAGTAGAAAAATTAAATATAAAACAGTCATCAGAGAGTGTGTGTTGTGTACTCTTGAGACTCATCTGAAGGCCTACTCTGAGGTAGTAACGATTCATAAGAGTTTTAATTATATTACACGTTCATTCCGTAAGTACTTTATCTAGTTGAATGTTTTTCGTGATTTTTCATAGTTTTACATTATGTACATCTAATACGAATGTTGTCTAAACATTATTACTTTTGACAACATCCCTAATTACCACAGATTAGGAAGTACGCAGAGTTGATAACGGCATCAGTGCGTAGGAATTTTTTAAACCGACACCAATTTCAGTCCCCAATTCTTTACGCGTTAAAAATAAAACTATGAAAGCTACACACTCGTAATTCTCACAATCTCTCCTATTGCAAGTCAGTTTCCCGATAATTCCGGCGCTGAAGCCGAGATTTTAGATTTCACCCGGCGAGCGATAGCGTGACACCAGCGCACACGGCCTCTTTGCTCAGTGTCGGACAGCAGCAGTGCCTGAGCTAGAAAATTTTGGGCCCGGGACAATGTTGAAACGTGTTTTCCTCCCCAGTAATCAAATTAAAAATGTGAAAGGTATCTCAAGAAAATGTATTTTTTTAAGCAAATAACAAAAATTACAAACTATAACCAAAACAAAGTTTTGTGCAATCTATATTAAATAAGTTTTAAGTAAAAGTATTAAGTTATCAAATAGTACAATTTCAACGGTGAGCTAAAAACGCCAATAAATAATTGATGTGTTTAGTTGGCGTTTAATAAAATCACTTATTGATCAATATGAAATAGTAAATATGAATTTCAGTTGAAACTATTTTAATGTTTGCACCGTTTGACTCATTTTACAGAGTCCTACCTTACTATCAATAACTATTTAAAGTAAAAAAAGTAATGAAAATCTTGTGAAATATCAGAATAATGTACCGCGACTTACAAAATTACGATAACGATTTTCCAGAGTTCTAATTTGTTTTTCAATTTCTTACAATTTGTTCCCATCGGCCCCAATCATCGGGCCCCTTGACGTGAACCCGGGCAATCGCTTTCGTTCAATGAACATCGCCGACACTGGACAGCCACCGGGCGCTGTTCATAGAACGAAAGTTTATTAACCGTATTTCTACTTAGTAGTCTTTGATTCAAAAGTAATGAAATCAGAAACAAGTTCACGAAGTCCAGGGGGAGAAACATAACTGTCCTTCCTTCATCCGGTGTCATAAAATATCGAGCGTTTTCGTAAGATATTCGAATCGTAATCGTAATTTCGAACTCGAATTTCATAAGAAATTTCTCACCTCCAAGAATACATTTATACGTATAAAGAATACATACATACGTATAACTGATTAAAAATGAAATAAAATTAGTGATGTTTGCAGTAGGAATCAACATAATAACTATTGTTGGCCAGTAATCTTTGAAAACAATTTAAAAGTGCATGAACGAATAGATGATATGGTTCCGTTCTCGCGTACCTAACCACTCTTACTTCGAATTCGATGTTTGCGGAGAATATTTCCTAGAAGAGAAAGAGATGTTTGTAAAGGGACCATCTATTCAAGATTATCCCCTAGCTAATACTTCGTTGATTGCAAAGATAATAATTATATCGAAGTCTAATTATATTTTCTGATCTAATTATAAACTAGTAGAACTCGGCTGACGTCCCGTTCTCTCTCTCTCTCTCTCTCTCTCTCTCTCTCGTTCCCCTCTCCCTCTTTCTCAGCTCTTTCCTTTCTCTTTCGCCTCCTACTCCTGACATTGGCCACATCCCGCGTCACACAGGAAAGTCCAGCATCAATGAAGCGTTATCTTGTACTGCAGCGCCATCTAGAGGAGTTACAACAAAATGAACGGCATAAAAATCCTCTCCGTGAAAAATCACGATGAGAATCGGTCAGTCTCGGAGTTTATCGATCTCGAACAAACCAATATCTATTTTTACATTTTTACAGTATACAATTTTTTATTTTCACATTAAATGTAGTCGCAAAACTTTCATGTAAATATATAACAAGTACCTAGAATGGAAACATATATTAATCAGTAGATAAATAAATCATTGCTCATGTTTCTACTCACCACCCACATGTTGACATGGTAAAGGACGGATGAAAGTATCACGTACCTGGAAGAATGAGAAAAAATGTTAGTCCATTTGTAGAGGAAATACGTATTTGTATTGACACACATACACCATACATTATAATATCAAACTTTCATAAACATATTGATGTATGTCCTACTCATATGTTATTTTCTATTATTAAGTCAAATTATTATCATGTTTCAACTTCGTAGAACCCTGCCAACATTTTGTTCAATTTACGTGTAAGATACACAACAATAAAAAATATTTTCAAAATGCATGACCG
This sequence comes from Gryllus longicercus, assembly GCA_038098605.1. Taxonomy (NCBI): domain Eukaryota; kingdom Metazoa; phylum Arthropoda; class Insecta; order Orthoptera; family Gryllidae; genus Gryllus; species Gryllus longicercus. The sequence goes on from JAZDUA010000299.1 coordinate 734,441, forward strand.
TACAGATTAAAAACGAGTCAACTTAAAATGCATCATTTGATGAATTTCCTTCCATTTGTGGTATTTTCACCGACCTGACTTGATTCGTAATAAACATTGGTCTTACCTAAAAAAAAAAGATCTTTTGAACTGGTACAGTGAGCAAGTGGAGTACCCAGTGCAAGGCGTTCGCTGACCATTGGGGGAGAGGCGGAAGCGAAAGTGGAGCGTGCATCGATTGATTGTTAATTATTCCAGGCGCGACAAACACCGAAGTCATTAGTCCCGTAAGTGTACTGCATGGTTTTGTTCGGCAGGTGGCAGTCGTCTTTCCACGCTGTATGACGAGATGTAGCGCCGACCTATATGAATGGAAGCGATCTATCAGTTATTGTTTACCTATTAAATATATGTTGTTAGGCATGTACTCTCTGAACACTAAATGTAACGATCATATTAATGGTTACCGTCACTTTATATACCATAAAGAAGATGATAAATAAGACAAGAAAATAACTTAGGTTAGAAGGGCAACGAAAACGGAGTAAAAAGTTGGAGAAAAGTAATTTCTGAGCAGAAGATTGCTGGTAGTGTTCAATGATGGACAAAATGATTAAAAATACAATACAAAATCCTTCAAATACAGGTCTGAATTCGTTTGTTTAAAACGCTGCCGGCATGTGACCATTTCCTACCGAGGGGCTACATTTGGTGCTAGATTAAACGGATGAATAAGAAGAAGGATAATTTACCTGTATTAACGAGTGTAAAGCTTCAGAGGTCTAAAAAAGTTAAAATAAATAATATCGACGCAAACCAAGAAACGAAAACCAAAAAGAAAAGACAGACGAAACTTACTGGCGAGGGGAGATGTTGTTGCAGATAAAGAGTAAACGTAATATTAAAAGGAATTCAACAGCTGAAACGAACAATGAGAGGCAAAGAAACGAACACAGCAGTTCAACTACTTGCACTCAGCCCTGTTGCTAACCGCCGCCCCCGCCACCCCCCACCACCCCCACCACCCCGCCACGCCACCACCCCCGCCGCCGCTCCTGCCTCTGTCCGCACCAACACACCGGCCCGCCCCCGCCTCCGCCACCACCTCCTGCGGCGCCCCCGCCCCCCCCCCGCCGCAGTCACGGCCCTCACGCCCCAGCCGCCCCCACCCGCTCGGGGGGCAGCGCGTACGATTTATATGACCCAACAAAAAAAATCCGATTTTCCTTTGAAAGGCTCCGGACCGGCGTTGTAGCAGCCGACAGTCGGGGGCTTGTGCGACTGTGTCACGCCGCTTGCACTCATCCATCACGCTATCACAGAGACGCCCCTCCCCGCGCCCTCTCCCCCCCCCCACTGCCCGCCCGCACGCGCGCCCTCGCCCGTCGCCCGGCCCAACCCGCCTCCGCCGCCCGCAATTGTCACTGACCGCGCCGCGAGTACACACAACGAATATTACATTAGCCGCTACAAGCTTCATATGTTCGCGGACTGTGCACACAAGTGGGCGGCGCGGCGCGCCCTTCCCCCTTCCCCAACCTGCTCCTCCTCCACCCCACCTCCAGCACCACTCCTTCCCCTCGCTGGCTTTCCCCATCGCCGTGCAAAGGTAGACACACACCGCGCCCTGCTCAATTCGCAGCCCGCTGAACAGCCGCCAGCGTGCCTTCTCGGCACCCGTCGTCACTTCCCCCTTAAGTAAACAGCTGCCTCTTCTACCACGCGTGTGATTTGACCCGGCAGAGTGCTAGCGATGGCATCAATGAGCAAATTACTAATACTAAAATAATGTACGAAAATCACAATAAATATGGCGCCAAAACCATACAGTAGTATTGATTATATCTTTTTTTCTAGTTGATCCTCACTCGTTCATGACAAATCATTGATATAGTACGTCTGGAAGTTAGTTAGTTGCTTCAATTAAGATTTGGCTTACAAATATTTTTCCAGATTTTAAAATGATTGAAATTACGTTCCGGCCCGCCAAGTGATGCGGTTGTTATCCACGATGGCCTGTCTCTGATGATCCTATTTCTGCGAAAAGAAATTTGGAAATTGCCGACGTTTTTTAATAGTATTATTAAAGAGTATTTACAAGTCTTTATTGGCAAACCGAAAAGTTAGAGGTTTGATATAAAAGAGTACCATACGGTAGAATACGTCGCCAACATCAACAATCCAAATGAGAGCGTAGGCTTCCGCGGCGGGGGTCAGTATTTACTTGGCTGTCCGGGTGACGCCGCGTCCATGGCGAAGGTTCCGCCGTTTCGGTCGCCATTCTGCGACCTTCCTTCACATCTCCGTGCATTACGCCCTGAGGAAGGTCGCAGAATGGCGACCGAAACGTCGGCACCTTCGCCATGGACGCGGCGTCACACGGACAGCCAAGTAAAAAACAATCGAATTGTTCGCTACCGCACGTTTGGATAACGTGCAACCTGCGAGACTTAAGACGACAGGAACAGGATGGAGCGGACGGAATTACGAAACGGCGGGATTCTCGCACACAGCGCAAAGGGTGTTCCTTTCGTAGTTTGCTAAGGGTCATCTCTTTTTCACAGCGAAGATTTTCCTCTCGCAGCGCAGGGCCTGCGGCCGCTGCTCAAGCTTATCTGTCCCCATCAGGCGCGTCGCTTTTCGTCGCTGGCGGAATATGCTGTGAACAGGACGTTCCACGTGACTTACCACATCAAACATCCAGACTTCCCAGGGCAATTTTTATCACCTTAAACAGAAATTAAGCTCCTCCGTATTGAAGAACTAAATATTACAATCAAGCAAACAGTTACTAAATTTTCATTCTTTCTGCTACCTCAGATCCACAAAATATGGAAATTAAACATGTTAGCTGAATAACTTTTCAGTGAGTGCCACAGACTGTGTTCAAGTATTGCGCGGACACATGCTGTGTCCCACTTTCCCACCACTACTGCCCTTTCCACTCCACTATAATCCCATCTCGACGTTGTCATGCGCGGATTTTCGGAGTCGTAATTTTGATTGATGGGTCTCGACGTCATTTTAGCGGCTTTGTCGCTTGCGATAAGTGTGTTCATGGATTACACATTGCGTGTTTTTCACTTTAACTATGCAAAACTATTTAGGAACTAATTCAGAAGTATTATCAAAACTCTCAAGAAAAACATATTTAATTTTTCTACTTTGTTGGCCGCATTTTCAATTGTTAACTCTTACTCATACCATAAAGAATAAGAAAAATACTTGGCAATAGGGAAGTAAATTCTTAATGTATTTTGTAGATTCAGTTCTTTCCAAGAAATAAAATGTAATAAGAAAAATCCTGACGATTTAGAACTTCGCATTTCTGTTACAAAATAGCGGAAAAATCACGTAACTTGTGAAGTCCATTACATTGACGTCACAACTCTGTAAGCTTTGGAGGGCGTTTCAGCGTCCAGTCACTTGCAGCCGATATGGTGTGATAGATATTTCTTTTAGTTTCTTTCTTTACTGTGACGAGATGTTGAGTGTATTTGTTAGAACAGACGACAGAAATATGCATGGAGTATATGGATTAACGATCTTTCTCTATTTTGCGAGATTACATGAATTCTAGGGTTTAATTTAAACGTCAGGAACTCTACTGGTCCGGCCGCTGACGATTAGCAATACTTATTGTAACGCTTTCATTACCAGAAGAATATTTCTAACTATTTGTTAAGATTAGTCTTACGGATTAGTTGGATAATTATCCAATCTCATATTGTAATAAGACAGTAGGATATGAATATTGCACATCGTTTTATCCACTTTGTAAAAATACAAGTGTACCACAATTTTCGTTTAAGATTGATTATTCACACCACTAAAGGAGACAGACTGATGCTGAAAGTAGTTGGTAAGACGTCATAGATTATTAGAACCCTTGTATTACAGTAACTGATAATACGTCACTGATCTCAGTTTTTTTAAGTCTTACTTTACATAACCAAAGTGGATATTAAGGTATGGTATACACAAATGTTACCTTTTTTATATACATTTTATTGATATAGTCTGTTTATACTTCTTCAATGCCCTGCAACGCAGCTTTAGAGCTAGGTCGAATTCACCCGATGTCTGAAGAAAAATTCTATCGGCCGTCTGTTCTGATTAGTATTTTCCGGGACCTCACCGATCAATACCATCGAATGCCACAGGAGAACCCTACACGACAGCCGCAGGTCGATCTCTCCCTCCTCATGCTTGTCTTATCTCCTTTTATACACACACACTTACACACACTACACTACACTACACTACACTACCACTCATGCCAGGTGTCTAGTGGGTAGCTTGGAGCTTGTCCCGTCCGGGACGGTGCCCCACTGGAGGAAATACTTGGGAAGGAAAATCCCTCACAAGTCGGCGTGTAGGTCAGCACCGCATCTCAGCATCCACAGGCGTGGAACACCGCCACCTTCCGGGGTAAAGAATGCACCACACTAGCGGTACCATTTCATATAACGTGCCCGGAAACATCAATCAATATGTCAATCAATCAGTCATTCAGTCAGCAATCTGGCAATCAGTCAGCAATCAGTCAATCAATGAATCATCCAGTCAGCAATCTGACAATCAGTCAGCAATCATTCAATGAATCATGCAGTCAGCAATCTGGCAGTCAGTAATCAATCAATCAATGAATCATTCAGTCAGCAATCTGGCAATCAGTCAGCAATCAGTCAATCAATCAATGAATCATTCAGCCAGCAATCTGGCAATCAGTCAGCAATCAGTCAATCAATCAGCCAACCAATGAGTCAAACAGTCAATCAATCAGTCAATCCAACAATCCATTTTGCGCGCCGTCCCTTTTCGCGTGCGGTTGATATTCGCGTCTGCCCCGCGCCCCTCCTATCCAATCAGCCCCCGCGCGCCCCGTTCGCACCTTCCACCCGCGGCGCGGTCCGTTTCCTGGGCCACCGCGAGGCGTCCGTTGGGTCCGGCGGTCGGCCGCCGCCCCGCCCCGCCCCGCCCCCGGTGGCGACCGCAAGCCCCCACCCGCCCCCGCCGCAAGGCGCCCGGGCCCCGCGCTTGAGCAAACGCTCACACAGTGGACCACAACCAAGCGCCGCCTGGCACAACTCATTGATCTCTGTGCGCTGCACGCAGCTCTGGGGCGCCAGTAGTAAATTCAACATCCAAATCATTCAAAGATTTCTTTCCAAAATATTACAATTAGAAACAGTATATACTTGCCTGTCCGGGAGAGGAGTCCGGGCTGCATTAAGAAACATTGCCAAGACCCCCTGGGATGTGCGAAATTATGCAATTCACTCTGATTTTAAAGTTCAAACAGTTAACAAACAATTTAAAAAAATACCGTTGTAAACATATTAAAAAATTAGAATGCCATACACATATTTTAGCTATCAATTTTTTAGATGACGTTTTAAATATAAGACGTCTCAAAAAAGTCAAACCTTTAGATTTGTGATTTTTGAAGTGAAATTTTGAAGTGTAGTTCAATATGTAATCAACTGAATTAGTGGAGAAATACTAGTGAGTATCTTCTTCAATCAGTACTAATTATCTAGTCAACAATTTTACTTACTTTTCACATGTACAAACAGATTGTAAACATTTAATAATATTGTTTGCACTCAGCTCTCTGAACGCAAAGAGAGATTAGTCCCCCCTAGATAACAGGAAAACTGGGATCTGTACCACTGGGATTCCTTCTGCCGTACTAATTGCTTGTCTCATATTTACTGCTTCTTTTTTATAATGAAATTGATTCTAAATTTACCTTAATCAAAATTTTATAAAAGATGTATTAGTGTAATGAAATGAGGGTTTACCTTTGGTTCCGGACATCACTATACAATAGTGATTAGGACTATAATAGATTAGTGATTATCCAAACCTCTTACACATATACACACACTCACTTATATGCACCATGCTACGACACATGACAGGAAACCAATTAAGAGCTCGGTTGGGGCAGTACCCCGCTGGTGAGAGATTTGGCAGGGGCAAAACCCTCGCCGACGTGTACGTCGGGGCCGGATCTCACCATTCAACGAACGATCACAGACAACTCCCTTGAAAACATGCACTACATGTACGGGACAAATGACAGCCGTTGCCGCGTCCAAAAACATCAAATAAACAATCAATCAATGGAGGGTATGTACCCCACTTGAAGCATTTTTTTTTCATAATAAATGCCTTCATTATTGGTAGAACTTGAATAATTTTCATGATCATGTTAATTTTTTTGCTGCTGTTCGGTTTCAGAATCATGATCATACTTTTCTAAATAAACAGAATAATCTCCTCTGTTTTCACATTCTTCCAAAACAACATCCAGACCAGATCTTCCTTACAGGTCGCCTATGTACTTCTACCAAGTCGCCTACGAAATGTTATGGAAGAAATATTCTCTCTATAACTACGTGTTAAATCGTAAGTTTTGGTATCACTAGATGAAAAAAAAACTTTTGCAAATTGGATTCCTAGTCTCTCGAACCGCAACACAAAAAAAGTACATAACACCAAAACGAAATCACTAGCGAAGCTCCTACTTTGTTCAAAGATAGATCTATTCAGGATCAATCGAAACAAGGAACGTACTGAGCCGCTGGACCTGTACACACAACAATCAGTGATTGTTACACAAGTGTCAACTTGCCGGCGCGGTATGTCCCACCGCGATACCAATTAAAGGTTATGAGAAACCCGGCAGCCGTTGGAGATCTGAATGAGAGCAGTACAAGTCACTACAGGTAAGTTTCGCAAGGGCATCCAAGACCCGGCAGAGAAGTGGGCGGGAGAGAAGGGGAGATATCCGATAGTTGTTCCGGAGTCAGTGGCTATACTTCCAGCTCTCTCTCGGATAGTCCGTAGCGGGCAGCGTTTGGGCCAGTGAGCCCGCCACGACAGCAAGGGGTGGATGGGGGGGGGGGAGCGGCGGTCAGCCAGCATTTGCCAGAGCTGCTTCCGCGAAAGAGAACCCACCCGGTCCCACGGGCCGGGCCGCTCCACCCCTCCCCAACCCCTATCCGCCTCCCCCCCCCGGCCACGCCCCACCCTGACGCGCTCTCCAGAGAACTCGGACCAACTCCCACAACGCTCGCTTTTTCGGCCACGTCTTCCACCCTGGCAATGAGATTCAATGACAGAACGATTAACATCAATTGCAATATATTACTTACTTAATATTTCGGAACAAATTTAATGTGGTATTTCAAGGTAGACATTTCTTTGAGCTATGCAAGTTCATAATATAATATAATACATTTGCGAACGTAGGCTTCCGTGTCCGGAGTCGGTAGCTAATTGGTTGTCCAATCGCCAGTCCAAACGAAAAGTTTTCAATTTGAGGTCACTTGAACGAAAGGAAGAAGCATCATTTACATCATTAATATGCTACATCTATCGGCTTGCGTTATTTATTTGAACTGGTTTTGATAAAAAATACGTCATTTTTTTTTCTTTTGAGGCTTTATAAAAACATATTAATAACATTTTATTCATCATTTTTGGCGAAGTTTTATGTCTTCAAAATACGCCCCCTAGTTATTAGTAGTGTGATACAACTTGCAACACGCACTGCGCAGCAATATAATTTATGTTTGTCCATAAAAGATACGCCCTGAAGACGTAAAATCAAGGATTTACAAAATTAAATATTTGTGGGCTTATATTACATTTTGAAATGTTTTCCCACTTCATAGTAAGCATTCTCAGAAACGAGAAAGTGGGATTAAGTGTGAAGATATTTTCAGATTCGGAAAACATGCTTAACAAACATGTAAACATGGGAGAGGAGGAGGGTTCTTTGTTAAGCAATGTCCTAGAAAATGAAACACACTTAAATGTTACATTTTTGGAGAAACAGCTCGACTGTGCATCTACAAATGCATGGATGGAAAAATCAGAAAATGAAAATCAGAATCGATCAGAAATTCAAAATCCGTTAAAATTAAATTCAGGTGTGTAGTTCCATCACGAGATACCTATCATGGTTTAATGGAATTAAATCCACAGTACTAAAATATCAAAAGAATAAGCCCGTGCACAGATTTCTATTCATTCCTGAACTTTCATCTAATTCACCCTCATCATTTGGACATCATTATGGAGATTTCGTTTTGGTCGGACATCACAGTCGAGTCTGTCATCTCACGATGTTTGGTATTTTAACCTCAACTTCATTCTCGACTGGCATCCACCACGCGCTGACCTCAGTCGTTCTGACATCTCCCAACATTTTTATGTTCGTTTATTATCACCGTCAACACTTTAAATACTGTAAGTGGCATAAGGGAGAGAAGTGTCAAATGTTTTCTCCATCTCCAGAATATCTAATCTTACTTATCAATGTATAAAATTGAATTATGAATAAAGAACCCACCGAAGACTAGTTGGTAGCATTTGCAAACTACAAATGTCAATGAATTCCCACGTAATATAAAATGTATTTCCACTGAGAAACGAACTACATATTTTATTTTACAGTATTTTGATTAAATAACAACCTACAGCACCGGCAATACTCTTACCACAACTAGAAAAAAAGAGATGAACAAATCGTACATGGATCATGATGCTACATTTATCTATTAAAAAAACAAGAGCCCATCTAATCATTCGTTCAGTGGATAAAGAGAAACGAGACGAAAAGACAGATCGCGATGGGGTGACCATGAACCTCAAGCATATATCTGGGCAAATATATAGAATGAGAGAGTGGGTGTACGTGAGAAACAAAACAAAATCTGCAAAAAATCTCCATTTATAAGCAATACAACTCCCAATGAGCACCTATTTAACTTTGATGTATTCTATCTTCCCTGTGAGAGTGGAAGTTCTCAAATAACACTACTGTTTGCATTGGCAGACGACTCCTGCTGTGGTGGGCGACCCCGTTTTGTGTCACTCTTGCAGATACAGAGGCGTCCTTTACTCTTTGAACACATCCGTTATGGTTAATGACTTCTGATTATACATCAAAACGAACGTAAGGCACGCAATAAATACAGTTACAAAGTTATAAACGATATTATATATGACATATATTCATTACATCAAGTTTTACCAAACGATCCCCGTCCCTCCCGACCAACTTTAAAATGGTTTCACGTTAATAATATGCATCCCACTTTTCTTGCTAAATAGGTGAGATATAGACAAGGAGGAAGAAAATCGGGGGAGGAGAAAAGGAGATACGCGTATAAAAAGGAGAAAAAGAGGAGGAAAATGCGATAAACGGATGAGAAAAAGGACAAGGGGAAAGAACTGGCGAAGGAGAAAAAGGAGGGGCCACCACTGCAGCGCGCCTTCGACCCCGCCACCGCCGCCGCACCCGGTTTCTTTGACGCTGCTCCCCCGTCTCCGTCGCCACCCACGCCCCCGCCTCCTGCTCAGCTCCCGTCGCCAATCGCCTCGCCCCGTCGACTTCGCTTCCGCCCCCACCCTCACCTCCGTCCACATCGCCACCCACCTCGCGCCGTCGTCTTCGCCCCCGCCCCCTATTTCTCCCACTATTGCTCCCGTCGCCGCCCCAACGTACTGTTCCGCCCTCATCACCTTCTGCCTCCCGTCGACGTTATCGCCCCCGCCTCCTATTGCTCCCCCACGTCACCAACCTTGCCGCCCCCACCCTCTCCACCGCCCACGTCGCCACCCGTCTCACACAGTTTTCTTCCCCCCCCCGCCCTGACCGCCACCGCCCACTGTTTCTCCCACGCAACCGTCCCCTTCCCGTCACCCCCTCCATCGCCATCAAAACCTCCCCCCCGCTTCCCCCGCCACCCACCTCGCGCCGTCATCTTCGTCCCGTGTTTCTCCCCCGTCCCCGTCGCCAGCCACACCGCCCCCGCCCTCTCCACCGTCCCCGTCGCCACTCACGCAGTCCCCGCCCTCTCCTCCGTCCCCGACGCTACCCGCCTCGCGGCGTCACCCCCTGTCCTCGCCCCTTCCCCGCCTCCTTCGCCATACCGTCGCCTCCGCCTTCACCCCTATATCTCCCCCGCCCTCGCCACCCGCTGCCGTTGCCACCAGACGTGCCACCAGTCGTCTTCGCCCCCGCCCCTGCCGCCGCCCGCGTCGCGCCCGCGCGCCGCCTCCCAAGTGGGCGCGTCGATAAACTTGGTCTCCAATGGGCGACTCCAGTTCGCAACTTCCCGCGAGTAAATTATGCAACAAACGCAAGTCGTAAGCGTTCTCAACTTGAAATCGCAACTACTACCTGGCATCCGGAAAGCGAACCGAGTAAATAGGAACTTGCTTGGCCAACTCGAGGATTTCGCGAGCGATTAGAAGTGGAATGTTCGATGCCGGAGCGTTCAAGCAAATGGTCGATTCACGTATGTGCCGACTTTTTATGTCCTTTTGGGTTTCGATTGCCACTTATAAATTACACAATTCCATTACGTACGTGGTGTTACGTCAATATGAGCTGAGATGAAAAATTCATTTTGTTGTCTAGTTTGAGGAATTTCGTGTCTTCACTCAGGAGAAACTAAAAATTTCGTTGCAATGTACCTTTCAATGATTCAGTTGAACTTTAAGTATATTATATTGGATAGAAGTCCAGTTGAAAAGTATATATTTCTTGGACTCGTGCCATAAAAACTTTAACTTTGGGCATGTGTTGAATGTATCTAGGTACTTGTTGACTCTCAACTCTCTGACACAGTGCTACAAATACCGAGAAAAAAGTATTTTTTTGGACTTTATTCTAGGTTTTCTCTAAAACCCTTTAACCTTACGTTCTATAGAAAAAATATTGAAATCTAAACCAAATACCAAGCAAGGTGCAGGTTTTGAAAGAATAAAATTTTGATTTATGTGTTCAAAATACGCATGTTTATAATATTAAAGTCAAATTTTTCAGTCGTGATAAAAATAACAACGATTTAACGTAACGTAACCGTCAATGCACACATTGCCAAAAATGTTTACGTATTTTTTACTTTCTCGCTTACTAGATAATCTTACGTAGAATAGAGCTGTAACGTAATGCTGAAGAAAAATGGGATTTTCGGTAGTAAAAGTTGTATTGTAGATCCCTCATACCGAAAAAGCGCATAATGCTTGTTGCTATAAGTAGCAAATTACTTTCTATAAGACGTTGTGCAGTCAGAACCAACGGGGTCCTTAAAATCAAAAACTTGGTTTACGATAAAACGACTATAGTCATTTCACCCCAACACCATGCGTGTCACCTCAGCGAGTGTTATTTTTGGCATTGACTTGAAAGACCAATATTGACATCTGTGTATTTAACTTGTGAGTTGACTTCTTCTCCGGCAGCTCGGGTGCCACCTCCGTAGACTTTATTGAGGTCGACCTCGACACCGACGGCACTACCCTCGCCACATTAATATCGTCACAGTCGCAGGAAGCGACGTCACCGTCGTCGTCCATGTCACCGTCACTGTTGTTTTCACCGTCACCTTCCCTGCCATGCCCGCCGCCTGCATACCCGTCTTCCCCCTTCTCGCACGTCACAACTCCACTCACCCTAGGGTTGTCAAAAATGTTCATGTACAAGGGTGGAAAGTCTCTAACCAAAATACACGCATCAACACATTTATTTTTATAAATACTTAATTTAGACAAACATCAGCTTATCAATCATCTAGCACCTATCAAACCAAAGCATCTATTTCTTTCTCTTCTCAATCGCGATTTAAGTGGGTAGATTCGATCACAAAATCCCGATGATGATGGTCTCTGAACAGCATCTCTTTTTATTTTAGTCGCTAGACAGAGACACAATCTTGCACGCGTGTGTCAGCGTACAGAAAAAAGATATTTACGTTTTCTATTCTAAATTAAACTATAAACGATACAACCTAGCAGATGTTAGACATGTGATAAAATAAATGAAAATAAATGTTTAAAATTTACTAAAAGAAGGACGTTTGAAACAGAGGAGGACGAGAGGACAAGTGAGGTAAATAGAAGACGGTAGGGAACTCTAGACACCACCACCATCGCCACATCAACATCGTCACCGTAAGAGGGGCCGACGTCACCATCGTCGCCACTATCACTGTCACCTAGGGTTGCTAACAATGTCCATATAAAAGTTAGGACACTCGTTAACCAAAACAAAACTCATCAACATATATTTTTATAAAAAATTAATTTAAATTAACAGCAGCTCCATTTCTTTCTCCTCTCCATCGCGGTTAGAGTGAATATATTCGTTCACAAAATGAAGATGAAGATGGTTTGAGTGTCTCTTTTTTTTTAGTCGATAGACAGAAAAACTATCATGAATGCATGTGTCATCGTTCAGAAAAATTATATTCATGTCTTTTGTTCTAAATTAAACAATTAACGGTACATTGTAGCAGACGTTAGTCATATGATAAAAAATAAATGACAAGTGTTAAAAATTTACTAAAAGGAGGACATTTTAAAACACAAAGGAGGACGAGACGACGTAAATGGAGGACGGTGGGCAACCCTAGACACCACCACCGTCCCCACATCACCGTCACCGTCAGAAGGGGCCGGCGTCACCGTCGTCATCCCTGTCACTGTCACCGTTTTCACCGTCACCTTCCCTGCCATGTCCGCCGCCTCTATACCTGTCTCCCCCCTTCTGGCACGTCACAACAGCCGCCCACCTCACACCCCCGCTGCCCGTGTCTCCTGAAAGGCTCACCGCACCGTCAATACTATCGGGCGGACGCCGCGGCCGCCGCCGCCTCCACCACGTCGCGACGCAGCCATTAACAATGCACATGATTACATTTCGATCGCTTCATCCGCCGAAACACGGGCGCGCCGTATCGACTGCGGAAGCGGATTGTTCGCCAGTTACGGAAGACAAGGCCGATAAGTGGCTGATAGATTTATCACGGAGGCCGGATGCTCTGCGCGGGTCTTGTCGCAGCGACGGCTGGGCCACCGGAGCTCGGGCTGAAGCTCCGTAACAGCTGTCCTCACAGAGTTTACGCACTCTCTGAAAAGCGTGCCCTTATATAAAGGATAGAACGTACTGGAACCTTTGGATAATGAAGTACTTACTGGAACCTTTACAATTTCGTTGTCTTTTTAAGTGGCCGATGTCGTTAGATCATAGTTACATCCCCTGCCTTATAAAATGAATCTTTTTATTAAATCGCGAACGCAACGAGCAAGACTTGTGGCTTCAGAAATGTGCGGACCACTGTTAAAAAGATTCATTTTATAAGGCAGAAGGTGTACTAACAATGTCCCAATGTCATCAGCCCCTTTTGAAAAACGACGTTCTAGTGACTTGTGACAACAAAAAGGGTCATGTCGACTGTGCGGATAATGGGCTCCGAAGGCAGCAACAATTGGTTGTTTTGAAACGGCACACGTGAATACGGAAGCTTGTTTCTTCCTCATCGCATGACGTTAGCTACGTCATTAACGGTGACGTACGCAGTGTGTATGAGAATTCAGTTGGTATGAGCAGTACAAGAAAAGACGGAATAACGCAATCAAATATTTGCATTTTACGGTCCAAATCGAAATTATTTTGTTGTTGTAGCTGTTGTTTTCGTAATCCTGGGCAACTTCTGATAATTCATTCATAACTTGGTGTTGCTTAATGCTAAATGCGTAAATTCATTGATAATACTGTAAAAAATTGGACTACATCAGAGTACAATTCACTGAGTGAGTTTTCACTTAAGAGTCATTTAGAACACGTAGGGACATGATTTTGTGAAACGTTTTGCCGAAGGGAAGTAGATCAGCATATCTCAAACATAAATACTATGTCATATGCTCGTTTGGTACATTTTATGCACTACAACGGTGTACGAGTATAGTAAAGTGATTAACAACTCCAATCATAAATACAAAATATCAGACAATTCTATAATATACAATTGGATTAAGTAATTTAATTGCTAACAACTATTAAGATACAATCATGCATTCATTATTTTTCATTTAGTGCAATATCGATCAATAATAATTTGTCCCCGCATATTCTCCATCAAATTTTCCATATTCAACAAAATTACGTAATAGTTTCCGTTATTTTATTAAAAACTTGAAAGCTTCAAGCCACGCCGTAATTATATTTAGTTCGTTGAATATTGATTGGCACTCCCCCTATAATTTCTGCAAATTAGCTTTGACACTGAAGTGGGTTATTGCAAGAGATAAGTAAAACTGATCAATTTTAAACTGGACGGATTTCGAAACTCTTGGGCATTCTTAGTTAAATTTATTTCGGCGAGATGTTAATGTAATTAGCCAGATTTGAAGAAAATCACAAAAAAAACGTTATCTTTTACTTTCTCGTTCTTACTTTGTAAGAAGAGAAAGTATTATCGTGCGCAGGAAATCGGCGGATTTTCAGCAAAAAAATTATGTCTCGAACCTGATAATGAATAAATGGATAAATATTGTTCATTAACATAGTAAATTACTTCCTCTAACACGATGTGTAGTCAGAATCTTTCCTTTGTGATCCTTGATTCCAAAAAATCGATTGAAGGCATAACGTTTGTTGTCTGACCGTCCGTCTGCGTCAGCGCTAGCATCTAAACCGTTTTTAAACATATCCGATTTTGTCCACAATTGATATTCCCCGTTTGATTGAAATGCCGAACTCACCGACTTACAAGGTTAGCTTGCGGAGGATTTCAACCATCAAGCTATCTTCTCCAACTGGGCGCATCTGGATATGTATTTGCAGTAGCGAGTATTTTTCCGCTATCCTAGAGACCCTTTGTAATTTAAAAAAATAATGCATTGTGAAAATACAAGGCCGAAATTACATTTGAAATCAAGATTTTCATCTACGTGTGTTGTTGAGAGCCCGAGGCAATCGCAACATTGACGACCCTGAACTATAAACGCAGGGGAATAGTGACTAGGTTATGAAGTCACTGGGAAAAGAAATTTTTTACATGTTTAAGGCCCTAATTTGATATTTAAATTACTTTTACGGGGGCAGTAATTGAAGACTCCGTTTCTACTCACTGATTTCGTAACTATCACTATGTTCGCACAATGCTACGAAAGATATCAATGCCGTGTGAACATTGCAACACCGCCTAGGGCTGACCTCAATTTACACCTCGAGTAATCTTCTTTTGAAAAGGAGAACTCTCATTCATATTTATGTTCCAAATGCCTCTGAGCTTTGTGAGAAGTGGAGGGTACTAATAAACACTCCATGGAGGGAGACTTCACAGAAATTGTGCGAGTTTTAATTGAAGTCCCATTAGCATTGCGATTCACGTTTTGTCCTTTATTGTTCAGTGAGAACGATTCCACATCGACTGAAGGCTTTTCAAACTACATACAGTGAAAAAGAACGCAATTATTGTATATTGGCAGAAAACTTTTTGAAAACTCACGCACGGAATCTAGTACTCACTTTCATCATTTACTGACGGCAAAGACTTACTGTGAAGCATGCACAGCGCAATGACGTCATGGGCTATAAAACAATTGGGTTGTACAAAGTAAACAAAACACTGGGGATACATGAATCAACATGGCTGCCACTTCGCATATTGACAAAGATGCCAAGAGTATATACGTGGAACTTTCCACGAATTCGTGCTAAAATATAATATTATGCAACAAGTTTATAATATTAAGCTTTGTTGCTTGTGAACATGTTTGGAAAACGAACAACGTTAAGAGCGAGTTTTCAAATGTTTACGAATGCAATAAAGAAATTTATAAACAAATTGCATACATTATTTTTTGTAAAACAGTATTATAAATTTAAAAAAAAAACAAAGATAATTTTTGGAAAGAAATTTATTGTCACATCACGCGTATTTAACAGCAGTGCGGAAAAATGGTATACCGTTGGACGGTTTAGCGCCACCATCACAAGATTCCCTCGCTGTGATTGGTTGAATATGTAATGACGCAATCATATACGGCAAATATGTCATAAGCTCAGCAATAAGATGTCATTTTATGAACAATTTTTATATAACTTAAAAGGTCGTTCATAATGCTGGAATACAAAAAACCATGTAGGTATCGTGCATGAAAGTGTCTTTGGCGTAGTCTTCTCTCGGCTTCTGCCGTCGCCTAGTCCGTTAAAACTTCTTTGTACGCCAAAGTCTCACTCTTTATAGTCGTTACGTAAATAAATTTTGTGGAATTGAAGACTGTGGTCTGGAGTTGTCACTGTGTTCGTTCGCTGTATGTTTTATTGATTCGAGGTTTGTGAACACTCACGCTCCTTAAGCGTTGATAGCTACAACTCGTCCACTGAGGTTCCTGGTCGTGGAAGTACCGTCGAACGCTGATACTCTGAACTGATTGGTGCGCTAATAAGTGGTCTGTTCGGATTAGGAAATATTCGGAATATCCGAAAAAAATGTACAGCGCATATAAAAATACGTCTACAGGGTTACCAGACGCAATGCATCATAACGCACGATCTGAGAAAATGGCATCGTAGCGTGGAGACATGAAGCCTCAATGTTGCAAACAACGGAATACAGTACGTACTTAACCGACCGCGTGCGGTTGTGGTCGATTCATAGCTTCAATAAGTAGTGTTTCAATAATTAGTTGTTCAGTTCTACAGTAATTATAAAATCTTTTTTTAGACTTCAAATAAGCAATTTATTTATTTTGTTTATATTTTCCTCCATCCAGAATTTTGTTCGGATTAACCGAAATCTCGGATTTGCGGGGTGCGGATTAGCGGGGTTCTACTGCACCCCTTTCGATTTTGAACCGAGGCGGATATTTTCCTATGGCGCAGCTCCATCGGGCTTTGGGGTGTCAGACCGATCGCCTCCTGTCGCAGTGACCGGGCTTCGATTCCAGGTCGATCATTTGTAATTTGCGGAGGGCTTACTGTTTTTTCTTCTTTTCGCTTTTTAGGCCCTCGGTGGCTCATTGGTTAGCGTGCTCGCTTTGCACGGCGCGACCCCGGGTTCGATTCCCGGCCGGGGAAAATTATAACTGAGCGCTTTCCTCACAAATGTCCATGTATCTATTGCTGTGTGACGATGCGAAAGCTCACTCTAAGGTTATGAATACCAGTGTATACGGTGGAGGGATATCTTCGTGCTAACCACACGAATCCCGTATCTCAAGCCCGAGAGACTGGGTCAGCCACAGCGGGCTGTCGAGTCATAGGACAGGCCTTTTTTTCCTTTTCGTTGTCGTCTTCATTCCACCATTTCTCCATAATTCAAACCGCATCGTCATTATTTCACCCAAACCATTCATCCCAGATACAACCGTAAAAACCAGAAACTTCGTTCAAAATCATAAAATTATTTCTAAAGGAGAAGTACGATTTCTAGTATTTGAAGAAAAGTACGATATCGCGTTAAAGGAATATGTTCGAATTTTGAACGATTTGAATCAAAAGTGCGTTACGTACCATCCGTATAATTGTGAGATAATAATGGTTTCAAAGAATCATCATGAAAGATAAAAAGTATTACGTGCCTACCTTCCATCTCACGACGCAGTGTTACTATTGTAACTGGGTTACGAAAAAACACCCCGTTCTATCTGTACAAACACAAGCAATACTAACATCTGATTCAGTAGCTCTTACTAATGATGTGTTAACAGATTCAACTTTCGGATGGGGCGAATTTTTTGTAAAACTTCTTACATAAAATTGTTTTTGAAAAGCATGCGCTGCAAGTACTCAAGATTGATATATGTAAGTTGCTTTGGCTGAAGAGCAGAAATTTGCCGGCAATTTGGAGGTTAGAATGTACATTGTGATTGTCCCTAAAAATATTTTTCGAGAGCGAACTTAAAGCAGCCATGAAGTATCAAAATTAATTTATTTGCAAGTTACAAGAAGGGAATGATGGTAATATATTCATATAGAGTCTTTTCACGACTAAGAAGTAAAATATTGTCGCTCGTGTTCACGACATGGTTGTCTGATGGCTCCGAAAAGATGAATATATGTTTACCACCCTGCCTCTATCCTACGGGAAGAGTTTTCTTCATCCGAGCTGGAACCTGTGTGCTCACACTTTGCGCTGTCGGCGAAATTGGCTCTTGCCTTGAATACTTTCTCTTCTTTAACGTGACGAATCATGAATGCTACGAGAAGCAAAAGGACTTTAACCTTACACCCACCTATTTGGGTGACACCAGGTTACAGAGATAAATATTTTTATGGCCATTTTCTGCAAGATTTTGACCTTCAATTAGTGAACTTAACACCGCAAACTATTGAAGGTAGCTGTAAATTAAAATTCGTGTTTTTCAGTTTTTATTGGGTCGAATGCTGTGTTTTATTTTCTTTTAAATGCTTCAAACCTATTCTTGCTACATTTCTTAGTTTTAAAGAAAATATTTTTTTCGATGCGAGTGTCAACTTGCACGCCGTTAGTGAGTGAACCTCAGATGCATTTTCCCGAATTGAAAATTGTCAGCACATTCACGCATGTCAAATACCTTACATCATAAAATATTGAAGATAATAATATAAGCCTTTTTGCAGAAATTCACCCATGATTTTCTCTAGCGAATGAACTATAATTCTTAATCAGTCACTAAAAGTTTCAGTTTTATGAACGGAAATGTCCAGAATAAATTCATAAACAATTTTTTCCCCAAATAATCAAATGCCGACTCTAGTTTCCACAGGACCTTTACCATTCTAGTTCATTCACTAAAATATTCAATTGTGATTAATTAAAAAAAAGAACTATCAAAATACTTTGTCAATTGATGTAGAGTTATGTTTGAAGTAAAATCCTTCATTTTTGCCAATTATTTATAAACAAAAAGAAAAAAATAAAAATTATTTGATCTCTAAATGCATTAAAAAATCAAATCAAAGAGAGAAAACAAAACAGACCCAAAAATCTAGAATTTTTTTCTCAGGCAGAGAGCTATCTTTAATGATGTTGGTGTCGCCTATAACGTAGAACCTTCATTGAATTTATTCTCCATGTGCTTTATTGATTCGCGGTTCACGAACATGGAGACGAGTTAAAATATCTGGAGGTCATCGCAATAAATGGCCGTGCTCCCTTACCGCAACTCTGACGTTTAGGGACTGCGAGGTCAAAAAATATGCGCGGGCGGCGTGCGTCACAGGAAGCCATCGCGCACGAGCCAACACGCGGGGAAACAAAGGACGGCGCGCAACCTAACGCTTCAGCTAATTAGACGCGACACGCTGCATTCCGGAATTCCAGTTGAAATTGTCAAGAGCTGTTATTTAAAAGTACGCTCACAATGCAGCGGTCTGTCAACTCGTACGCCTCAATTTCGAAACGAACTTGACACGGGATATCAATCGTATTCCAAATGAAGGAAACGCGCGTAACTTAATGATCTTCAAAACCTACATAACGGTTTATAAACGCTTAGCAACATTATTTTGTTATTTTGTTATTTTGTTATTTTTTGAGTCCGCCCGTTAGTCCGTTGGTTCGTTCGTTCGACAGTTCGTTCGTTCGACAGTTCGTACGTCCGGCAGTTCGTTCGTCCGGCAGTTCGTTTGTTCGTCCGGCCGGCAGTTCGTTCGTTCGTTCGTTCGTTCGTTCGTTCGTTCGTCCGTTCGTTCGTTCGTCCGTCCGTTCGTCCGTCCGTCCGTCCGTCCGTTCGTCCGTTCGTCCGTTCGTCCGTCCGTCCGTTCGTCCGTCCGTCCGTTCGTCCGTCCGTTCGTCCGTCCGTTCGTCCTTCCGTTCGTCCGTTCGTTCATCCGAGTGCGAACAACGCATGCGGATATACCGGATTTTCACCATAATTTGATACTTCTTGATCGATCTGCCTGAATTACCCGCCCCTTGAATTTGAAATGGATACCTTAATTTTTGGAAGTACGTCACATGAAGCCTAAGGGATATTTTTAATTATTTTTGTCGAATATGTCACTACATTTTTTGGATTACATTTTGTTAATCGAATAGAAACATATAAAAATATAAAAATTGGAAAGAGAAATTACTTCACACGTAGTGTTTTTTAGAAAGGGTTAATTAATTAAATAAAAATATTCTTATTTGGCGCAAAAAATAATTAATCAGGAATAGTAGCGAAATAATCAGTAACAACATCACAATAACACAATCAACAGAAAGTAATAATATACAGTGTATATTGTATCCGCTAAGAATACATTTGTCTGTGCTGAAACGTTCTCTAATGTGCATAACATTATAATTTACACTTTTCTAGCATGCTGGTCAAAAATTATGGCTCACTAAATTCTAACAAACTTTTCCATTATTCCTACAAACACCATTAATATTATAGTACATTGGTAAGTACGAAAAATTAAAATGGCTAACAATACAAAATAGTTCAATCTCAGTGAAGTTAATATCGGCATTTCAAGTAGATATAATATTCAAGATTTTCAGCAGCGTGGGCTTAAGTGTTCATACCATCTTCTGATATCCATCTATGATCATTTCTCCACTTTAAACACCAGGTATGAGGACCGTATGCTATTCTCACTTCCCTATTTTGTGCTCTCTTCCATATTTCGGGGAGAGCGATGCTCTATCTCACAAGTCTCTAGGAACGCTTGCACTCGAAGCACACTCTGGCATCGCAAGGATGCGGATTTCAAATCAGAAGCTGCCCAGGTAGGTATGTAGAAAGTCATGGAGAGAGGGAGAGAAAGAAGAAGAAAGAGAAAAGTGCTGGGAAGAAAAATGTAGAAGAAAAACGAGATAAAAAGAGAGAGTAAAAGACAAGACGGGCGAGAGAAGGGGAGAGGAACGAGTAGGGACGGCATCTGACTGGAATCAGAGAGAGAGAGAGAGAAAGAGAGAAAGAGAGAAGAAACGAGATGGAGAGAGGAAGAGGGATGGAGAGAAAGTTCGAGAGAGAGAGAGAGAGTTTTAGAATTATAGAGAGAGAGTTAGAAAGAAAGAGTTAGTGCGAGAGTTTTAGAGAGTTAAAAATAGTGTTAGAGACTGAGTGTTAGGCAGATAAAGAAAGAGATAATGAAAGAAAGAGGGAAAGAAGGAATTGATTGAAAATTCAAGAGACTAAAAAAAAGAATGCTTAAAAAAGGGAAGAAAAAGGACGCGATGAACGATGGAATAAGAGGAAGAGAGAGGAGGAAATAAGAGATGAAATCAGAAGGGAAAGAAAAACGAGAGGAGGAAGGAATGTGGCACAGCCCTCTGGAACTTAAGAGAAAGAGGGAGCGCGATGCAAAAGAGAAACGCAGCGCACTGCCCAGCGCCGGCGCCGGCGCCCGAGAGGGTGGTCGCGGCGGGGAGCCGGGCGGTGTGAGACGGAGCGGGGAGGGGTAGCGAGGGACGGCGCCTCCTTCAGCTGCAAAAGGTTCTGTGCGCGCGACCGACGCTCCATTTTTCAAAGGACCAGCGCCGCCCGCGGAAACTCCTCTCCCCGCACCGTCGCCCCGGGCGGCTGGCGGGCGAAGGGGCGATGCAACTCGCTCCGCCGGCCCTGGCCTCGGCACTCGCACTGCTTGTGTCCTCGCTCTCGTCATCGGTTATCTCACACGACCTGTCCCAAAACTCTCCTTACAGAACCCAAATTCAAAGCCCTCCGTTATCGTCAACATGTTGCTTCTAGGAAGCTCTACGTACAAATCTTAAATTTTCATCTCGGTTTCTCTCCCGCTCTACTCTTACTTTGAAGCAGACGAATTGTGTAAATTGGGCGCTTTTTTATTTCTGGATTAATTTTTCTTTGAGAGTAAGTATATTCATTTCTTTTGTAAATAATAAACAATGTACACGTATTTGAGTGTTTGTGTTTCTGCAAAGTAAATGTTTGCATAGGAAGTATTTTTTCAAAACAACTTTTGAATGCTTATTGCGGGTTAGCCATTCGGAATATCCAAGGAGATTAGACAAAATACGCTTAAAATTTTCTAAAGAGCTTATTTACGAAGTTTCAATTTTTACTCCCCGCACATATTGCATATATACGTAATGGCACAACTAAGTAATAAGACTACTATATATCCTCAACCGTGGCAGATACGAAGTATGAATCCATCGACACAAAACCTTCTAATTGTTCCTCTCTAAGAGGGGAATGATTCCCTTGTCCTGCATCAAAAAGTTTTAATATGAAAAGATACACGTTTGCAAATTATGACATTAAAACAGGTAACTTCTCATTATACATTACACTCACAATGTGTACTAGGCCCTTAAACAGGATTTCATATTCTTTATTTGGTCATGTCACGGTGATTTTTGTCGCGAACGAATGTGAGAGAATGTGAGGAAATGATGAAGGTCGGGTAAGAGACAGGTGGATACAAAGTGAGAAACAGGAAAATGAAGAATAGTAAGGAACATACAAGAGGTTGCCCCTGTAATTAGCATTGTTGATTAGAAACGTTCAGAAACTAGCTATTTATGTAATATTAAACGGAAGGGAAGAAAAATATTCTTTCACAATAAATCAGATTTTCTATGCAAATTAATCTCAACGCTTAGCATATCTAGAATGGATACTCCTACACAGTAGAGAATCTATAATGCTGTAACACATAGTTCAGAAGCTAGCAGTTCAAAAGTTGGGAACTGTTGTGTGATGAAATTCATTTTAAAATAATTATTTACGAAGTGGAGAAGTTTCGTACAGATTCAGCTAATTTTATCCGCATATTCTGCTTCTTTTACCATAGGAGTGAAAATGCAATTGTATGACATGCTTCTGTCCTTCGGTACATTTAAAAAATGTTTACCAATAAGTCTGAAGTAACTATTAGATGAGAAGGGGGACAAACAAAAAGAACTGCAGACACAATCATCCATCCTCTCCAAACCGCAAATTATCTACTCAAATCAAGGGTAGCTGCTTTCTCGCAATAAAGTACAATGCGCAAGAAAAAGCTCTCCACACCCAGCTGAATGAAGATTCCCTATAAAAATTTATGTTTTTCTTTGCCTTAAAAGTTTATGTTGGCAGTAGTTAGATCGCTAGAGAAGAGAACAACACTAAAGAAAAGGACAACACCAGCATCTGCTATCATTGTGGTGAGTACGTACGTAACACTTTCTTCTGTTACAAGCTGCAGCTTGTCGAACCAACATTATTTCTGTTGTTTGCACTCTTACCAGTTAGGCACCCCTGCGGAGAGGCAAGGCATCCCCTTTTCTAGCGCACAATTGCATTTCAATTTTTCATTCAAAGGATGGTTTTTAATACCGAATAGTCTATTTTTTTGCTACGTGTAGTGAATTTATGACTTTCAACCACAAATATGACTTCCAGAATAAAATTATATATCACATTCAACCCTTCTTTCACCAACTTTTTTACAATGCATCTAAAATAGTACATATAAAAATCCGCTGAATTTGTTCTTTAAACAAAAGTTGTAATACATATGTGGCTAGCTTCTCCTGTGTTCTGCCAAATACATTTGAATTCAATTTTAAATACTCGAACGAAATGTTATAAAGGGCTATAGCTATTCCAAATGTTTATTGTAGAAAAAACTGTTTTCTTGACTTTTCATTAAAACTTTATCCTAAATTAATAATTGAAAAAATACGACATACTATCCCTGATATAATCTAAACATAAAATAAATATTTGACTAGTTCTACGTTAGTGTTTGAAACGTTTTAGAAAGTCAATCGAGTAATCCTTAGCAATGCGATTTATTGTAAATGGATTCTAAGAATCACTCCGTCCCTCCAGGATGGAGATAAGTGAGATATTTTCAATCGAGGTTGGGTCAGGCCTTGAGAAAGGGACACAGGAGTTTTTGAGGTCTATGGCCTGAGGTGAGATCAGAGGATAAGGCTTAGCGTCTTTGGGGAAAATTATCAAACCCTTCGGGCAAAAGGAACTTTTTATGACCCTGACAGAAGAGGAGTCATGAGATCGTCGCCCAGGAACAGGTAGTACACCGTATCGCCTGGCCTCTGCAGTTAGCACATTTACCTCGCCGTCAGTCATGATATTGGTGGCTGAGCCTCCAATGCCCGCCGCCATTTCCATTCCTCCGCCGCCGTTCCAGGGGGCAGTGGACGGAGCCACGCCTCCAAAAACGCCCTTCCCTGACGCTTGCCAGAAAAGGCTCCTGGGAGCCTTAGAGAAGTAAAAAGTCTTCTGGTCGATGGCGGATGGGCGAAGGTAGCCTCACGCCGTTGGCGTCGTTACGGGAAACCAATTCCCCTAGCGGCGATGTGCGGCGGTAAACCGTCTCACCCAGCAATGGAGGAACGGCGGTAAGGTGGCGGTAAATCGCCTCGCGCTATGAAATGACGGAAACAGCGTTCGCAGATCCTCACTTTAGAAGGGCCACTCGCTCAATACACGTAGTCGGGACCAGGGGTTTGTTCAGAGGGGTATAATTTGCATACAATATATCAGTTTCCGTGTTCGAAGAAAAGTCGGTCGTTCATGGAGGTGGTCGTATACCAGGGGTGGTTTTTCAGAAACGTTTCACTGAATCAAATTACGTACCTTTGTCGTTTGTAATTTATAGCAGATCCATGTATAATTTATGAAAAAGAATACGAGAAAAACTCGTGTCAAATAATAACGCAATTTTCCTGGCAACGTTTTTCAAATCAAAATTCCTGGTAGGTAAAATGTCAGTGTGTATTCTATCTCACATCTGAATGATAAATTATCTTTCACGAACCCACAAACGATGAAAGTAATGGTTCGTGTGTCATTTTTATAGCCTGTTCTTCGCTTTAACATTCGCTTCAAGTATTTCTCATACACTGCGCCACCTACGTTTCTTTGCTCTTCACTTGACAGAGAATGGTGCCTGCGGAGGTGTGCTGGCAACTTCGCAAGTCCGTTACGAGTGGAAGGGCTGATAAAACGACACCGCTTATTGCACCTCGTACGTACTGCTCGAGCAAGATAGCATCAACTAGTGAATAATACGCGGCGTGTATGCGCCTGCATTCAAAAGATACCAAGCCCCGATCTCCATCTGCATCTCGACACTTGCTGATGTTCCTTACACGACTTTAGGAAACAAAGTATGTTGCCTAGCAGAGGAAAGTTAATTCATATTTTCTTCCAGGATAATAATTAAGCCGTTAAGAAATGGAAGAATAAAAATGAGCGTGTTTGCGTACAATAAAAAACGCATGGTACTCGTTCATGTATTTATTTTATTGTTAAAAATGAACAAATATTAATTTATAACAATAAATTTAGAATATTTTAATTATTAATCGTAATTACGAGACCATTTCGTATTTTTTGTCAGGTCGATGATTTGAAATTATTTGTCGACTCGTACATTTGACTAAATCGATAACATCACGTATTTTCGAGAGCGCTACAGACATAGAAACTACAGTCCACCGGAGCAATAGTAATGATAATGGTACTTTTTCAAATATTTCTCTAAATATATTTTGACACAGAAGAATTAATGTTGTCCTATGCACAAAAAACAACAATGTACAAAAATTACATAATTATACTCAGTGGACCTGCGCTACAATTTGGGTTTTAAAAGCATTAACGAGCAATAAATAGCTATTGTTTTCCTATACACAATAACCTCATTTCCTATTGCAGAAACAGTACATGTATTAACATTGAATTTATGCGGTTGAAATTACTATTGAAAGTGGAAAATATAAACTATTTTATTGGAAGTTTGATTAATTTCATTAGTGATGTTTATTTTCAATAGGGATATAATTTAACTCTCTCATTTTCAACTGTCACATAGCAAAGCCAATCCGGGACTTGTTGACGGTGGATGCCACAGTACAGCGCAATAGACTTAAAGGCAAATCTATAAATAAATAAATAAAAGTGAATCTGCATATGTGTATCGCACATAGACGCAAAAAAATACTCGACTGATTTCGCAGTAATTTTCATATTTTGTTGTTTTTTTTTAGTAACGGGAGTGTGGGAGTGTTTAAAGAGTGATTTGCATGAAATTGGGCATGTGGGGCGTTGCTGATTTATTCCATCATGACGGCTCAAGCGCCCCTGAACTCTACGCAACCCGCCGCACAGTCAAGGATTACGGGAGTCTTCACGGCATTCAAGTATTCTGCCCCTGCGATCAAATATCAGCTGGAATTATTATTTGAATTTCGGACAAGTAAATCAAAATTTTCCAAGATAGCGTCGTAGCCAACGCATGTACAAATTTGAGGAAGAACGTTTCAACAATAGAGTACATGACAATTATAGCCAAACCACGACATAGAACAAACCCAATTTGCAAAAAAATTACAATCCATCGTCTACTAGAATTTTTACACAGCGTAGTGTAAAATGTAATGAACAATCACGTGATTACTAGTTAATTATGTGTAATACAGCGCAATAGCGAAGCAATGTCGGGTCCATTAGTTTTATATACAGTAGTATTATTTTAGCGTGGCCGCTGAAGAGCTGCCGGAAGAGTACATTCTTCAAACTTATCGGTTTAAGGGGGAGCGCGTCAGTTCCCAGCGCGTGTTGACAGTCCTACTTCAGTCGTGAAAACATTGACCTTGACTTTTCGTATCCGCGAGCTGCAAATTTGCAGTTGCGTTTCCTACTAGAATGAAGCACTTGTAACGTGATTCGTAAAGGTCTGTTTGAGTGATAATTGTTCTGTTTGCTATTACTGCAATCCGTCCGGTTCAGAGCAAGTTGCATAAGAAAGTCCGTCACAGCCGCGTGAATTCGTTGCAAAAGTATATCAATTTATGAAGACAAAAGGGAAAGAAAGTGTTAAAAACGCCCAAGCAGTTCTTGGCTGCTGCTATGGGTGTTTTGAAAAGATCAATTTGCAGAATTAATAAGAAAATGAATTCTATTGAATCGAAAGAATCGTGTTCAATTTCAACTCCGATTAAAAAGAGGAAGAATGGAGAATCGGCTCTCGGCGGTTTCAATGAGAGAGGGATTCGCCGCAGAATGATTGAATGCTCAATATCAAGAAATCGTTATTTTTTACCGGAAACGGCGCAAACGATAGTAATGACAGTGATAGTGATCCAAGTTATGATAGTGAGGAAAGGTTTCCGTGTCAATGGAAAAGCTGTGGATGATGAGAGCAGAGCATGGCCATCAGATGAATACGGTGTTTCTCCACTACCGAACGAAGCCACTAAAGCACATTAAATTCCAAGTAAGTTCGCTAGCACCTGCGGTGCGGTAGGCCAATGTTTTTGGTATGGGCAGACGAGAGCGAGCGCCACCTCCTGGCTCCCACCCCACCACTTTCAGCTTCCTCCTCTACTTGCGGATCCCAGCAGCCACTGTAGAAAAATTTAGCTATATTTTAGAAAGGCTCTGAACGGAGTAGGGGCAGATGAACAGGTCTTCTTTTTTTTAAGAACAACTAGTTGCTCCGATTGTCCAACTGTTTCATACATCGACAGATGCTGAAATACGATTTCAACGTGGCTATGAGCGTGATTAGACATGGCGACGATTTCGATTGTTTTGAAAAACTTTTGATAATAACGAAATTATCACTAAGGATTCAGATAAAATTCACGTCAATACGGGAACGTTTGTCTGAGAGAATGTCAGAGTTCTCAGGAAGCTATTAAGCATGGAGACGGTTTCCATTTGTTTTCAAAAACATTCGATAATAAGAAAACTCGCTAGAATTCAGAAAGGTTCTAATAATCAATATAAATTCATCGTAAATGATGAAAGAGTAACTCTTGATATAACAAGAATGGAGAAAATAGATGACGTGGGATAAGGCGTTGAACTCCTTATTGTTATGCCAGTACCCGTTGTGAAGTTTCTGAACCACTCACATATTTTATTGAAAGCGAAATTCATTTTTTTTTTCATCTAATCACAAGGTGCTTAGGAGACGGCGACCCCCTTCATCGGAACTTTCCCTTCCTGTCGCCGGAACCGCCTCAAACGAATTAATTACAAAGACGACCGTCGGCGAAAAAGAGCCCGCGTCACAAAACCTTCCTCTCTAGTATTGTTCTAATTTAAAGTTGCTTTTTATTCCACTCTCGGGCAGGCACACAGAGAGGGAACCGTGCGTTTTTCGGAAACAATTATTTTATCCCGAGTGACTAATTAGTAGTTAACTTACTTTCCACGTTTTCTAATTTCTTTTTCCCCCTCCTCTCCCCTCGTAACCCGTGGCGGTCGCGGCCACAAAAACGCAAGCGAATTCCAGACATTATTCCGCACGTATTTAAAGGACTGAGTGTGTTGGAGTATGTAGTAGATATCCGTTCAGGCCAGTGTAGTTATTCATGCACCAACGACGTTACAATATCGAGCGACGACAAAAAGCCCAAAGGCCTTTGGCCCGAGGGCTTTTCGTGGCCCCAGATAATTAGCACCAGTTAACCCCCGTGGTACATACATTATTGTATTTTTTATCAAATTTTATTGTTTTAGATTTACTTATTTACTAATTAACAAGATATTAACTTGAGTCGGTTTTTCTCTTCATATTTACTTCCAATAATTCCCTCCTTCAGGGAACATGTAGCATCATTCAATGGTTTTCATTCCTACGTTACCACGTAAATCAGTTAGAATATAATGTGTTTTAAGAATATTACAAGGCGAGAGATTGTGCAATTCTGTATATGTTTCTCAGTGGCGTACTTAGGATAACAGAAGTCGGAGAGCATGAGATTGAAATGTATACTCTTGTTGCGTATAACTAACGATAAATCCGGGGTTTAAAATCTAATTTATAGATATACATTAGAATATAAATTGTAATTAATCTATGTAGAAATCATTTTCCATTTTATGCTAAGATGCAAATTCTTGAGACGCTAATCTGAATATGAATTCGTAAAATTTACGTCTGGTGTGTACGTAAAGTAGAATATCCAACAACACAGAATATATCTTGTGAAACACAAACAACTTACGTTGCTAGTTTACTGTTCTGTAGTCTTGCCACTTTTATATGTATATGAAATAAAGCATGAACATTTTTCGAATTCAGTTTTTGATTACGATCCTTGCTCGTGCGGTATGAGTCGGACAAGTATCTTAACTGATGGCGAAGGGAGGTAAATATACAGACGAAGCGGCAGACGTAATTTGAATATCCCGCCGCTCAATTATTGGCCGTCCAGCTCATTTTTTTTGTTTATGTTGTTTCTTGTTGATGCTACTGTTAATGTTATCTTGCAAAAATTTTCATGCATTCAATTACAGAAATAATAAGTAGTCACCGTCATTATTATGGCTGCAAGTTATGTATTATATAATTCTTTCACAATGAGATACATTCAAACATTGAGATACATTCAATACATTGTTGAAGAGGAAACGCACATTCATTAAGTATTCCCGGGGATCCTTTCTTGAAGGTCCTGATTTCGGGCACCCGGTGCGATTACTTTAGCCGAGCTACGCTCCTGAAGCTTCTGGCATTAGCACTAACTAGAATATTTCTTGATTATTTTTCACGACATAGTTATATACCGAGGGGTAAACGTTTTATTTTGCGAGTAGGAAATGTGGGAATACGAGCCGACAGGCCGAGCGTAAGGATTCCCGATCAGAGTCACTGCAGTAACATTAGTCGATGCCCTGAGACACTTCTCCCGGCATGAGACCCCAGTGTTTTATTTACTTCGCAACACACAGTTCTTTTCTATGGCCCTGACGTGCCAAATAGGCTTTACCGTACGCACATCGCAGAGTAGTAAGTATCAAAGAACAATGGAGGCAAGGCAAGGCAAGTTTCCATGCACGAGAGGAGAAAGAGTTTCTTAGTCTCCTAGCAGCGTATCCGCGCGCGGCGGCGGGGCCGATGGCGAGGGCTGGTGCGTGTGGGGCTTATCAGGGAGCGCGTAAAGCCAGTGCATCCGGCGAGGCCGCGCGCCGCGAGCCGAGAGGCGGCGAGAGGTCGTCCTCACGCCCGCGCCACGCGGCCGAGTGTTTTGCAGGCCGCTCAAATATTAACGCAACAATCCGACTTCATTTATTCATTCCACGCGGCGGTAGCGGTAGCGGTGGTGGCTGTGGTGGTGGCGGGGGCAGTAGCGGTGGTGGTGGTGGAGGCTGTGGTGGTGATGGTGGTGGCGGGGTCGGGGACGGTAGCGGTAGCGGAAGCGGGGTCGGTAGCGGTGGTGGGGGCGGGGGGCGGTAGCGGTAGCGGTAGCGGTAGCGGGGTGGGGGTCGGGGGCGGGGCGGGGTGGGAGCGGGATCGGTGGCGGTGGCGGGAAGGGAAGGGATGGGAAGGGACGGGGGTGGAGGCAGCGGTGGGGGTGGGTGCAGCGGCGGTGGTGGAGGTAGTGATGGTGATGACGGAGAGGATGGTGCGGTGGTGCCGGTAGTTGCTGCAGTGGTGGAAATGGTAGTAGATGTGGTAACGTAATAAGGAATGATGTGGACATGGAAGTCATAGCGAAAGAGTACATGCAGTGAACTACTTACAGGTGAGGTACTTACAGGTGAGGTACATACAGGTATATACAGAGGTACATACAAGGGAGATACTTGAAGGGGGACGAGAAACTGGGGGTTGACACCAGCGAGAGAAAATGGACGCGAAAGGACATGTGAAGGGGACGAGCAAGGGTACTAGGTCAGCGACGTGAAGGAGAGCATGGAGAGGGACCAGGAGGAAGATGCGGAGAGAACTTCTTGGAGGACGTGGAGGAGGGCAAAGAGAAAAGTGGAGGGCGACGAGGAGTGAAATAAATTTGGAAGGAAGTTGTGCTGGAGAGAATGAAAGATCTGTGGTATAAATGGGGAAAAAGATAGTGTTGAAAGGTGAGTGAGGTGAGGAGGCGGTAAGAGCAGGGAGAGGGGTGGAGTGGCAGAGTGGTGGAGTGGCAGAGTAGTGGAATGGCAGGGTGGAGGACCCGCAGAGTAGTGGAGTGGCAGAGTGGTGGAGTGGCAGAGTGGTGGAGTGGCAGAGTGGTGGAGTGGCAGAGTGGTGGAGTGGCAGAGTGGTGGAGTGGCAGAGTGGTGGAGTGGCAGAGTGGTGGAGTGGCAGTGTCGGAGTGGCAGAGTGGTGGAGTGGCAGAGTGGTGGAGTGGCAGAGTGGTGGAGTGGCAGAGTGGTGGAGTGGTGGAGTGGCAGAGTGGTGGAGTGGCAGAGTGGTGGAGTGGCAGTGTCGGAGTGGCAGAGTGGTGGAGTGGCAGAGTGGTGGAGCGGCAGAGTGGTGGAGTGGCAGAGTGGTGGAGTGGCAGAGTGGTGGAGTGGCAGAGTGGCAGAGTGGTGGAGTGGCAGAGTGGTGGAGTGGCAGAGTGGTGGAGTGGCAGAGTGGTGGAGTGGCAGAGTGGTGGAGTGGCAGAGTGGTGGAGTGGTGGAGTGGCAGAGTAGTGGAGTGGCAGAGTGGTGGAGTGGCAGAGTGGTGGAGTGGCAGAGTGGTGGAGTGGCAGAGTGGTGGAGTGGCAGAGTGGTGGAGTGGTGGAGTGGCAGAGTGGTGGAGTGGCAGAGTGGTGGAGCGGCAGAGTGGTGGAGTGGCAGAGTGGTGGAGTGGCAGAGTGGTGGAGTGGCAGAGTGGTGGAGTGGTGGAGTGGCAGAGTGGTGGAGTGGCAGAGAGGTGGAGTGGCAGAGTGGTGGAGTGGCAGTGTGGCGGAGTGACAATGTCGCGGGTGGTGGCGTGTGTAGGAGTGAGGGCGTGAGCGCGGCGAAGCGCGCGGGGCGCGGCCACTATTGAGGGCGCGGGCGGCGCGGCGCGGTGTCATTTATCACGGGCAGCGCGGGCGCGGCGCCGCGTCGCGCATGGAGCGGTGTCGCTTGGGGAGGGGGAGCGCGCGCGAACGGCGGGCGACCGCCTCCGCTCGGACGGGCCCGCGACAGACGGCACGGCGTGCCGCCCCCGCCGCCCACGCGGCCACAATGCGCGCGGTCGGGCACTCGGGCGGTGAGTGACGTGGCGCAGCGCGCGCAAAGAACAGCGTCCCGCGCCCAGGAATGCGCCCCACGCCCCTCGTGTGTCCAGCGCCGCTGGCCCCACCCTTCGCCCTCATTCCGCCCCATGCGAACGCCGCAACACCTGCTGACGTTCTCGGAGCCATCCCCGGCCTTGCACTCCTACCTTCGCCCTTATGTCACAGTCAACGCCCCCTCTACGACTCACGACCGGCCCCGCTCACGCTCTCGCTCCCACGCTCATGCTACTATGTCTACACTCGCTCTCACACTCACGCTTCCACACTCGCGCCTCCACGCCCACGCTTCCACGCCCACGCTTCCACGTCCACGCTCCCACGCTCATGCTCCCACGCTCCCACGCTCGCGCTCCCACGCTCGCGCTCCCACGCTCACGCTCCCTCTCTCTCTCTCCCACGCGTTAAGTGTAGCAACTGAGATGTTACCTTTCCAGTTTGTGAAAATTAATTTACATCGGAATAGGTAACTATGTTTCTTTCTTAAAAAATAAGTTTCGAAAATAAAAGGATTCATTACTGTAGTGAACTAAATTTCTCATTCGTTTACCGACCAGTGTAATGAAAAGTAATGGTTGTGAAATTGAAATGAAGAATCGGTGTATGCCGGTGTATTTTTTTGCCTGACGAATATTCATTGAAAGAAGGAATTATTGAAAAGCGAACTCCATTGCTTTTGTATTGATTTGTTAATTGAACACAGTATTTTACGGTTCTGCGTTAGCAAGAATTCATGTTGTGATGACAATGTGATAATGGAATAAATAATTTTCAGGTCCCTTTTGTTTTACATTTATAAACTGTTTGTTTACTCACTATACATGAAGAAATGCACGAAAAATAATATAAAAATTCCTTTGTATATAAAGAAGCACATTCTCATTAGTGTCGCTCTCTGCGCATTGACATTTTTCAAATTTGTTTGAACCACAAATATACTTTTAAAGAATAAAATATTACAGATCTTAAAAGGGCAAGTGAAGAGTACAGTGATGCGATATGCAGTGAAGTGCAGAGTCATTTGGCAGGATAAGGAAAGGCTAACAAATGTGCGCAAAAATACCGTTGCATATACTTAAAATAGTTAAAGCATAAAGTACCTGAGTACATACAGTGGACTGAAGTGAAATGTAGGAGGTAGAAAGATGGGTATGGAGTAGAAGTGGGCAGTTCATCTACTTTTATAGTTGTCTATTTGTGTTTTCATTTTATTTGATTTTTGCTCGAAGACTGGGGAATTTTAATACAAATATCATTAATGTAAAGCAATTTCCAGCAATCGTTTGTAACGTGTGCTTTTTACAAAACATTCTGTAAATATAAATGTATATGATGCACTACGTTTTTAAATTGAAAATAATAATATTTTCTGCTACAGCCCACTATAACACATACAATAGGTAAGAAAAACATTTCAATTTCATTTTCAAAAACATTTAATTTTTGTATTGACAATTAAGGATTGACAATTGTATGTATTATTTTTTTTATTGACAATTGAGGATTCACTGTGTACTAATTTGTGTACTAACTTGTTTACTAACTACGTACTTCTCTGTTGTACCACATCTACAGTTCATAGTTTTGTACGATGTGGTCGCAAGGATTCAGGTAGTTGTTTTCAAGTGAAAATACTTCACACTGAGAACCAACTTTCAACATTACTGGCAACCCTTGGTACGGACTAGGGAAGTAACATGATGAACCGTAATGAAACATTCAAAAAGGCTTCCCTTTGTTGATTACATCATAAAAATACCTGTCTCAAGTAGGACACGAAAACTTGATTCTAAGACCCTAGGACGCATCATTTCCTAGGTATTCACGCTGATACAGGATGCTCCAGTATGTGTTGTGGGTTGCATGTGCTCCAGATAAATCACAAATAATCAGCAAATTTCTATGTTTTACTTTCTCGCAACGGAAGTGAGAAGAAGTTACGTAATGCCACGCGTGGATAAATCCAGTCTGTCCACCTGGCTGTACACAACGCTAGCTGCTAAACCGTATAGCCATTTTTTTTCAAAATTGATATTCCCTAATACATCTGGCTGATGTTGCGTCTCCTTGAATTTGAAATCGATATTTAAATTCCCCTGCGGGGAATTTTACTTGAAATCCCTGAAAAGTTTTCAAATTTAAAAAAAGGCTCCATTGTTTTTATTACGGTTTGCTGTTTAGATAGTGTGAAGAACGTTAGAAACCCTAATTTTTTCAAAAGTCGCATAAGTTAAAAAAATCGGAGTCTTTCTACAACTAAAATATTAAAGATAGTTTTTTTCTAGATGAAATCTGTTTCAGAAAGATAGATTTTGAATCAGTACAATTTTTCGAAAATTTGAGTACTTTTCCCCTAATTTCGTATGAAAATATGAGGGAGGAAGTACGTCCTGATTTAGCACCACTAGTTGTGTCGCAATTATCTTTATGCACCCCTGGAGGTATGTCCCTAACCACCAATACTACCTCTGCGGAGTTTTGTGTCGACAGTTTCTTACTATCAAAAAATTTAATGTATCCTTATCGTATTATATCAAGGGGATACCTTGCTTGTTTCGTTAATAACTATTACTTTAGCAAATGAATCACTAAAATATTTGTATATATTTCCTAATATGCGTCATTGCTTAATTAAAACGTGTAATTAAGCAATTACACTCTTTACGTGTGTATTTTTTTCATGACACGAAAAGATGTAAATACATTCATAAGATTTCAAGTAGCGTAAACTTCTTTAACACATAATATTTTAGGTCAGTAGATAATAAAAAGGTTCTAATGTTTCTAGAGAAAGAAAATAAAACGTTTCATAAATAGTAGAGGTAGACAAGGAAGAAAATAACTAGGAAGAAAAATGAAAAAAATCCGTCGGGTGTAAAGAGGTTAAACATTAGTTGTCACTCTTTTTATTGAAATATCAACTTTCGAGGATCCTTTGTAAGTTATAAACTTCCAAATTGTCGGCACAAATTTGCGAGCACTTGCGGAAAGTAGGAAGCGGAAGGAATCCAGTTCTAATTATGCAGAAACTAGGAGGTTCTTTGGGAATAATTTACTGTTTGAAGTGGCAAATGGTGTTTGGACTGCCAATGGAATTTCAGTCGATTTAGTGGAAAATCGAAGTGATAAAAAATTTGTAGAAAATTAAAGATCTTAAGAGCTTCACTTTGCACCGTTTGAAGTGGATGGAATGTACGTGCACATACTTTTTACTCACATAGATGTAAGTTCATCTTCTGAAAAATAATCAATTTGTCTAGTCAAATTGTCCATGGATGGATAAATAAAGAGAATAATTATCTTTCAAAGTATTAAAAAGGGAAACAAACATATAAAGTAAAAGTTAACAAATAAATTAACATTTTATGGTAATGAAACATTGAATATTTCAACAATATTTATTAACACATTAATAAATAACAAGAAGGAGATCGAACTCATTCCAAAATAAAAATTGTACTTTGTTTGTAAATTCTCAGTTCGGATGGATCATTTCAAGAAAGAAAAGAAATCCGAAATCCTACAACTATTCTAAGTATTGATGAATTTCTGGAATGTTTATTAATGGTTTGCGCGCCCACCATTATACACCCGTTAAATCACATATTTAAAGTATTCTTATGCACAGGAATTTTTCTACACGCTTTTTTTAAAACAGTTCAGATTAAGCCGCTGTTCCAAAAAAGGCAACAAAAATGAAATTCAAAATTATCGGCGAATCTCTCTTTCGTCGTTTTTTTCCAAAATGTTAGAGAGACTTTTTTTACGTACGAATGGAAATATTTCTTAGTTAACAAGACGCGTTTTTAGATTTCCGGCATGGGTCTTAAAACTACGGAAACAGCCATATTTTATTTTCTTAAAAATGTCGCCTCATTCATGGATCAAATGAAGCACCTATTGGAATATTTTTAGATCTTTCAATCGCTTTTGACGTCATTGATCATAACATTTTACTCTCAAAATTACCTTCGTAGGGAAGTCATGGTGTTGCTCTAGACTGGTTATGTTCGTACCTAAAACAATAATGTCAGAGAGCAGAAATACCTTACTGGAATAATGGAACATTATGTACACATCTTTCTGACTCTTTGACATTTGCATGTGAAATTTATATTTCAAACTGGTTCCGTAATAACAAATTAATAGTAAATAAAAAGAAACGGTTTTAATGCAGTTTTCCATTTAAAAAAACAGTTCGGCTCTTCACTGAATATGAACAGTGTGCCATTGATTGATGTTAAGGGAACAAAATTTTTAGGTCTTTCAATTCAGTCAAATCTGAAATGGAACATCTATTTAAATGAAACGAACACTACTTTAAATTCTCAATGCTATGCTTTCAGAATTATTTCAAATTCAGTCAGCCTCCATACTGTTCGTTGTGTGTATTTCCCGAATATTCATTCCCGTCTGAGATATGGCATAATATTCTGGGGAAATACATCTTATAGCTCCCAGACTTTTAGATTACAAAAAATAATTGTAAGAATAATAAGTAAATCCCACCTACGTGATTCTTGTAAGCCTCCCTTTGTTAATCTAGTTATTTTACATTTACCTTATCTCTTCATATATGAATCCGTGGTTTTTGCCAAAAATGACTTACTTAAGAGCGGGAATATTTTTTTAGCAAAAGCCGTTGTTTATAACTACAGCACTCGACGAAGTAATCATATTTATCAGGAGACAATATCAACAGCTCACTACAAAAAATCAGATACAAAACATGTACATTATTGTATACCTTGCCAGGTGACATTAAACGATTAAATTCGATGCAAAAGTTAATTTAACGTAAAATCTTTTGTGCTGTACAACTGTTTCTATTCAAATTAGAGACTATACCGAGTATCCAAAAGGAAAGTAATATTAATTTTAACAATGACATTTAATGTATTATATACCATTTGGATTGTACAATTCTAAAGAACCTGTACAAGTATTGTACTTCAGCTTCCGTGTCAGTGACCCCCCATCAAGTTTTCGTTGATTTTTTCTATCAAGTTTTCGTCCAGTTGTCCAGCTCCTCATGCAAATACTGAGGTGGCCCATTGTTTTTGCTTCTGGACATAAATGAAACTTCAAATGAACGTGTCCCCATAGCACTTCACACACAATTTTTAACTGTTTTTTACATAAATAAATAAACGTACACATTCTAATGGGATATTTGAACAGATATTGAACCAATATACGAATACACCTTTCCAAGTAATAGATGATAATGTATTGTCTATATCCGTGCTTCTACTTTTTCTCTCTTCTCTTAATCTCTCTTAGTTTCACTCCCACGTTGTTTACTCATCCTTTCATCATCTCGTTCAACTGTCTCTCGTTACCTTTCATTTTGCCTTTCCTTTTCTTTGCTTGCCCTTTCTTCTCTCTTTCTATCCTCCCCCTGTATCTGACCCATCCCTTCTGTCTCCGCACTCCCTTTCTTTCTCTCTCTCTCTTCCCCTCTCCCCCTCTGCATCACTTTTCTCTTCTCGTCTCCCATTTCTCACTCTCAGCTCTTTCTCTCTCCGTCCTTCTTCCCCTCCTATCTCACGCCCTTCTCTCCCTTCACCCTCGCCCCACCCTCCCTTCACCCTCACCTCCCCCTTCCTTTACATGTCCCCTTCTCCTCTTTTTCTCTTCCTTGTCCCCTCCATTTCTGTCTCTCAGCCCTCTCTCTTTCTCTCTCCCTCCCTTTCCATCCTTTCTCTCTCCCTTCCCCCCTCACTTTCTCACCTCCCCCTCCTTGGCAAGTCCCCACTCCATCCCTTTTTGTCATCTCTTCTCCCCTCCATTCCTCTCTCTTTCATCTTCCCTCCCTTTTTCCTTCCCGCTTTCCCCCTGCCACACTCGCGCGGAATTGGCCTTGTTCTTTCGGGCACGGGCGAGGCCGAGATTTAGCTCTGCGATGGGATTCACCATTTGCGGGCTGGAGGGGAGGCGGAGGGGGGCGGGCGCAGGTGGCGAACGCGCGTGCGCAAACTTGGCTTTTACTGCGCGTCAAGGCAGCGGCGGCGGCGGCGGCCCCTCGCCCGCTAATTCCTCGGTTATTTCGTTAGCCCCAGCACTTGTTCGCTCAGAGTTGGCTAACGCTATTAAGGGCCGCCCTTCAAGGCCTTCGTCCGGTTTTTTGCGCACACGACGCCGCCGACGCTGCCGCGTCCTTTCACTTGAACGCCGCCCCGGCCGCTACTTCTGATGTCTGCACTTCAAACTCCCTTCAAATGCGCAATCTAGAAATCAAAGCGTACACCTGGGATATGTTGTGCGAATTCGACTACGTTTACTTCGTGTTTCATGATATCTATTTTGCTTTTGATATTGTCTACTTCGCATCTGACGTCGTTTTTGTTATTTTATAATGTAAGCTTTGCACCTAACAATGCGTAGTTCGGGTTTTTGTAATGTATTGTTCGGACATTTCAATAGTTAAATTCAGTTCTGACAGTCTCTATTTCGGATCCTACAACCTCTAATTAAAGGCTTAAGAACTCGCCTGCCCATATACTCACTCGATGCCCCGCCCACTCTGTTACACATTCGCCTTCCCCCCCCCCTCACGCGTCCGCCCTGACCCCCCCCCCCCCCCAACCCCCGTCTCGGTGTCTCTTTACACTTCAAACTCATTTCATTCACCACAATTGCCTCGGTTGTGGAAAGTAATTGGAGAAGCAGCAACTCCTACAATACAGCGGGACAAAACGCTTTCTATTATCAATCGTTTTTGCCGGATTGCTTTCACGGTCTCGAAGGGGCCGTATGTAAATTGCGGCCAAATAATCCATTGATACTTCCTTGCGAAATATAATTTCTAATTCTGCGGGTTAATTGCTGACCAAACCAAACTGGGTAAGGAAAAGGACTGATTGAGCAGGTAAGCGCGTTAGGGGTCCGACGCCGCCACGCTGCTGTCCAACTTTTCCTGGTGGCTTAATGAAATCCTTCCAGACCCGCTTCTTTATCAGAATTAAAATCGAAGCAAGCACTAGAAGAGTGTCCAAATTTCATGTTCAGCGTTATAGAATATTAGCCGAGAAAATGGAAGAATATAAAATGAAAGAAAAAGCAAAATTCATTCAATAAACGAATTATTCAATTGAATGAAAAAAAAACATTAACCAAATATTTCGAATGAAATCAGCCAGTCTTAAGTCTGGATTATTGGGAAGGGAGTTGCGCGTTACCTGCTTGTGAAATCTACGCGTCGTGCGTTGCGCTGCCTAGAGGGCTCTGGAGAACCCCTAGAAAAACAAACATTGGGAAAAGTGGTAGAAAGTATTAAACTTGCAAATAAATCGACCAGTTTAACGTGTGCATAACACCAGAGCAATGGTTGAGAAATAATTTAGTTTTACACGCCCGATTATGCAAAAAATGAATGTTTTTGAATGGTTAGCATCGTGGACTATTTAGAGTCCGTCCGTAGCTGGTGCATGCGATGCAATGGAAAGCAATGGCTTGGGAAGAGTGGGGGCTGCGTTCTCCTATTAAGGTTTTGTACGGCAGAGTCCGCGCTTATGAACTCAGCTAATAATACCGACCCTTTTCATTTGATTTCATAAGTTAATGTTTTGTTTGCAAGAATTTTTTTTATTTATAATTTTTATTTATTTATTTTTTTCTTTTTTTTTTTTGCGAGTACAATTATTGCATCTTCTTCATCTGTGTAAAAGACAAGGATTGAAACTGAAATCCCGATACGTGCAAATCGGTTGTACTCTACATGACATAATTTTGACGCCAACAGGGGTAGCCACAAATAGGCGTGAGGAGCACCATCTTGAGATTCAGTTTAATAGCATAAAAATAATTTTTCATACTTACAGATCATTTGTTCAATAACAGAAAATATCTAGCGCTTCACCAAATGATTTTATTAATAAATGTTGTTTTAAGTGTTTGAGTATATTTTTCTTGTCGATTTTTTACTTACTTATAAGTATAAAAAGGAGGATAACATTTAAAGACTGGATCTATTCAAATAGTTCTCCCCTCGATTCCATAACAGATTTCGCATTTATCTCTAGTTCACATAATGCAATCTTCTATTCAAATCTTGCAATCTTCAATTCAGATCTATCCATATCTTGTCGAATTCAACAATGGTCTCTAATTTATGTTTTAAGTGTTACGCTAGCTAATATTTCAGAACGCACAATAACTAATTCATACTGTAGAATTCAGCTTCTTGATTAACGTCTTCATTGAGATTTCAACCATTGGAACGAGCGTTCTACGTTAAGAAAAATGTCTCCGTCTTTGCTACATTGTCGAGCCACATTGCTAACACCACTTCTAGAACTCTTTCCACAGTGTCCCTCGCGACAGCCTCCTCGAAACGTCTTCCTCCACATGAGTTCTGACCTTCGCTGTTGGCTGCGCCAGCAACGTCTTGGCGGCACCGCCTCCGCCGCGGCCGCCGCCTCCGCCTCGCGGAAATGTATGCGGCCACCGCAGCTGCGCGCCCACTCAAACAAAACAGAAACAGAGCTCGATCCCTCTGCATCCGCCCCGCCCCGCCCCCTCGCCCGCCGCCGCCCCCGCCGAGGAAACTTGGCCGCTGTCCAGCGCGGGCGTCGGCGGGCGCCCCCGGCCCGGCACGGCCCCGCCCCGCCCCGCCCCGCACGCCCCGCCCCTCCCCGCCCCATTAGTCTTATCTCCGGGCGGCTCGCACGCTCCGGCTGCCTCCATATCACTTTCCAATAGGGGCGCACGCTGCCGAGCAGACGTGGAGGTGGAGGAGGAGGAGGCGAAGGAGGAGGAGGCGTAGGAGGGGGAGGAGTAGGAGTAGGAGTAGGAGGAGGAGGAGGAGGACGAGGAGGAGGAGGACGAGAAGGTGAAGGAGGAGGAGGAGGAGGAGGAGGAGCGGTGGGGCAACGAGTTAGGCGGGGTGGTGCTTGGGGGCGATGTGGGGATGGGGGTCGAGGAAGCGGGAGGCGAAGGCGGCAAGTCAAGGATGGCTGTGGGAATCGTCGGCTGAAGGGTGATGGCGACGTCACAGGCGGAGGGAAACAGATGAGGTCAATTCAGCGGCCGGGGAATGAGAAGGCAATGCCCAAGACCGGAATTGACGGAAGCAAACCCACAAGTTAAGGATGCGATGTCGGTCGCAAAAAGGTGGGGGGCAGAGTAGATGGCTGAGCCAGGAACGACACAGGCTGTGGAGTGCTGTATGGAAATGTAAGAGACATAACTGCTCATGGAGAAAGAAAGATACACGAGGTGATACTGTATGTGAAGGCTGAGCAACGGTTTAGGCGTGGAAGTATAAAAACTGCTCAGGGAATTAAAAGCGATGCTATAGACACTAACAAAGAGGTTGCCGGATGTCGATGTGGATGAGTTCATGGTGCATCAGAGGCAGCTGAAACCAGGAGTGTAAGAAACGACGGGGGTTGAAATAATGATGGCAAACTGGATAGCAAACAAAGAACAACGAAGAAAAGACGAAGCGATAAGGGGGGTGGCGGTGGAAGGTACGAAGAGAGAGGGGAAAGAGGGGGAGAGAAAGTGTGTGAGTCTTACGGAGGAGTGTTCGGATGCCTTGACCACCACTGCGGAGGGTATAGAGACGGCGATGGTGGAGTTTGGTGGGGGTGGAATGAGGGAGGCAGTCCGGAGGCGGCGGCGGAGGAGGAGGAGGAGGGGGCGGGGCAGTGGAGGCGAGCTGCAGCAGCAAGCGCGGCCGTAGCAACATATTGAGGAACCGGATCGCAAGGGGGGCTGTTCCATTATTAATGGAAAGCTATTCTATTGAAATATAGCTTTCAGATGTCCCCGGACCAACTGTTTCCTGAAATGTTAAGTAGATTTCCTTTCTTTTCCATAAACGGCGTAAGTCATCTGTCCAGTAATGGCTTCTCCGATCGTGTTCCGGCGCCCGGGCGATGGGCTCGCTGTGCGCATGCGCCCACGCGATGACTTCGCCCCTCTCGCTTATTCAAGGGTTCGGAGACCTTCGATTCATATGATGGCACCGAACGGCACACGGCCGTGTGGAACGACAAGCGAAGAATTGAGTTTATCTTCGCAAGTGGATGAGAGAAATACTACTTAGATGTTACGACAAATAATATATTTCACGTTGTTTGTAGGTAGAATTACAACATTACAAGATTAAAGTAGTCATGCCTTTAAGTCTTTGTATGTACTAGTAAGTGCTAATAATTTAAATTGGCTTATAATAAGATTACTGTCACCATTTTAATTCAAAATCAAATATAATAATACACACAAGATATAAATTGTAAGATGAAAGTTAACATATAACTTATGATAAAATGGTAAATTATGAATGTCATGGAAGGTACCCTCCAAAATTAAAATTCCGGACTGTGACATCAGCCATGTCGACTTGCCACGATCAATTTTGGAAAAAAACGGCCGAACGATGTTGGCACTAGCTTTGACCACGAAAAGACAAGACGTTTTGTCGTCAATCAATTTTCGGTATCAACCGCTCAAAACATTTATTCTGCTGACCCAAAGTATTAGAAGAAGTAATTTGTTACAAATATGCACAAGATTCATTCACTTTTTTGTTAATAGTGCTAGCAATAAGAGTTTTTGTGTCAAACTTCGCCGTATTTTCCGCAGTATTTCAACACTTTATACTGCGCAAGCACTAGCGAGAAACTAAAAAAGAGGTTCTGGCTTTATAACGAATATTTTTGTTGTTGTAGGTTGTGAATTTCGACCTGAATTTTTAATTCTTAATCAGAAGTTCGAGACACAAATTACGTAAAGTGTTGATGGTACAAGAGCACGTGCATTTTCACATCAGTAACGGTTACATAATGCCGCAATTTCTGTCCATATTAACACACTGCAGCCACCAGCTCATTACCAAATGTAGGGCATTAGGCCTGAAAATTTAATTCATTTAAAGGTAATATTCGTACATGAAAACATATTGGAGAATTCAAAACTGTTCTACGCACAAAGGAACACCTCCCAACAAAGAAAATTTATTCTGAGAAATGGAAACTGCCCTGGTGGGTTGCCCATTCTTATATTACACCATGATAAACTTACGAAAGTCAAGCAAAAAACGCGGGAAATTCAAATATGCAAACTCAAAAATTTGCAAAATTACTTTAAACTACTCATCTGTTTAAAAACACTTTACAGGAACTTACTAACATTCATTTTTTAGAACAGATTTCATTTACCAAAAAATATTTATCATCAATATTGTACTTCTGCAATTTCAAATTTTGTAATTTTCAAGAGTAAGTGAGGTTGCCGAAAACAGAACCAGCCCCATTTTCTTTACAGAACTTTATGAGGAAAAAAATTAACGAAAATAAGGCCACGTTATTGAGAAAGTGTTGTTTTTATAATGTGCAATAACTTCAAGTATAAATTACGCAAAAACGTCTCGTTTTCTTAAAAACATGTGCATGCACTTTCTTAAAACATTAATTTTTTAACACTTTTTGAGAAAAGTATCTCT
Source organism: Gryllus longicercus (assembly GCA_038098605.1). Classification (NCBI taxonomy): domain Eukaryota; kingdom Metazoa; phylum Arthropoda; class Insecta; order Orthoptera; family Gryllidae; genus Gryllus; species Gryllus longicercus. Next base: position 777,587 of record JAZDUA010000299.1, read on the forward strand.
ATTTTCGACATTGTATTTTTGCAATGTTAATTTTTGGCAACTTTTCAAAATAGAGAGTTTGATGAAAACACGACCAGCGCCATGTTTCTACATACGAGGAAAAAATTATAGATTCATTTGGAGCCTTTTTCAGAAAATAATTGTTTAAAAAGTACCTATAATTCTCGGAATATCACGCAAAAACTAATCATATTATGTTGAAAAAGTATACGTGATCTTATTTTACGATCTTTCAACAACGGATTTTATTAAAGAAAATACCTATCTTCAATATTGTAGTAAAATATTAACAAAAATTTTGGATCTCTCACAAATTTCAAAAAATCTGAGATTTTAACGAAAATTACAAGCACGCTATATTTTAGTGAGTTATTTGCACTATCCAAGGACAAGTTAAATAAAAATGTAAAGCCCTTTTTGAGAAACTATTGAATTTGTTTGACGCATTATACCCCCTAAAAATCAAAATTTCAGTTTCAGACTCACAGGGCTTTGAGTTTGTTTTGATCGATTGACGAATGTCAGTTTTGGAGAAAATTGTCTGAACGGCTTAGCCGCTAGTGTTTATCACAGACAGACATTTTGCCTTAATTTTTTGTTTTAAATTCTAGATCATTTCTCGTAATTCATAGCTTCATTACGTTTCTTTGGAATTGAATAAATACTTTATACAAAATAAATAAATATACATTTTAGGAGTACACTTTCTTAGTCACACGACTGGTAGAGAGAGACAATGAAAGACAGTGTTTAATATTAGTAGATAAGAATATATGTGCCATCTAAACGCAAGGTTCGGTTAATATTGCCGATATAGAGCTCGTCCTTAAACGTTTTTATTTCTAGAAGCATATAACTTACAATTCTTTTTTACTGAAAGGTAGATAAATACCTTTGTATTTGCCCGTCACTCTGAAAGCACATTATGAATTGGACTGGATGAAGCGGAAAACCATTTGTTGATTTAAGGTGCCTAAATTTTTTAATTGAATTTTACATCAGCACCTAAAAAGATAATGTTGTTTTATTATTTCTGGGTATTTTTGCCGCGTCACAAAACAGAAACAAACGTAAACTGCCAGGAAGTTTGAAAACACTGAACAGCTAATACGAAAATAAATTCACGAGACCATTCACAACTCACACAAGCCACGTTCGCATCTATAGTATAATAATTTCGGGCGAGCGTAATTCAATTCTGTCAAGTAACGAAGCAAAGCAGTTTTATATATTCTAACGCTTAGTACAACACTGCAGCGTGTGTTATATTAGTTTGTTCTTATTTTAAGCAAATATGGTAAGTAATGCAACGAAGAAAATAATTCTATCAAATTATTGTTCTTCTTTACCATATTTCCCAGACTTGGTTTGGTAGATAAATACATTTTTGGTTTTCATAACTACAGAGTAACAAAGATTCCTTACGTAATTACTCTGACAGATATCCACATGCTTTTGAAATCTTTTAAATCTCCATTTTAAGAAGATTTTAAAAAAATAATGTTTGGTATTGAACATGTGGGATTTAAATTTAGTAAAATCGCAAATATTATTTCACAGTGTGTAGAAAGAAAATACGTTATTACTAAACCTAGAAAAATATGTCGTATAAAACATTAAAATATATACATAAATGTGTCTCGAAAACAGTAAGAATATGTAATAAGTATGTAAAATCGGATATAATATGTAATATTAACATACACTAATTATAAAACACAGTAATATAATATGAAATTACATTCATAATAATTTTCTTACAAAATTTTAAATATAATACACGTCTTAAAAATTATTTGGAGAGCACAAATTGATACACATTTTGCACCTTACAACTTTCAGTAATCAAAGTTCAATTCTTCAGTAATAAAAGTTTCATCTGTTGCTATCCAGGACCGTAGCCAGACTAGACGGAACAGAAGCCATAGTACAAACTGAAATTACTATATCTAGCAAACAATCACTGCAGCGTGTAGCAGTCTCATCAAAGCGTTACACGTTGGCGCTCGCCGAAGTTTCTCGTAAATTAGGGGTTGAAGATCACAAAACGCGACATCAGTGATTATTTTCATTCCTAAAGGTAAAAATGGTCTCAGACGCTAACGCGCCCTTCCCGCCAGTGAGATAACTGAAGCAGGCGCTCGGACTGTGAGAATATCCGACCGCGTCTTCACGTATCGCACCTCCAGCCGACAACACTGAGTAATAATGTAGGAGAACATTCTGATGTTTTTGAAAATACTTCTTCTCATAAGAAATTTGTAAGAGAATTGAATGAATAAAAAAATATTTTGTGAAAATGGTTAAATATGTAAAATATGAAATATAGGAATAAAAATGTCAGTAATGAAACTGGCTATTGCTTTAGAACGGCGACATTTCGCTACATTTACAATTTTGAGAACGGTAAGTAGAAATAAAAAAAACTATGTAACTACTAAAAAATCCAGTCTCTAGACATTACCTGCCAGAAAAAGGAAACCGACAAAGACCCGAAACATCCCTCTCCGGCAAACAACCCCCTCAACTGTGCAGAGTTTGATTATGATGTTTCTTTTTAAATGTAATTTTAAATGTTTTATGAATTAGATAGTTTTATATCATTTTTATTTTTATTTTTAATGTTATTATTATTATCATTATTATTATTATCATTATTATTATTATCATTATTATTATTACCATTATTATTATTATATAATTTGCATGTTAGCTGTATTATCTTATTTATGTAATTAGCTTTTATGGGTGGGCACTTTTTAGCCGGTTATGCCCATTTGCAGTTCAAATAAATTTATCTTATCTTATAAGTACTTGAGCTTATTTTTTTTAAATCTATGTACAGTTTCTGTTTACTTTAATACAAAAATTCAAATTCAACTTCCTCGCAGGCACCGCCTTCGCTCCTTCAACGCGCCCCAGACGCAGCACGCGCGAATCTGGCTTCGCTCTGCCATGACAGTCACTCCATGCACAGCTACGCTGCTCTATACACCACTCCCAGTCACGTCTGTTTCCCTTCAGGACACTCTTCCAACACGCCATTGTCCCGCCATTCTTCTCCTTGTTCCGTCATTCCACGTCTCATTTCTCTACAGCTTGCCACGCCTCCATTACCGCTCCCTTCCGTGTCATTACCCGCCATACCGCTCCCTGCATGGTTCCTTGTCCTATCATTGCCCGCCATACCGCTCCCTGCCATGCCACTGCCAGCCCTACCGCTCCCTGCACTGCAATTGCTCAGTGTAACGCTCCACGTCATGGCATTACCCGCCATACCGCTCCGCAACATGTCCTTGCCCGCCATACCGCTCCCTGCATGGCTCCTTGTCCTATCATTGCCCGCCATACCGCTCCCTGCCAGGTCACTGCCAGCCCTACCGCTCCCTGCACTGCAATTGCTCAGTGTAACGCTCCACGCCATGGCATTACCCGCCATACCGCTCCGCAACATGTCCTTGCCCACCATACCGCTCCCTGCATGGCTCCTTGTCCTATCATTGCCCGCCATACCGCTCCCTGCCATGTCACTGCCAGCCCTACCGCTCCCTGCACTGCAATTGCTCAGTGTAACGCTCCACGCCATGGCATTACCCGCCATACCGCTCCGCAACATGTCCTTGCCCACCATACCGCTCCCTGCATTGCTCCTTGTCCTATCATTGCCCGCCATACCGCTCCCTGCCATGTCACAGCCAGCCCTACCGCTCCCTGCACTGCACTTGCTCAGTGTAACGCTACACGCCATGGCATTACCCGCCATACCGATCCGCAACATGTCCTTGCCCACCATACCGCTCCTTGCATGGCTCCTTGTCCTATCATTGCCCGCCATACCGCTCCCTGCCAGGTCACTGCCAGCCCTACCGCTCCCTGCACTGCCATTGCTCAGTGTAACGCTCCACGCCATGGCATTACCCGCCATACCGCTCCGCAACATGTCCTTGCCCACCATACCGCTCCCTGCATTGCTCCTTGTCCTATCATTGCCCGCCATACCGCTCCCTGCCATGTCACAGCCAGCCCTACCGCTCCCTGCACTGCACTTGCTCAGTGTAACGCTACACGCCATGGCATTACCCGCCATACCGATCCGCAACATGTCCTTGCCCACCATACCGCTCCTTGCATGGCTCCTTGTCCTATCATTGCCCGCCATACCGCTCCCTGCCAGGTCACTGCCAGCCCTACCGCTCCCTGCACTGCCATTGCTCAGTGTAACGCTCCACGCCATGGCATTACCCGCCATACCGCTCCGCAACATGTCCTTGCCCACCATACCGCTCCCTGCATTGCTCCTTGTCCTATCATTGCCCGCCATACCGCTCCCTGCCATGTCACAGCCAGCCCTACCGCTCCCTGCACTGCACTTGCTCAGTGTAACGCTACACGCCATGGCATTACCCGCCATACCGCTCCGCAACATGTCCTTGCCCACCATACCGCTCCTTGCATGGCTCCTTGTCCTATCATTGCCCGCCATACCGCTCCCTGCCAGGTCACTGCCAGCCCTACCGCTCCCTGCACTGCCATAGCCCAGTGTAACGCTCCACGCCATGGCATTACCCGCCATACCGCTCCGCAACATGTCCTTGCCCGCCATACCGCTCCCTGCATGGCTCCTTGTCCTATCATTGCCCGCCATACCGCTCCCTGCCAGGTCACTGCCAGCCCTACCGCTCCCTGCACTGCAATTGCTCAGTGTAACGCTCCACGCCATGGCATTACCCGCCATACCGCTCCGCAACATGTCCTTGCCCACCATACCGCTCCCTACATTGCTCCTTGTCCTATCATTGCCCACCATACCGCTCCCTGCTATGTCATTGCTCACCGCTGTAGAACGTTCATCCAGACAGCCCTCGCTGCACTACACTCAGCGAGTCCATTCCCTCCCATCCAGCTCCTCTGGGTGCCACCTCCCTTTCCAAACATTTTCTCCGCCAGCGCCCGCCCCAACCCCCAATGCGTACAAGCGCACTGGCACCAAGCGCCCTCGCCTCCGCCCTGCCTGCCTGCGCCACGGCCTCCCCGGGTGCGGAGGGAGGGGAGGGGGAGGGGGCGCGCGGCGTTTGATGTACGAGCGGCGCGATGGGCTCGTTGCGGCCTCCGACGGCGCCGCGCGATAAGCCAACCGCCCCCTTCCCCCTCCCCCTGCCCCACCCCACGCGCCCACAGGCGGCAGGTTGCTCGGCTCTCCCTCCGGCCGGGGCGGGGCGGGGCGGGACGGGATGGTGCGGGGCGGGGCGGGGCGGGACGGGATGGGACGGGATGGGGCGGGATGGGGCGGGGCGGGATGGAGCGGGATGGGGCGGGATGGAGCGGGATGGGGCGGGATGGAGCGGGATGGGGCGGGATGGAGTGGGATGGGGCGGGATGGAGCGGGATGGGGCGGGGCGGGGCGGGATGGAGCGGGATGGGGCGGGATGGGGCGGGATGGAGCGGGATGGGGCGGGATGGAGCGGGATGGGGCGGGATGGAGCGGGATGGGGCGGGATGGAGCGGGATGGGGCGGGATGGGGCGGGATGCGGCGGGATGGGGCGGGATGGGGCGGGATGGGGCGGGATGGGGCGGGATGGGACGGGATGGGGCGGGATGGAGCGGGATGGGGCGGGATGGGGCGGGATGGAGCGGGATGGGGCGGGATGGAGCGGGATGGGGCGGGTGGAGCGGGATGGGGCGGGATGGGGCGGGATGGGGCGGGATGGGGCGGGATGGGGCGGGATGGGGCGGGATGGCGCGGGATGGCGCGGGATGGCGCGGGATGGGGCGGGATGGGGCGGGATGGGGCGGGATGGCGCGGGATGGGGCGGGATGGGGCGGGATGAGGCGGGATGGTGCGGGATGGAGCGGGATGGGGCGGGATGGGGCGGGATGGAGCGTGATGGGGTGGGGTGGAGCGGGGCGGGGCGGGTCGGGATGGTATGGGGCGGGTCGGGATGGGGCGGGGCGGGGCGGAGCCTCGCCGAGGAAAACTCGCACCACGGCGGTGTGTACGTGTAGGTGCGCACCGGATCTCTCGCGTTCTAGCAGGGGGCCACCCCACAGGTATAACATGCACTACAATTAGAGGAGTAACGACCGCAGCGCCCGAAAGCACAACATAGTCAAGCATTCACAGTTCATGTTCTCACAGTAACACATTGGGACATCCTCGGCCAAACAGAAGGAGCTCGGAGGTACAGATACTCTTTCGGGATGAAGAGTGTCTTTAACACGGTGGCTGCCAATGAGACCATATAGTCTTATAGGATAATTTTTTAGCACGAGATCATATGGTCTCGTAGTGAAACTGTTCTCATTATAGTGTTAACAGTTGCAAAACGTTTCCGTAGTCCGTATGGACTTATACATGTATGAAAATTAAATTAATTCTATATAAATTTATATGAATATTGGTACAACAATTATTGTTCTAGCATGTATGAAGAACACAATAGGGGACAAAAATAACAGTAATCCAAGTGCCTTGTAGTTTCTCTTAACCATTGGAATACCGAGCTAGACATGCTTCTTCTTTCCGTTCAACTATTCAATTACCTTTGCGTACCATGTGATTGCGTTCACTTTTTTTGATTTGTAGATGAGAACCAAAATAATAATACGCAGTTTTCAGTGACTTTGTTATTGAATGGCTCTGCGACTTTCAATACACTGTCCACACATATAACTGAACTTATCAGGAGGATGGACACATGCTCGCCGACATTTACTATTTACAACTTCAGATCAACGAGAAACACCAACAGCTTAACTGGAGACACTCACAGGATGAACAGGATGTTCAAGACCTTTTTCAGTGTTTTCATCTAACAAATTAAAAATGTCCCCTTAAACCAAAATATGCACTTCCTTCGCACCAGTTAAGGTCAAATAACAAGAAATTGAGAAGTGGTGGAAGAGTTTCACATAGCTACACATCTTATTTCAGTTTATAAAATGCAGCAAAGTTCAAGTTACATCATCTAACCTCATAAAATAGTATTTCATACTTACAGAGGATCTTATTTCAATAATTGACAATAACAGTATCTTGGAACAAGTATGTTAAATGTATATATTATAAAATTACTACGAGAGAGTGCAAAAAGTTGAGCTTTATCACTGTCAACAAAATATACACATTTTCTATTTGCATACAATATCACAGCATATCCTGAATATACAAATACTTAGAAAACCGTACATTTCAGCGTGAGTTTGAATAATGATAATTACGATTAATTATACAATTTAAGACTGAAAAGTTGAAGTCTGGAACTTAGAATGAATCATTACCATTTTTAATGAGCAGGAGTACTACATTTGAAAGTTTCAAGCAGATATCCACTTCCAAATTAAGGTCAATTCGGTTCTTACTGTTGAATGAAAAACCGTTCTCGTATAAACTTGCATAAAAAGGTTTCATAAACTTTAAGGCACGAACAGCGGTATGAGGAAATTTGTTTACTCTTTGCAACAAGATAACTGAAAAGTGTTAATATATAAGCCTAGAGTAGGAATACATTTTTCTTAAATGGATAAACTGACATTTAAACATGGGTTCATAGTTTCATTATTGTTCGGTCAATCGAAACAACTGTTTACATATAATTGGGCGTAAGGAGGAAATGATAGCCCCAGTAATTTTGATAAAACATTAAGAGTGGTAAGTATTTTTTGAGTAAATCCGTGGGGTAGAGCCAAAAAACCATGATAGAGTTGGGCGCAGCATACTCAGATCAATTTGCCAAAAATTATGGTTTTTGTTATGCCACTCAGGGAACAAATTCAAACTAAAAGTACAGATTTTAAAAAAATCATATATTTTGTACGAAAATACTACTATATCTACTGTTACTATAAATATAAGATATAAATATATCTAATATTACTATAAATAGTAAAACTACTGTACTATAAAATATCTACTGTTAATTAAAATATAGTAATTTCGAAAATATTAATTTTTCTAGAGATCAAGTATGGTATGACATTCTTAAACCGCAAATAAGTATGAAATGTCTTCTTAATGACCGAATGTAAACAATTCTTTCCGAAATCATTCAATGTGTAGCATGAATTAGGGTCATTATGCGGTTACCACATATTATAAAAATGTTTCATCGTAATATTAAAACAACATGAGCCATTTATGCCGAGGATCATAAATAAAATGATGGTATTGTTAGCTCGAGATATATAATCATATTTAAGAAGAAGATATCATCAAACCACAGTCGTAAAAACTGTTTTATTTCCATTTTTCATGAACGTGTATCAAATAAAAGTGTCATATACATTTGTGGTTAGCGGATTTCTTCTCCGCCTTACATTCAAGCAACAATACTAATTAGAGCACCGAGGGAATGAACGCGTGTTACACGAAAAGCAGATGGGGCCGGGAGCGGAGGCGCCTGCCCCAGGTCGGCCGGGATTGCCACAGGGCCCCGCGCGCTTTCACGGCCTCCCGCGGGGCCGCCCAACAAAAGCACGGCCGCCTGCGCGGGGTCGCGTGTCAGGAGGCCGTTGGCGGCGGGGAAGGCGGCGGCGGCGGCGGCGGGGGCGGCGGCGGCGGCAGGGGCGGCGGCGGGGGTGGCGGCGGGAGCGGCGGCGGGGGAGGCGGTGGGAGCGGCGGCGGGGGCGGGGGTGGCGGCGGGGGCGGCGGCGGGGGCGGCGGCGGGGGCGGCGGCGGGGGCGGCGGCGGCGGGGGCGGCGGCGGGGGCGGCGGGGGGCGGCGGGGGCGGCGGGGGGGCGGGGGGGACGGGGGCGGCAGCCCGTTCTTGCGTACCCGGACGCGTCGACGCGGCGGTCGTCCCGATGCCAGCGCCGCCGCCGTCGACGCCATCGTCGCCGTCGACGCGCTGGAAAACGCGCGAACACGTCTCCGCTCTCGTGTATTAATTGGGTCGAGCGCCGTATTTCATTACTGCCGCGAGCCCCCGTCTGGCGCGCCGAGAGGCGACTTTTTCCCCCTTGTTTGCATAGCTGGGCTCAAGTGCGGACTGCGAAAGGAAAGAGATTACTTCTGCCCCGGAGGAAAGAAACAGGCGAGATAAAAGCACCTGGGGGGGGGGCGTGAGGGCGGGTAGAGATGGGGACGGTACAAAAAGGAGAAGGAGCCATTAGTGGAGAACGGGAGAGGTGTCATGGCGAGTGAACGTACAGGACCAATGTTCTATGAGGAGATAGATGAGATGAGGATGAAGTTGGGAAGAAAAAAGGAGGAGGTTGGATGAAAAAAGTGCAGATATAAATGGGGAGGTCGGTGGAGAGAAAATAGAAGTATCGGATGGTTGTGTTGAATTATAATGCACAGATATATTGCAACCTGGATAGTGGGTGAAGAGATGTAAGAGAAGTACTTTGGTAGTAGGGGCAGGGAAGGTTAAACCCAAGAATCAGGGGGGACGAAATGTGAGTAAAAAGCAAGAAGTATGACACGTAGAGATAAAGATAGATTGATTGATTGTTAGTGATTCTGGGCGCGTCAACTACTAGGGTGATTGGTCCCGCAAGTGTAATGCATGTGTTTTTCTCAGGATTTGGCGATGGTCTATTCCCGCTGGATGACAAGATCCGACCTACCCCAACCTACCATGGGCTAGCGGAGGTGTCCCCAACCAGATATCTAGCACGAGCTGTGTGAAGACTCTCGCACCCGCACTGTGTGTGAAGGAAGATGTGGGAAGAGGATAGGATAAGGAAGAGGTAGGAAAGATTGTGCGCGTGAGTTGGGATACTGCTCCAGCAATCGCCTGGTGTTAGTCGAAGAAACCAAGGAAAACTACCGATCAGAAAAACCGGCCACTAGAATTCTCCTCGAGACAGCGACTGAATTAGACCTAGCTACGTAGCTGGAGTCGAAAATCCTACCACTTTGGGGACTCGAACCTAGGACCTCCTGGTCAGAGGGACTGCAACAACTTCAGTTGACGCCCTGATCCACCTCTTCCGGTTAGGATAATGACAGAGAGCAGATGGTAACTGAAGTAGCAAAAGATAGGAAGCGGAAAGGGGGAAGACAGAAGCAGTCGTGGTGACGGGAGGTGACGACGCGGACGGGAAGGCGAAGAGGGAGGAGGCAGGAAGAGGGAGTCGGCGGTGGGGGTGGGGGTGGGGGAGTTGGGAGGGGGTGAACGAAACGCGTCGGCTCTTAATGGAGGCAGGACCTGACGGCGCCCAGCGGAAAAAAAGAAGCGAACCGGAAGAGAAAGGAATACAACCTTTCACTTCTCACGATTCGAACTTTTTTTCCTTCCATTTCTTAACTTCAAAACTGTTACGCAAAAAGGATAAATAACGCGAACAATGCAAATTTATGAATAAATAAGCCTTATCTAACAATTCGCATTAAGAAGTGCAAGTGCTTTTTATTCTTTTTTTTACGAGAGATTTCAACAAAAGGACGATCATAAATGTATCGGTTACTTCATGGGACATATTGCAAAAACGTTATGCACCTGCAGACAAAAAACAAGATAAATCAGAGAATTTTCAAATAATTTAATATCTCTCTAATACTTGTTTCGTTATGACAATCGTTCCTGGGAGAAATTCTAAAATATACTAATGATTTCATTGTTTCTTACGTCTGTAAATATAATGGATCTCTCACTTCATCTTAGAACGCAACTTTTCTTGCAATACGAAGTCATTAAAACAGTATTAGGCTAACGGTGATTCAAGAAAATTATTCAAATGTAATTCCTCGAGCGCAAATATGAAAGTGTAGGAAAGCATGCTACCTAATGCTACACAAGCATGCTACAGAATAGTCCTCTGCGATACAAAAATTGAGGAGGTAGCTAGGAGAGGGTATCTATAGGCCTCTGTTTCAGAAAATGCAGAAATGAATTCTGCGTAATTTCGCGTCTATCCAAGCAAATTTTCATGACTTTATCTCTATTCGTTTGGTTGGTAGAGCAATATTCCGTTACATGATAGTTCTCCAGAAGACTGCACTTTAATCTGTCATTTAATTTCCATTTAATTCGGCAAAAGCTACTGATATTCGGGTCTTATATGGGTACTTAAAAGAGCAAAAAATTTTACCAAAACTTTTTCAAGAGGGTACTCCTCAAGAATAAGTGTCCATTGGAAATGTCGACAAAAGTGAGTCTGAATCTGGTAGCACACAAGATGAACTGTGTGGTAAAAAAATAGGTAAAAAAACCGCAGGGGGTATTCCATTTTTAATTTTGCATTTTTAAGCATTTTATTAACGAATTTTTCTTTACGCCACATTTGAAATTAACGAGAATTTAATTACGTTCTAAAGAAAATAGGTTTAAAAATAATTATAATGTAAAATAATGTGTGATTTGCAATTAAATAGACCAGTGTGTAGAATGCTTTGATTGCAAGGCGTTTTTTCTCAAAAAATAGTTTTGGAGTATAAGCCCTTCTTCAAGCTACCGCCTCCTTTTACGATGTTCTAACAAACTGTAATGTTTTACCCCCATTTCATTTCTGGTACGTGGTAAATAATAATACACTCTCAGGCTCATAATGTTGGATATGTCAGCACGAGCTCATCAGGTGTAAATACGAGTATAACACGAAGGTGTAAGGAAGGGAAACAAGTTAAATGTTAAGTAGTGGGGCAATAGACGTGAAGCAATGAACACGATGTAAAATTGTTGAAACAAAAGAATAAATTATTTGTTAAAAATGACCGACAAGATATAAGGTAACAGTAATAATAGCAAATATATTTGCACTTGTGGTTTGTTCAAGAAAACAAGGGACATTAGAATAGTGTTCTCTTATTTGCCACAAATTATACCTTTTTAAGTTCAATATTTTTTTCGTATCCATTTAAGAATAGATTCAATTTTGAGAATTTTTTCCTCTTTGCCTTCCAGGTAAATCATACGATGGCGTCATATTTGTTCTGGACAAGACTTATAGTGGGACTTGCATTCAGTACTTCTGATCACCTAGAGACTTCGAGAATATTGACTTTCAATACTAGAAAATATATTGATAATATTCCAGATCAAATATTATAGGCTCAGAACGCAACGTATACATTGCATTCTAGCAAAAGTAAAAACACAAACGAGAGACAGTACAGTAGTTGTAAACCTCAGAAAATGGAAAACCAAATCACTCCAGAAAAGATTTTGTTTGCACACCATTCAGAATGGGTAAATACAAAATTTATTTATTTCCATATTTTTTAATATGTTTGCAACACATCAGTTATTTTACATATTATGTTTTCATGTGAAATATTTTTTGTTGTTCTAATCCATCGATTGGTTGTCACAATTTTAGCACACACTCTGCATTTTTAAAATACAAAAATAATATCATTGAAGAAACGTAATATAGAAGATAGGCACTTTTGTTTTAAATGTGTTTGATTTTTGTTGATCACTGAATTAAAAAAATGTTTAAGTTCGAAATAATGCGAGATAGTATGTGCTGTTGTAGGAGCACTAGTTTTGTTTGTGTCCGTACTGTCTTAATTACAGGATTTTTACCCTTTGAGTTATGATTTGGAGTCGTGGAATTTGAATGCGTGCAATGAATTTAATAACGATTTTAAGTGAATTAATGAGTACACTTAATTAACTAAACGAAAAAATACAATTTACGAAAAGCATAAGATGGATATAAAACATTAATATGCATCTCTTAAAGATATTTAATTTTTCACCCTGTTAACGTTATTCGCAACATCGAAATTTTAATAAGCGTATTCAAGGAAGGAGCCGTTGAACCTAGGTACTTAAATGAGTGTAAGAGTATTTCTCAAAGTAAAACATAAGTTTGAAATCATTAAGTTCAAAACCTACTGCTGCTTGTAAACTACACTTCCAACATTTTTAAATTTAAAAACCTTGACTCAAGTTCAAATTAAAATTACCATCTGAGATAGTTCTATTTTCAGTATTGTCATATATTTCCATTTTTACTAGAATTTTATGCAATGGCCACTGCAAACATTATTCTTTCAAGAAAAAGAAGGTTTACAAAATCCATGGTGTTCTGACTTTCAAGGAAGAATGAATAAAATTGCTACAAATATAAACTATCTTTAAACAATAAAGTGAAATAAAGGCTACCGGTTGGATCATTAAGATAACAACATTTTTTCTTAACCATCACGAAATCTAGGAAACGTTCACATAGAATTTCTTTTAAAAAATATTACAACAAAGAGAGGATCGGCAAGTAGAAGCAACTGCACAACAAAGAGTCTGTAAAATGTCAAACCTTTTCACAAAAGCGTATCTCGTGGCAGTGAAGCGCAGGAATATCTGGAGGGGCCTCGGAGGAAGACGGCGGCGAGCGGGCTGGCTTGAAGCCGTGCGGCAGGCAGGCAGGGAGGCAAAGGCGAGTAGAGGCGACAGGCAGGCGCCGGAAGGGACAGGTCGAGACGAGGGGTCGCGGGCACGCGGCTTGGCGTCGTGACAGCGCAACGCGACGCGTCTCGCCGCCCCCACCGCGGAGGGGTGGTGGAAACGGGAGGGGAGCGGGGGGACGGAAACGGCGCCGCGCCGGGTTATCGGGCAGAGAGGTGGAGAGGTTAGCCCGGCGGAGGCGGAGGTGAAGGCGGTGGCAGGAAGGTTAGTTAGCGGCGTCGGAGCGGTGACTTCTGTGGGAGGCCGAGGAAGGTGAGGCGGCGCGGAGGAGCTTTGGGAACCAGAGGGTGGAGAAAAGTCGAGAGGGAATAGTCGTGTGAGGTGAGAAGGGGTGGAAATAAGGGAGAGGGAACAAGGAATGGTAAAAGGGTGTGAGACAAAACACGTGGGAAAAGGAGCGTACACATGGGGGCAGAAACAGCGGTTGGCGAGGGAACTCGGGGAAGGGGAGAAGCAGGGACCGAGGGAGGAGAAGGAAGAGAGCAGACGAGAGAGGTAAGTTCAAGGAAGTGGAGAGATCACGATATAGACACACCGAAGGAGAAGGCAACAGGATCGGAGGCAGATTTAGTGGATTGTCGGGAATCAATGCAAGGTAGGTAAATGTTTGGTAGGGTTTGAATGTATAGGTAATGATAGGAGAGGGGAGGCGGGGAACGTCGACGGTAGGGGTTTCTTGCAAAGGGAAAAGCGGGGGACGACGGAGGGACGGCAGGGAGTCGGTGAGGGGACGGCGGGGGTACTGCGGGGAGCGGCCGGGGAAGGCGGGAGAAGGCTGGGGGATGACAAGGGGACGGTGAAAGGACGGCGAGGGGACAGCGAAGGAACGCCAAAGAGTCGGGGATTGACGGGCGTCGACAGGTAGTAGGGCCCCAGCAGCGACAAGCTCTAGGCTCCAGACTAATTCCCCTACATCATGTATGGTAGTGTGGTGCATGTAAGCGCGTGCGTGTGTATGTGTGAGAAAGGGAGAGAGAGAGATACTGACAGACAGAGAAAGAGGAGAGGACAGGCAAGAAAGAGAAAGGAAAGAAGGTCTATGTTCATTTATTAGGGTACTGCTCCAGCATTCGCCTAGTGTTGGTCAGAGAAGCCTCGGAAAACTACCGATCAGAGCAGACGACCGATTGGATTCTCCTCCAGGAAGAGGCTAAACTTGACCCAGTCGTCCAGCTACTATCGGCTGAAGCCCAGAACCTCCCAGTCAGTCTGCGCAGAGACCTCCACAAGCTGGCTCTGAGCTAAACTGAGCGGATGACGGGGGAGGAAGAAAGGAGGACGATGGGCCACGTGGGAAGAAAGGGTAACCGGCGAGGAGGGCAGTGTCGGAGGATAGAACTCGCAGTAACGGCGGCCGCAGCTGCAGTGGTGGCGGTGATGGCAGCGGCAGAGGTGGACAGGTGACGGCAGCCACAACACCCGTGTCACGCGTCGCAGAACGGCGTGGCGGCGGCCTCGCAGAAGGTCGGTCAGGAAGGGTAGAGCGTTGCCACAGCGAGAATTTGAAATAGATCCACATTTAATTTGTAGGCGTTTGTCGTTTTATCAGGAGGCAATGAATACCACACCTTCAAAAATCTTAGAATTTGGCAATGTATGAAAAGAAAAATCAGTACGTTGCATTAAACAACGATTGAATCGTACTGGAGAATGTTGAAAAAGTTGACTCGTTTGTTGTCTGAACATAGTAGCTAAAACATTTTTGCAATTTATAGTTAAACCAAGTATAACTAATGTTTTAATAATATATTTGAGAATAATTAATAAAAAAGTCTCACAGTGTAAAGCATGAACAGTGCAAGAACTCATTCATTAAAAACACAATACACATAACTCTATTGTAAAAACTCGAATCTGGAAAATACAGATCGAACACTTGAATGCAAATTACAGGCAACGCATATCAGACAACAATATTCCAAAAGCATGACGATCTCGCCCGTAATCCGTATGTGCAGAAGATAAACAAATAAACAAGATAATCGATGGCAAGCATGCGTGACTCTAGCATGTTATTTTCTTGGGGAAGTTAAATTGAATATTTGCATTTAACAGGGTTCACGCGATAGAACAAAAATGACCAAGATACGCCGCAGCTGTAATACTAATATACTCTGACTATAAAATTTAAAAAAAATTAATTAAAAAATACTCACAGGTTTACTTGTCGACATGAACAATAGTAAATTTTCTTTACGTAGCAAATGTTGAACAGATTGTGACAAATATTGCCCTGTACCTGTCGCTTGCTACAATTATTATTATTTCGATCTCGATTAGGTTGAGAGACTCCTGCAAATCTTAATGTATTTGATGAATATGATACCGTTATTCAATCGTTTCTCGGTCTTGCTGTTTCTTAATTCTTCAACCCGAAGGCCGGCTTTGTTTCTCAATGCTATAAATATTTTCCGTTTTCATTACAGATGCGTCCTTTCATGATACCCTCTGTTATTATGTTTTTTTTTCTTATGGCAAAGAATGATCCAGTGAACCATGACATTTATCCGCATTTTTCAACTTTTCTGTTGGTAGTTGTGCTTCGAACAAAGTAAGCCTCCGAGGCCCGGTAGTCTGCTTTCCCTTAACGTATCTTTTAACGCATAAGAAACACATTTATGTTGTTGGAATTTATACCTTTTCATTCCAGGCTTCATTATTTACTTTCCAAGAGACATAAATTATGACCACATAAATATGGAATAAAGAGTTTTTATGTTGGGATTTTAGGAACAGATTTATGCTAAATGACAAAATATACTGTGCAAAAATTGAAGATGAACCTGTTGTAAAAGACTTTGCATCGAAATGATAAAGGATTTGGTACAGTCATCACTGATGATTATAACTTTACAACTGATAACTTTTTTGAGTTTCTAAAAGTTTCTAGTGATGTTTTACGTACAAATTCTTGGGTGAATTTTTAACAAGAAACTGACATTGCGAGCCAACATGCAGTAAATACCATCTCACAGTACGTGTGAAATTACAACAGTATATAATTATGTTCTAAAATTTTCGGATACCCTGCAAATATATTTTGGTATCATACATGCCCCCTTAACAAAATTATTTATCTTCTTAGCACATTACATCACGTCAAGACCAACCAACGACAAAAAAGAAATCATATATTATTCTCGCATATTACTCGTACAAAAAAAAATAGAGTTGACCTCAAGGATCAAGAGTTCGACAATTCCACATCATGAAGGCATACTAGTCAATGATAAATAAGGATATTTTATAACAAGATTCACGTTGGTGCTTGAAATGCGTACATAATCTTCACAAAAATGATTCAAGACTAATGTTAGTGGGAAAGAAGTATACGCAGCAGGCAGACGAATTCCTCCGTGCTAATATGAAAACATGAGTGAGAAACCCTAATATCCTCAAAAGAACCCTAAATGGTCTTCAAGCCACAGGAAAAGCGGAGGGTTAAGTATATGCTTTCGGTGTAAAAGGAGTTGAAGCTTTGCTCGTATTGATAAAGCCTTCTTACGTCAGACCAGAAGCATATTGATGGTCCTTACAGATAATACGTCATTTATATAACACAAAACTAGCATATCTACCACATCACATACTTTCTCGCATGGTTTCAAACATTTGAAATTTTCAAAAATTCAAGAGAGCTCAACAAGAATGAGAAGTGTAGCTTTCTTAAATGTCTTTTGCTCTATGCGAGGTAAATGTTTAAGAAAAATGAGTAGCCGTTTCCGAGTAAAATATAAATTGCATTTCCTGCAAGCACAAATTGACTGAAAATCACTCGATTTCAAAAAGTTGAACATGACCTATTCTAGCTAATTTTTATAACAGATTACAATAAAGAGTACAGGCTACCTTACCACGTTTACCAATCTGCTTCATCTGTCACATTTCGTATAGTTGCTTCCTTGGCATTCAAAGAGCCATGGAATACTTTCTGAGGATAAAAATAACTTATTAAAAAACGCTAATTTAGATTTCCTTTAATTTTAAAACTACTGTATGTTAATAAAAGTGTATCCAATATCTTATATATAAAAAAACATTTTTTTTCATTTTAAACCTAGCTAAAAAATACAAGGTTTACAAGTCTATATTTTACATTAATATTCAAAATTGGATATGTGTTCATCATACGACTTGATCCAATTCTCACCTTTACTTTGTAAAATTGTTGTTCACAGAGTATAGACAGATAGACAGACTCTTCGTCGGCGTCTGTCCCGTTTGACTGTCCGTCCAACGTCCGTGAGTTTGTGAACAAAGCTAGCGGCTACACCGTAAGCTTGATTTTCACCAAAATTGATACTCTTAGGTCTATCTGTCTAATGTAGTTGTTCCTAGAATTTGAAACTGATATTTTGATTTGGGGGGTTATTTTACATAAAGACACACCGATATTTTCAAAGTTTTCTAAAAGGAAGACAATTTTTTATGGGGACGGGGAGACAAACAAACGTTTTGCCGTAAACAAAATGTTCGGTATCAAAACGTGGAGTCTGACTACACAACGTGTTAAATAAAGTCATTGACTTCATACGCAAACAAGAATTATCCATTATGTCGATATCGAGGTCCAATAATGTGAAATTTTTCAGCCGAAAAACCGCCGTTTTTCCCCGCAGCATTACATGACTTTCTCTACACTGCGTATGAAGTATACGGAAAAGTAAAACTTCCGTGTGTAATGGGAGGGGGTATCTCTTCTTGAGCAGAGCGGGTGCTCTCACGTGACGTCATCCGGCAGGCAGGGGCTCGAGCCGCGGTGCGGGCGGGGCTGGCGGCAAATGCCTCGCTCAGAGCCCGGGGGGGGGGGGCGAGCGCTGAGGGAAGAACAGGGGGGAGGGGGAGGGGGAAGGTCGTGTCAAGCGTCACGAAGGGGTGGGGCGGGCGGCGGAGCCACGCGCGGCAGCCGGTGTTAGTGGCTGCGTCCGTTAATTACATTGACCGCGTGCTGGACGTGGCGCGCATAGCGACCGCTGCCAGCCGCCCCCTCCCCCGCCCCGGCCTCTTTCCTTCGACGCGAGCTCTCCCCCTTCCCCCCCACCCCCCGGCGTGATGCGCTCTCGTCCGGTGGATCGGCCAGTTCCCCCCACTCATCCATGCGTTGGACTTCTCATCTCTTAAACCTTCTATTCCCACTGGCTCCCCTCATGCCTTCCTCTTTACACCAACCGGGTGAGATGTCGGGAGGACAACTACAGTCTTTGTGACTGGGAGGTCGTAGGACTCCACTCCTGGCGGTGGATTTTCGACACTGGCTACTAAGCTAGGTCGAATTCAGTTGCTGCATGGAGGAGAATTCTAGGAACAGGCTGCTCTGATCGGTTTCCATGGTTTCTCCGATCAACATGAGGCGAATGCCGGAGCAGTACCCTAACAAACAGGCCACGGTCCCCGCGCGATACTTCCTTCCTCTTCCTTGTCCTATCCTCAGCCCTTACTAACACACGCTTACACCAATATGCACTACTCTACCACACATGCAGGGAGACAGGTCGGGGCCTTAGAACTTGTCTTGACTGGGGTGGTGTCCCGATGGCGGGAGGATACCTGGTGGAGGAAAACTCCGCTAGTCGATGGTAGGTCGGCGTCTGATCTCGGCATACAGCAAGGAAAGATAACCACTGTCTCCCGAGCAAAAAAAAGTACTACTCTTACGAGACTAATGACTTTAATAGTTGAAGCGCCCAGAATCACTAACAATCAATCAATCTTTACACCACTTCTTTACCACTTACGTACGTCTTAATGTACCACACCTCTTTATATCCTTTCCTACCACTTTTTTCTTCAACTATCACTCTTCGTTTCTACCTACGTCTTTTCTTCCACACCTATTTTACTTCATCCCCACTTTAACTTCACAGTTTCGAATCCCAGCTACGTCATCGCTCACCAGGTTTCAAATCCTCCGATATTTTCTTCTCCTCCTCTTCCATCCACCAGTCTCCCATTCATTCCCCGCCACTTCCTCACCTCGCTCGTCTCCTCTCGACACCTTTAATCCCCCATTGCGTCCGGTCCACCCTTCCCTCACCGGCGCCCTCCGCGAGCGAGGACGAGTCTTATGGCCGGAAGCGAGGTCATCTCCTCAGGCCCGAGCTCCGGCCCTCTCCGCCCCGCCCCTCCCCTCCCCTCCCCTCCCAACCTCTCCCCACGCCCCGCCACCCCCGCCCCGCTCCACCTCACTCGGCACCTCTCCGCCCCGCCCCACCCTTCCCCTCCTAGCCTCTCCCCACGCCCCGCCACGCCCCGCCACCACCGTCACGCCCCACTCCACCCCACTCGGCACCGCTCCGCCCCGCCCCTCCCCTCCCAGCCTCTCCCCACGCCCCGCCACGCCCCGCTCAACCTCACTCGGCACCGCTCCGCCCCACGCCTTCCCGCGCCGCCCGCACTCCCGCCGCGCCTAGCCACCAGGCCGGACCTCGTTACCGTCTTCATTGCCGGCGGGGCGACGCGGGGCGGGGGCGGGGGCGGGGGCGAGGGCGGGAGCGTGGGCGTGAGAGACCGGGCGCTGCGGTTTGCGGTGACGAAGCTCACGGACAACGCGGTGCGCGCAGAAAGAGCAGCGGCTTCTTCATCGCCCTCAGCCGCTCCCCTCCGAGCAACTGCTCTCGGGTTTACATTCGCAGTTGCTGCTGTTTCATCAGTCGTATTCCGTGTGGAGGATGCATTAAACTTGGACCCACTTCGTGAAAGTATTACGAAAACACTTCTGAAACGTTCGGATGTGAGGAAAAGGATAGTTAGTCTCTGGAAAGATTAGCAGTAAGATGGTTGAGAGTAAAAAGGGGTGAGCTCTAAGCACTTAGAGCCATGCAGCAAGCAATGCAAACTTTCTAAAAAGCGGGTAAAGAAATCAAGTGTAAATTGTTAAATTTGTCCCCTCAGTTGCCGCCCTCTGCACAGAATTCAGGTAAAATGGACTCACCTAGCCAATCCTCGTTTTTTTATCTTTAAAAACTACATTCAAGTAGGACATTGTTCTTGACGTTCAGGAATCACCCTATGCATAATAGCCTTTAGTTTGCGCCGTTAAATAGTCCAAACTAATATTAATATTTTTCCCAACCAGAATTTATAGTATTCGGTCTTCAGAATTGTTGAGTCTAATTGTAAATATTTCACAGTGCAATGAGACTACAATATTTGACAGCAAATTAACATATTGGAATTTGGTTTCATACACATTTAACTTTGATAAAATGTCTTGCAATTTCTGTATTGAAAGTTAAAAAATTGTTTATATTTAATGTTTTTCCGCTATCTTTATTTATGGAAAACTTTCGTATAAGCCTCTTTGTATCTACTATAATGCTTTTTTGAACTTTGTTTTCATTCTCCTATTAGTCAGGGGTTTTTTATGAAAGAAAACATTTTTTCCATTTCCATTCAAGAACTCACATACAATAATTGCCCTTGAGCCCTTGTTACCAACCTGACATTTCACGTTTCGTAGAAAAATGCAACGTGATACTCTGGTTTACATTTAAGGAAATGCAATGCCATTTTGGTAAATTACAACTGCTCTTTGTTGTATTTTTTTCAATCCACTTGGAATAGAGAGAGCTACTTCTTTTTCAACATAAATATCACTATCACATGCAAATTCCTCTAGTATTTGATTTTCGAATAATTTCTGAGAATTAGATTTCCTAACCATATTATTAATTCTCGAAACCTGTTTGTGTTACACGTTTATACATGAATGATTATTTGATAATTTACATGGAAGGTGTGCACAACAGGAAAACGGGAACCATTAAGTGAGTAAACAAATTGAGATTGCATAATAACATAAACGCACATAAATATCGCATGCTTTCAGAACTTCAAAAAATCGTTTTTCCCAGTGACAGAACTCAAGAAGTGGGAAACTTCAGAATTTCTGTCTTAGAAAGCAATTCCGACACATTTCCTACTTGTCAATCAAACTGACAAACATGGCTTTTCTCTCTGAAAATAACATGGCAAAAACGCTTTCAGACAATGAAATATGGATATTTGTCGAGGAAAGTGTTAAATGTTTGACAGTGCGTTTCTGAGCGAGAAACCGTAAACGTACTTCCAAGAAATATAATTCTCGTTTAACAAACCACACGAAAGAAGAACGAAGTTTCAGAAACATATACATTTTCTTTCTTCGTCTTAAACATGTGAAACTACTAATTTTTACTAATATGTTCTGATTTCAAACCTTAAGACGAACTCATGAACTCCGAAAAGTTTGACGACGGACGTCCGTCAATCGATTTTACGCTATAAAGGATCCACAAAATATGAGTTCTGACTACACAACGTATTACAAGTAAGATTAAATAACTAACGGATACAATACATAACTTGAGTAATATAAAGACAGTCATTCAAGAGAACGTTGTGTTTGTGTTGTATATTTTAATATTAAATTTCCAAATAAATGCGCAGGTAAACAAAAATGAATTGTCTTTGTGTTTTTTAAGATTTTCTAATTTCAGTTTTAATGATTATGGATTTGATGTTTATGACATTGACATTTTGCAAAGTTCTATTAATGCATTTATGGTAATGAACCATATTGCTTAAATACAAGTGTTTACATCAGAAGAATATTTTAACCTAGGGTTGAAACGTTGTGAACAAATGAAATAAAAAATTCTAAGATGCTCCGGTGACATTACAATAATTCCAAAGCTGCTAAACAAACATCACAAACTATTTTTTTCGAAAAAGTAGCCCACATTGTACTCAATAATAACAAATTTCTCTCGCATAATACCGCAATTTCATTAAATATCGAGAATCGGCGGAATAACACACTAAAATATTACATTTTACAGCCAAAAACAAAAATGTTTCGTTGAGTTACTGGGAATTTAGCAAAAGCATACATACGTGTTACATGTCCAGAAGCCGCATAGTTTTCTTTAAATTTCTACGCACAATGAAAACTAATAATATAGATCTAAAGTATTTTACGTTTTTCGCATTATTTTACAGCATATCTAATGAAACCATAGACACCTCTCACTTGGCCGAAAGCTGCATGTTTTTTTAAAAAATTCTGCTAGCATTCGAAATTAGTAATATAAATGTATTTCTATTTTCCACCCAAGTAACCGCGTATCTAACGAATCCATAACCTCACATAAAACTAACAGCCGGAGGCTCCACAATTATCTTTCAGTATTTGCGCGCATTAAATTGGTAATATAGATCTACAATTTGTTTCATATTTCTTCAACTGGCCTGATGCTTCAAGGGAGTCTTATTTTGTAATCCACAAGAGTACATATAAGTATATTTTTTATCCATTATTAAATAGAACAAAACTCATATTTCATTAGCATATTACACAGGATTATTCAAAAAGAATTAGTCTATTTCTAAATCATATTTTTCCGTTATCAAGCAATTTGTTGCAACGATACAAATGTAATCCAAGAAGTGACTTTCTCAGTCGTGAATAGTCTCCAGAAGATTACTTTGATTCTCTCGCCCTAGAACAGGATTTTCCAACCGGCGGCTCGCGGTGCTATTTGTTGCGGCCCGCGGCAGGTTTTCAGTCAAAAGCGAACGCCCTTGCATCCATGTCGGCACAGTCCAAAACATTGTGGGCCTAGCACACAGTCTTGTCGGGGTCAACACTCCCTTTATTGTAAGAATAGGTTTAGATTTAAGAAGTTTTTTCTAGTAAATTCAGAAATTCAAAATCATCTAATGTGTTTCATTCCGTTGTGCATGGTGCGGCCTAACATCATGCATGATTCCCCCTCCCTTGGTTTCAGAGCAGCCGGCAGCAAAGTGCTCAGCTCAACAACACAGAGAAGTCAGGGTGTGGATCGCCCGTGTAATAAAAATATGGCCTGCAACCATATTAAAGGTTTCAGTTGTGGCCCTTGAGACCATGCGAGTTGGACACCCCTGACTTAAGCGTTCAGTCACTTTCTTGAGTTTTGAATGGCAACACCTCAGCCGAAGGTGTCCTCCGTTCTGCAGTCAGCGAATGTATTGTAACAGTGCAGCGGGATTTTTGAAGGAACTTTAACTACCACATGCCTTCTCCGAATAAAACTCTACGGTCAGTTCATGTCAATGCTATAATTAAAGTTCATGTGAAGTGGTGCATTTATCAATGAATAACAGTACCTGTTCTTCTCGTTTTTGAAAATTCATTAATATAACATTCGAACAGCGTGACAGGTGAATCATATTTTGTTCACCAACGTGGTGCGCGACCACACTTATTCGTCAACAAGAGAAACTGTTTAAAAATCGTAATTCTTACACATACAAAGTGCTATATAAATTGATAAAAATATGTGTTCTTTTTGTATATTAACGTTTGTTAGTAGAACATTCGCAGAAACGAAACAACAATGTGGTAGGCGAGCGGGTGCCTTCATCTCCAGAGGACCGTTTCGAATCTTCGTGAGGCTGTGCGCAAACAAATTCGGAGCCCACACGACGGCTGAGCCTTGGCTCTTATTTCACCGCAATTCCTTTGATATACATAGTTTTCTCTTTGTATTAAAAAAATCCCTTTTGGAGAAAAAATGAGCAACTATGAATCGAAAAGAGATGATTAGAAATGCAAGTAAAACCATAATGTTAAGATTTAATAAATCCACCTAGTGTACTGTAATGTTCACTGCAACATGAAACTACTGACGCGCTAATCAAACATTATCACAGAACCACACATCATAATCGTTCTTCACCAACGAGATTTACGACAGAATTTCGTCAACAAGAGACACCATCTGAAAACCCGAAATTCAAATCTACATAAATTAGCTCCATTAATCCGTTCACACATCTGTTCATTTCGTATTTTTCACGTTTCTTAATCGAATTATCACACCATCACAGCCACCACACAACAATGCAGAAACAACAATACACGCGGGTGAGGGGGGTCTTCAGGCATCGGGAGCCGGGGGGGCGGCGCGCAAAAGTAAATTCGGGGCCACGCGACGCCCGCGCCTAAGCTCCTTTCGCGCCGCAATTCCATCGGCTGCGCGGCGCCGCGCCGCTCGCGCCTATTCACCGAGACGCTCGAGTTCCAGAAGTGTCAGGTTCCTTTGGCGCCCGCGGCGGGGGCGGGGGTGGGGGAGGGAGACGGGGAGGGGTCTCCGCAAAGTGACAAGAGGCGGGGCGGCGTGGGCGGCGGCGGAGCGAGGAGGAACGGGGGGGGAGAAGAGGGGGGGGTCTCCGCAAAGTGACAAGACGCGGGACGGCGCGACGGCTGCGGCGGAGGCAGGGGGCGGGGGGAGGGGTGGGGTGGGGAAAAGGGGAGGGGAGGGGCGACGCCGCGGGCGCACGACACGACGCTCAGCCTTCCCCGGCACGCGCCGCCGCCCCCGCCGCCGCTGCCACCTCCCTGCCGAAGCAGCGGCGCACAGAGGGACAGAGCGCTCAGGGGCGGGTCGGAAAAAGAAAATAAGCTTCAAAATCTCAGAGGGAATAACAGACTTTCAAATTAATTTGAGGTCGACTTAGGCGTCTCCAGAATGGAAAGACGAGCCTCAAGATCTATTAATCCTTTACAACTTGCCCCATATACGATTTTTAATTAAACTTATAAAAATAGACTGATTCTTTTGGATTTCTAAACCGGAAGAGATGCCTCAGGCCGTCAACTGATGTCACTGCAGTGCCTCTGACTGGGAAGTCCAAGGCTCGAGTCCCGACTGTGGCAGAATTTTCGATACTAGCTTGTCAGCTAAGTCGAATTTACTAGCTATCTGGAGAAAATTTCTAGAGATAAGCTGCTCTGATCGGCAGATTTTTCCCTGGTTTCTCCAATCACAACCAGGCGAATGCGAATGCAGGCGAGCAGTACCCTAACAAACGGGCCACGGACCGTGCGTGATCTTTTCTATCTACTCCTTGTCCTATTCTCGCCCCTACTTACATACACCTACACAAACACGGACTACACAAGCACTCAATCTCGGAAGACCGGTCAGGTGCTTAGAGCTTGTCCCAAGTGGGGCGGTGCCTGGTTAGGGAAAACACCGCTAGCCGACGATATGTCGGCGCCGGATCTCGCAATACAGTGGGGAATGCCACGTCTCGAGCAAAAGAAAATACTACACTAACGGGAATAATGACCATAGTATTTGACGCGCGGGAATCACTAACAATCAATAAATAAATTGAACTCTAAACTATGTAAAATGTATCTCTAAAATACGTAAATCTTCCCCACCCGGACTTCTTTATATTAATATTAACCA
This sequence comes from Gryllus longicercus, assembly GCA_038098605.1. Classification (NCBI taxonomy): domain Eukaryota; kingdom Metazoa; phylum Arthropoda; class Insecta; order Orthoptera; family Gryllidae; genus Gryllus; species Gryllus longicercus. The sequence continues at coordinate 803,164 of JAZDUA010000299.1, forward strand.
GTTTAATTCCTGATTTGTAGACCTACGTCGTTTCTCTATAAGAATACAATCTTACTAAAAAGTCGATTATCCTACTACAATTTCCTTGTTGATTCTTGAAAGACTGACTTGATTCACCATAATTTTACTGATTTTTGGCAAAAATTAGATAAACGCTTAATTTTATTTAGAATTCAAAATCTTTATTTCCACCATCTTCCATTAAATATCTTCGTTAAAAAATATTACACAATTTGAGTACATATCGTAGCAGACTTAGACTGTCCAATTCTACCAGTTAATTCTTGTAAATGAATATTACTCTGTAATGTAAAACTGTCCATGACACAGAAAATAAGTAAAACTAGAAACAAAAATGTAAATTGAGGAGTTTTTCTCTAGATAGTACTCGGCCTCATTTTCGTCTAAATCGAGATAACCGTACTACAATTACAACACACTTTACATTTTGATTTGCATTCTTGTAAGAATCGAGATGATGTAAGAAATGTCGCTGTACTCCGCAAACATTCGTTCTGAGGAGTGTGATGAGGCGTTGTAAACTTTCCCCTCTTTTTCGTCAGAATGAACTCGAAGTGTCAAAGAACTATTTAGAGCCAAGCCCTTGAAATGCCCAGAAACCAATATTGCACTGTCTTTAAATAGTTACCTTGCCACTCTGTTGAAAAAGGATGCATTTCTAATATACGAATTTTGACGCCAATATTAATTTCTTAATTCTCTTCAGAAATAAATACCATTCAAAAAATGAAATGTGCCTGTGCCCTTGCCTACATTTTGTACAGATTTCATTTAAACTGTGCTATCTTTTCAACATATTATTCTTGGGAATACTTACCAAATTAGGAAATGAACTAAGCTTCTGTGCTCGTTCATAAAACCAACTTTTCAAGATTGTAAGGAAAATTACAACGTGTATTGTCCTGTGTTAAAAGACCCATTCCACTGTGTGAATCTTCACCCCAAAACGCTCGACCTGTGAAGAGCAACTGTTCCACTCCACACCATGCAACTCCTCCGCCTCCTCCCGGCTGCTGCCGTTATCGCAATTGACTTCCCGCCACTGACCCTGAGAAATGCCCCTGTCCACAGTCCACGCAGTTGTAGGCAGTCGCGGATTCGTCATCCTCAGCATTGACTCCGCGAGATTTTTATCTTGCAGCTCACGCTCTGTACACGACACATGTCGTGTCCACCACACGCTCCTTTGCCATCAGCCCTTTGCCCTCGAATTTCATCTCGGCACTGCGACCTCGGCACTGCGACCTCGGCCTCTTTACCCCTAGCCCTATGTCTTCGGCTCTCCACTCGCGGTAACAGGCCCTCAACTCTCGGCCGTTAACTCTCGGTCCTGAACTCTCGACCCCTAACTCTCGGTCTTCAGCACTTTGCTCTCCGCACTTTGTCACCGTTCCTTTTCCAAGGGGTTTATTCACCGGTCCTTCGTTTTCCGCTCTCATCCACTTTGTCAGACTCCCTCAAGAGAGCCTTTTACCGATGAGGTCAAAAATATTTTTTTTCCTCAGTGAAGAGGTTGAAATATATCTACTTTTTCACAAAAATTGAAACTTTCGATTTTTTTGGTAGTGTAACATTTAGAACGGTAAATCTTATTTTATTTCTCAATATTGACAAAACGCTCCTAAAAGTTATCATGGATAACTCGTTCAGTTCACATTAGATAAAATGAAAATAGATTCGCATTCTCTTGACACAATATATTTTACTTATTATAAAATTACACTTATGTAAGTAAAACCGCTTTACCTAATTTATCATGGTTCAAAAATATCTAATAAGGATGACTTTGTTTCAAATATTGCTTAGGTTCATATCTTGATGTTCGCCATCAGCTCGTGTCTTGACATTCCGACATAAAAATTGAAAATTGCAAAACTCAGAAGAAAAGGTCAGAATCGCTTAAAAATCGGCAGAGATGTGTAGAACAGTGTGTCCATAAGTTGTTAAATTTGCATAGAGATGGCGTGCACGTTGGCCTAGCAGCGCCCGCCTTTGTGTCGCTGGTCAGGTCAGTCATACACAGCCGGGTACAGCCGTCAAATGTCGGGGAAACCTGCAAGCAAGAGCCGGTGTGCCTCTTCGACGCCAAAGGGCGCAATAGCAGCATCTGAGTTGGAACGGGGACAGAATGATCCCGGGAAGCGGATTTGTCGTACCGTAATATTGCGGTTCAAACGGGATACGCTGCAATTACAGTGATGGGTGGGTGAAGCCAGTGAGTAATGAAGGGTCATACACAGCGACAACCGAGACAAGGACCACACAATGTGATCAGCATCTCTCCACGGTGTTGTCTCCCAATCTGGCCAATCCCTCCATGGTGATCCCAATCTGCCAGCCTGCATTGTTCAGCGCCACAGCGGACAAACGCCTAGTGCATTGGTTTGGGGCGCCATGGGCTAAAATTTGCGAACTCGCCTCATACGTATTGAGGGTAATCTGAAGAGCTACCGCTACATCAAAGAGATTTTACAGCGCGAGACACTGTTCCTTCTGCAAGAAGCTCCACATGCCATATTTCAACAGGACAATGCCCAACCGCATGTGGTGAAGAATGCGCAAGCTTCCTGCTAAGAACAACGGATACTGGTGCTTCCCTGGCCTGCACTTTCACCTGATATGTCGTCCATTCAACATGTTTGGGATATGATCGGTCGGCAACTTGTTCGTTCTGGTCCTCCTGCAGCCACTGTCGATGTTTTGTGGTCACGCGTAGAAACCGCGTGAGGGGGCTGTTCCGCAGCAGCATATCCCCAGCAGGCTCTCTTTGAATCCATGCCACGGCGTCTAGAGGCTGTGATGGCAGAGCGTGTTGGCTCCACAGGATACTCAAGGTCAAAATTCAGGTACAGTTTTGTAATTCTAATCATTTGTATATTGTGATATTCCCAATTTGTGACATACATTTTATTGCAATAGTATGTCTCATTTTTGGTTTTTACAAACAGAATTATATGTATACTTCTGGTGTCTTTTGCTTCTCCAATTTTATCATCTCACCTTTCTACGAAGTACCTGTCGTAGTACCTGATGGCGAGTCTTCCTCACCAATGAACATTTTGAACAATAACAACTGGGAGAAGAACATAAGTCAAAGAAAACGCGGAGTCAATGGGTGGTATTAATAAAAGTAATCAATTACTCTTTGCTCCGAATTTCGGGGATCCTTCTCGGTTTCGTATAAATAAAGTGGGTGAGCAATTGCTCAGTCTCTGAACACTCGCTCCATCTCTGAGCGTACTCTCAACTAGCGAGCAAATGCTCAGAATTGGTATGAATAAATTTAAGCGTTTACTCTCTAGATTGAGCACTTGCTCCAAAATTTCGGAGGGACCTTAGTAGCAGACTCACGTTTGAAAAGTAAGGTTAAATTGTCCGATATTTTATCGTGTGTTGATATGCAGATGCAGCGGACTAAACAAAATTACAAGATAAGGCGAAATTGTCATAACGTAGACTATTAGAATATTTACCGATTCGAAAAGGACAATGTATGATCGGTACGATTTTTATCAGCATTTTAGTATTGTATCTTCTATGTTAATTGGACATCGCTCTTTTTACTAAAAATTTTTCGAGGTACTGTCTTTTTCAAATTTTATAATTTTTCGCTTCGGCCACAGCGTACCTCCGGGAGCTGGCACTTTTCAAAAGTAATTTTATATTTGCTTAGCATTTCGGCAAAAACTAGCTGGGCCTCTGGCGCCTGTTCTTTGTTATTCCTACTCATATTCAAATTTAAAGAACAAGACAACAAAACATATCTCTTTGCGTGTCAAGCATCTGTCCGCTTGCTCCTCCCGCTCGCTGTTTGATGACGTTTAGCCTTCTAGAGCTGCAATTAAATAACTCAATAGCAATTCACTGTGCAGACTAATGAGGTCAGTGGCTTTAGCTCAACTCATTGCATGAGAACAAAGACCCAATCAGTGTTCGTATTTGTGGAATATCCTCCAATGGCTTTATCAATTACTTTTACTGACTTTTATGCTACTTTCCAAAGGCCTCTCCATTTATTATTTTTCACCACAAGTCTCTTTTTTTCAAGGCTGATCAATCTGAGATCTATAAATGTATCTATGGTTATTGTAGTTCAGCAGTGTAGTTCAGCACCATACTTAATGCTCTGCATCGCTAGTTTTTAATCCACCTTATGGAGTCCCTTGTTTCTGGTTATGTGGTATCTTGAACGACAATTCAAGGTTATTACATGAGTCACATCATATTATTCGCGAATAATACAACGAGACCCATGAAATAACGAATTGTCTATGTCAATTGCCTATAAAGTATTTTTGGGCCTCCTTACCTTCAAGATTGTAAAAATAAATTATACTAAGGCAGACTAATTCTAATTCTACAAGGACAGTATCTTCCAAATTAGCTTTAACAGTCATTGATTAACACATAAAGTCATCAGTTTACTTCGTCTTCCAGACTTATCACAATTATCTTTGAAAAAATTATCATAGTGGAAGCTGTTCTGTTTTCATTGTTACTTTGCCTTTTTTATTGTATTGTTTATCCCTTCATCCTTTTAATTAGTCTACAATGTTTAGTATAATTTAGTAAGCCAAACTGAGGTAAACCTATATAATAATAATAATAATAATAATAATAATAATAATGTCTTTATTAATGGCGAGGCTCACGCCATAGGGCCTGCTCTTCCACCTAACCACTGAATTTACATACATATAGAGTAGTAACATTTCAAGAGGGGAGGACAATCAGTACGTTTACGTCAGGGAGAACAAATCTAGGGACCATCCCGGCATACGCCTTAAGCGATTGAGTAAACCCAGAAAAACCTCAATCAGGATGGCGGCTTAGGGCCGAACATCAATAGAACTGAGTATGTTATACTGAGTAGTGAAAGGGAAGTTTCGTGAAAGAGAAAAGAAAAGACGTACAGGGGAAGGGGTCAAAAAGTATAAATGATAAAGTTTGTGAGGGAGAGGGGAGAGAAAAAAAGCGAAGGAAAGGACGAAGAAGAAGTAGGCGAAAAAAGTGAAGTTATTTGAGGAACGTTACAGAAAGCTACGTCTAGTTTACAGTAACACTTAACATAAATATACAATAATTTTTACACCAGAGAAGCACAATACACTATAAGCTAATAACAACAGTAATTTTAAACACAATACTGGCAGTATTAAGGAACAATACAAAGAGTGCGGGTATCTTAACATCAATTTTGTTTATGCCAATATATTGTAGTGAATATCCTGATGATGGTACAAAGATAGCTACAAGTATATTTCATCTGGAACGTCACTAATACTTTTGTATATTTTATTAACAATTTCATTAGGGTACACAGAAAAATAATAATGCTCATAATTTAGGTGTGAGAGGGAATGGAAGATGAGGATAGAGCAATGATGTATGGGGTAGAATATTGAGAATAAAGAGGGGGAAATAGAGGATGTTTAACGGGGGCGGTGACCGGGCGCTTGGAAGTGGGAGAAGTCTGGAGATTGAAGAAGACGTTAACGCCGTTCTATATGTCGTTGTTCCTTACCCATGTGGTTAATTCAGCTTTGAATTTGCCGAAAGTATTTAAATGTTTTAGTCTCGCTGGTAATTTATTCCAGGCTCGGATAGCTGTAATGGTGAATGATTTACTGAATGAAGTCGTGTTGTGACGTGGTACACAAAGCAGGGCTGATTCACGAGCTCGATTTAGTTTCAGAGGATTGAAGTTACTTATGAGGCGTGTTGCATGAGAACCGGTTAAAACTTTATAAAGAAGAAGTAAAGAGTGGAGTAACCGTCTTTTGTCTAGAGTAAGCATACGAATTCTGTCAAAAAATTCGGATACATGGTCGTATTTTCTTAGATCAAAAATAAAACGTACGCATGTGTTCTGGGCTACTTGAAGTTTACGTTGTAATTTGAATGTCATGTTAGTCAGAAGAAAGTCGCAGTAGTCGAAATGTGGCATGATAAGTGATTTGATGAGAGTCTCACGTCTGCTACCTGGTAAAAGTGCTCGCAGGCGTTTCAGTGAGTGCATTGAAGCAAAAACTTTACGGCAGGTTGAATCTACGTGCGAGTTCCAGCTGAGAGTGTTGTCGATAACTACACCTAGGTTCTTGACTTCTGAACACCAAGGTAAAATGGTGTCATTTATATAAATATTAGGCAAAGGAGAAGAAGAGATTTTATTCATAGTGCATTTCGAGCTGATAACCATGCACTATGATTTGTTTGGGTTTAATTGTAAGCCTAAAGACGCTGCCCAGTTGTTTACCGCTATTAAATCTTCATTAATATTTTGTACGAGTGAAACGAGGTGAGACGGGTGACCACTTAGATATATCTGGAGATCGTCCGCATACATTTAATGACTGCAATATTTAAGTGCATTTCCCACGTCATTTACATAGATTAAGAAGGCCAGTGGCCCTAACACAGTGCCTTGAGCAACTCCGCGGTTAAGCTTCAAGTCCCTTGAGCTACGGCTACCGGACACCACTCTTTGGGTTCTGGAAGTTAAATAATTAAGAGTACACTATATACACTATCCTTTATCTTTGTTCGTCAATGAATACAAGTCAATTCACATAAATCTTCGCCTTTGCATCTTTAGAATAATAACAATTAACGGTGACGCAACAACGGTGAAACTCAGGCACAATCGAACAAGGTCACCTTCAGCAACTATGACCCCGGCATAAAATGTAACTGCGGAAAAAGCGGTGAAAATGAAATTAATTAGAACTCCCAATCAAACTTAAAAAAATATTATTAGAAAATCAAACCATACTCTGTCTCAGTCAGGAACAGTCAGCCCCTAAATGAACTTACAGAAAACAAAAATATATTCAACTACGTTAAAGAATGTGATCCACAGAAAATGATGAAAACATCACAATCCCACCCAACTACGAAAAAAACGTCACAAACATATAAGAGGTTAACAGAGAAATTAAAAATAAGCTAACTAAACATTTCACATCAGACTACATCAATAACAGGATAAAACTGATGTTTAAAAGGAAGGTCATCACATCTAATAAACATAAAAGAGAGTTCCACTCCTATAACGACTCGGCAAACAAAACACTTTCTGTACGTTTTAAAAACCTTCACCGTACCATTAGACCTACCACTCAGCAAGAATTATATGAATCTGACGTTACGCAACAGCAAGGCTCTGAGATAGAATCCGCTGGCTATTGAATGTTTGATACTGCGCGTTGCGTAATGGAACACCAACTTTTGCAAAAGGCTATTCTTAGAAAGGAAAGAACTGTACATTTACTTTATTATGTTGTTGCAATGTTTAGGAAGACTGTTTTTACTAAAATATTTAATTAATTTCGTTTAGCAGCATTTTTGCTGCTGCAAGTCAAATAATAGTAAGTTGTTATTATGAGCCATATTAAGAGAAGTACAAACATTCGAAATATAAATATTATTAACCATAATTATAAAATCCTATGTAATGTCCCAAAAATCCAGTAAAAAGGAATAACACTGCTCCGTGACTGTTTGAAAAAGGTACCCGGTGTTATATAATGTTTTAGCTCACACAAAACGTCCCATTTCCTACTAACGCCACATTTAGTAACCCCACGTCCTCTCCCGTCCGCACTCGCTCTGGTCGGTATGACGCCGTTGACAGCCGTTGTCGTTCCAGGGCTTCGGCCTTCCCCCACCCACTCGCACACCCTCGCGTCCTCTCCGGTGCGGCGCCCGGGCGCCCTCGCGGCCTCCCTAATGTCCTCTGCCACCACCGCTGCCGCCGGCCGGAATTTTCCGCCCAAGGGCTTGCGAGCCATAGTACGCGACGAGCGGTTTATCCGCGCGGGCAGCAACAAAGGGCGCGCGAGAGGGCCAAGGGGAGGAGAGGGGTGGAGAAGAGAGTGGGGGAGGGTTTGGGAAAGCTAGGGTTGGGGGGCGGGGAGATGGGTGGAAGAACGGGAACGGAAAACGGTGGCGAGGGAGGGACGTGGCGCGAAGGAGAAGCAGAGGGGACGCAATTACGTGAGAGGGCGTGAGACAGCAAAGCAGGTCGGGACCGTATGACGCGACGTGGAGAATGTACAATGTACGAGTACCACGAGAGAGAGAGAGAGAGAGAGAGAGAGAGAGAGAGAGAGAGAGAGAGAGAGAGAGAGAGAGAGAGAAGGGATGGGATGAGATGGGATGGGATGGAAGGAGATAGGGCGGAGCGTAGAGTGGAGGGATGGTTGGGGCAGGATGGAACTTGGTATGACGACCTGGAATGGCACGGGGGTATGGAGGGCGAGACGGTGCGCTGGGTGGTGAAACGAAACGGGACGGTTCGGGGCGGAACAGGGCGAGTTGTGTCGAGGCGAGGCGCGATGAAACGGGGGGGGAGGGGAGGGGCGGGACGGGGCGACGTAGGGCGAGGAGTGTCGAGGCGAGGCGAGGTGGAGTGGGATCGGGCCGGGCGGTGCCGGACGGGACGGGAGTCGGTCAAGGAGAGCGGACTACTCAGCGGACGGTGCCGGACGGGACGGAATAGGACGGGATGGGACGGGACAGGTATGGATGGATGCGGGCGGGGTGGGATGAGACTGGGTGGCGCGGGGGGGGGGCAGGGCTGGAGGGGAAAAGGGGGCAGGGAACTGCGCCGGACGGGATGGGACGGGGCGGGGCGGGGCGGAGCGGGGCGGGGCCAGTCGAGGTGGGTCGGCGCAGGACGGGACGGGACGGGACAGGGTAGGTGGGGTGGTGTGGGGTGGGGTGGGGTGGCCATGCCAAGACGGGGAGTGAAAGGAACGGGAAGGAGCGGGGCAGGGGAACGGAGCTGGCCGAGCTGAAACCGAGGCGCAGAGAGGGTAGGACGGCGTGGAGCGGGAGTTACGGCGCGCAGGGGAACGGGCCCAGAGCCGAGCCGAGGAGGGAGCCAGGGGGCGGGGCCCGGGTGAGCGAGCGAGCCGCGGCGTCACTTTCGGGACTCGTCAACCGTGTAACGACATTTGTAGCAGTTTGGGCTTAAGGCCCCGAAGCTCGCTGCCGACGCAGACGCCCTTGCGGAGATAATGGGCAACAACGGCGCTTTGAAGGCCAAAGCGGCGCAGGGGCCTTCCGCAAACTCTCAATGGACACAATCATCGGCCCTTCGAACTCAGACTCAAAAAAAATCATAGGGGCGGGAATCCGTTACCTCCAAGCACAATATTTCCACTTCCCCATTTTACTGCAATCATAAATGCTTCGGAGACTCGATAGTAGTGGCAGACCCAGAGGGGGAGGAAGCCATGCCCCCTCCCCAAAAGGCCAAGAGAAAAAAGTTTGGGATTTTTTTGAATTTCGGGAATTTTTCAATTTACCTCTCTCAATATATTTAAATTATGAAATAAATGAGAGGTACAAATAATTAACGAATGATCGTACAGTCAATATCCGCACCACCGAGCGCTACTTGGTGATTTGATTGTCAATGCTGTAAATTCCCAATTTCAACACTAATTTTTATTGCAAAATGGACGGTATTCATTCCCACGGTGAGGGGGCAGCACAAGGGCCCTACGTACCTGCTCCATGCAGTCCGGCAAGTTAGGGAAGAAGGAAGGTTCAAAGATTACACATGGTAGATACGGAAGTACCCCCATGTAACAACTCACAAGCAAACATCCGCGACTGCCACGACGCAATTGCCGCAGTGTCTCAGCTCCCTAAGGCAGTCTAGAGAGAATAATTGTGAAATTAAGCAGTGTACGTTTCTTTCCCGTTCGCTTGCCCGGAAATAGAATCGACATCGTGAAATTTTTTAGCCCGCAAGTTTTGATTGATTGATGTTTTCGTGCATATCTACTATTATGGTTGTTCCCGCTAATAAAGTGAATGTTTTTAATACCAGCATGTGGTGGTTTTCTTTCCCCGTTGGACGATGAAAGTCAGCGCCAACCCATCGGCATGCGAGGTTTTTCCTCCGCCGGTATCTCCCCCACCAGCTATAAATTACGCTCCCACTCGGTCTCCTGAGAAGTGTGTGTATGAGGAAAGGATAGGGCACGGAAAAAGGAGGAAAGATCGCGTACGATCCGTGTCCCGCTTGTTAAGGTACAGCCGAGCATTCGCCTAATATTGATCGAATAAGCCACACAAAATTAGCGATCAAATCAATCGATTTATTCCTATCACTTAACTCGGACCATAAGATGACTAGAAGCGAACAAGTTTTAATAATACGAATTAGAACTGGTCATTCTAAAATTACACACAGGTACTTGTTAGAGAATACCTCACCACCGTTATGTGATATGTGTCAATAACGGTATCAGTCGAACATATTATTACGTCCTGTCGTAAATATGAACACATTAGAACTATATATTTTAATCCAAATAAAATAGAGAAAATCTTGTCCCCTTTCAGAACCAGATTGTCAAATTTTGCAAAAACACAAATGTCATGCTTGAATTATAATGTTATGGTAAGCCCGCTCGTATCTCTAGAGCTGATGTGTTATGTAACAACCCCGATGATATTGTATGATTATGTTACGAGTATGTAAGATAAATAATAATATGTTATAATCTACATGTTAGCATGATTATGTTAATGTAATGATCTGTAACTCTCGAAAAGATATGTTATGACCATGTCCTGATTATACTGTATGATGATGGTATGTAAGATAAATAATATGTGATACTGTATTATGTTATGAACTACACATTCTGATACTTATGTTAATGTACTGACGGATGAAGCCATAATTGTCTGTAATCACCTGTCATAAAAAATGTAGTCGCAAATAACCTTAGTCGTTGATGCGACAAAAAATAAAGAGAGAAAAAGAATTAATGATCAGAGCAGCCGGCCGCTGTAATACTTCTGCAGGCAGCGGAAAATTTTCTAGCAAGTGTCGAAATTCCGCCACAGTCGGGACCCCAACCCTGGGTCCTCCCGGTCAGACCCGCATTATAGACAGCGTTATTATGTTGTCTCTGGTCGTCTCCCTTAGCCGGTACTCTGGAGGTATCCAGGGCTGCATCATATAATCTGCGCAGATGACGAAAATAGGCAGCTAACAGACAAGAAAGCGAATTGACCTTAAAAATGAAATAAGAGAACCGTCTCCGAGGGACATGCTTGTGTGATTGTGGCCTTTGTTTCATGTTAATCACTGAAAACGCCAACCACATTAGTGGCACAGAACATTGATATACGAGTTAATTCGTATACCACGCAAGATTTACAAATCGTTAAATGCAAAAACTTCTTGACTGCATTAATTTCACCGTTTTTCATGTGCGTCATCAATGGTGGCATTAAAGGCCACTATTTTCGGGACTCACAGTATACTCCTTTCTTCCATAATAGTACCTTAAAGTTAAAGATATTCTTCTGATTCTACTGATACTTCTACTGATACAGACATGTCTGTGCTATTGTATTTGGAACGCTTGCTTACCTAAAGCATACCAGTTTGCATTCTAATATTCAAGTGCGTTTTTGTTCTTTAAAGAATCGACCCTGGCATTGCGAGCGTGAGTGATGTATTGCGATCTACGAGTTACTGACATGAAACGAGTTTTTAAGGAGGTTAGTTGGTTTATTAGTGATTCCGGGTGCGTCAGCTGCTAAGGTCATTAGTCCCGCAGGTGTAGTACACTTTTTATCGCGGTAGGTGCCTGTGAAATTCGGTGATAGTGAAAAAAAATATTTTTAATGTTAAACTAAAAAGGCGCGTAGGTCATCATGTTCATGAGAAATGTAAGAGCAATACACAGGTTTTGCGATAAAATAACAGCAATATTTTTCTGATAAAATACAATTATAATAATAATAATAATAATAATAATAATAATAATTATTATTATTATTATTATTATTATTATTATTATTATCCTTTAACGATTCGTGCACAGCATTTCAAAGGAACAGATATGTTGTTACTTTCAAATGAAAACTGGGCAAAAGCTTAAAACACTCATCGATATAAATAATGAAGATACAAATTTTATGCGACAACTTCCTGTCTACGTGCCGATCATTTTTCATCCCGTATGGAAACACGGCTACTCACATCTGATGTTAATCAATTCTCAGTAGTCAATTCATGGAGAAATTTCTCATCACACTCCAAACAGCGACAAATCCGCTGCCGAGATATATTCATGATTCATATTTCGAACATTCTGCCTTTCCATTAATCTTCAAGTCCCGTTGCGAATATGCATTAAAATGACGGGGACAAATGCGCCACTAATATTGCAGTATATTTCGATCTACCTTTTTACAAATTCGTATGAATGGAAAAATGTTACGAAGCGCGACTGAGCATCTTCTTACCATTCATATTAAAGATTTTAAAAGTTTCATTTGAGAAGATAGTTCCAACCTATTTCATATCCTTCGAATGACTGAAGCTTCTGATCACCTGTTAACGACCATAATATAGCCCATGATGCATTGGGTTGCACGGAATATCTACAGAAGCTAAAATATAATTGTCCGATTGTTGTGATACGTACACTTCACCACACACCATTACACCAGACTATTCCACTCGCGAAATTAAAATCAATAATCTTTAACTATGCATAATAAATACTCCAATCAGAGCTGTGTTTCTCAAACAAAGTATCACTTTTTCTATCCGATTTTCTTACCAGCCCTCCATACTGACCAATAATAAGCTGCGATTCATCCGTCTTAGGAGGTGGTATGTATCGATCGCTATGTTAATGATCGTTAACCACAGATGAGTGCATGCTCGACACTTGTCAAAGAATTTGAAATAAAGGATGCGCAACATTTGAGACAGTTTGTAAGCAACGCACCTTGTTTAACCTAACCTCAAAATTTCAATACCACCCACAAAAGGTTTCATTAGTAGGCTACTTTTTTTAAACGTTTTACTCGAATATCAAACATAAACAATACCACAACAGGGACCTCACTGTAATTTTTTTCTTACCTAGTTCCATAAATTATGAATTATCTTTATACTACTTTCTCTTTACGGTACGTAAACAAAGTAGTACACGTATTGTAGAGAAAGTTACGTAATGCTTCGGAAATTCGATTTTGAGATGCCAACGGAAATACACGTTCTGTGGTCACCTGATATCGAAAAAGTAGCTCCACGTACTTCAAATGGCGACCGCTCCCCGGGGGTATCACACCACTCTGTGATGCCTACCCTCAGAACTGTGTCCATTGGCGTAAAACGCTCTCGGTAAAAACTCGCGAGAGCATATTTATGAAATAGGCACGCACCTTAAGTTACAGTAATGAAGTTCTCATGGGACGTATTATTAACGACTAACAAGCGCTTTTAAACTATTTGAATTATTAATTCAGGATTGAATAGGAATCAATCACAAAGTATACGAATACATACATTTTAATAAAAAGAAAAAACAGCCATTCAGCTGTTTTGGGACTGCTTTATCTCAACTCGGGTGGTTCCAAGTACCATGGATTAAATACGTAGGTCTTAAGTCGGCGACATCTTGTATGTCGTATAGAATACTCAAGCTGACTGAGTATCAATAAAGTCAGTATCAGTATTCTGTACGAGATAATGGGGCCGACGTAAGACGGTAATACTAATACTATCCAATGTCCTCCCTTAACACACACACACACACACACACACACAAATATATATATATATATATATATATTGTGACATACCTGGTGGTGCCGGGTATTTTCACTGCAATATAACACTAAGAGAGGGTATCTTTTACGTGAATGGGTCCCTGGATAAGTTGGTGCAACGTTGGGGTGGTTAATCATAAATTGAAATACAATTATAAACAAGATTTATTTTAAATCAAATTTGTTATTTACATAATCAGACAACGTTTTTACACTCTGCCTTGGTACCAAGATTAAGAGTGAAATGCATTTCTCATACCTTCGAGGCCCAGATCGAATACCTATGAAGTTCGTAGAACCGCTCGTGCCGACCGGATTGTCGACCTCTGCTACTGCTGCGGGCCGTCAGCGTCGGATGGCATGGTATCGCCCACGGCTGATGCTCCAGCAATTCTTCCCCGATCAGGATCTTGACACCTCGGCTTCGCACCTTCCTCGAATCACTGTCCGTCAGTGGGTTTAATTACACAACCCGCGCCTACTCTGTATACTGGTCCCAGTTCTGCACCGCGCAATTTCAAGAATGTTTCCACCGCGCCAACTAACAAGAACAACATCAATTATTCTACCAACACTAATCTTTCACTATACTGATACTTCTAATGTTCTATTTATACGTCAATTACTTTGCGGTTCCTAATAGCACATAAAATACGTCGCAATGTTATATGCGTCCATACACCGGCGGAGAATTCTCGCCGCACGTCCGCACTCGCCGCCGCTCTCCTGACGTCTCCCTGGTCAGCGCTCTGCCAACGGCTCTCGTCCGCGATTCTCGTAACGAACTTTTGCACGTGCGCGTTGCCCAGTTCTAACCGAAATTCACACGCTGGTCTCCCCGGCGGTGGCACCGTCGGCGGTAGCCACGGTCGCTCGCCGGCCCCGGCGAGCCGCGCTCGGCGCGCGCACCGCGCAGTCCAAACTAGCGATTAATTTCTTACACTAATGATTTAATTAGTGTAATGAAACACATATTCTGGGTTTCATCACCCCCCCCTTTCTTTTTTTGAATTTTTTCCACTTCTGGAAAAATTCACACTAGTAACATCGTCACTGCCGATGGTTGCACTCGTTTGCATATTGCTCGACGCCCTATATACACTTATAACCTAAAATCGAATTAACATGTGATTACTTATATTAACACTAATCTTGCACTTATTTACACTTCACTATTTTCCATCCATGTTGAACCAGGTTTCCGATTTGAAGCTTGTAATGTCCTACTATGTCTTGTCTCTTGTGCGACGATTCATCTCCATTTTGCTGACATTGATTTCCCAAATTACAGTTGTAGGACATAGCTTCCAGCGTGTTGAACACATCTTGATAGGTATCATCCCATTTCCAGCTACGACCTCTTCTACGTTTGTACCAATGGTTGACCATACCATCACTCTTCCCTCGCCCCTGACTTCGCTCCATTCTTGACCTGCCTACATCTCCTTCATTCCCATTCGTTGGGGTGTCTGCACAGGTGAATTTGTACCTCTCCAATATCCTCAAACCCCTTCCTAAATCGGTATGATCTGCTCTGCTCAGTCGGCTTTGCACGGTGACAGGATACTGTCGCGTTGACATGCACATATTTCCTTGATATTCTATAGGAGCAAATAATGTTTTTGGCTCCATAACGCTCTTCGTTCTGTATTCACTACGACTTCCCCTGATGTAGTTGTAATGGCTATTCCTCTGGTTGCTCTTGATGTTTATTTGGGTTTCTTCATTCCACTTTCGTTCAGAAATCTTGTTTTCAAATTCCTTCAAAAATTTCGGAAATATACCAAAATTCTCTGCCCATGTCCTGGCGTTCTCTTCTACAATTAGGTGTGATAACTGGATCTTGTATCCTTCCAATATGTTGTTTGATGCTAGGTGCCGTTCTTCTGCTCGCAGAACTACCTTAGGGTTTTCCGCCCCATCTCCCAGAGATTTCATCGACTTTGGAGGCATAATTGGTGTCACCCCATACTTGACACTTGGCGACGTTTTCCCGTCTTCTTCCTGTTTAAACTCTTCTTGTACTCTTTTCTCTTCGCACCCTTGTATATTTTCCACGATTTCTTCTTCTACTATACGCTCCATTTCTTCTATTTTCATTTCCATTTCTTCTTCCATTATTAACTTCAATTCTTCCGTTTTCACTTTCACTTTATAAACATCCTCCTCGGTCTCGATTTGGACCTCC
This sequence comes from Gryllus longicercus, assembly GCA_038098605.1. NCBI lineage: Eukaryota > Metazoa > Arthropoda > Insecta > Orthoptera > Gryllidae > Gryllus > Gryllus longicercus. The sequence continues at coordinate 818,972 of JAZDUA010000299.1, forward strand.
ACCGTTTTGCCCTCCGCTGTCTTGACTTCCTCATGGATTTGGTTCGTCATCCCCTCGTTTCTATCTGTTACCGCTACCCTAGCATCTATTTGATGGCATGATTGAAATTTTAGCACCTCATCTTTCCTATCCAGTTCCTCCGCTTTCCCATACGGTTTTCCGCATATTTCGATGAGCTTCCTATTCCGTTCTTCTGTGATTCTTCCCATTTCTTCTGCCGGCTTCTTAATCTGTTCTTCAACCACCTTCCCGTTCTGTTCTTTTATTAGTTTTCTATTCCGTTCCTCCGCCTTCCTATTCTGTTCCTCCTCGGATCTTTTCTGTTCACCTAATTCTTTGCTCTGTTCTTCCGCAAATTTCTCAATCTGCTTCTCCGTTTGCTGCCTCAGCTGTTCTTCTAATGAATCTTCTGCCATTACGCCCGTACACGCTTCGTATTCTTCGTCCATCCCCAAGTCAAATCCTACCGCCTGGCTCCCCAGTTCTACCACCTGCCGTTCTAGATCTATATTTGCTCTGTGATCGACCAGAAAATCCGTCCCTATGATTACCGAATACAATAATTTTTTGACTACCAGGGCCACCATCTCGTATACTTGGTTGCCAATCCTGGCTTGAAACATGATTTGTTTTGTGATGGGGCTTGACTTCTTCTGAGTTGCCCCAATCACATACGCCCTATTCATAGGCAAACACATTACTTCTTTTCCTGTTGCTTTTAACTCCTCATACATTTCTTCTGATACTACTGTAGTCGTGCACCCTGTATCCACTAAAGCTTCTTTAATTATACCTTCACATTCTATCGATATCGTGGGACATTTCCTGATTCTGACCGCTGAGTTTTTACATCTCCGCCACGGTTGGGTATCGTAGGTTACCGGCTGCATAGCGTTTATGGAGACCGCGTTTACGTCATCGATTTCCGCGTCCGCAATGGGGCCACCTATCACCGCGGACTCTATTAGTTTAAATAGTGTCCTTGATCACTACTTGTGCTAGGCTGTGCTAATCGGTCGGGTGCATTCCCGCCCCCGCCTCGCGTCTCCGTACGGTTTGAATTAGATCTGTTCCAGTCCGGTCTCTGGTTCCCCGGCTCTGGTCTCCATCCGTCTCCCCCTCTTCCGCGTTGGTTTCTCTGGTAATCGTTGCTCCTATCATTCCCTTGCCCCTGGTTACGTTCCGATCTAACCATATTAACATTCCCTTCATTTCTGTTCTTTGGTACGCCTGCAAATGTCAAGTCGTACCCTCCTAACACATTCTGGAATCTTTCCAGGTCGATGTGCTGCATACTACGTAAAAGATTCTGCACCGTAACTGGGAACTCTCTTGTCAGTACACATATTATTTCCTGATCGCTCATCGGTGGGGATAGCGTTTTGTATTCCATAATACGCCTTGTTGCGTATTCCCGCAAACTTCCCATTGACTGGTTGTAATGATTATTCATTAAACTGATTTTAAAATTAATTTGAATTTCCTCATTCCAATACCGCTCAAGGAATCGATCTTTAAATGCCTTTACTGATTCGGGAAACTTATCAAATGTATCGGCCCATATCCTTGCGTTGCCTCCTAACATTAAATATAATAATTGTATTTTACACCTTTCCGAAGTATTGATAACATCTAGATGTCGTTCTGCTGCCTTCATAAATATACATGGATTTTCTTTCCCGTCTCCTGAAAATTTTAGTGATCTTGGAGGGGTAAATGGTACCGTCCCGCTTGCTGCAATTGGGGATGCCTTGCATTCTTTTATTTGTTCAATCTCTGTTCGTAGTAACACAACCTTCTCTTCGCATTCCCGCTTATTCTCCTGCATTTCTTCCTTGACTACTAACTGCATCCTTTCAATTTTCTCGTCCTGCTTAGCGGTTTTATCATCTAACTGTTGGAATAACTTATTCTTCAAATCCCCCCCCCAGACTAATTACTTGAGATTCGAGCTCTTTTTTTTGTTTCCCTAATTCTTCGGCAGTCCATTGCTCATGAATTTCCACCCGCTCCGCGATTTTGGTCATCTCGCTCTTCGTCAGTTCAAGTTGTTCTTCAATGCGTCCTATTCGCCCCCCTATTTCATTTAATTTCCTATTCTGTTCTTCTGCCAACTTCCCAATCTGTTCCTCTGTAAATATTTTCTGTTCTTCTGATTTCTTATTCAGTTCTTCTAATATCTTCCTATTCTGTTCTTCTGCCTTCCTGTCCCGTTCTTCAGCTGACTTCCCAATCTGCTCCACTGTGAATATTTTCTGCTCCTCAGCCGACTTCCTAATCTGTTCTTCTGTCATCCTATTCTGTTCACCTATTTCGTCTAATTTCCTGCTCTGTTGTTCGAACATCTTCAACAATAACTGTATGGGGTCATTATGAATATTTTCCCCACCCCCCAAATTTGGATTTCTTGTTGCCTGGATCATCGGTGTTGATGTCACTTCTACTTCTTTATTGAAGCTATCTCCTGTCGTGTCGTCTAACCGACTTCCAATGCCACTATCCCTGCTTTCCGATGACATGCTATTATCGATTCCTACATCTATCTCCCCTACTGCATCCGCCTTCTCTTCCCGGTCCAGCACTATATTTTGCGCCTCCATTCTGTTGCTTTGAGCTGTCCGATCGATTCCCACTACACTAAAATATCGCACAAATTTTCCTCTTGCCTCACCTACCAACGATACCACAGTTATCCTATAAAGTAACTATACCCGCCACAACACTGTATATTCTTCGTGAATGGTTTAATTCACTCCTATTTCAATTGCTAATTAATGACGAACAACCCTCATTCACCACCAAAACACAATAACACTAATTCAATAGCCATATAAATTTCCACTCACCTACCAATGCATAAACATAATCCTTACAATACATAATATTATTACCATTGAAACACATATACACTGCTAATAGACTCATTAATACTATTATACAAAAATGCTTTCAGATTATAATAAATCCCTTATTAATTGAAATTACTTTTCAACGCACTTATTGCTATATTATGTACATAATCATCATTCACATTTGCATGTCATATCTCCTCCCTGAATTTTCCTCAATAATATCATATAGATATTCACAACAAATATTCACACTGCTGGTATATCTTTCCCAACCTGGTATCTTTCTAATAAATTCCCCACACTTTACCATCACCAATAGATAATGCACTACTGATTGAATGTTCCCAGCAAAAAAACAATTTTGTGCATAATTTGTACAACACTATTAACCACCTTTATATTCTCATAAGAATTATTACTACTTCCCCATTTCTTTGATTTCCATGTTATAAAAAAATTGCCAAGCAGTTCAAATATTATTAATATGTCTTACAAAACTTGGAATTCTATTACATTATATTATTTGTAACATGTACGTGTATAGCCTTCATAACCTCAGTAACTACAATATTAACTATATATTGGATGCTCACAAATAATTGCCTATGTCAGCCCGCAATTAATTACGCAACAACATTTTTGTAATTATCAACATTTCATTATGCTTACTTGACTTGTGCATGTTTTTGCTAACACATGTATTGTTATTTTTTTTTTTGTACTCTATAATAATACACTTTGCACTGCCTGCTTCTCATCTATACCCTACATTACTATACATCAATTACATGCACATGATTTTCCAACATTTCACCAACTTTCCTAAGGCCACATTTCTTATCTATACGTTATCCACTTGTTCGGGCGCCAGCTGTGACATACCTGGTGGTGCCGGGTATTTTCACTGCAATATAACACTAAGAGAGGGTGTCTTCTACGTGAATGGGTCCCTGGATAAGTTGGTGCAACGTTGGGGTGGTTAATCATAAATTGAAATACAATTATAAACAAGATTTATTTTAAATCAAATTTGTTATTTACATAATCAGACAACGTTTTTACACTCTGCCTTGGTACCAAGATTAAGAGTGAAATGCATTTCTCATACCTTCGAGGCCCAGATCGAATACCTATGAAGTTCGTAGAACCGCTCGTGCCGACCGGATTGTCGACCTCTGCTACTGCTGCGGGCCGTCAGCGTCGGATGGCATGGTATCGCCCACGGCTGATGCTCCAGCAATTCTTCCCCGATCAGGATCTTGACACCTCGGCTTCGCACCTTCCTCGAATCACTGTCCGTCAGTGGGTTTAATTACACAACCCGCGCCTACTCTGTATACTGGTCCCAGTTCTGCACCGCGCAATTTCAAGAATGTTTCCACCGCGCCAACTAACAAGAACAACATCAATTATTCTACCAACACTAATCTTTCACTATACTGATACTTCTAATGTTCTATTTATACGTCAATTACTTTGCGGTTCCTAATAGCACATAAAATACGTCGCAATGTTATATGCGTCCATACACCGGCGGAGAATTCTCGCCGCACGTCCGCACTCGCCGCCGCTCTCCTGACGTCTCCCTGGTCAGCGCTCTGCCAACGGCTCTCGTCCGCGATTCTCGTAACGAACTTTTGCACGTGCGCGTTGCCCAGTTCTAACCGAAATTCACACGCTGGTCTCCCCGGCGGTGGCACCGTCGGCGGTAGCCACGGTCGCTCGCCGGCCCCGGCGAGCCGCGCTCGGCGCGCGCACCGCGCAGTCCAAACTAGCGATTAATTTCTTACACTAATGATTTAATTAGTGTAATGAAACACATATTCTGGGTTTCAATATATATATATATATATATATATATATATATATATATATATATTTGTATGTATGTAATATAAAATTTATACATAATACACTTCGTGATTGATATCTTCTCAATCCTGAATTAATAAATACGGATTACTACAATATCTCTACAGCCACCACGGAATCTACGAATCCGTATTTGAATTAATAAAATATCTCTTAATAAAACATTAGTTTTAAAATGTTTTTGAATTTAAATGCTCGATAAAGTGCTCGATATCCATTCGTGCTACAAAACCACGCTATTTTAGACCATTGCGTTTTAATTTGTCTCCGTTTTTAAAAATCTGGATTCTTGAAATCACGCTCATCGGATCCATTACGAATGTGCAACCGCCTCTAACGAACTATCTCCGTCCTCAGCCACTTCTTCTGTATCTACAGACACCTGGTGCCACCCACATAACCCACGGAGCCCCAGCGTCTTTGCACACTCGTCTCGACTTCTGAAATCCCTTACGTCGCTGACACCTTGCCACTCCCTCGCGGCCGTCTCAGCACTTCGCCCTCCCGTCCTCTCACCCCGTCGCCCTCTCATCCACACCAACGCAGCCATCGCCGACTTCGACGTGATTCTCCGTGTCCCTCGACACCGCCATTCCAGACGCCTCCACCACAGCACCCGCAAGCGATCTCTCTGCCTCCGCCTCCGCCGCCGCTCACTCAACCACCTCCACGCAGCCAACGCAATCGATTCTCCCGCCTCCGCCAACTCAACCGTCTCTACCGCAGCCCTCGCAACCGCTTTTGCCGCTGCCATCTCAACCGCCTCCACCACAGCACACGCGACCAATTGTCCCGCCACCACAAATTCAACCGCTTCCACAGCTGCCGACGCAACCGATTCTCCCGCCTCCGCCAACTCAACCGCCTCCAACGTAGCCCACGCAACCGAGTCCGCCGAGTCCGCCGAGGCAAACTCAACCGCCTCCACCACTGCCGAAGCAACCGATTCCCGCGCCTCCGCCAACTCAACCGCCTCCAACGCAGCTCACGCATCCGATTCTGCCGCCTCCGTCGCCGCCTACTCAACCACCTCCACCCCAGCCCACGCAACCGATTCTCCGGCCTCCGCCATCTCAACCGCCACTACCGCAGCACACGTAACTAATTGTGCCGCCTCCATCTACGCAACTACGCAACCACAGCCTACGGAACCGATTCTCCTGCCTCCGCCAACTCAACCGCCTCCACCGCAGTCCACGCAACAGAGTGTCCCACCACGGCCGCCGTCAACTCAACTGCCCCCGCCATAGCCCACTCAAGGGATCCCCCCGCCCCCGCCGCCAACTCAACCTTCTCCACCACAGCATACGCGACCAATTGTCCCGCCCCCACGAACTCAACCGCCTCCACCACAGTCCACGCAAACCGATTCTCCCGCCTCCGCCGCCTCCGCCGCCGCCGCCGCCAACTCAACTGCCTCCACCACAACCCACGCAACCGATCCCAACCGCCTTCCCGCCGGCAGCGGCCCCGCCTCCCCCGCCTGCGCCTGCTCCGCCGCCCCCGGCGTAACTTTATTAAGGGGGGTGCGTGCGCCGGGATGGGAGCGCGGGGGCGGGAGGGTTGGCGCGGGGGCGGCGCAGGGCCAAGCCCCGGCGATTCCATTTGTTCCGCTTGTCGGACACGTGATGAACAACACGCCGCGGCGGTCGTGGGCGGGAGGCGCGGACGGGGGGCGGGCCGGGGGAAAGAAGGGGGCCTCCCCGGGGGGTGGGCGCCGCGTGGGGACGGGGGGGGGCGGGCAGGAAGCGACGGGGAGCGGGGCACGAGGCTGCCTTCCGGTGCCAGATCGCTTCTTCGCGACGCCCAATGTTTACCAAATGAACGCCGTACAACACGTATGACCCTCGCACGCAGCCGTTTGCGCGCCCGAGTTGGAGGCGGCGGCCAGCGCCGGCGAGGAGCGCTTAAGAGGCGACGGCTTTAAGTGTGTTACGAGACCTGATTTCCATAGCGTAATGCTGCGAGGCCCGCAGCGCGCCGGGGGCGGGGCGGGGCGGGGCGGCGCGGGGGCGTGAGTTAGCGGCGCTGTCGGCATGCACCGCCGCCGGCGCTGATGTATGTTGGTGGGTGGCATACGGGTTAGCATGCCCGCATGTCTTCCCGTTATTTATTTGATGCGATCCTTGCGAGCCGCCTAATGTGTTTCATCACACATGCCTAAGCTGGCTGCCTCCGAGAAGCCACAGTGCGCCAGCGCGCCGGGGGCGTCAAGATGCAGCTCTTCGTTTGTTGGGGATTTATGACGTTTGGTGAAAGCTATTTTCATTCCGCTGCATACGATTTGGTTCAAGCAGCTTTCGTACTGCCACAGACATGCTTCGCGTGCGTGGTGAGGGCAAGAAAATTAGTAGAACCTCGGAAACACTAAATTCAAGATTTTATAAATAATATAAATTTATTAAAAAAGGGAAAATTCAATTTATTGCAACTATGCTGGGTTACAGTCTTATATGGGGGTGCTTTTAAATAAATTTGTATAGTGAACTTGCAATCTACACTTAATTATAGTGTTATATTTACTGTGTGTTTCGACATATAAACATATTTACATTGGCTAATAGTCTACAACACATTTATTGGAGATTTGGGAGGCTCGAGATTGATGACGTTTATTTGAATTCTATTTTCATTTTGGTCATTACAAAATTTTTAAAATAACTGTAGTAACACCTCAGACATATTTTACTCGGAAAACTGATTTCTGAAGAACCTTTCTAAAACCAAATGATCAAAGGCTACGATTTATTTATTCGATTTTTTTCTGTAGGTTTTAACAAATGGTGTCTTCTTGGAAGATGTCTTTGCATATCTCAGTATTTATGTTTCTTTCAATGCGATTTTTGTTGTTTTGTGTGTGTTATATTTCAAACCACTTTGTAGTACCACAGGCACATTATGCATAATTCACAAAGAAATGTAATACTAAGATAACATCGATATCTCGAATTCGAATATCTTGAGTGTCCTAATAAAACAAAAATGATTTTGCTGGTCATATTCCTTGACAGTAAGAATTCAGTAATTCGTTGTTGAAAATAAGAAGTATAAAATACTATTTAAGTAATTTTAATTTTTACCACCAAACCGAAGATCCCAAGGTCCAACTCTAATGTTTTATTGTATTATTTTAGTGTATTCGCACAGTAATTCCTGAACAATAGATTTCCGTTGTATGTATTTTTCGCAGTGAACGTTTGCTTTAAAAAATTGGTTACTAGTTATTTAGAGTCACCAATAATGGCTCCTAAATGTAAAAATTAATAAATAATTCAAATAAAAAAACTTTGCAAACATTTTCGAGAGGAGTAGGCATCTGTGGTATATCTTGATACTCCAACCCTCCGTGAGGTTAGTTGAAGACGGCTTTAAAATATTAATGGAAATTGCATTATTTTTATTGCGGATACATATTTTCAAATCAAAATCATCACAAATAGATAAAATACATATTTGTCAGAAATATTTTGTCTTAAAGAAATGCAATTTCGTAATTAGTAAAAACTAAGATAATTTAGATTTCTTCTTGAAAAATCCATATAGTACAACGTAGACAACGCGTCTGCATTCGAAAGTCAGTTTTTGTGCTTAGAAATTGAAACTCATGTCTTCTCTTCATTACAATCTCAGAAGAATTATTTTCTGAGAAAAATACTATACCCTTTTAGCATTAACTGCGAAAGATTTAAAAAGCTATTTGCGTTGTAAAAATAACTATCACTTTTCAAAAAATGTTTTATCCTTCTACTGAAACAAATTACGCTATTTCAACAAAATATATAAATTTATTTTAAAAAAATATGTTGCATCCCCTCCCGAGTTACGTTGAGCCTCGTAGAGAAGCAAATAAGTGAAAATAAAAAAAGTTTTGTAAAAATATTGACTTTTAGGTTTTGGTTCATTGATTTTCTAAAATAATTTCATATTTCACGTTCAAACTACACAAAAATGAGTTTTAAACATGTGAAAAGCAAATAAAATGCTTTGATCCAGTCTCCAAAGCATTTCAACCTATCTGTATTTACAGATATTCTTGACGTACAAAATGCCAACACCTAAAATCTCGTTCCTCTGGCGAGATACATTGAGCGAACCTAAATCGGAGAGAGGAGGGAGTTCATATTCTGTGAGCAAAGAGAAAAAAATAGAACTGGCGGCGTTTTAAGAACGCAAAATACTGCAAGAGAATAAGCGTTTCCCGGATCCAGTTGTCAATCCAACTGCGGTTAATGGGAGATTTTCACGCCGTTTTCTCGTTGCGTTCAATTTTGCACATACATTTTGCAAACGCATTCAATTTCATTCACCTACCATACACTCCAGTTCCCTCCTTCCACCACACGACTGAAATCCGACAGCATTTACTCTGTGTATTCATGATGCGAATTCCAATTTTTGCTTTTGTTTTTATATCTTAATTATTTTCGCTGACGGGCCAAGAGCAGTTCATTTTAATGGAGTGCCGAGCTTAAGCGCCAGGAGCTCCAGCTCCCACCCCGTCCCCCTCCTACCTGTGTTTTTTCACGTTTTAATTACTTTCATTTTTGCCCGGCCCTCCCCCCTCTCGGCCCGCCCCCTTCCCGCCCCCCTTCGCCCCGCGGTGCGCGCCGATCCCCCCAAAGGACGCGAGCGGGCATCGCCCATCAGCGGCTGCCTATGAATTTCGCTCAAATCGCGCGGCAATAATTCGCGCTGAAAAGTCCGGTCACGTCTCGCTTTGCGCCCCATCCCCGGCGGCCGACGCGGCGGCCGCAGCGGCGGCGTCTGCGTGGCGGAGCGGAGCCCGGCGGTTGCAGAGAGAGTGCGGGAGGAAGGGCGGATGAGAGGGTGGGGAAGGTGTACGGGCAAGGAGCGCTGGCGGGATTGTGGGGCCGGCGAGGAATGGGAGGGGGTGAGAGGGTCAAGAGGCGATTCATAGGGAGGTCTGTTTAGAGGGAAGACTGTCGAGAGGGAAGACTGTCGAGAGGGAAGACTGTCGAGAGGGAAGACTGTCGAGAGGGAAGACTGTCGAGAGGGAAGACTGTCGAGAGGGAAGACTGTCGAGAGGGAAGACTGTCGAGAGGGAAGACTGTCGAGAGGGAAGACTGTCGAGAGGGAAGACTGTCGAGAGGGAAGACTGTCGAGAGGGAAGACTGTCGAGAGGGAAGACTGTCGAGAGGGAAGACTGTCGAGAGGGAAGACTGTCGAGAGGGAAGACTGTCGAGAGGGAAGACTGTCGAGAGGGAAGACTGTCGAGAGGGAAGACTGTCGAGAGGGAAGACTGTCGAGAGGGAAGACTGTCGAGAGGGAAGACTGTCGAGAGGGAAGACTGTCGAGAGGGAAGACTGTCGAGAGGGAAGACTGTCGAGAGGGAAGACTGTCGAGAGGGAAGACTGTCGAGAGGGAAGACTGTCGAGAGGGAAGACTGTCGAGAGGGAAGACTGTCGAGAGGGAAGACTGTCGAGAGGGAAGACTGTCGAGAGGGAAGACTGTCGAGAGGGAAGACTGTCGAGAGGGAAGACTGTCGAGAGGGAATCGAGAGGGAAGACTGTCGAGAGGGGGTGGAAGGGCAGAGGGGAGGAAGAGTGGGATGGGTGTGATTGTGGAGGACGGGGAATGGAATGAGGGAAGAGAGACGGGCAAAGAGAGGTGGCGAAGGTGCCGGGGGGCGTAGTGAACTGAGAATGGCGTTACGTATGATGTGTCTTACGTGTAACGTTATATATTGTATAGCATTACGGATGATGTAATGTTTTAAATGAAGCCAACGCACAAGGAGTAGCGTTAAGTAGTGCAACGTTACGTGTAGTGTAGGAGATGAGTTTGCGGTGAGGGTTAGGAGAGCTATGGGGAAGAGGGAAAGTGGAGCGGTGATGGCAAATAGAGAAGTTTGGTAGAAGTGTTCGGACAATGGTGGTAATGGAAAGCGTCGATGGAAGCAATAGGCATTGCTGGGAGAAGACGTTAGTAAGGATAGTGATGGTGGTAGATGAGGGAGATGACAACGGAAGACAGAAGCGGCGACGGGAGCAGTGGGTGCGTTGGGACTGTGCCAGCAGAGCTAAAGGAATCGACGAAGTCGGTGAAAAGAGGTGCAGTGGCGCCGCCGCTATGCCCTGGTGCAGCCGTGGAAAGGGGGCGTGGTGCCCGAAACGGAGGAAATAGAGTTGGGGACATAGAGGACGACTGACAGGGACAACTGACACGGGGGAAAGCTACAAAGAGGGGAATGGGAGATGGAGCGAATAGGGGTGCGAGAAATTGAAAGTGATTGAGGGCGGAAGGAGAAGGGGGCTGGGTTAGCAGTTGGAAGCGGAATGGGGTGGTTTAGGCAGTGTGTTCTCAGTGAGCGATATGGGGAGAGTGGGTATTTGGAATTACATATTCGCGATACAGCAGCGAGAGAGACTGTGCGTGGGGAGCGAATGTACTGTAGAGAGAGACGAGAATGGCAGGGCGGGTAAGGGAAGAGGGTGGGACGGTGTGGCAGTGGTTGTGGTGGTCGAGTTGTGACGGCAAGGGCGGAGGGGCGGCGGTGGCGCCACTGGGTGGTCGCGGGGAGGGGTGCGTGGAGAGGCGCGGGGAGGGGCGCGGGGAGGGGCGCGGGGAGGGGCGCGGGGAGGGGCGCGGGGAGGGGCGCGGGGAGGGGCGCGGGGAGGGGCGCGGGGAGGGGCGCGGGAAGGGGTGCGGGGAGGGGTGCGGGGAGGGGCGCGTGGAGGGGCGCGGGGAGGGGCGCGGAGAGGGGCGCGGGGAGGGGCGCGGAGAGGGGCGCGTGGAGAGGCGCGGGGAGGGGCGCGGGGAGGGGCGCGGGGAGAGGCGGGGGAGGGGCGGGGGAGGGGCGCGTGGAGGGGCGCGGGGAGAGGCGCGGGGAGGGGCGCGGGGAGGGGCGCGTGGAGAGGCGCGTGGAGAGGCGCGGGGAGGGGCGCGGGGAGGGGCGCGGGGAGGGGCGCGTGGAGAGGCGCGGGGAGGGGCGCGGGGAGGGGCGGGGGAAGGGCGGGGGAGGGGCGCGTGGAGAGGCGCGGGGAGGGGCGCGGGGAGGGGCGCGGGGAGGGGCGCGGGGAGGGGCGCGGGGAGGGGCGCGGGGAGGGGCGCGGGGAGGGGCGCGGGTAGGCGCAGGGATCGCGCAGCAGCAGCAGCGAAGGGAAGGCGGGGCAACCGATCGACTTCTACCGCGAAAATTCTATTTATTGGCTGAGCTGCAGCCCCGATCGCCTCGCAGTGCGCGTGCCGCCGCGCCCGTGCGGCATCAGACACGGGAGGTGATGGAAGCGGACAGGAGGGCGGGCGGAAGGAAGGGTTGCCGCGAGAGCGGACGGGAGGGTGGACGGGAGGGTTGACGGGAGGGTTGACGGGAGGGTTGACGGGAGGGTTGACGGGAGGGCGGAGGGGAGCCCGGACGGTTAGGTGGACGGGAGGGATACGGGAGGATGGGCGAGGGGCTGGACGGGAGGGTGGACGGGAGGATGGATGGGAGGGGTGACGGGAGGGTGGACGGGAGGATGGATGGGAGGGGTGACGGGAAGGTGGACGGGAGGGTGGAAGAGACGACGAACGGGAGGGTGGAGGGGAGAGCGGACGGAATGGGAGAGGGACGGGAAGGTGGACGGGAGGGCCGACGGAAGGGAGGCCGTGAGAGTTCCAATTCTGGATGAAATACATTTGGGATTAAAACAAAGTTTTCACAAGTTTCAGAGCCCATCCCTTCATTAATTTTTTATAAAAATCGTAATTTTCATTTCTTGTTTTCTATATAACGAACGAAGTTATTGAATTTACGAGTACATGTGCTTTGAATGATGTCTCATAATTTTTCTCAAAATCTGAGAAGTTTTCCGGAAAACTGAGTTCAAAATTCCGCATTTTCAGAAACACTCAAACCTTGTTTTCTCAAAAACTACTCCAATTTTTTTCGTGAGCTAATTCGTGCAAATACTGCTATTTATGGACGTTTCATGCACATTTAAGATGACATAAAATAAATTTTGGTGTATTATTTTGTTGTTTAAAAATTACACAAATGTATATTTTAAGTATCTCCAACGCCGTTAATATGCACATTTCTAGCAATTTTATACATTATTGCAGTTGTAAGTTGAAGTGCTTCATGGCGAAAATTATTCAAAAGCATAAAACACTGTAACAGAAAAAAAATCCTGCCGTTTTCTGCAAGAATAAATACTCTTATCAAAGGGTTGATCAATATTTGGAAAAGTCAAATAAAAGTCACGTAAAAATGGTAAATGAGACAATAAACAGCTCTAAACATAACAAAAGATACTTTTATTACAATAAAATGGGAAACAAACAACGAAAAACTAGACAAGAAATAGTAAAAGTTTCAAAATTACGATGATGAAATGTTGAGATAGTGATAATACTCGTAAATTGCAAACAATTTTCAAGGCTGGTTAAATATGAAGTGCAGCGTTTACTCATGTAAGCCTCTTATTTGTTTAGAGGCAGTTGCCGTGAATATAAATGTGGTTGAATTATGTACTTGGTGTGTAGTAGGTCGTGAAGTGTGAGATTTTTCGTTAATGGAAACCTACGGTTTATTCAATGCGCTTTCCACTATTGTTTATAACTTAATTACCTGGAAATAAAAATACGTTTTGTTTAGTTAGCCAAAACGTATTCAAATAGTTCGTAACAAATGCTCTCAGACGAAATATATTTTGCTATTGCTTTGTGAGTTAGAATACATATCTCCAAATTATAACATTAAATTAGAAGGATAGATTTCCGCATTACGCAATTACACCTCTACGCCGTGTCACACAGACGGAAATAGTCTGTTTGGCAATTGAGAATTCGAGCGTACCAGCGGACGAGTTTTGCAGCAATTGTACGCTAACAGTCAAAGGCAGAGCACAAAGTATTCTACCTAATGAAAAAGAAATTATTTGAATTCCGAATCACGTATTACAAAAAAGTATACATAACTTTTTTTGTATATGACTGCCAATATCTCACCAGGTATATGGCAATAGAAGTGATATCTATCGTTATTAATGTTACATTCTTCACATTAGAGCAATTAAATTTAAATTAAATTTAAATTATATGTAAATTTAATTTAAATTATTTTTCGGTTCATAAAACCATCCCATAATTTTTGTAAACAAAATACAATGTGATTGAGAACAAGTATTCATTCGAGTTAAGTTACAGTTTCATTTAGCTATCTTATAAATGACCTTGTAAAAACAAACTAGTGGAGCTACAGATCGCCACAGATTTTCTCGTACTAGGTAGATTCCTAATATCTTTAATCTCAGCTAGCTATTCGCTTCCCCCTTCTTCCCAGCTGCTACCTATTGGCATTTAAAACACATTTTTTTGCATTTCCTAAATGTTTAGGTACCCTAATCGTAGAATAAAAAGTTACTTTTAGAATATTACAGAAGAGTAAAACCAATGTAAAATTTACAGCCGTTATTGTGAAAATGTCGTTTGAGAGTTTCTGAAACTGTGCAATTTGATTCTAATTTTCACAGACAATTTTCGAGTCTTCGAAAAAATTCATTAAAATCATCTGAAGCAATTATCGCTTCAGATTTTTAAAATTGTCTGTATTCCAATCAAAACTACCTGCAAAATTATTCCGATTTTGAGACATTTCACATGACTATTTTTGAACAACACATTTCACTACAACAGAATTATCATTTCTTCAAAATTGTACTCGTAGTTGTAGGACGATGCCAATTTTTTTTGTTTTTTTCTAATTTTCAAAAATTCAGACATCAACAAAATATAGGATAATTTTAAAATACTTTTCATTTTTAAATCCTTTCTTCTTTTTTGTTGTATCCGTGAGAAATTTAAAAAAAAAATTGGAGTCTTCCCGAAGAAATTTGGAAATGTTGAGCGTTCATATAAAATACTCCCCAAGATCAAAATATTTGTTTTTAAATTTAAAGGAGCGCCACATCGATCATTATCGATCTGGGCATATCGACGTTGGTGAAAAGACTACCTTCAGCTTATTCGCTTTTGTTCACAAACGAACGAACGGATAACCTTTTTTCCGTAAATCAGGTTTTCGACATTAAAGACCACATAATGTGAATTCTTACTTCACAACATAACGGAAGATATCGTTTATTACATATTCGAGCAAGAATTATCCTTTTTTTGGCTTCGGAGATCCAGTTTTTGCTCCATATTATAATACTTTTTCTATGCTACGTAAGTAGAATGTGAAAAAGTAAAACTAAATGTAAGTAATCTTCTTTCACATATATTTATAATTCAAAAAAAACATTTTCTCCTTCCTACAACCTTCCACATAAATGAGAAAATTGCAATTTTTAGGGCAGATCTTTTTATTTTTAGAAATTATATTTCATTACTTCGCATCTGAATTCCTTTTAAAGCAAATATGACTTTTATAAACTAAATAATTTTCTTCTTAACGTGAAGTTCATGGATCAGTAACGTATTTTATGTGGAATCTGAGTTGATCTGATAATTCATGTATTTTCTTCATTACGTTGATTCTATAAAAAAATGTAATTAATTTTCTATTATTCTGCGTCATGTTACCTAGATTTTGGGGCAATAACAATAGATATACCATTTAATGACGTACTTCGATAACAACGTAATAAGTGTAATGTAGCAATGTAATGATGAATAACAATATATGAGTATAAAGAATATTGTGAAACGAACGAGTAAAAGCAGTGTGTTGTATTATCCATTACATAGACTCTCATTTGGTATTTTTTGTACGAGTAACTATTAGAAGTTATGTTGTTTCCTTAGGCGACAGATGGCATGCAGGATTCCACGAAAGCTATTTACAGTTAATTGCCACCCAGTGATCTGGGAGTCATTGCTTAAGCATTAGTACAGGAGTCAAGTTAAAATTCAATTTAAGATAAGCCATTAATTATTAGCATATATTCTTAGATTGATGAGCGTAATAACTGATACAATTCATATATCTTCAGTATACTATTTTTTCTTTGATGATCGAAAACAGAATGCATGGTTTACCGTACCCTCCCCTTCCCCCAGATTGGTTTTCCACAGTGACATATACTACACAATTCAATAAAGCATTTAACAGCAAGATAACCAGTAATTGATTACATCTGAATGCTTGATTGTAAACTTCTCGTGTGATAGGCAAACATCTGTACTTCAATTAAGTCGTACAATAATGACTAGCATTATGCAACGAGCTACTTCAGTTCAAGAAAAGAATTATGTAATAAGAGTAGAAAAAATTAAGAAATATTTTAACTCATCTTATATATTAAACAAATGAATTAAAATGTAATAGAAACTAATTAACCCATATAATTTAAATTAAATTGAACTTGAACGTAATCGACAACTACTATGGTAATGCTGAACGATTTGTTTTTATTTGTTCGCGAAACGTCAACGATTAGATTTCAAAAGTTTGTATGCTCATGCTTGAGTACAAGTTAGTTTTACACCATCTTTGTTTTCTCAATTATTTTTATTTTGCAATTATTATATTTATTATTTTAACAGAAATTACACTATTAGAAAGTTATTTTCACATCGTAGCTTAATGGAATAAGTATTCTTGTAGAAAATACAAATAATTACAATTGTTTTATTTATTTCATCACGGTAAAAAAACAATAACAAGTGAATGTTACTTTGGGGAGAACAATATTTAAAGCAATTCTACCATAATGTAATTTTTGGTTTAAACAGAAGTCTCTAGAAAAACATTAAACATTTACCTACGCATTTTTGTAGAACATATTCATTAAATCACATATTCGAAGACAAGAAAATCAAATATGTTGATTCGTGTGTTAGGGAAAAGATAACTTTTAATTTGTAAACTAACATTTCACTTAAACTGTGACCATTTTGTGGAAAACATGATATATCATTTTCTTAATGTAATACAATGTATCTAATGAAGTCGACAAATTATTTTCCAGGGTTGATACGCATTAATTTTGCCATAAACTCAAACATCCGTCTACAATTTCTCAAAACCATCTTTCAACACACTCCCAAAATCCCACACTGATTAAATATTTCGCCCGTCGTCATCTCTTTGAATGGGAGATAACGTACAGCGCTGCTGCCAGCGCGCTTCCAACGCCTCTCGCGTGCTCAGCATATGCAACGTCTTGGCACAACTTGCGCGAGTGGCGTTCGGACCCGAGGGCCGTCCAAAGGAACCGGGCGTCCCGTCGGCGGAGGGCGCGGGCCGCGACTCAACTTTTATTTCCCACCGCGCGCGGATCGATGAGGGAATTTTTTACGATGTCAAGGCGCCGCTTCGAAAGCAGAAAAGAATAAAGCGCGGTGTAACGCGCGCCAAACAACACACAAACGGCGCCTCGAGCGAGAGAGACCGGTCGTTTGGATGAGGGCGTTTCTTCGAAATGTTCAAGAATGATTCCGGTTAACGCTTTTCACATCATTTGTGCATGGAAAGTTAGTCAATCGGCTATTGATGGGAATTTGGTAAAATAATCCATTGATGTCCTCTGTGTAACTCAATGCAAAATTCGCACATAATGACATGAAATGTTTTAAAATCGATTCAGGACCCTGGAGAGTTGAATCAGGGCATTAACTGATGTCACTGCAGTCCCTCTGACCGGGAGGTCCTAGGTTTGAGACCCGATGGTGGCAGGAGTTTCGACACTAGCTTGTCAATTAGGTCGAATTGAGTCGTCGTCTGGAGGAGAATTCTAGCGGCCGGCTGCTCTGATCGGTAGTTTTCCGTAATTTCTCCAATCAACACCTGGCGAATGCCGGAGAAATACCTTAAAAAAGGTCACGGGCCGCGTGCGATCTTTCCTTCCTCGTACTTGTCTAATCCTCTCCCCTGCACACACACACACACACACACACACAC
The DNA here is from genome assembly GCA_038098605.1 of Gryllus longicercus. Classification (NCBI taxonomy): domain Eukaryota; kingdom Metazoa; phylum Arthropoda; class Insecta; order Orthoptera; family Gryllidae; genus Gryllus; species Gryllus longicercus. The sequence continues at coordinate 836,543 of JAZDUA010000299.1, forward strand.
ACACACTAACATGCACTACACTACCACACGTGCCGGGAGACCGATCGAAAGCTTAGAGCTTGTCCCAGCTGTGGCAGTGCCCCGCTGGTGAGAGATACTTTGTTGAGGACCAAAGGAAGACAAACGCCACCTTGCGAGCAAAAGCATGAACTACACTTACGGGGCTAATGACCCTCGTAGTGGACGCGCCCGGCATCACAAGCAATGAGTCAACCAACCAACTAACCACTCGATTCAGGAAAGCGGAGAGCTTCTGGTCAAATCGGAAAAAAATTAGTGATATCTGTATAAATAAAATTGTAGGTCTGTGATATTGAAATATTTGCCTTTCAATACTCTCATACGGTTCTTTACGTAATATTAAAACACATTTAATTATTTTTTTAAATTTTCTGCCTGCCTGAGATAACTTTTGGAACGGCTAAAAAGATTTTCATTGTTTTTTCACTAACATTTAGAGTATTCTGTCGAAAAGAGTTTTCTTAGATTATTATTTTCAATTAAATAAATAAGCGTGTTGATTTTTTATACAAATATACACTTTTGATATTATCTTAATGAAAGTTTGTACATATGACCTTTAAAACAAGAGAAACGTTACGAATATGTAACAACAATACCGACAACTACAAGGTCGACATCATTACATACACTACAGCTGGTCAACGTGCAACTAGCCCCACAAAAGAACTCCACAACATAAATGTACGCGGCCGCCCGTCCACTCAACCACAGATAACATCGTTTCCAGACTCCTCTCAGAGTGGTAACCTCTGGAATAGTAACTAGCAACCCCACTTATAACTAGTCCCATAAATGCGCACCGCAGCATAAATGTACATGGCTGTCCTTCGACTCAACCACAGTTAAATTCTCTTCCAGCCTCTTCTCAGATCTGTAGCAATGTCGAATCCTCTGGAGTAGCAACTAGAACCCCCACTTGCAACAAGCCCCCTAAATACGCACCACAGCATAAATGTTCACGGCTGCTCTTCGACTTAACCACAGTTAAATTACAGCCTCCTCTCCCAGTTTCCTCTCCGATCTGTAAAATGTGTCGAACCCTCTTGACACTTGCAACTAGCACCTCCACATGCAACTAGTCCCATAAATGAACTCCACAGCACAAATATACGCACCTGTCCTTGGCCTCACCCGCATTTAAAGTCACCTCTTTAAGTTGTGAAGTAAAGTCTACAACTCTTGGAGTTGCAACAAGCACCGTCACTTGCAAGTAGCTCCATAAAAGAGTTCCACGGCATAAATGTACACGGCTGCCCTTCGGCTCAACCACATTTAAAGTCACCGCCAGCCGCCTCTCAGAGCTGTAACATGTGTCGACCACTCTCGGAGTAGCAGCTAGAACCTTCACTTGTAACTAGCCCCATAAATGGATCTCAAAGTATAAATGTACACGGCTGCCCTTCGGCTCAACGACATTTAAAGTCACCGCCAGCCGCCTCTCAGAGCTGTAACATGTGTCGAAACCTCTCGGAGTAGCAGCTAGAACCTTCACTTGTAACTAGCCCCATAAATGGATCTCGAAGCATAAATGTACACGGCTGCCCTTCGGCTCAACCACATTTAAAGTCACCGCCAGCCGCCTCTCAGAGCTGTAACATGTGTCGAACCCTCTCGGAGTAGCAGCTAGAACCTTCACTTGTAACTAGCCCCATAAATGGATCTCGAAGCATAAATGTACACGGCTGCCCTTCGGCTCAACCACATTTAAAGTCACCGCCAGCCGCTTCTCAGAGCTGTAACATGTGTCGAACCCTCTCGGAGTAGCAGCTAGAACCTTCACTTGTAACTAGCCCCATAAATGGATCTCGAAGCATAAATGTACACGGCTGCCCTTCGGCTCAACCACATTTAAAGTCACCGCCAGCCGCCTCTCAGAGCTGTAACATGTGTCGACCACTCTCGGGGTTGGCTCACCCTCCTACGCGCATCAAACATTTCAATAGCAGATCGCCCGACTGCGCGAGGCCGAGGGTCGATGGCCAGAGATGCGCCCCCAATAGAGCGGAATCGCAGCTGAGTGGCCGAGTGGCCTCCCCCCACCCCCTCCCCCACTCTATCATGGCCTCCTGGAATCGAACGACGTAGGGAAGGCTTTCGCGCTATTTACATTTTTAGCTATTCGGTACGAATCTAAGATCCGATTTCCTCACTTCCTATCGACGGACGATTTCGGAGCTTCGGGAAAGTGCGCATGCGCAAAGGGGCTCTCGGGGTTGCGAAACCGACTCTGCGCATGCGCGCGCGCGCGCTAAAATTCCACAACCGTGTGCCAAAAGGAAGCGAGGTTTGATACAATGTACACTTTCGTGAGATGAACCAGCTGAAGGGTACACAGTTACACGCGTTGGAGTGTTGGATAAAATTTGGCATTGTCCCCTAAATGTGTCTTTCTCCTCTTCTTCAATACATCTGGCGCTGACATGCTTTGAAAATGCGTATCTTACCCGAAGGATTTATGCTCTTCGATAAGAATTTAAGCTTCTTCGTTTATTTACTTACCATCGTCCTATGGCTCTTTGAATCGAATGTTAACGAAAATTCATTTCTATGTATTTTAATGTCTGCTATTTAATGTTCAAAGTTCTGACGAATACCGACTTGAATGGGTTGAATCAGAACAGTGTGATACCGATTACACGCGAAGGAGAAGTTCTTGAAAGTCAGGCAACCCGCAATGCACGTCGTATACGTCCCAAATGCGCCCTTCCTCAGAATACCACACTGCCTTCTGGTATTGGGTGATGATGATAGATTATTTATTACTATTCACCTTTATTCCATTCTGTAGTACTAATTTTGATGCAATACTCGCTTTAATGGTTTGGCATGAAGGCTATACGTGTTCGGGTCGTGGTGTGAAGTTAGGCAATCCGCATTGCTGACCTATATTTCCAACAATTCAGGCATCTTCAGTCCCACAACCTCGTGAGATCAGACATCCCTTTTCATAGATTATAATATTCTTCCTAGAGCCTTTTTCGGTGGAAATCTAGGTTCCGTAGGATATTTCCTTTGCTGGTTCACCTGAAAAGGCTACTGACTGAATGTTGGAGACTGGCAAGCATTTTGCGATAATTGTTAAATACACAATCAGGCACCAAATAAGTGCATCCCGAATATTTGGCCTAGAAGAAACTGATTGACTGAAATGGCCATTCGAAACAGCGTCTATATTCTCCCCTCCTCCTACTATCTCTCCTCTATTACCATTACCCAGCATGCACAATGAGTTCCTTTCATTTACACTTCTGCTGTACGATAGGAACCGTAATTTTAATTTATTTCTAGCTTCTATAGATTAGCCGCTAAAGATATCACGACTGCATGAGTTTGAATTAGAGTGGTGGCTGCAAGATAGGTAATATTTTCTAAATATGCCTGCCTCATACCCTCGTAAACATTGGTTTCCGGTCGGCGCCGTGTATAGATAATCCACTTCTTTCTACGAGTATTTCTGCTACCCGCTAAAAATATAAATTTCTTAAAATATTTTCTTTAGTCTATTGGGTCATATGAAGGTGATAGAGAGGACAGACTAAACGTCTTCAAGGACCACCTAGAAGTTAGACAATACGTAATGCATGCTGGTTTTAGCGCAGCGCCAGTTTAGAATTTGTCCCGTCCATTCAAAGCTATTCCTTAGGTTTTTCTTTAAGCAATATTTTCTTATTCTAAATAACACCAAATCAATATAAAATATTTTTTTTGTTTAAAAGTAAACAGAAAAAAATACAAAATCTGATGAGGAACCTTCAAAATTGAAAAATAATATCTCATCATTTAACCCCATATTTTGGCATCATCATCACAGCCAAGGTTACAACATAAATCAAACGTAACTCTTCGTTGACTATGTTTTTTACAACTATTCTACTAACATATCACAAGCAACAATAATCTCTCACTCAAGTAGTCAGTCTTAATCAGAATTCTTAAGAATGCTTTAAGATATTCTATAGCAGTACTAGCTTCTTGGACAAATTAACATGAAATCGCAGGCAATTTACAAGAATAAATTAAATGTACGCTCTATTATGTTTCTGAAACACAATAGTTCGTAATTAGCTTTCGGAATTTCGTTTTGCACTACGTAATGCACCAAATGCACCACGTAGGCATTTTATTATTTCTCTTTGAATTGTATGATTATCTTTTCCGGACTGACCCAGCATTCGCAGGCACGCTTCAGAATGAGAATCATGTAGTTACGATGTGTCCATTTGAATAATTTTCATATTTCCGCCACGTGCCATTTCACAGCGCGCAGTCAACGCCAAGGACAGTAAGAAACGAATATGTATATTCATTGGTCGCGGGCGAGGAAAACCAACCGCCGACTGGCTCGTCGAGAGCGGAGCGGTTAAGCTACGTAAATCCCCTCCGAGCACATACTGGGCCCTGTTTGACATGCATGAACTCATCAGTGCCTCGCTCTTCTTGAGGAAGATCCAGGCCACGTAATCTTACTCTAAATGCTGTCACTGCTCGTGCTGCGGGCGCCAACATATCCAGCCGCACACACGCTGATAAAGTGGTTGTTTTGTGGGGGGAAAAAATGGATTCGTGTTCGAGAAAACTGCTTTGGCAAAACGAATTTCCATCGTTTGCATCTCAAAGCAAAGCAAAGAGGAAGATAAATTTCTTAAAAATTACGAGAATATAAAGTACAAAGGTAGACTACAGAATGCAGATGTTATTCAAGGTATTTTATGTTCTTTTAAAATATTAATAGAATGAATATGTAAGATATATTCTTCGAATTGTATCATGATTTGTTTAAAAATAAATTGATAAATTAAATTGAGTCGCAACGATTTTTTATTAGGCATATTTATCAACGTCGATTATACTTCGTATTATCAGCGCAGACCTCGATTATACTAGTTCGTATTTATCGATTATAGTTTGTATTTATGTGCGCACACTACACTTCTCTTCCGTCTGTCACATACAATTTTTACATCTTTTTACGAAAATCAATCAAATCAAATCAACGTTTGGTAAAGCCGCATCTGCAAGCCGGATCGCAATCCTCTCACTCAAAAAACTCAGTGAAATGACGTAAGAACTGACCTTACGGAATCTCTTTACTTAGTGATAAGTACCTGCATATCAATCAAAGGAACTTTATTTCAACACAAAATATAAAAACTTGCAACACGTTTCTTTCGCAAATCTATTTCAAATCTTCGCTCTATAAATCAATTTTCTTACTCTTACTCCCGGATCACGCCTCGGCTGACATCTTCATACTCACAATGCTACCAGTCTTTGATTGATTAGTGATTGCGGGTGCGTCAACTACTAAGATTAGTCCCGTAAGTGTAGTACAAGGTGTTTTATTGCAGGAGGTGTTGGTGATCTTCCTCCTTTGCGGATGGCTAGCACCGACGTTTAACTACCCGTCGACATCCTGGCTACTTCTACAACCACACTGTCAAAAACGTACGACTGTATATGAAACGTAATGTATCTTGCACATTAAAACCAGATTAATATGTTTACATATTAAATTTAATGTTTAAATTAAAATTCAGAAATATTTCATTTATAATTATGATGGAACAAGATACTGTTTAAAAATTTAGAAATATTTTATTTCACTATTTAAATTAGCGTATTATAAATTTAAAATATAATTTTTATTTGAGTTTTATACATAATTCTATACAATATTTCATCGTTTTTTCACAAAACCATGTAGCTTGTATTTGAACAACCAGTATTCTCAGTTGTGCTGCGTTTTTCAAGTTTTGCCTGATGTGGGGTCACGTCTGGCTTTATTTCGCGAGCTGCTTAAGAAATTCTGAAACCTTTCGGTCCTTTATAGGCAAGGCAAATGTATTGAAAATATGTCGAAACACAGTTTCTTAATAAACAATAATTCGAAGAAAGCTCCCTTATCCTCTCACGAAATAATCTTCCAAGAGATTTTGGACGAGCCAAATCACGCGCCGCGTTGAAATATCACCGAGTGATAAATGACATCTTCAGAGAATTTTCTGTAATGTGTGTAAGGGTGTTAAGCGCCATTCTAGAATATGGAATAATAAAAATTATAATATCAATGAAATTTTGGAAAAAAAATTCACTTCATATTTGTTATATGAAAATAGTTTTTCTTCCTGAGCCCCTCCCAGGAAACATTCACTTCAAGTACCCGGTTTTTCCTTCGAGTTCCTTCCTGGTTTTAATTCCTTCGAGCTGATGGGTAATATGCGGACTGGAGATCACACTAGCCGAATGATAAGATTAATTTATTTCAAACACTTTTAATTTTATTCACTGTTTTTTCTATGATCATACAAAGCCGCCTAATTATTCATTTGAATAATAATATCTATTTATCCTGAGCAGACTGCCGATAAATACGCGTACGTTTTCCGAATTAATGTCAAATAAAACTAAAATCAGAATCAGTGATAAGAAACTCATCAATATAACATTTAACTTCTAAGCAAATTATATTTTTTTGACAGTTGTATACACAAGGACACAGGTAAAGCGCCCATCTCAATATTTTCTAAGTTCTTACCTTGAAATTTTAAATGGCAAAATGGACAGAATACGGAAGGTAAACTCGCATTTAATACTGGGTGTGGAGGTAGTGATATTATGCTCCAGTTTATCGTGAGAGAATAAAAAAATATAATGTCTTTGTGATCAAATTACGGGCCGAATCTGACCTTTTGCCCCAGTGCGTTTATTTAGCAATAAATGCTACTGAATTACAATCTGCAGGCAAGCGGATGGGAGAAACGGACTTGACAACAGCAAGACAACGATAAGGATGAAGGGGGAAAATCGACAAGAATTTGAAGAGGCTATTCTGAACTTGGCAGGTTAGGCACGAGATGAGCTGTCACCAGGGAAGCAAACTTAGAAACTACCATGCAGGGATGTCCATGCGGATGTAGGGTAGAGGTTTAGTGTATTGCCACATGGGGGTTTAGCAAGCTGTGTCGCGAAAGCAGGCGTAAAGCAATATTATCCTTAAGGGAATTTAGAAGCATGGGCCCTGTTGAAGCGGTAAATACTTGATAGTTATTACATAGACACGGTATGAGGCCATGATTAATGAATCGCAGAAATCTTGGCAGGAGAGTGAGAGAGGAAGAATAGAGAAAATTGTAAGGAACGATCAGAATAAATAAATTTGGGACGTTATCATATCATTGTGTAGTAAAATAAATTAACGTAATATAATTTCAGCAGACGCGTGGATACAGACTTTCTCACTGACGCTCGCAACAGAGGACCTTGACACACAGGCAGGTATTTTCACTGATCGGAGTCTGCCTGAATTAAACGAAGCTATAACATGAAGTGAAGTGAAGTGAAGTGAAGTGAATAAGACTATTCTTACCAATCTAGTAGGATAGCCGGCGCGAACGGAATTCCGGCAAAATTTATTTCGAAAACGTGGAACACAGATCCAGAGAGTATTCTGACTCTGTTTAATAGCACTGTTGATTCCGGATCAAATTCAGAAACTTGGTGAACAACTATCCTTCAACCGGCTTCATTTATTTAGTCAAAAAACAGTAGAAACATATTGGGGAGAAAACCAACTGCGCACGTTTCCTTGAATTCCAAAACCACTTCCCAAGATATGAACTATAAATAGTTGAAAGATGAATAAAAGTTTTAAAATAATAATAATAAAATCGAAAAAACCTGAGATTAGCAGCGTTTGTAAAAAGTAGACATTTTCGTCCCCGAGTTATAGAAAATTTATTTGCATCGGCAAATGAAGTCCAGTTTTGATTCCTATGTACTGACAATGTAATAACAATTCACTCCAGCTGTACTCCTACCACTACCCCCACTACAAGCAAAAGGAGAGTTCAACAAAACGTGCGCGTAATGAATTTTATTTAATGCTGTTTTTAAGAATACAGGTGGTACGAATTGACGGAAATTATCTTGGTATTAGTCCAGTGTTATTAGTCCATTTTACCAGCGCTAAGCACATTTTTCTGTAATACTTTCGACGGTCGACTGAGTGGTTGGGTGGAAAAATATAGTAAAATATCAAAAACTGCAGGTAGTTTTTAGGGAAGACCTTCGCGCCCACTGACTATATGTGTTAGTTCCACTAGTAAAGCATGTGCTAAAAGGGACCATTTATACTGCAGTTTTGTGGATTTCGAAAAGGTGGTTAACTCAATCATCGGCGAAGCTTTATGGCAAAAATTAAGTGAACTAAGCGTCCCAGGTAAAGTTTTAAATCTGTTGCAGAGCACGTACAGAGTAGTAAATGTCTGAGCAAGTGCGGCGATGGAAGTACAAGGTTAAAAATAAAATTCCACAGAAGGAGTAAGATTAAGGGTTGTCCTCTCTCCTCGCTATTGCTTATAAACGACTTAATGTCATACATTTCAAAGTATAGGCAAAATATTGTAGCTGAATATATTGTAAACTCTTATCGGCCTGCGTCCGTTAAGAATCTAACTGCATATCGTCGTTAGGAACAATAAAAAATATTCATTGTAGCTAAAGATTGCGTATGAGTTTAATTTTTCCAAAACAATGTATTTCCTGTTTAGATTTCAGTTCAAGAAACGTTACAACACACAATAACGTTCATTTATATACTATAAATAAAGCCTGAGTTTCCATCAAGTTATGATTGCTTTTAATTTGGTTGTCTATAAAACGAAAGGACACATCAACTATTGAATTGTATAATAAAAGGACACCCATTAAAGTGAATTAACTTCAATTATATATATAACACACACTCAATGTTTATTAAGGAATAAATTCACTCCAAATATTTTATAAATGATACGTATTTTGCTAATATATACAATTACCATGGTTTCCCACAGAAATAAAAAATGGATCTCACGCACATGCCCTGTGGAATCATTTCTGTACGGAATTTCGCCGCGAAATCTAGAGGAATATTCTAATTTTCACTCAAACACATTACCCGGCCGACATGACGCCACACACATCGAAGAGCGTGAACCTACAAAACGCAGTATGTTTGCACGGGTACAGCGAGCATCATACAGTACAACTACTGGACAAGAATGTTTACGTAAACGATCCACTGTATTCTCCTAGAAGAAACAGAATAAATTGAAGGAGATTTCTAATATAGGACGAATAGAATATAAAACGGAAAGATAAGAATAGAGTTTTCCCTCCAACCTCCCTCCATTGCTTCAAGCTGTATACCATATCACATAACTGTACCATTAGTGTATCATGTTTCCGACTGACGCAAACATCGTCTTTAAAGAGTCGCACGCGGCTCGGGACCGCTGACACGGGCGCGAAGGGCACAGCGGACGCCAGCCCCTGCAGCGCTCAGGGCGACCGCGGCGAATCCACACTCCACACTCCACACCGCCGCGAGCACAGCCGCTTGGCCGGCTGGCCGGCCCGCCCGCCCGCTCGCGCGCCCTTCTTGTTTATTAATTTAAATGCGCCGCTACACACCATGCATAGGCAAGCAGCTCGCGGCGAATTCCTTGGGCGGCGGGCGGTTATTGCGAAAGTTGCGGGCGCGTGGGTGGCGGCGGCGGCGGAGGCGGGACGTTCGCGCCGCTCTGCGCGTTCGCGGTGCTGCGACTCCGCTGTGGTCATCCGGCGTAGGAACGAGGTCACTTCACACGCGCTCATTACGCTTTTGTGCCTGGTTTTGTTTAAATACTGCTGTGGGTTTTGGTTGTCTGATTGATCTGAGGTTTTGTCTGATTGATCTTTGGTTGTCTGAGTGAATCCGGGCACGTCAACTACCAGGGTCGGTAGTCCCGTAAGTGTAGTGCATGTTTTTGCCCGGAGGTGTCGGTGATCTTTCCCCACTGGATGGTGAGATCCGGCGCCGACCTACTAGTGGCTGGCGGGGTTTTCCCCAATCAGGTGTCTCCCAACAGCGGGGACAAGCTTTTAGCTTCTGACAGGTCTCCCGGCATGTGTGGTGGTGTAGTGAAGGGAAGTGTAACTAAGTGTGTAAGGGGTGATGATAGGACAAGGAAAGGGAAGGTGAGATCGCGCGCGGTCCGTGGCCCGTTTGTTAGGGTAGTGCCCCAGCATCCGGCTGGTGTTGATCGGAGAACTACCGACCAGAGATGCCGGCCGCTAGAATTCTTCTCCAGAAAGCGACTGAAGCTAACAAGCTAGTGTCGAAAATCCTCCCACTGTCGGGACTCGAAACCAGTATCTCCCGGTCAGAGGGACTGCAGTGACATCAGTTCATGCCCTGAGCCATTTCTTCTGTGGGTACTGCTGTGGGTGATTGGTTAGTTGGTTGGTTGTTAGTGATTCCGGGCGCGACAACTATTGAGGTCATTAGTCCTGTAGGTGTAGTGCATGTTTGTTCCTCGCGAGGTGGTGGTGGTGGTGTTGGGGGTGATTTTCTTTCGCTGGACAGGGAGATCTGGTGCAGACATACCACCGGCTAACGGAGTTTCCCTCAACTAGGTATTTCCCACCAGCAGGGGCACTAGCTGCAGCCGGAACAAAGTCTTTAGAAGCGTCCGAACGGTCTTCCGGCATGTGTGTCAGTAATTGGTATAAGACGTATTAAGCCAGAAATGAAATAGGCAACAGAATCAATTGCACTCAATACAAATATTTAAAGAATGACAAAAAATATTGATAGCAGAGAAAATATTTTTTCTCGAATCTTTTGAACTCGTTTAATGTTCATGAGCACAAAAACCTAAATGTATTTTTCTAAGTGTTTCACAGATCAAAACATATTTCGATAAAAGATAGTTCAGACATTTTTCTTAACATCTAAGAGAACTAACGGCACGACATTACACCAAATGCATATGGAAGTAACAAGTAAGTGTGTAGACTTACTTTTCTTAGAGAGCTCCACCGATTGAAATTCTATTTGAAACATATCCAATGCATTTTTGAAACAGATTTTTGTTGCCACTTACGATATTACGTTGTTGATTGGCTCGCAATATGCGATGGCTTATCGACTCTACATACGAAAACTAGAGTGTTTTCACATGAAACACTGCCTTACGATACAACGACCTCATGTATATCCTCACATTCCATTGCCGCACAATAGTGAATCTTGAGGAATGTCACTCAGACAGAAATACCACAGAAACAATCCCTCTGTAAACCAGACGCACCAATAAAACAGTGTTTTGAAACCAACGATATGCACGTCATATACACCATCCCTTCGTAGACCTAAAGTGTCTAACTGTGGTTGTTAGTACCAAACGTTTTTGTTTTTTCGCCGTACGGCGTGTGTCATTTTTCTCAGCTACCAGGAATTCACTTACGATTTTCCAAAAACAGCATATCACGTGCTGCAGCCCCTCTTTGAGTCCTGAAGACACTTTCGAATCACCCTGTATATTTTCATTTTTGTTGCCCCTCTTCTGCACCCTAATTTCTGATCGTACTCTCCATCACGCACCGCCTCGTCGCCGCCAGCGCCATCTGCTCCGGCGTCGCCTTAAGAACGACGATGAAGATACACGAGGCGCGCCGCTCCCGCGAGAGGAGCCAGTTAACGTGCCAGGGTCTCGTGTGTCTGCGCTCGAGCCGCGCAGCAACGTGCACGTGGATAGGCACTTGCGAGAGGAGCCAGTTAATGCGCCAGGGGCTCGCGTCTCTGCGCTCGAGCCGCTCAACAACGTGCACGTGGATGTGCTCTTGCGAGAGGAGCCAGTTAGTGCGCCAGCGGTTCGCGTCTCTGCGCTCGAACCGCGCAGCAACGTGCACGTGGATAGGCACTTGCGAGAGGAGCCAGTTAATGCGCCAGGGGCTCGCGTCTCTGCGTTCGAGCCGCGCAGCAACGTGCACGTGGATAGGCACTTGCGAGAGCAGCCAGTTAATGCGCCAGGGGCTCGCGTCTCTGCGCTCGAGCCGCGCAGCAACGTGCACGTGGATAGGCACTCGCGAGAGGAAACAGTTAATGCGCCAGGGGCTCGCGTCTCTGCGCTCGAACCGCGCAGCAACGTGCACGTGGATAGGCACTCGCGAGAGCAGCCAGTTAATGCGCCAGGGGCTCGTGTCTTTGCGCTCCAGCCGCGCAGCAACGTGCACGTGGATAGGTACTCGCGAGAGGAGCCAGTTAATGCGCCAGGGGCTCGCGTCTCTGCGCTCGAACCGCGCAGCAACATGCATGTGGATAGGTACTCGCGAGAGCAGCCAGTTAATGCGCCAGGGGCTCGTGTCTTTGCGCTCGAGCAGCGCATCAACGTGCACGTGGATAGGTACTCGCGAGAGCAGCCAGTTAATGCGCCAGGGGCTCGTGTCTTTGCGCTCCAGCCGCGCAGCAACGTGCACGTGGATAGGTACTCGCGAGAGCTGCCAGTTAATGCGCCAGGGGCTCGTGTCTTCGCGCTCCAGCCGCGCAGCAACATGCACGTGGATAGGTACTCGCGAGAGGAGCCAGTTAATGCGCCAGGAGCTCGCGTCTCTGCGCTCGAACCGCGCAGCAACGTGCACGTGGATAGGCACTCGCGAGAGCAGCCAGTTAATGCGCCAGGGGCTCGTGTCTTTGCGCTCGAGCAGCGCATCAACGTGCACGTGGATAGGCACTCGAGAGAGCAGCCAATTAATGCGCCAAGCGCTCGTGTCTTTGCGCTCAAGCCGCGTAGGAACGTGAACAAGGATAGGCACTCGAGAGAGGAGCCAGTTAATGCGCCAGGGGCTCGCGTCTCTGCGCTCGAACCGCGCAGCAACGTGCACGTGGATAGGCACTCGCGAGAGCAGCCAGTTAATGCGCCAGGGGCTCGTGTCTTTGCGCTCGAGCAGCGCATCAACGTGCACGTGGATAGGCACTCGCGAGAGGAGCCAGTTAATGCGCCAGGGGCTCGCGTCTCTGCGCTCGAACCGCGCATCAACGTGCACGTGGATAGGTACTCGCGAGAGCAGCCAGTTAATGCGCCAGGGGCTCGTGTCTTTGCGCTCCAGCCGCGCAGCAACGTGCACGTGGATAGGTACTCGCGAGAGCAGCCAGTTAATGCGCCAGGGGCTCGTGTCTTTGCGCTCCAGCCGCGCAGCAACGTGCACGTGGATAGGTACTCGCGAGAGCTGCCAGTTAATGCGCCAGGGGCTCGTGTCTTCGCGCTCCAGCCGCGCAGCAACGTGCACGTGGATAGGTACTCGCGAGAGGAGCCAGTTAATGCGCCAGGAGCTCGCGTCTCTGCGCTCGAACCGCGCAGCAACGTGCACGTGGATAGGTACTCGCGAGAGCAGCCAGTTAATGCGCCAGGGGCTCGCGTCTCTGCGCTCGAACCGCGCAGCAACGTGCACGTGGATAGGCACTCGCGAGAGCAGCCAGTTAATGCGCCAGGGGCTCGTGTCTTTGCGCTCCAGCCGCGCAGCAACGTGCACGTGGATAGGTACTCGCGAGAGGAGCCAGTTAATGCGCCAGGAGCTCGCGTCTCTGCGCTCGAACCGCGCAGCAACGTGCACGTGGATAGGCACTTGCGAGAGGAGCCAGTTAATGCGCCAGGGGCTCGTGTCTTCGCGCTCCAGCCGCGCAGCAACGTGCACGTGGATAGGTACTCGCGAGAGCAGCCAGTTAATGCGCCAGGGGCACGTCGTGCTGCGCTTATCCGTGTAGCAAAGCGCACGTGGCGAGGCGCCCGTGAAAGGAGCGAGTTAATGCGCCAGGGACTCGCGTCTCTGCTGCGGCTTGCATAAAGAAATGACAACTGAAACTAAATTATCTTTAATCGTTTACATTTCTTCATTTGCGTTTTCTGTACCTCACTGCATGTAGTAGTTCATTTCCTGAACTTATAAGTATCCCTCTTTTAAATCTACTTTTAGTTAGTCTATCATTGCATCTATTCGCAACATGGAATAGAAGTAGGTTATATTCGTGAAAAACATTACAAGCACTTCGAGAAAAAAAATGACTTCATCTAAAAAGTACTTATTTGGCATATGTACTTTAAGAAGATAACCTTTTAAATGCCACTTTTCATACAAAGTTTACATTCACTTCACAAACGAACATGATGAACCCCCCTTGCAATACTGAGAAGTAAAATGTAAAGTAGATAATTACGAGGGAGAATTCTGGAACCCATTAATAGTTCTATATAATAACAATTCCTATTATCTTTACGTCAAAAAAGGGCGTTATATCTTCAAAGCACAATAATGTATTGAAATAAAGTAAATTAGGACTCAAAATGCTGCAAATGTTTCGGAAATGTATTCTTAATTTTCAATTTTCCGATAAATAGTCCGATAAATACAAATGTCCGTAAATGATTGCCCACAGCCTAAGACGCTCTAGGTATTACAAAATCAAATTATACCAGCCTTTGTGATAAATTGCTACATATTTCCAAGAAAAGCACATCAGATAAAACATATCTATGATTTTCAACTTCATAAAACTTGGGACGGTTAGAAAAGAATAATAGGTGGTATTGAATAATAGGTGGTAACAAAAGTATTTTCAATTGTCCTCAAGGAGAAACTTTATGGATTCAACGAAGATTCCTATTTTAAGAAAATGGAGTGTTGTTTTGTAGAAAGGGTACGAACCGATACAAAGCATCAGTCTCTTAAATATATGATTGGACCTGACGCATAGTTCTACCATTTTACATTATTGTTTATGTCAACAGCCTAGAGTTGAAAAGTGCGGCGCTTAATCCGCAAGTCCATTCCCATGTGAGCCTTCGTGTGTGAGAGTAATCAGGTCAGTATCGGCCCGACCCTTGCGCGGCCACCAGCTTCGCAACTGCGCTCACAAGACGCCATATTATTATCGGGAGCATTAATGGTTACTCTCACGAACGTTGACTAAATGAATATTGAAATTTCTATGTTTACGCTGACGAAAAACTGCGATAAGGTATATTTATGGTCATGTTCCTTTGAAGTACTGGACTGCTTAGTGCTCTAGACGAACCCACTAGCAAGAGTTACTCTGGTGGTATTAATGATAAGAAGGTAGATGGTGACGTATCTGCGCTAGTAGTGGCGCTATTTCGTACTACACGTGGGGAACATGGAAATTGTTTGCTTAATTAACTCAAAGATTATATTGAACAGCCCAATTGGTGCATTTCAAGTTGCAATTTTTAAAAAAAAATTGAATGTGATTATGTTGAAGTCAGTTACGAACAGATATAGCGAATTATTTTTTAAATAATATTCTACTCTCAGCACTAGGTAGCAAAATTAGTCTGAAAACAATCATGGAATTTGATATTTACAGTAGATAGATCATTGCTAATATATTGTAATCCACCTAACAAGTATTCGAGCATGGAGGATAATAACATTAAAGAAATACGGTCTGACAATGGTGAAATATGAACACCAGAAAAATAAATCATGGCCAAAAGGTTTAATTAAAAACAATAAAATGAAACATAATACTCGAATGTTAATTTACACTTAAAATATTTAGATATTTTCATTAACAAATATTTTAAGTAAATTCACTAAAATTCCGTTACATCCAATAAGAAATGTTCCTAGTGAGTTCAGTCCTCTTTCATTAACACAGCCGTTTACCTGCAATAAATGCAACGGTCTCTTTGACGTAATTTTGACAACGCTTTAGATAAAACCAGGTTCTGACTCGGAGAAAAACTCTTTCACATTGTATACGTATATCCAGTATTATATGTCGTAATGTAAATTCACGTCCACCTCTTTGGGTTTATTGTACAACGACAAAGAAATTATAACCCTTCACATTTACACAGGAAGTACTGACGAACTCGTTTCGTTTTTTGTTCCCTGTTTAGTACTAATATTACAGTTTAGATAAGCGCAATTAACTTATTATCTATTACTTTTGTTGTGAGGTAAGCTACAACCATCTTTTCTCGGATTTTCGCAAGGCCAGTTTTTTTCTACGCAAGTTTACATCGCATGAGGTGCATTAGAGGTGTTATGTCGCTTTTATTGTGACCGTTCTTGACGTAAGCGCAAGGATGCCATGCTACCTGACAAAGAGTAAACAAACAACGTAAATGTCACGATGACGAACAGCGCAGAGAACGAACCGCACGAGAGCAGCGGGGGGCTGGCGCTTTTCCTGCAGCGCAGAGGGCTGAGCCAACGCGATGCCAAGATTAGGGGCTGTTCCGTGCTGAAGGGAGGAGAGCGTCGCCGTATGGTTTCTTGCATGTGTTTTTTAGGGCGTAGCAGTACGCTTCATTGCGAGATAAGAACATCGTGAGATAGATATATGGGATGCCCATTAAAACACGCATTTCGAATTGACGAATGTTAACTAATAAAATGCGAATATCTCAAGCTCTGTTATTAGCCAGTTATTTTGTATGGTTTCTCGTATGAATATATATATATATAATTTCCGGTATGAATGCAATTCCAGGTGCGTATCGATAGGAATGGAAAAGTCCCTCGTACGCTTCCCTTCACACGACAACAGAAGTCTTATCCAAGGTCATAGACTTCTGGAGAGCAATAACGCAACATATCAAAATTTTACAACTGTCTCAATGTATCAACACCTCCATTCCATTCAAGATGTCGCTATGACGAGAGACCTACCTCCTCTCACACGCATCAGCAAAAGAAAATCTGAAAAAAAACAACATCTACGGCAAGCAGCTTCTCCAATAACAATTAACTACGGAAACGGTACAACGATTAATTAGAATTACTTGTAATACGTATTGTTGAAGCGGCAAAATATTGGGAGAGCTTTTCTGAAGAAATTCTGCCTGGTATCAGATAAAACGCCTGTTTACGCGTTGTCATTCTGAAAACGTTCAAAACATCGCCAGTTAACATTCTCATTGTAGAATCAAGCATTAAATGTTGAATGAATAGAAGTGCTAGCGTTACCTGGTTCTCGCGAACGATTCTGACAGTTAATGTGTAAATTGACGGATTTGAAGAACGTATTACAATATATTTGTACCGCTTGCGGCACTGTAATTTTACCCACCCGAAGAACAGCAGGTCAGAACCAAAGCCTGTCAGCTGGCCGTCACAATTATGGTGTACTCGCTGTTCACAAAGAGCTTTTGCGACCTTCACCTTTACAACTGCGTGACAAGTTTTCTTATTTCTGTCAAACTTCCAGTAACAATCTCCTTATAGGGAAGTTTATGCCTTTGAAGTGCACCTAGGTTGTTGAGAGGTTAGCTTACTGGCATCTGAATCGCCAGTGCGCGAGTTCGATCCCGGCCGAGTAGCGTGGATTTCGAAGGGCGGGCAATCCACAGTAGCTGTGTCACTTTTGTGGCATGTACAAGAACCCTGGAAGTATGCTCGACAAAATTAAATCCCTCAGACAATATCCCGCCCAAACGAGATCTCACTTTCACCCATGCAGGTAGCGACATAGCTCGGATGTAGTTAACTGAAACAGACATCTGGGTGAGAAAGTGAGAGTCAAACCCCAGGCGCACCAGGGGTGCGCCATACGGCTCGCCTGTTCGGTGAGGTCGCCAGACTCGCATTGCGTGGGTCGAAAGCTGGCATCCGGAACTGCGTTGAATATTCTCGTATGGGAATCACTAAGGATCGTATCCGATCTCTGCATTATTACTACTACTACTGAGGCAAAAATGGTAAACAAATTATTTATTGACAATATTATGAAGACCGCGCTGGCGTGTTTTTCACGCTTGAACTGCCTCATCCTGTGAACGTGAATAGACACTTAAGAGGTGGTTTATCTGCTCGGAATGGTGGTTGATGGAGTATCGCGAACCACATGGCTGCGACCGCCCATAAACGGTGACAAGGGACGTTTTTCTGTCGTCCCCTCCTGCTTCCCCCTTCATCATCGCGCCATCTACCATCTGTGCCGCCCCCGTCGTCTACAGATACAGCTCACAGGGGAGTTACGCATCATGCTATGATGCATTGTTAATGGCAAGCGTATACTTCCTATATTTTCTTTTTAAACGCGATTGTTCACACAAGGTCGACAAAGGTCTAAAGAATGCTTAAAATGCTTAAATGCTTCGAGAAAAAAAATTAGAACTGATCTTCCAGAACTGATCTTAAACATATTAAATATCATTTGTAATCGATATTTTTAGTGACGACTTATCATCTGAAAATGGCGGTAGGTGACAAATCGCAAACGCATAAAAGCTATCGGGTTCTCTGTCCCTCCACACGGTTCCAATGGCACCAGATGTAGGAGATACCCATCACTCTCAATAGTTTAATACCCTTCTGACATACAAAATGTAAATGAACATTCGAAAGGAAAGCGAAGCCATTTCACAGAGTTGAAGCATTCTATAAAGGATCTGATTAATATTTTAAAATCGTAGCAATCTTTGATATCAGAACTGCAGTTTTCGTATTTGCCAACATATGTTCTTCAATAACGATATTTTAGTGCTGACGTATAAGGTCAATTGTCCAATCTCATTACATACCACCGTTGACGCATAGGCGAGCCTCTCTGCGTGTGGAGGCGAGGCAGCGGCATTCGCCGTTTACATAAAACAACCTTCAGTCGGTGGCTCGCATAAACTCCAGCCCAAATATTCCTCGCAAACAAACAAGACGCCTCACAGCCGATCAACCACCTACCTCAGCACTAGCCAATTAAGCCAATTAACCAGTGTCCTGTGTTTAAAACGCACTTAACGTAGTGGTTGTTCAAATGAACTGTTCATCGACATTCATGCAGCTTTATCCAAACTTCATTGATGAGTGATACCGGTCGCGTCAACTGCTAAGGTCATTAGATCCGTAAATGTAGTGTGGGAGGCGGTGGTGATCTTCCCCCGCTGGATGGTGAGATCCGGTGCCGACCTCCCCCCTCAGCATGAGGGTTTTTTCCCCAACCAGACATCTCCCCCCAGCGAGGCACCACCCCAGTCGAGACAAGCTCTTAACTCCTGATTGGTCTCTCGATATCTTTGTTATTGTAGTGAATGTAAGTAAGGAGGGAGGATATGACAACGATGAGGAAAGTGAGATCACGCGCGGTCAGTGTTCCCTTTGTACTGCTCCAGCATTCGCCTGGTGTTAATGGAAGAAACCACGCAAAACTACCGGACAGAGCAGCTGGCCACTAGAATTATCCTCCAAACAACGACTGAATTTGATCTAGCTATGTATCCAGTGTAAAAAATCCTGCAACTGTCGGGTGTAGAACTCTAGAACCTTCTTGGCACTTCAGTGACATCAATTCACCCGCTGAGTCATCTAATCAGCTCAAAACTTTCTGCATAACCCGCAAATTAACCGGAACCTTCTAGGTACTGCAGTGACATCAATTCACCCCCTGAGCCATCTAATCAGGTCAAAACTTTCCGCCTAACCCGCAAATTATCCGGTGTTTCTTTCGAATTGCCAGTATTTGGGACGAACGCAGCAACGTATATGCAAAACGCAACGACACCTTGAGCCGTCGCTCATCAGATGTACTTGTAGCCGCTGCGTGGGGGTGCGTCGAGGCCCCGTGCGCGCGACAGCCCATAAAAGGCGGCGGGGGGTATTTTTCTCGCGTGCGCGGCGGGGCGGGGAGGGCAGGGGCCGGGCGGGGCCGGGCGGGGTGGGGTGGGGCGGGGAGGGGCATGGCGGGGCGGGGCGGGGCGGCGATGGCGGTGCCACGCATCGCGCTGAATATTTTAAGCGCGAGGGCGCCACACGCACGGATCCATCATCCGCGCGCCACAAATCTCCATTTGTCGCGCGCCGCCGCTAGGTGGCACTGCTGGCGGCGCCGGTGAGAGGACGCGCCGGCAAGCGCAGCCTGAGCGCCTCGGGGCGAGAGCGGCTTCCGCGGATGGATTGATTGGTTATTAGTGATTCCGGGCGCTTCATCAGATGAAGTCATTAGTCCCGTAAGTGTATTACATGTTTTCCCTCGGGGGGGAGTTGTTGCGATCTTCCCCAGCTGGATGACGATATCCGTCGCCGACCTACCGTCTTCTAGCGGGGTTTTCCCGAAACAGATATCTCCCGCAAGCAGGGCAGCGCCCCAGCCGGGACGAGCTCTGAGCTCCCAGCCGGTCCCCCATACTTGAAAGATCGCGCGCGATCAGTTTGTTAGGATACTGCTCCAGCATTCGTCGGTGATATTCCCAGAAACCACGAAAAACTACCGATCACAGCAGCCGCCCGCCAAAACTCCCCTCCAGATAACGATTGAATTCGACCTAGCTGACAAGCTAGTGTCAAAAATCCCAGCACCGCCGGGACTCGAACGTAGAACCTCCCGGTGAGAGACACTGCTGTGGCACCAGTTGATGCCCTAAGCCACCTCTCCGGTTAGGCATCCCCGGACGGGCGAAGGACTTGTAGCGTCGTGTTGAAATCTGCTAAACGTGGAACGGGAAAAAGGAGGGGGGTGAGAAGAAAAACGCCATTGCTTTATTTCGTGGGACGCGATTCCTGTAACGCTACGTGACGTAGAGCGCTGATCGTTCAATAGCAGCGACGCGAGCGAGCACACGGAGAACGATGGGTCGCTATCTCAAGGTTGCGAGCCTTGTCTAGGCGGTCTGCGAGCGGGAAGGCAGCGGGCTGCCTCAGATGTTTCTTCAATCAGGGTTGCCAGATTGGGCGGAATTCTGCTTTTAAGGCTAGTAAAAAAACTCTCTCTCTCTCTCTCGAGACAATAAGCAATTTCGAGGAAAATCGTCCAACGGGCGTAAATGCACCAAAACATGTGTGGTTTCGGGCTGGTTTTCAGATTACGACCCAATTTTTAAAAAAACACAACAATGTTGACTGTGTGTTTGACCTTTTTTATTTTTTACATTATACATGATTTTTTATTAGTAATTTTTTGATTCGTTCAAATTTACTTTGAGAAGTGAGTAATGTTAGTTTTTTGAGTTCTAGTATAGGGTGTGTTCTAAAACTCAGTTGTCGTGCACAACGTGAGTAAAATATATAAGATTGGCAGTACTTGGAGTTCATTTTAGAACACGCCATTTAAAATTAGTCAGCTTTTCGAAGTAGTTTCACTGGCAATATTTTACGATAAGCCATAGAGAATTAGCGTGTATATGAAAGCATTTCTGTGGTAGATATTGTTTAGCGCGGATATTTAAGAGGAGAAAGGACAGTGAGAATGGGAAAATGGGGAAATTGTTTTATCCCTAAAAGTATTCCTGAATCTCCAGTAGTCACAAGAATAGTCATACCTAATTTTAAATTATTAAAATATATAAAAAGTTATAAGTTTTTAGATAAATATTATTAATTACAATGTTCGCAAACAATAAAATAAAACTAATCAAGCATTTTATAGGGTTACTATCTCACAAAAACCTTCTAATACAACTATTTTAACGCAAAATCAAATTCCCCGCTCGTCATAACTGACGTGAAAACTGAACTTTTCTAATTTGGCGGATTTATATCCATCTAATGGCGGTTGTTTGTACGAAGCATCTGGCAACCCAGTCTTCAATACGATTCCCAACGAAACCGGTTGCAGTCCGCCCATTCAAAATCCATCTGTCACGGCATGTGGAAACAGGCGTAAAATTCGACGATAAATAATCCAGCCGACCTAAATAGCCGCAGTGGCGAAGAGCATGTACCGACTGAGCACTTCAGTCCGAAGGGTCGCGGGTTCGATTCCCGCTTTAAGCATGAATGTTTGTCGCTTGTCTCTCATGTGTTGTCGCGGAGGGCCTCGCGTGCATCTGACCACATTTCCGAGGAACCCGCAAAGTGTGTTAATGTCTAGCGTATGGTCGAATATGCGGCCCATTGGGACGCAAACGATAACCGGCTGTCGGTCGGAAAAAGCCCTGACAAGATGATAATTAATCCTCCACTACACGCGTCTCTTCACTGTATATTCTGCTCATTCATCTCAATGATCACTTTGTCACAGCAGCACAGGGCAGTGGGCTGTGAGCTGTGATACCACTTTCTATTTTTGTCACATCGGCGAAAGGAAATAACACTTCAAAGCTTCTATTTATAGAAATATTACTCAAAATGATTTTTCTTTGTTTAAGAGTAGGTACACTGCAAATTTATTTGGAACCGTGTTGAAAGTAAAACTTCGAGTTCTCCAAAAATTCAGCAATTTTTTTGCGTTTAGTTGACAATTTACCAATGCAGCCTCACTTTGAATTTATCTTCCAAAGAATTCACTTACATATTTTCACTTGCTTTTGGTCTTCTTGTATATCAAATCTTACAGTATTGTACTTTCTCAAATTACTACAGACGTAGTAAATAGATGGTATTGTCTTGTTGTGGCAAAAAGCGGCAATTTTATATTGTAAAACTCGTATTGTAAGATACTGATATTTCAAAAATTGGATAAATCTTGTTCCTACATTTGTAAATTAGTCCTAACACGTTAAGTCGTCAAAATTAACGTTTTGTGAGTCCTTGATAACGAATAATTTATTGACGGAAAAAGGGCATTTGTCTGTCCACCTGTGTTCAATGCGAAGATTTTTTGAAGCAATTTTCCGAGACCGGAAAATGTATCTTCTATTGCCTCCATGGAAGCCTACTATGCTAAATAGTTCAGACGATTGTCTCTACAATTCACATTCCAATGACCTCAGACGTTGCCACTTTGAAGTGGATATTTTGTCACGTGAGGCACGGTGAAGCGTCACCAAACAGCGTCACGTGGCAGACTGTCGAAATCAGTACGTCGGCGAACAAAATAACGTTAGAAGTAGTGATGCGTCTTTATAACTGCATCCCTCTAGGGACATCAAGTCGGTGTTTGCGGAATGTCACCATGGTGAGGAGGCTGGCAAAAACCACTTCCAAGACAGTGTACTCAATACACAGAGGAACGTGATTTAATTTTATTGATTTAATTTTATTTATTTCGTCAAATTACAATAAAAAATGTGTGTGGTGTATGCGGAAGAAGAATCCCTTCCCAACATTTTAACTATAAATAGTGGCAATATTTATAAAAGTTTTCAAAACGCAAACTAACAAAATAAACTAAAATAACATTTAAAGAAGTGGAAGATCAGTAGCATTCGAAAAACCAAACATTTTCGCTGTCGAGTTACAGAAAACTTATTTTCAACTATACACGAACTGCAGATTTTATTTTCCTGCATTGTTAACAAAATAGAATCGCTGTGCGCCTTCCTGTTATAATCCTTTGTGCATGTCCAATCCTTTCCCGCCGCCGCCCGTTCTAGGTCCTCGTATTTGCACACGACTCTTTAGAATTTAATTTTTTTTGCAACCTTAAACAATGTTTTATTGATTTAAAACATATTTAGAAGTTGAAATAACACTCAGAAATTGAATTGCGTATTTCCAAATTGATGTGTCTTTATGAAGCACAATTTCGAATGAAAGGAATTGCTGACCTCCTTTCTTATTAATAACGCATTATTGAACATAATATTTGGCAACATGATGGGGTAACGTTTTCAAAAATGTATTGTGATATGTATATGTAGTACACCAATGGAAAAGCAGAGACATCCCTTTGGAAATAAACTTTTTTAATTCGGGAGCCACCCTACCACACAAATTTTGTTTAACATGAAAGAAAACTGCTAAACAAAACCAGCATACATTTAGGAGAAAAAAATGTTACTCGCGGAGTTGATTTTAAAGGTTTGAGCACCATCGAAATTAACGAAATTCCGTTAAAACTCTTTCAGTCTATTAAAATGAAACATACATATTCGCATTTGGTGAACATTACGAGTTTTCCTTTAATTTTCGAAAGATTAAAATTATAGTCGTGTTTTTTTTCTTTTGTTATTTAAGGTCGCATCAACTTCTAGGTCATTAGCGACCACTATTGCTTGTAACGGTATGGTAACTTATAAGGGTGACACGATATGCTGATGATAGGATGAAAGGACGAACACAATACAACCATGCCCGAGGCGGGACTCGAACCCGCGATCGGTCCGATATCGCGACTGCACTACTCCCTTAGCGATCTCGGCGACCGGATCAGCTATAGTCGTATTGTTTATAAAGATTTTTACTAAAAGTAGAACTTGTAATCTGTAGGCGTTCAAATCAAGTTACGAGGGTTATTCCTTGTACTACCAACGCACTGGCTGTCGATAAAAAGAAAATAACACATCGAGTATCAACAACAAGCTATGTTTTATCAACGAGTTAATACGTACGTTACACGAAAGTTGTCATTCCATATTTCGAAAGTCATTACCCTTCTACTTTTTTAATATGCTGACAATGTCGTGCCGGTGCGGTTTCACGCCGCTCCCCGAAATTTAAAAGCAATGAATTTACTTCCAACCCGAAACGTACAGTTTTACACAAGTTGCTAAAATGACAACTCCCATATTGGAACTGCATTACGAAAGTTGAGGCAAAGCGGTCCATCCATCTAATTTCGGAGGGACGCGCTGCCGACAGGCCGTGCGGTGAGGAAAGTAACTTCTCGTATCAAAAACTCTGGCGATGAAACAACCCAATTATTAAATTCATTAAAAGTGGACAGGGGACGCGAGCGGGCGCTGGCCGGGCTGCGAGGGCGCATGCGCGGATGGCTCGACGGGGCCGCGCCGATCTCCCACCACGGTGACGTTGCGCGGTGACCCACGTGCGAATCCCGCAAGGCTGCGAACTGAGCCCACTACTTACAAGGGCTACAATATTGTGTTTTGTTGGAATATTTTAAAATGATTTAATATGCCTGTAACAAATAATTACTTCAACTTCCGGGTCAATGACCCCCATCTCGTTCAGATTTTTGTCCAGTTTTCCTGATCCATTGAGTAAATGCTGAGATGGCTCCTTGTTTTGCTTCTGGGCGTAAATTTAGCTTCACTATGCGCACGTTTTGGTGAACACTCACTTGCTTCTAGGGGTAGGAGTAGAGGTAAGGGCGAGATTCAAGAGTTGGCAGAACAGTGGGGAAAAGAATGGGATAAGACATGAGCACACAAATAGATCAAATCCTGTACGATGACGTGTCGGTGTTGAGAAACGTGAGGAAGATGTTAGCGTCATCGAAGAGGACGGCGAGGGCGAGATAATGGGCGAAGAATTGAGAAAAAGAAAAGGCGAAAAAGTTGATGAAATATTAGGCGAAATGGTTTTCGAATAAATGAGCAAAATAATGGATGAATGAGTAAGAATGAATAAAGCAATAAAAGATTGGTTGCAAGAAAGAGTAAAAAAGATGTAAGAAGAGGGCAATGGCGTGAGCGCACAAGTGAAGACAAACGGCGAAGAATTAGGCGAAAATATTGCCGAACAAATGAGCGAAATAGCGGATGAATAAGAGGGAAAGAATGACAGAAAGAAAGAGCGCTAAAAGATGGAAGGAAGGCAAGGGCGACGGCGTGAGCGCCCCAACGGAGGAAGACGTCGCCTTGAGCAAAGCGCGGGCGGGCGGGTGGGCGAGGCGGCGCGAGCGGGGCGCCGCCGCGGGCGCGGGCGGCGTGGACGTGGGCGGCGAGGGAGGCGCCGACTTCTCGCCCGGCGCGCAGGAACCGGAAGCCGCCATAACGAGCGGCGCTGCCCGGCGCTTCCGGCCGGCGAGCGCGCAGGAAAATTAACGCATCGCCCGCGGCGCCGCGGGGGGCCGGGGCGGGACGTCGGCTTCCAAGAGGCGGACGAGGTTTTTGGCCGGCCCGAGGAGGAGCGAAGAGACGGCGGAAGCCCGAGTGATGGCCAAGACGGGGGCGGAAGCCGCAAGACGAAATCTCGGGCAAGGGGATCGAGGTCACAACAGAAATTGAGAGGAGTAGAGAAAGAGAAGAGGAGGGGTAAGCAGGAAGAGAGAGAGGTAGTAAAGAGGGAAATATATGCGGTAGCGAGTAGAAAAAAGGGAATGGAAGGATAGAAAGGGGCTGAACGGGCTACGAATTGGAATGGAGATGGGGAAAGGGTAGGAAATGAGAAGGAAGTGGGTCGAGTCGGGCTTAGTTTGGAGATGAAGGGCAGTGCAAAAACGACGACGGGGCGAAAGCCTGAGGCGTGAAGTTAAGAGTCAACCGAAGTTTTCGTACAGTCCGATGTGATGCAACATAAAGGCTCCACAGATGGCCGCGAAAGATTCGCAGCCCACGCGAATGGCCGCAGTGAAAATTTCGCGTCATGTGTTGCCTTATGAGCACGTTCAGATCAGGCGAGCGTCGCGGCAGCGGATTGGCAGCGTTTTATCACCTGTGGATTTTTAAACGCGTTTCGACCGATGTCGCTAGAGTTTCGTGGATGTCTGCCCGCCTTCGGGAGTCTTCGCTTCTCTTTGGTTCGAACTCCCCTGCCTTCATCGGATGAGGAAAACAGTCACGAAACGCTGAGTCATAATTGACGCTCCGGTGTGAACGATCCTGCGGATTTCGTCGCCGCGTCTAGCGCGGAGCGTTCCGCGCCGTACCCGCTGCGGTTCTCCCACGGCGGTCTGTGAGAGACTTTCTGAAAGCTGAAGCGATAGGAGGACAGAATCTGCGAGGAGACTATTTGCAGTGGGACAGAGAAGAACACAGGGGAGTGAAATGTGGCACAGGGTATGTGAGAGCAGAGAGAACGCGCCACGAGATGAGGCGGAGCGAAGTTGGGAGAAGCGGGGAGGATTGGAAGGAGGTGAAAACTCCCAAGGAAGAATACAAGGGTTTCGAGCAGTAAAAGAAGATACCAGACGATAAAGTAAGCAATGGAGCGGACGTCTAGTGTTGACCAAGGCATCGAGACAAACGGAGAGTGTGGAGTAAGACTCTTTTTATTATGACTGAGAACCTTGGCCACTATGGTCACACCTTATACAAATAGTTTGATAGTTCGGTGATATGTGAATATATGATATCAATTGTCATGAAGTTATAGGTTAAAGAGAGGTAGGGGAAACGGGCGAACCCTATATAAACCTATCGTGAACCCTCTTTGTCCACCATATATATCACATGAATTAACAGGGGTTGAAACACTAGCGCCAGAGGTGGAAGGACTACGGAGTTAATCGTTGAGAGTAATGAGAAGGAGGATGACAATGACGCATATGGACAGGTTAGCGAAGGCGACGAAAGTAAAGCAGAGAAGAGTATGAAGCCCGGATGCGAAGATGAAGATAACATCAGAGATAAGTTCTGAAAGCATGGTGGATAGCGGAAATGGAGGTTACTGTGATGGAGGTCGAAGCAAAGTCATAGTTCAAGACAGTTGCAGGGGAGCAGGTGGAAATGCCAATGAAGGTGGCGAAAGAAGGTAGTGAATGCGAAGAGTTTGAGTAAGGCGAAGTAAATATGAAAAGAAGTCTACAAAACAACGAAGATTGTAACGTTTAACGGAATAATTTAATCTATAAAACGTTCCTGCTATAATGTCAACCACTTGGAGGGGATTCTTTTGCAAAAAATTGTCAATTAAACTATTTTACATTGTATTTTACAATAAACGTCCATATTATAGTTCAACTCTAAGTGTGTATTTCCATACCATATATTTTTCATTTTCTAAAAATAAACCAAGTCGTACAATGATAAGCTACTCAAAGCCTTCTTGCTACTTAGTATTCACGTACGGGAATTTATATAAAATCTGTACATGTCAGAAAAGCACATTGAAGCGTGAGTGAAGGTTATGGCACAAGGTTGGGTGGCAGTTGAATGGAAGAGGAGTGGAGGACCAGTGCTGGAAGCAGTCGAAGCATCAAGGCAACGAACGGAAAATAAAATTGCGCTCAAGAATCTCCAGTAAGAGGTGTAAATGGAGGATTAACGTGGTCTGCGGATCGCTGAGGGCGGAAGTGCGGTGTCGACTATGGACGCACCGGGGGTGGAGGTGCGTAGATGAAGGAAGGACCAAGAGCGATGACGAGAGCGAGCGTGATACAAAACGCACCTGGGGGAGGTACAGCTAGGCGGGTCAGACATCTAGCCAGGTCTTCACACGAGTCACATCTTTGCCAGCCAATCACGACATGACGACGGATATGGATGTGAAAACGATAAGGACGTGAGAGATCGAGGCAGGTCGAGCCAGGAGGAGACAGGCAACGCAAAACGGAACCCGACGTCACGTCAGTGTGCAATAGAATGAAGGTTGGTTAGTTGGTTGGTTGTTAGGACTACCAGGCGCGTCAAAAACTGAGGTAGTTTGTCCCGTAAGCGTAGTGAATGTTTCCTATGTGAGGTGGCTGTGATCTTTCCCCGCTGGATGGCGAGATCCGGCACCGATCTACCGTCAGCTAGCAATGTTTCGCACACCGGGTATCTCCCACCAGCGGGGCACCGTCCCACCCGGGACAAGCTCTATGCTCGCGACCGGTCTCCCGGCACATGTGTTAGTCTAGTGCATGTTAGTGTGTGGAAGCAGTGAATATAGGTCGAGAAAGAAAAAATAGCGCGTAGAATGTGGGGAGCAACCGTTTGTTAGGGTACTGCACCAGCATTCGCCTGGTGTTGATCGGAAACCACGGAAAACTACCGATGAAGGCGGGGCCGATGGAATTCTCTAGAAAAAGGGGCAGGACGGGGCAGGGCGGGGCCGGGCGGGGCCGGGTGGGGCCGGGCGGGGCCGGGCGGGGCCGGGCGGGGCCGGGCGGGGCCGGGCGGGGCCGGGCGGGTCGGGGTTGTGGCGAGTGGAGCCGAACGGGTTCGTGCGCGGAGGAGTCGGTAGCGAGAATGACCACTGCCCATAGACGGCTGTTGCGGGGGGGGGAAGGATGCGAGCGCCCCCTACCGCGCGCGCAAAAATGCGAAGAGCGCGGCGCACGCCTTTTGTGTGGAGGGCGACGGGCGGCGATCAGGCGGAAGCCCAAACTTCTCTAATGGCCCCGGAGCGCCTCGCGAGGGGTCGCGCGGGCGCAGACGGTGGCGCTGCCCCGCGGGGTACGCCAAGACGATAATGGCACGCGCGCTCCAATTTGTAATGAAGCACTGGTGGACGTTGAGATCTTTTAACACGATAAACTTGGAACCATCGCACTCAACTTTTAACAAGCTTTGCAACTCTATTGTACTCTCTGTGTAATGGTGTCATTTTAGAAAGTATATTAATATCGTAGAGAATTAACCCCGAAAAGAATTGTTATTAGAGACAAACGTTTTGAAGGTTTCCTATTGCAAGGTACCAGGTAATTTAGTTGTATGTATGGTTCACTTGCTTAAAAATGTCTTATTTGAAATTATCTTTTCTCGAGTATGATCATTATTTTTCAAAGAACCGTAATAGAAGACATACTCACCCACCACAATTCAAACTGTAAATTGAGTCACCTACCTGCAACAAAGAGAAAAAGAAAATGTTAGTGCAAGTTTGTGTATTGGTTTATTAATACAAACAAAATAGGTTTTACGTCATGAATAGAATTATGATACGTATATTCACATTATCTCATGAAACAAATCACACTCTCAATTAATTTAAAATTCAGGCGATCAATAAGTATACATTTAAAAATCATAAATCTATTAATTTAGAGGATAATTTTCTACGGGTGCAGAAGCTAGAAATTACAGCAACAGTTAGGTTTGAGGCCACGTGTGAATGTATGTATGTAAATAAATGTGACATACTTCTAGGGCATGTAAATGATTGGTTGTTGTCAATGAAAATATCGTGGAAAATTGCGTAATCCAGAATTACAAGCATGTACACATGAGACATGTTCGTTAGGGAACACTGTATGGGAACACAATCTTCAAGTTCGAACAACCAGCCAAATCATTCGATACTTCAATTACCTCCCTAACAACACAACTTTACTTCTCATATTTCAATACATGGATCAATTAAACAATATTATATACATATATTATTCAACAATACATTTCAGGAAATAAAAATTTGCTCTTAATCTAAATTTCTAAATTATTTTACGGTTCAAAGAATCTTAGGGAACTTGAATTCGACTGATGTTCGACTGGTATACGAAATTTACTTAACAGCATCAGGACGTGGCCTGCCCAACATCTGTGCATAAGGAATTGCCTAAATAAGGGGAAATATCATATGTGAAAATCCGTTATCTAAAATTTCACTCTATGTTTATTGGCAAAATGTAATATTTTCTACCCGTTTACATGTAGTGGGAAATTTCGTAAAATAAACTAACAAATCTGGCGCTTGTCCTGGGCCTGTAGGCAACTCATCGTGCTTGGCAGGTCACATTTTGAAGCAGTCAAAGAAATTTCGTGTTCCTGTTAAAATCAATGCATTTTGGGGCATTATGGGTTGCCTGACAATTAGGGACAAATGTCAATATGTATTTCATGTATGATAATGCATCATCCGTAGTATTGTCTCTCTTTGTACTCACGATGTAAACCGTAATATTTTTGGTAGGTGTTGGTCTATTTTGGAGGATTCACTGATGCAATAGCCTCTTCGACTCACTTCCCTATTTCACAAATAAGATTCCTATGTATGTTTTTGATCACATATTCCTCTAATTCTACTTCCAAATAAATTCCTTTTCTAGAAGTATTTCACCTTGTGCATTCTCCATGGAGTATTTTGCACCTAATGGTAACCACCCGACATTCTGACGGCCAATTTCATATACGTTAACACTCTTGAATTATTGTAATACGGAAATGAAATAAATACTGAATAACAAGCAGAACCCAAGTGCATGTAATCGCTCAGATTAAGCGACGAGACTAACACCTCGTCGATTAATATTCCAGACTTTCAATCAAAGGTAACTAAAATTCCTGGTATAATAACCCTGTCCGGTAACTCACCTGCTCTCTAGCCTCAGTGATTTACGTTCCTCAAAGCTATTTTCCTGCGCATTTCTATTATCGCCCTGCC
This sequence comes from Gryllus longicercus, assembly GCA_038098605.1. NCBI lineage: Eukaryota > Metazoa > Arthropoda > Insecta > Orthoptera > Gryllidae > Gryllus > Gryllus longicercus. Next base: position 867,194 of record JAZDUA010000299.1, read on the forward strand.
GCGCTCCGCTGTGCTTGTGTCCCAGTCGTTTACCGCGAGGAGCTTTGAATGTGCGGGCGCGGGAGCGGGTGGAGGGGGCGGAGAGGGTGGTGGAGGGGGAGCGGAAGGCGGCGGAGAGGGTGGCAGAGGGAGGAGAAGGGAGCGGAGGGAGATGAAGGGGTGGATAGAGGCGGAAAGGGCAGAGGGTAGGGGTGGAAGCGTGGTGGGAGGATGGGAGAGAAACGGAGAGAGTGAGGGGGCGGAGAGGATGGCGGAGGGGACGAATGTGTCAGAGGGGGCTGAGGAGACCGAAGGGAGTTGGAGGGGTAGAGGGGTGTAGAGAGAGGGGTGGGAGGGGAGGGAGCGGAGGGGGTGGGAAGGGGTGGATAAAGGTGGAAAGGGCAGAGGGTGGGGGATGGGGCTGGAGGGGGTGAAGAGAGACGCAGTGGGTGGCGTAGGGGGGAAAGAACGGGTCGGAGGGGGTCCGAGGTGAGCGAAGGGTGGCGGAGGGGTGGAGAAGAGCAGGGGGAGGGAGAGGGGCGGAGAGGGAGGCGAAGGGAGCGGAGGGGGTCGGTGGGGTGGATAGAGGCGGAAAGGGCAGAGGGTGGGGGTGGAAGGGTAGTGGGAGGGGGTGGAGAGAGACGGAGTGGGTGGTGAAAGGGAGTCGAAGGGGTCGGAGGGGGTCCCAGGTGAGCGAAGGGAGGCGGAGGGGTGGAGAAGAGCAAAGGGAGGGAGAGGGGCGGAGAGGGTGGCAGAGGGAGGCGAAGAGGTCGAAGGGGAGGGGACGGGGAGGAAAGGGGAGGCGGAGGGGGTGGGAAGGGGTGGATAGAGGAGGAAAGGGCAGAGGGTGGGGTGGTAGGGGGCGGAGAGAGACTGAGTGGGTGGCGGAGGGGGTCTGAGATGATCGAAGGGAGGCGGGGGGTGGATGGGAGGAGAGGGGTGGAGGGCTTAATTAGCGCCGAAGGCAGGGGCGCGCGCCAGACAAAGAAGCAGCGCGCGCGTGGCGCAGGAAGCCTCCCCAGCGCCACGGAGCGGCGCGCCACCCGCCATCAGAGGGCGCAGCGACACAAGACGAGAAGACCATTAGTGGTGATAAAACAAGACAGGGAGGAAAAGCAGATGGAAGGTGAACAACGGTGAAAATTAATCTTCGTCCAATTTGATTCAAAGTGTTCGACTGTACTAACTATCAGATGAGACCAAACCAACGACATGATACGTATGAAAATCAGACAAATGAATAATATGCTATAAATATACAACAGTATATCAAAACGTCGTACATATTGGTTTTTCTTTGACATTTACTATACCCTTTCAACGTCGATTTTATATCTTAAAAAATAGTAAGTATTCATAGACCTTTTCAAATGCCATGTTGGTCATATCATGTAAATACTTTATTTCTTAGTGTCATTATGCATTTTAAACAACTTTATGAAGCCTTTATCACAGTTACTCTCTATAGTGATCGTTTGGTTCTTTAATAGTCAAAATCCTTTCATATGAACCAAATATGTGAGTTCTGGAGGAAAATGAATTCCGTTCTTGAAGAATAACGTTGGAAAGGAAAAGAGGTGTGAAGAACGTTTGTGTTTGCTCGGGAGCTGCCGATGGCCTTCCCCCGATGTATGACAAGATACGGCGCCGACCAACCGTCAGCTTGTGGTTTTTTCTACCAGGTACCTCCCACCAGCAGGGCACTGTTCCAGACGGGACAAGCTTTAAGATCCCGATAGGTCTCCTGGCATGTGTGCTTGGGTCGTGTGTGAGTGTGTAAGAGGACAGGATAGGACAAGGAAGAGGAAGGAAACATTGCGCGTGTTCCGTGGTCCATTTGTTAGGGTACTGCTCCGGTATTCACCTGGTGTTGAATGGAAAACCACGGAAAGTTACGATGTGAGCAACCGGCCGCGAGATGTGCGGACAGGAGAAAGTGAAGCTAGGGGAAAAGTGTGTTGGCGAGTGGCAGGCGGTTAGAAAAGGTGTAGCGGATTTGATAAGAGAAGTTTGGGAAAGAGGCGAGTGTGGCAAGGGAAGGAGAATGACCTATAGGACCATGTGCTCAGAAGGGGAAGGGGTGGAGTGTGGCGGGAGTTGGAGTGTGGCGGGTGGTAGAGTGTGGCGGGTGGTAGAGTGTGGCGGGTGGTAGAGTGTGGCGGGTGGTAGAGTGTGGCGGGTGGTAGAGTGTGGCGGGTGGTAGAGTGTGGCGGGTGGTAGAGTGTGGCGGGTGGTAGAGTGTGGCGGGTGGTAGAGTGTGGCGGGTGGTAGAGTGTGGCGGGATGTGGAATGTTGCGGGATGTGGAGTGTCACGGGAGGTGGAGTGTGGCGAGAACCGCCACTGCGGAGAAACATGTGATAACAGTGGCTAAGCAGATGCGGGGCGAACGAAGAGCAAAAACAAGGGAAAGAACTTGCAGCTCGTTGAAAGGGAAAGGTCGTGGAGGAGAGCGAAGGCCGCGCGCTGATTCGCCGTCGAGTGAATGGCGAGGAGAGCGGGAGTAGCAGCAGCAGAACAGGACTGAGAGGAAGGGGAGGGGCAAGGCGCTGAGCGGAGGTCGTGGAAGAGGGTGGGTCGCCGCAGTCCCCGGGTCGCGCCGCCTGCCGATGGGGTAATGGGGCGCACTTTGTCACATTCAAACCAGCTGGCCGCCACCGCCTCCGCCGCCGCCGGGAACGAATTAATGAAAACTTACGCCCAGAAAAGTTGACTGAAAATTTAACGAGAATAAATACTCCCGTGGAGGGTAGCGGGGTGAGGAAGGGGGGGGGAATTGAATCAAGTTCCCTCGGCGAAGAGGCCTCCCGCTGACCCGCGACGTCGCATCCGTTCGTGGCACCCTCACCCTCCCCTTCCCCCTCCACCTCCCCCTCCTCCTCTACCTCTGCCAACCACACCACCCCCCGTGCACGCCCACCATCCCTTGTCTGCCCGACATCGCAGAGCGCCTCCTCTGCCAGTGGGGGAAAACCGTTTTTAACAGACTATTTAATACGAACTGTTACACACATTACGTGGTTGTGTTTGTCACGTTGAAAACCTTTAACCAATTATTATTAACCTTTAACCCCATTCTATATTTCTTGCAACTTGCCCCTCGTCATTCATTCCATGACTTGTCTCTCGCTTTGAACTGCACTGTTTGGTGGAAAGAAGAAAAAAGCTTACCATTAATACCATTATATTCAGTATAAAGTATATAAAGTAGAAAAAAGTTTACCATTAATACCATTATATTCAGTTGAAAATTTAATTCGAACTATCAATACACATCGATTACAAATTGGGATAAATTTACGTGTCGTAAAAATTATACTTTTTTCTTGCTCTTCTACAAAATTAATAACCCAAATTGTATTGACGGATTCATTGGTGTTTCAGAGGTCGTCAATTGCTATGGTTATTAGTTTTACCGTAAGTGTATTGCCTGTTTTCATCACGGGAGGTGGTAGTGTTCTACCACCGCTGGATGGATAGACGCGGTACCAACCTACGCACTTGCCGGATTTCCCCCAACAAGTATCTCCCCCAGCCGAGACAAGCTCTAAGCTCCCGACAGGTGGGTTAGTGTAGTGCGTGTAAGAGTAAGTAAAGCGTAAGGACAAGAAAGAGGGAGGAAATATCGTCAGCGGCCCTAGGTTTGTTCGTTAGAATACGTCTGCGGCATTCACCCGATGTTTATCAGAAAAACAAACAATGGAAGACCACCAATCAAAGCAGCAGTTGCTAGATTTCTCCTCTAGACTGCGGCTCCGACATAGGTATATAGCTAGTGTCGAAAGCCCTGTCATCGCCGGGATTCGAACAGGGTTTTCGACACTAGCTATATACCTATGTCGGAGCCCCGGGCAGGAACTGTAGTACGTTGTATTAACACACCATAAAATTAACTACGGTCTTTGGTATAACACTGTTTTTCTTACATTTCCTATTATAATACGCTTCTTGAGCTTTTTAGATGCTCCAGTTCTCTCACGACTAATTCAATTATGAAAATCATTAAAATTTCTTCATTACAAGTTCTGCGCGTGTATTTATATTTGTGGACATCTTTGGAGAGTTGAGAAAGAATGAATTTCGTCCAGCGTCCGAGTCCACCCCCTCACTCTCGCCCCCACAGAGCCCAAACAGCGAAGGCGCGTCACAGCGTCTCCCAGGGCACAAGGCCGCGGGCGGCCGCCCGGCCGTATTTCAGGCTGCGCAACGCCTGCGACTCTTTCTCCCTCGGAATTTTTTTTTTTTTTCGGCTTCGCGCGGGTGGGGGGGGGGGGAGTTGCACAGGGTGGCAGATTGGCGAAACCAAACGTGAAAAATGAATTCGGCCCGCGCAGTTTTCGAACTCTCTCCGGTAGAGAGAGGTGTTCCTTGCCATATGCGCATCGTGCGTGCGTGGGAAGTCATCTGTTCGGCGCTCCGTTGAGAGTACCTGCCCCGTAATGCGCGAAGCACTCGCAGACAACTCCGTGATATATACGTCCCTTGGTGTACACACACACCAGGGAGGTCGTATGTTTGCTTAGTTTCGTATTAGCCTCTCGACCTTTCGAATTTCACTCGCAATAAGCTAAAGTAGTAATGAATTGTACCCTGCAGATTCAAACAGTTTTTTTGTGAGTGCACTTTTGCTTGACAATGAGTCAGTTTCGCAGGGTACACGTAATAAGTCGCATGAATTCAATATAGAGAGAAATTGCGGACCTGGAGTTTCAATTGTGTGTTTCAGTGTATTTTAGATTTTTGATAATTCAATTTTTGAATGATGATTTTTATACAAACGCAGATATAAGAAATGTCTTTCGTTTCCGAGAAGGCTGGTCAACACACTCGGATAGGGAGGTAAGCGCAATATCAATACAAAATATTGAAAATTGAAGAACGCATGTAAAAAATTATTAATAATAGCATACTTTTAGTATCTGTGCAATTAAATTACGTAATCGAAAAGTTTTGCATACATACATACATCAACACAAGATTTCTCGATCATTTAATACTGACTTCTTGATGTAAATTAGTAGACTATTTCTCCTTTTTGTAACCCGTGAACTTGGTGAAACCCGCCCATTACCAAAACATTTATCTTCTTGGGTTTGTATCTTCTTAAAACTTAAGGAAGTTTCCATCAGAGAGGGTTGTGAGCAAAATAGAAGCAACCATCGGAAGAGTGATTTAGACATAAATGTATTCCATATAATTGACCACTAGGCTAGACTCTGTCGAGTCGAGTCGAGTCGAGTCGAGTCGAGTCAAGTCATTCTATAAAACTAAAAGATTTTGGAGCTGCAAGCATTTATTCCTTAAAGGCTAGAACATGAAACAACATCAAAAGCACTAAACTAAGGGTTTTCAAACCCCTTTTATTTATATTTTTATTTAGTTTCTATTATTGATGAATTATTTATGTTTTAATTGACAAAAACAATATTAGCAAATTTTTGACATGTCACAGGAAGGCAAAAGTCACATCGAAGTGTCCAATAGCAAGGCAAGGAACTATCTCAGCGATGTCTTTGAGGGGGATAGATCCATATTCACAAATAAAAACAGCTAACTGAGAAGTTACGATGGCATCTCCTAATAAGGCGGCCTAATGACCGCAGTGACTACGATTCTGCTTTGCGTCGTCGTCTGCCTAAACCATTCAATAACCCAAGGAAACAACCGACCAGCGAAGCCAGATTCTGGATGAATATTGCAAGAAGTCGAAAACGGATTCGTTTGGATTTGAAATCCAAAACTGCTGGTCTACAAATTATCCCTTGTATACTAGCAACTTCACCACCAACATTAGAGACTACCCTTCAACGAAGTTGATCTAGCAGTACAAAGTTGACGAGAAGATCATTAATGCGAATGTGTTAACCGACTCTCGGAAACAACTTCCAATCATTTGCATATGTTATTCAGTATATGTTCAACAGCGAAATAGAGTGGAATTTTAAGCACATAACAATAATAATGCTTCTTGAACATTCCTTTAAAGAAATCTCACGAGATTGACATATAAACAAAATATCATCGTTTAAACAGACGTGAATTGCATCCACACACAATTGATTCATACCACTTTAATCTGTTAATCTGAAGATAACTCACGAGAAAAGTTTTCTTACCCCAGACGCCGTGAGTAAAAGAACCCTTTTTTTCCACGGACACTCGGAGAGAAATTTCTGAGAAATAACTGCTCATCACTATCTCAATTCATCTAACATCGGTGTGTATTTGTGCATTGACATCCTACAAGAAAACTACATTCAAGCAATCTATGTAGCCTTAAATGAAACTTGTTTAAAAAGAAATCTTACTATAAGAAACAAAGAATCACAGAGCGGAACTAATTTAATCATGATATATCATCTATAAGCCGAAAAACGTTGAAAAGAGATAGAGAAAACTGCAAGGTATGATTTACCATTTTATCTTCAAAGAAAGAAAAAAATAAATTTATAAAATAGCTTAGATTTATACAATAATAACTTTGAAGGTACTTAAAGTACTTTCGAAGGTACTTTCGATTCGGCAATAAATTAGAAGTGGCGTCATTTTCGTTAACTTTAAAATAGACGTGCTGGTGAACTGCGAACAAAACTATCTTCACATACTTTATATTTTCCGTAAGTTGTTCATACTGATTTGATGCTTCTTGGATATTATCTCCGAAGTTTCCCATTACATATAGAATCTTAAAACCTTTGATTAATCAATTTTTAGTAACGAAATATCTGGAATACTGGAGCGTGGCGTAAGTGGTAAACGGCACACACTTTATAATTAGTTTTATGACAATTTCTTTCGAAAGAAGGAAAAAGAATACCACATGATTTCAAAAGGTAAGGCAGAAAGTCAAAGATACAATCAATAAGCATTCATTTATTTGGTTTTCAAAACTAAAAGCTGTGAATACTTAATGTATCACAATGGGGAAAATATCATTTAACTAATAAAACTGCTTCGTTGAATACGAAAATATATGCGAATACATTTATTTAGTCAACAAAAGATGGTGTAAGCATACGGAAGAAAATTAAAACTTGTGAATATTCAAATTTCATAAATGAAATTTGGTAGAGGTTTAGGTCAATACATTTTTTTAAAAAAGTTTTTAAAGCCAAACCAGGGTACCCCTATTTGTCATGTTGAAAACAAAACGTGACTACTAAATGGTTGTGTTATTGACGCCATTAATCTGATAATCAGCAGATATCTACAGTCTGTTTTTTGTGCTATTGACTGTGTCATTTATTATTAATATCGTGTTATTATAAGAAAAATATCACATAAATCAGAAATAAATTTTGGAATGAGCGTACTCATACGCCATTTTCACAAGAGTTTCGATGTTTCTTAACAGGTGCAGAAATATAAATCATTAACGTCTATCCGCCGTTAAGAGAAGTTTTTCTTTTCTCTGTTCGATTGCATTAAGTCTATATTACAGAAGTACAGCATTATGTCACACAGCCAAAAGGCTCTGTGCCCCTGCGCGTAGGCTGCCAGCCGTGCACGGTGTGTTGGCCGGGGGAGGGTGGGGGGAGGCGAGCGCTGACCGGAAGCGCGGCCACGGAGCGTCTTGAGCCGTTCGGCCACGCTCTATCGAGCGGCGCGGGCGGGCACGAGGGGGGCGGGAGCGAAGGCGAGGGGCGGTCCCCGAGCGGCGGCGCCCGCCCGGGGGCGTGGCCGGGGGCGGGCCGGGGGCGGGCCGGGGGCGGGCCGGGGGCAGGCCGGGGGCAGGCCGGGGGCGGGCCGGGGGCGGGCCGGGGGCGGGCCCCGGCGGACGCAAGTTCCCGGGCCGGAAACTCGCCGCGGGCCCGCGCCCGTAATCTCATTAGCATTCGGTTGAGAAATTATCGCAAACCGGTCGCCCTCTCCACCTGCGGGCGCCGCGCGAGGCCGGAGGTTCGGCCCGGGCCGCCTGGGTCGCTTCGCGGCTCGCGCCCCGCCCGGCCCGGCCCCGTCCAGCCACCTCGGCCACGCCATGCTACCGCCGCCAAGCTCGCCACGCCACGCCATTCCACCCCCACCACGCAACGCCACGCGCCACACCACCGCCGCCACTCTCGCCACGCCACGTCCCGCCACCCCCGCCACGCTCACCACGCCACCCCCCCGACGCTCGCTACGCCACGTCCTGCCCCGCCCCGCCAGCCCACCTTGTTCCGCCAAGCCACGCCACGCTCCGCCCCGGCACGCTCCGCCCTGCCACGCCAACCACGCCAACCAGCCCAGCCAAGTCACGCCGCACCACGTCACGCTCCGCCCCTCAAAGCCTTACCCCACTCCGTCATGCCACGCCACGCCACGCCACGCCACACCCCACCCCACCCCATCCCGCCAAGCCGTGCCCTTGATTGCATTTCGAATGATATTTCGGTAAATACTGAATGAAAAGGAATGCTGATAATCATTGAAACCGGGTTAGAAACGTCAAGAAACGACGCAGGAATTAAAAATATAATTTCTATGAAGCCACTACAATATTTCGGTAGAAGTAACTTACTTAATATATCTCTTTTGGATGCAACTTCAGTGCTTTCTCTTACAACTTAACATCGCCAACAAAACAATATAAATGACGCCACATTCAAACGACATTATATTTGACTTCAGTAGACGTATGATTAAAAGTAAAAAGTACAGAAACTTTTAGTTTTTTGTAAGAAACGAGCATATTAAAGTGTAAATCAATTCGTACAGAAAAGTTAATTAATACACTCACAAAATCATTGGACCCGACAATATTGCTCTTGGTGAGACTGTTGGCCTAATCATTCGTTATTTTCAAGGGCTACATTACTAATGAAAAATTCATAAAACTCTGTGCGAAAGTTCTCGTCCTTATGAGGCAAGCTAGACAGGGAGTCATTCAGCAAGATGTCAAGAAATAATAAAACTTGAATACAAGTTCGGAAGTACACCGCCTGTTTTAACCGAAGTAGCCTATTGAAAAGAACCGAACATGAATATCATAACCTGAACGTGAATATAAGAGGCTTAGAAGAACAAATAGCAACTGACAGGCGGATGCTGCAAGGCCACCCCGCCGCCCACATCAAGTATCCCGCCCCCTCGTCTGTCACACGCCACACATCCCCTTCTTCCAAAACCCAGTACCTCTTCAACGCACGCCTGTGACGTGATATGGGCTGCCCCGGTGACGCAGCTTCTAAGCCTGAAGTGCCGACGCTTCGACCAACATACCGCGGTCTTCTTCAGGGCTGTACTGCTCAAGTTTTACAATGCACTACAGCCTTGAAAAAGACTGCGGTATGCTGGTCGAAACTTCGACACCTCAGCCATCGACGCGGCGTCATCCGGATAGCACAGATACTGACTCTGGGCGCGAAAGCCTACGACATCATTTAACTCCTCTGTGGCAGACCGCACACCTGCCTTTACCACGTGATTGACCATCCTACTCCTGTGTCAAAAGGCCGTTACCTCTCCAACTATCATCCTTCCCACCGCCGTGTCATGCTACAACTCACCCCTTCTTTGCAATTCCACCTACCGGTTGAGAAATACGTCATCTGTGATAATACCGCCCATTCATCCCCGACTCTGCCTCCAGCTCAGATTTCCTTCTCGCGTCCCCCTCCACTCCATCAAGACACCCAACTCTGCACCCGCGTCTACACTTCTGCCTCTTCGTCTGTCCCCGTCCCCATTCCACCTCATCCCCACCACCTTCACTACGTGCGTTTCCGCTTAAGATTCTATTTCCCGCTCTCGCCTTCACCTCCTCCTCATCTTTGTCTATCGTCTTCATCGTCGTTCACACTTTCGCCGTCATATCTTCCTCCATCTTCGCCCATGACTAAGCATATTTCCGCCTCCATCACCTTCATATTGCGTTACCCTTCGTCTTCACATCTCCCATCGGATACAACTCCTCATCCAATTCTGTCAACGCCTTTGCCTCCTCAATAACCTCGTACCACCGCTTCCTGATTCATCTCCTCCCAAAACCTTCATCCACTTCAACTCGTGTAGTTCTTCAGCTCGTCTTTACCTGACTTTCCACTTCCACTCCGGTCTCCGCCACCACATACACTATCGTCACTGATCGCACCGTGGCCATTCCCTCGTTCATTATTTCTCCATCACCCCTTGGCCTTTACTTCACCACAGTCTTAATGCGTTTTCAGTTCCACCTCCGCAACGCGCTCCACCGTACCTCCGCCTGTGACCACGTCCTCATCCATCTCCCATCGCCGTCTGGGCCTTTATCTCGCCCGGCCCCCGGCACCGCCCCGGCCGGGGCCGCTGTCTCTCGGAGCCGCGTGTGGAGTGCGGGGCAGCATCCGTCTTGCTTAGCCAATACCTCCGACGCCGACTGTTTGACATCTGCTTTTACAAAGATGTGTTGCGCCTTTTACGCCGCGCCCCGTCACGTGCCCACTTCGAGGCGTCGGACGCGGCGCGGGGAGGGGCGGAGACGGGAGCACGTGGCGCTGGGGGATGGGGTGGTGGGAAATGCTGAGAGGACGGAGAAGCAGGCGTAGAATGGGGACCCTTAGGGCGGACAGGGTTATGGAAATAGAGTGGGCGGGACGAAGGGTGTGCTCAAAGAGACGGGGGCGGGAGGCGGGCGGGAGGCGGGCGGGAGCGTGGGGTGGAGATGAGACGGAGGGAGCAACGAGACGAATACCAAGAGGCAAAAATGAAAGGCGAAGTTGATGTGGCGTAGGTGAAGCGCAACGGACGGCAGTGGGATGGGAGGCGGGAACAGGCGGTAGCAGGAGTGAGGACGAGGAGGAGGCGGGCGGGGAAGGGAATGGGGGCGAGCGCGGGGTGGGCGTGGGGCGGGCGCGGGGTGGGTGTGTGGCGAGCGTGTGGCGAGCGTGTGGCGGGCGTGTGGCGGGCGTGTGGCGGGCGTGTGTCGGGCGTGTGGCGGGCGTGTGGCGGGCGTGTGGCGGGCGTGTGGCGGGTGTGTGGCGGGCGTGTGGCGGGCGTGTGGCGGGCGTGTGAAGGGCGTGTGGCGGGCGTGTGAAGGGCGTGTGGCGGGCGTTTGGCGGGCGTGTGGCGGGCGTGTGGCGGGCGTGTGGCGGGCGTGTGAAGGGCGTGTGAAGGGCGTGTGGCGGGCGAGTGGTGGGCGTGTGAAGGGCGTGTGAAGGGCGTGAGACGGGCGCGGGGCTGGGGCGGGGCGGCGCTGGGCTGGGGCGGGGGAGGGGAGGGGCGAGGCTAGTCTGGGAGCGGTCGGCCGGGAGGGGCGGGGCGAGGCAGGGAGGGGAAGAGCGGGAGCAGAGCAAGGCAGACTGGCGGGGCGGGGGTGGGGGGAGGGGTGGGGGTGGGAGCAGAAGCTGAGCCAAGAGAAGGTCCGCGTTGCAAATCTTGTGAGCGATCCCTCCTCTTTTGCAGAGGACGCGCACAAGGGCGAAGGAAAGTCCATTTCGCCTCTCCGCGCTTCGCCTCGTGTCTCGCCTCGCTGATCTCCCAGTGACTTCGCTGTTGAAGCCTCTCTGCCTTCATTGTTTTACGGAAGGCATGACGAACTTCAATTCGGAGAGAGAAATTTTAAACAATAAAGAGTAATCATACAAATCGTGTATAAACATAACAGTAGCCCCTTCGTCATACGGTCGATGTACTCGTAGACCGAACAAAATAAATACACGTTTGCCGCTCTCTCGTCATTTTCAGCGAAAGATATCTTACTTTTTCTCTTGAAAATTTATTTATAGGAAATATCCTACGATATCTTCATTTGCAAACAATGATCTTCGACTTCTCGGTTTCCGATTGCGCGGATTTAAAACATAACGTAGGACGGAACCTAACACTTACCTCTTCCTCAGTTGAGAATAAGAAGTGCTACTCGCTCATTTTTAGGCATCAAACGAAATTATATCTTGGGGAATCTTTCTTCGCAGCTAAATAGCAAAAGGAAGAGGAAGGTGATTTGAAATGTTACGTAGATCTATTTCATGACAACGAAAGACCGTAATTTTCATACAAAAGACGTAATTAGTCAACGAAAATTCAGACAGGATATATTTTTAGTACACACTGTGCTTTTGAGCTAGCAGCTTGTGACTTCATGTTTGAAATATGTTGCTCGTGGGCGGCATATCTGGCACAACTCGAAAAAAATGAATTTCGAGTTATGACACTCATTTAAAATGAATAATTGTTAAAAACCTTTAAAAGCTTTTAGTAATGCTTACTTCTTAATGCACCAGTTACTAGGCGTCAGATACCTGCAATTCAACCACCACGTATAACTTTAAATACGTTTATCTCAAAACTTTATTTTTCAATTTGTGCCAATATTGCACACATTTATGATTATATTATTATGCCAATAATACAGTCCATATTATTTTAATCCATTATTTCTGAAAATCTTCTAGTAAGACAGGGATTTTAAATTATTTTTTTTAAATATTTGTTTTCTCAATATTTTCAGAACAAGTTTTGTTCTCATTTAGATGTAATAAAAATATTTCAAATATATTTGAACCATATTATTGGAAGTACCTAGAAATCTTAGGAAAAGGAATGAATGGATGGCCATGAGTAAAATAAGGGGCTGTTTAAAGGGGCAGAAGTAGAAGTAAAAGTAAAATCGAATTAAGAAGAGATTGGAACGAAGTGTTAGGCGAAGATGCAAGCTCTTGTTGGAGTAGGGGATTAGATCTGCGTGCTGACCTCTAGTATTATACCTGAATATGCCTACAGAATAATCGCTTACATCTAAATAAATCAAACCATTCCTATTAAAAAGTAAATTCAAATTGTTGAGCGTTGTATTAGAAAAATTATTTTATACTATTACTGTTTAAACTTTTTGCATACATATGCATAAGTTTCAAACATCTGGCGGGATATTAGTTTAGAATTAAACGTCAACATTACGGCCCCCTTACACATCAACTGAAATGAACTTTTTCTTACGCGATCTGCAATAGCCCGCAACAGCATTCAATATATCAATGTATTTAATACGGTTCAATAGGTGAAGACGAATGCTTAAATGTCGGCAGAGCTGAGGGCGGAGGTGGGTGGACAAAAAGAGGTGGAGCTGCGTCCACTTCGCGACTTGGCGCCTAAGCGCATTACTCTCACGCAAAACATCTGCAGCCTGGGCAGCGAGAACAGGGGTGGCCAAAAGCGGGACACGTTGCGAGGGCGAGGCAGTGGGCAGGTCGGAGTCACAATATACATTCTACACAGATAGGAAAGTATGGGACGGCTCCTTTGATTTTCAGTGAGACACCGCGCGGGGTGGACAGGCATCTTGAAACTGTGTAAAGGAACCGCAAGAGTCAGCTCAAACGCCATTTTCGCAAAAACTGTTTCAAATTTTTTCATCTAACTTTTTCCATCAGGTAGTGCTAATTGCAGTATTTATTATGACATTAAATTCATTTTGGTGTATTATTTTGTGTGATGTATTTATAATTCTTTACCTTTTTATTTCAATATTTATTAATATTTTCCTATGTGCAATATTAATATTGGCCTATAGTAAGCAAATTTCCCCTCGGGTTACGTATGTTTTTCTAGTTACTCGCACACCAAATATAACGAGTAACACGGAAATAAAAGACATCTTCACTACCGTTCACCGCACAAAAATATGACCGGTCGTAAGCAGTTTACACCCTTTCAAAATGGCGACAATGCGCATCATATCGGCGCACGAATTGTGGGTAGCTTTCCTTTCTGTATAGTATCTAACCTACATCTAGTAAATATCTATAGTATAGTATAGTATCCAATCAGGCCTGCGCCCTGATTGGGCCTCCTTCGCCGGGGTGTTTCTTGGAGGGGGTGCTGTGGTCAATAAGAATTCCGCCTTTTAATAAGGCCTTGAAAAATGATTTTTGTTGTGATTTGTAATTTCTGGTTGTGAGGCATAGCAAGAAAACGAAGAGTACAGAGGTAAAATAAATAGTTTGGATGATGTTAAAAAAATAGAGGGTGATGGCGGATTTGTGGTTTGGATATAGTGGTATACGGCTAATCAGTATTTGGATGCTTTTTGTAATGATTGGCAGGCAGATGTTTTCTAGGATTAATTCACTTTTATGGGGATGGTAAACAACGGACGTCTGTTGTGTTGTGAATGTGCCCTTTGGAAGGATGTTCATAAACATATTGAAAGTAGTGATTAAATACGTTTTCAAGACTTTTATTTTTAAATATGTCTTCTATTTACTTTTTGGCTGCTTCGCGTACATAGTGAGCTGAGTTGCGGTGGCTTGTCGTTTATCTCGAGCCGCCGCCGCCGCCGCCGCCGCCGCTTAATGCCTGGCGCCCCGGGTTGATGCTCTCGCAGGCAGCGCTTGTCGCCGCGCAGACGCGTGAAAGGCTCTGCCTCGTGGAGGGCGGGGGGGGGGGGCGGCGGATGGTGTGCGAGTACGGAGAGATGCGGGAACGGGCAATGGGGTGAGGAGGGGCGAGCGACGGGAGTCTCAGGGTGGTAAGGGTGGTGGAAGCGTTGGGGATGGTGTACGACTGGGCGAGAAGGGGCGAGGCGAGGCGAGGCGAGGCGAGGCGGGGCGAGGCGGAGCGAGGCGGGGCGAGGCGGTGCGAGGTGGGGCGAGGTGGGGCGAGGTGGGGCGAGGCGGGGCGAGGCGGGGCGAGGCGGGGCGAGGCGGGGCGAGGCGGGGCGAGGCGGGGCAAGGCGGGGCGAGGCGGGGCGAGGCGGGGCGAGGCGGGGCGAGGCGGAGCAAGGCGGAGCAAGGCGGGGCGAGGCGGGGCGAGCCGGGGCGAGGTGGGGCGGGGTTAGGAAGGGCAAGGGACGAGGCGGGGTGGAGTGGGTCGGTGCGGGGTGAGACTGGGCGGGGCGGGGCCAGGTGGGGCGAGACGAGGCGAGACGTGACGGAACGGTGTGAGGCGGGGCGGGGAAAGGCGGGGCGAGACAGAGCGAGTGGGGGCAAGGCGAAGTGACGTGAGGCGAGACGGGGCTGGACGGTATGAGGCAGGATGGGGTGGCGCGAGTCAGGGCGGGGAGGGGTGGGGCGAGGCGAAGTGAGGCAAGTAGAGGGGCGGGGAAAGGAGTGGGTGAAGGAGGGTAGAGGGGTGTAGGTAAGGGAGTTGGCATTGCAGGAGAAGTGGCGGGGGAGGGGCGTGGAGGTAAGAGAGATGGCGGGAGGTGGAAGTGGCGGAGAAGGGGATGGTGGCGGGCTTGGGCGGTACTGCTTCGGCTGCGGCGGGAGACGGTGCGAGTGATAGAAGTGGTAGGGGCGGTAGAAGAGTTGGGGAGGGTAGGCGTCTGGCCGAGGCGGGATAGGGTCGGGTTGGGACGTGGAGGTGGCGGTGGGCCAGGGGAGAGGGAGGGCGGGGCGGTGGAAGTCTTCGGGGAGGGGCTGGACGCGGGCGTGGTCGGCGGTGCGTCGGAAGCGGCAAGGGCGGTAGGAGAGGGAGAGCTGAGGGGAGCGGAGAAAGGCGCGGTTGGGGGGCGTGGAGACGGGAGAGCCGGAGGGGAGGGGCAGGGGGCGGGCATGAGCTGTGGTGTGTCGGGAGCGGCAGGGTGTCGGAACGGGCGACGGGAATGGCGGGATGGTAAAGGTGGTATGAGCGTTGGGGCCGTCGTGCGGACGGGGGTGGAGGGGCGTGAGGAGAGGGGGCGGGTGAAGCACAAGGGGGAGAGCTGGAAGCGGAGATCCCCAGTGGGCGATAGGCTGATGGCTCTAAGAGCCGCATTTGTCTCCTGTTTATGATTGTGTCGTATTTCAGAGCGAGAGGCTCTTATAGCACCTGCCTCGCAGTCGCGTCGCAAATGCGCGTATTACGAATACGACGACTACTACAGCTGTCGCGATATATCTCTCCGACGCATATGGACTACTTCGAAAGTTCTGTGGACGCATAAAACGGAAACCTGTAGAAAATGAACATCGCACAGAGAATTTTGGCTTATGTCGAACAGCATTTTCTTGTGCTTCAGTCAAATATTCTTTTGAAGAAAAAAATCAATTAGGAGCGTCTTCAGTATTTTTTTCTTTAACAATTTTAATATGAAAATCTTTGTGTATGTTGTTTTTCAGATACACAGAAAATCCGGACAATGACACTGTTTTGATATTGACCTAAAAATGCAAATATTTGTTTGTGTTATTACGCATATTCTCATATTGTGAGTACCGACTGAATACATATTCAGTGTGTGTCACAACTGATTACATATTTTATATCACGAGTCATCAAATTTTCAAGAATTACGCCGCCTGCCATTACCTATTTGCTTTTGACATTTTGCGTTGTAGATCGAAAACCTTTTGGTAGTATTCTTAGTTAGAAAATAACTTTTGGACTATGCTAACGTATGTACGGTATTGCACTATTCGTAAAGTCAGTTTGTGTTAAAATATTTTTAACACACCGTGCGCGAAACGCGGTTTTGCGTGCTTGTTTTTAATGCGCGAAACAGCTAATGTTTTCACAATTTGTGATACATCGCGAAGCGGGTGCGAAACATCACGAAGCGGGTGCGAAACATCGCGAAGCGGGTGCGAAACATCGCGAAGCGGGTGCAATACATCGCGAAGCGGGTGCAAAACATCGCAAAGAGTGTGGGAAATATCTGTAATGATTCGCATTTGTTTTTCTCTAGACATCTTTGCTTTTTATTTACAAACAATAGTGTTACGACACTGGTTGAAATCCATTTACTTTTGTACCAGTAAGGTATTTCTAATTATTTGATATTTAATTTATATTCCTTTACTTGACGTATTGCGTTTCACTCATGGCGTGTTAAAAAAATAGTACACGCCACAAGAGCGCGAGGTGATTCCCGTACTCGTCTCTTTGTTGTCCCAGCTAAGCTCGGACGACAAACTCGACTGGTGTGTGAATCACCAGTTTCGCGCCATGGTTACGTGAACTTACTATTTTATTTTAGTGTTATACAAGAGTATTTCATTTGTTGATTTTTATCAATTTAGCTGACACAGGTCATTATTAAGCTCTAAATTTTAATAAGACCTTAAAACGAAGTGTTGCTGTTCTGCCATAATTTGTTCATTTTGTCGTTTGGTTGTATGAGTAGCAATTGATCTATCGAAAAAAGTTGAAAATCGCTGGAGTATGGAACGTGTTCTAATTTCAAATTCTGTTAGATTGCAAGTTTAAGATTGAGTGTTTTCCAGTTCGAAGATTATTGAGTCTATTATATAGCTTCTAATTTCCAGCAATCGTGTGTCTCATCTGTTTCTTTACAAAAATGTTATAGTAATTATATTTATATGGGACAAATTACGTATTTAAATTAAGGTGTATATCACGATATCTTACAATAGTGTACTGCAATATACACGTACAGATTTTGGTAAATATAAAACAATTCGTTACATAATCAGAATCATATTTAACACTCTGTTAACCAAGAATAGTGATTGTATTGTTCCAGAATTTGTTCAAGTTTGTCATTTCATGAGTTTTGTAGAATAATTACTAAACGACATGAAACATGTTTGTGGTTTTCTACCTTCCGTTTAGTTCATATGAAGCACTTAGAGTATCTGAAGTTGGAAATGTAGAAACAAAGCTAATGAGGTTCGCCAAATCAAAATGATCATTTTTTTCTAAAACAACCTAAGTTAGGGAAGGGGGGTAATGGAGATAGTTGACTTTTTTACAATATAAATCAGTACGAATTGTTTCTGTGGACAAGTATGTGCATTTATATGTCAGATTACTTATTAAACCACAAAAAATTATCAAAAATTAACTAAAACCCTCTCAAATACCAAATTTCCAAATATTTGCATTGGACCCCCATTATCTTTACATGCGGGAAATGAAAGTCACTAGAGAAATATGAATCAAATTGAACACGTTAGTATTTCGAACAGTATTTATTTTGTTTGTGATAATTGTAGGCATCTGAAGTAATGTGACTCCCAAGGTTTTCCAAGATCAGCAGCACTGTGTCCTGGGAATTTGGTCAAATAGTATTTTAAAGTGTTTGAGCCAGCCGATGAATTCTTCGTCCGTCCAGTCATTCTTGCTAAATGTCTAAATAGCACCAGTGGAGCAATTCAACTCATACAAGTCAATAAATTATTTTGTTTGGGGCAGTGGCAGTCACACTGCGATAATGAGAATCACTGACCACCATTACCCCATAAGAACATTTTCCACATAACTACTCATGAACTTTTATAGAATATTTAAAATTACTCGGCATTGGTGTAAAATGATTTGCGAACTTACGTAGCTTCAAATAAATTTTAATTCTTCCAGAAATCTCTTAGTTCACGTGCGTTAGACCTTATTTTCTAAAGGTTCTAAAGGGAAACTTCTAACATTAACTGCTCACTTTCCCGGTACGATATCGATGTAAGCTTTCTTTGGCTGCGGCTTTGGCTATATTTATCATGACTAATGGTACGTAAGAGTAAAATGTTTCCTTTTTTAATACGGAATGATTACAATAATTATCGATAATTTACCGCTGACTTCCATTACCTCGTGTCCCCAGCTTCCTCTATCTTATCACGTACAACTCTTTGAATGATCACCCATTAAACAAAGCATTCCACAGGTGTTCCGTTTAACCAATTGCTTTAGCCGTTGCTAAAAAACTTCTCGTCCATGGGAGATGCCCCTGGTCCAGTGCTCCGCGTGGGAGAATGGCTCCGCGCGACATGGCCGAGCGCGACTGTGCTCGCAGCACATCCAAACAAGCGACAACGCGAGGTCGCACGGAGACGCGATGTGAAATGGAGCATGTGTTGGAGAACGCCTTGCAAGTTCCGGCGTTTGTAGAGATCCCCGACGGCGAGTTGCAATATGATTTGTGTGGGAATGCGAATGTACTGCACCAAGTTGGTGATGAATCTATTGTAAAGCCTCGAACACGCTTCCATCTTCAAATTTCGGTTGGAAAAATTTTTGACATGTTCTGGGTAAGCTGTAGCATTCTCTAAATTGCTTAACTGTGTTCTACAAGAGGCCAGATTTTCCATGTGATGTTGATAGATAAAGTTTGAATCAAGTAACGCGGAACTTGGCATGTTACGAAGTTGTGTATAAATATTGATTCGACATACAAATGAACATAGGTCACAATAGTTTGGTATTTTAGAATACGAAAATACGCATGGGAGATATGATACTCAGAACATTATTTGTAATAAAATATTGAAAATTACCCGGTACTACATTCATTTAATTACTTTCGTTGTACTATAATTACAATTGGAATCGTATCTCACTTTTTGGAAAACAATAAATAACCCACTCTCATTTCAGAGCAACACAATATACATAATAACGAAAATATTCGAAGTCATTTTCAGCAATTGAGTCATTGAAGTATTCATAGAATATTTTAAGACATAAATACAGAGATATAATATACATACCTTACAGAATTTATTGTTGTCAACAACTTAGAAAATCAGTGAAAAGTATGTGTGATTAAAAAGAGTTTGAAAAATATGTATTTCAATTTTTTTAATTTGCATAATTATTTCTTGAAAACAGTGTATTAGCTACATTTTCACGCAACGACGCGTTCTAGATTTCTGCCCTCACCAGTAAGGTACAAACTATTGACTTACTTTTCCTCGTAGTTCTAACTCCTTGGCAATTTTCTTATTTTCGCTTGGCCATATTTATACATATCAAAATGGCGTAAACTTTCTTAAAATACCTTTAGTTATTTCCTACATGTTCTTACGTGGATACAGTGTTTTAGTATTTTATTTCTCTCCAAGAGAAATGTGAAAGTATATTCCCTCAGGAATACGAAAATGTGATAAATGAGCTATCTTCTCAGTTTTTTATGAAAACGCAAATATCATTTTCATCTTCTTGTCTAAATGATGTTTAAGTGATAACATCGATTAAGGTATCTTAAAGAGTAATTATTTCCAGAAAACTCTAATTTGAAGAGAATGCTCATATATGAACTTCATTTCGAATGATTTCTTCGTTATTATTATTTCATGAGCGACAGCGCCACGATATTGAATTTCTGACAGGGAACGGACTAAGTTCCTCTTCCACACTTGGGATGAAGAGATATGAAGATTGCCCATTCCCTAAATCATCGTAAATTCTTCATGTACTCAAGATACTCCATTGCTGGTAAGCGGTTGCCATTTTAAAGTTTTCTATCGTTGATAAGATCAGAAGAAGACAAATTTTCATGTCAATTGTATTATAATTAATTAATTAGTAACTAACTCCTTCAAATGTTAATGTATAAAAAGTAACTGACGTAAGTGGACCTGTAAAAAGGATGAGGATCCACAGATACTGTGAAAGCGTTGAAGAGATTACCCCCAAAATTTTCTCAAACGCTTTTGGGTATAGAAAGAAAAAAAAACTGGGAGTCTGCGATCTCGAAATGGTAATCCAAAATTGGTGTATTCGCTCAGATTTTTCTTACTGGAAATGGTGAAACTGTTCGGTCATGTCTGTGGAATGAGCACTACCTCACTATCGCACCAACTCGCGTCGTGTCGTGTCCTGTAGTGTCGTGACCTATAATGACCTGCCGTGTCCTGTCGTGTCCTGTCGTGTCCTGTTCTGTCCTGTTCTGTCCTGTGCCAAGGATCTAGCCTCCTACCGCCAGAATTTGAAGCATGCCCTCCATAACGTCCACAGTTCAGAGGCGCCCTCAGCAGCGTACTAGTTACGGGGCCAGCCCCCTCCACTAGCTTACTACCCTACTACGCAAATAGGCCTCTTTCAAAACCTCCCACTTTTATTACTTTTGTTTCTTCAATGGTAAAATCATTGTAGTGAGGGTAATTTGGTTCAGCCAACGTGTGTGAATGATAACGAGATAGATCCGTTTGCAATCAATTATTACATTGTTATTTATTGCTAGTACCATAAACAATTCAATTCTTTTCAAAAACTGATTCAGTCGCTGCTCGCTCTTATTGGTGGCAAAGCGGCGCGCCGCCGCGGGGGGTGAAGAGGGAGTGAGTAGCCACTCGGCCGCAACCGCAGCGCAGCGCCACCAGCGCAAACTGGTGACGAGGGCATCCTCCCCGAGTGGCAGCGGCGCACGCGTCCAAGAGGGTGGGGAAATGGGAGAAGGGATAAGGTATGGTTGTAGGGAGAGGACTGAAGGTTGGGAATGATAGCAAGAAGAGGAGGTTGATTGATTGTCAGAGGTTCCAGGCACGACAACAGATTATGTCACGATTCTCGTGAGTGTTGTGCATTTTTCTCCGGTGGCGGTAGCGGTAATCTTCCCCCGCTGGATGGCGAGATACAGCGCCGACCTACCGTCGGCTGGCTGGATTTTCTCCAACCATGTATCTCCCACCCTGGACAGGCTCCCGACCGATCTCTCGGCATGTGTTGTAGTGTAGTGCATGTTAGTGTCAATGTAAGTAAGGGGTGAGGATAGGACAAGGAAGAGGAAGGAAAGATCGCGCGCGGTTCTTAGTCTGTTTGAAAGACTACTGCGACTGAATTTGACCCATTTATGTAGCTAATGTCGAATATCCTGCCACCGCCGGGACTCGATCCTAAGAGCTCCCGGTCACAGGCACTGCAGTGAGATCACTGATACCCTGAGGAAGAGGGGGAAGGAAGATATGGTGGAGAGGGGAGGGAAGGAGAGGAAAAGGAGAGGGGGCAGAAAAACGTAGAGGTCAAAGAAACGGGGAGCTAGGGAAGAGAGATGGCAAGGGCAGAGAAGGGAATGTGGAAGGGAAGGGGAAGGGAAAGGGGAAAGGGAGGTGGAATGAGGGAGGGTGTTGGTGGCCGCAGTGAAACACCGATCTCGCGACATTCGCAAAAAGGAAACATTTTGCGAACCCCTACTACTTGTTTTTCAAAACTGTCTGATTTCCATTTGATGAAAACACTAGTCTAAAAACCCGTACATAAGAATGTTTCCTAAATGGACATTCTCTAGTCGATCACCTTCAACTTAACCTCCTGACAGTAGGGTCTTTGCTATATACAAGTACATGCCTGTTGCTTGGCGCAAATAAGCCAATGTCAGTATTTATTTTTTTACAAAATCGGGTGTTTTGTCTTTTGACAGATCATTGTATCTAAGTTATAACTTTTGTATATTTCATTATTTCTGGTACGGTAATAGTTTTTAAACCTTTATATCGTTACTTTTAATTTGTACTCAGTCTATTAACTCAGTTCTATGAAATTTGAATCGTTTAAACTTTTTTGACAATGCCCTTTTTTGACAATTCCGAACTTGACTTGCCATAATCCCCACTTGACTGTGTAAACTGGGGAACGAGAGTATTATGTTCTTCTTTTATTGAATGTATTAAAGTTTAAAATCAAAATATGTTTGGAGTTTTATCCCATATTTATTTTTCTTTAATAAATAAGCACTTATATAAGCAATTATTCTGGTTTCGAGAAATAAGACCAGCGTTTTGTATGCTAGAAAGTAGAGAATTATAGATGTGTTGTGTGATACAGACATTTGAACATTTGGAAAATAAGTTTTCAGAATATAAAAACAAAAAATGAGAGCAGAACTATAAAAATAGCGTAGAAAGGACCAAATGTTTGACATTTGTCTTCCGTCATTTGACGGACATCCGACATTAGTCATCTGACATCCGACATCTGCCTTCGATGTCTGTCACATTCACTGTCTTCTATCCTTTCATGAATGTTTGTTAGAAATGCTTCATCGTATATACTGATGGTTAAATATACAAAATGAATGGTAGATCATTCAGTCGTGAACAAGAGATTGCTATCCAAGAACTTATGTCAACATTGGCTCTTATTCGCGGATCTAATCCACATTGGTCACATTGGCATTAGACTCTGGTTTTTCTTGCACTGAAAGAAGAGACTTTAAAGCGCATATTGACGGTACAAATCGAAAATCATTAAAAAGTTACATTGGCTCTTCTTGCACCAAGCCACAGATGAAGTTTAGACACTTTTCTACTAAATGGCTCAATTTTTTCCTTTCAATTTCTTTATCAAGAAGAGAAAAGTTCATATTACAAACATTAGTGATATTTTGAAAATTTCATTCACAATACTATTAGAGGCAAAACATTTTAAGCATGTGAGAATGTGTAATAAAATTAATAAAACAAATTTGGAACGTAAACCAATAAACCTTGGCGATAATTGGAAAAAACCTAATATAGAACAACTAGTTCTGAAACGAATTTACAAACATACTATCATTAATGAGCATTTACTAGTCCCTTTTTATATTTTCTAATTGAGATAGTGCTCTGGTTGGGTACGTTATGTGATATCGATTATTTGACGTTAATTAATAGTAGTTGACGTAGTCACCGGAGATCAAGTCACAATGAGACTGTAGACAAGTCATGTTTATATTATCAGCAATATTCATTATTATTGAAGTCTTAAATAGTACTGACTCTAAAAACATGTTACTGACAGTAACACACTCTGAACAGAGCACCACATTTATGAAAATTTCATTGAACTGTCAATGTTTCTCTTCAGATCAAAGAGAACCTATGCGATTTACGTACTCACAAAAGACATGCCGAGTACTTATGCAACGGGCAGTCAACCGAAAAATAAATGTCATCAAACTGTGAGATACATATATTATGCATTTTAAGAATTTCGGGCATATATAACAGCGGGAAAACAATTTTAACTCTGACTGGGGTGTAGATTTTATATTTCATATTTGCCCCTTTCACGTTATCAATTTGTTTGATAATTGTCGGAACACCAAACCCAAATTATCACTTTTTCTACACATTGAACCCATTCATGTCAACAACTGAGTTTCAAATGTACACATTAATGAATTGTGGGAATTCTGATGCGGTATGGTTGACATAATTAAGTGAAGAAATAATGGAAAACTACTCCATTATTTTTTCACTTAACTATAAAAAAATAATATATTTATTTATAGAGTCGGCTTTCGACGGCTTTGCTGTCATCATCAGTCTCTGTGTGTGTGTCCTAATCCTAGTCTCTAAACTTTCGCCACACACAGCGAGATTGGCGATGACGGCAAAGATGTCAAAAGCCGGCTCTCATAATATAAGTCGTGCAGACAAAATAGCCGAAATTTAGGGAGGCATTGCACAATTTAGTAGGAATTAGCACTTTCAATGTGTTAGAGATTGTACATTTAATTTTTTTTGCTCTGATCTACAATAAACGGGTTAGATTTATGTTTGAATCCAAAATTTGCAATGATTTGCTAAGATTAAAATGCTGTTTTTAC
The DNA here is from genome assembly GCA_038098605.1 of Gryllus longicercus. NCBI lineage: Eukaryota > Metazoa > Arthropoda > Insecta > Orthoptera > Gryllidae > Gryllus > Gryllus longicercus. Next base: position 891,316 of record JAZDUA010000299.1, read on the forward strand.
CGTTTGTACATAAATAACAGTCCTTCCTCTAACATTTCTTCACAGCACATTCGCCATTTGACAATCTTACTGCAAAGTGTTTCAGCCCACTACATGTAAATGCGCTTAATTCGAAATGCGCGTACGCAGCGCTCTCAATTGTGCCCGCTCTTCCAAACAAAGCCTTTGAGGGCGGGCGGGCTGGCAGGCGTGGCAGGGAGCCGACCAGGCAGAGGCGCACAGGCGCGCTGCCGGTGCGGGGACGCGAGGGAGGCGAGGGCGCGAGCGGGGGGCGAGGCGAGGTGGGGCGGAGGCGGTGTGGAGACGGGTGCGGCTACCGGGCGGGGCGTGGGCGGCACGTATGCGAAGCGTGGGTGGGAGGTAGGCGGGCCGTGGGCGGTGCGTGTGGGCGTAGGCGGAGAGTAAGCGGGGCGTAGGCGGGGTGGAGGTGGGGCGTGGGCGGGGGAGTGATGGGGATGAGTCGCGGAGAGGGCGTGTGGCGGGGTGGAGACGGGGTTGGGGCGGGCGCCTGCTCCAGGGTGGGGCGGAGACGGAGTGGCAGAAGGGGTGGCGGCGTGGGCAGAAGCGTGGGCGGCGGCGGGCGAGGGGCAGGGGCGGGGCGGTGCCAGCCGGGGCGCCTCCGCAGGGTCGGGACGAAGCGAGCGATAAATAGCGGTGTGGCTGCAGGGTCGGTTACAGTCCCGCCGAGCCCATTAAAGGGTAGCTCCCGCCCGCCCCCACGGCCGCAGACTGCTTGTGCCACTTCTGCTGCTGCTGCCGCCACCGCGCCCCCTATCTGATGCCGGCGACAACTTGCGGTTCTAATACACTCCGCCGCCAGACGCCGCGCCTCCGTCGCCTTCGCCGTCCCGATGCTCCCGGTTACATTATAAATTAGCCCCTGTGAGCAATACAAATTACCGCACGTCACAGTCAACCCTATCGCCCCATCCGAGAAGTAGGAACTCGCGCGCAACAGGGGCGGGAAATTGATAGCTCCGGGACGGAGGCGGCGGCGGCGGAGGGGCGGCGGAAGCCGGAATTCTCGTCGGATTCCTTGTGCTTTGCCCGCATTATGACTGCTACGTGCTCCGGCATTCACTTGTGGAGGCGCGTTTTGTATTTACCGGTGCTGAAGACGCCGTTCGTGCCGTCAGGGTAATACAATGGTAATTCGAGGGTCATAAATTCCCTGCATTATCGAAGTTATACATACATACAATGAAACGTTATAAAACAATTAAACCAATTTAATAAAAAATAATCTTTTAATTAAGAATATATATCGATTTACGTATTTTTACATAGATTTACAACCATCTAATTTCCAAGATCACAGTACGTATTACAAATACATAACTTAATCCCTGCGAGTAATATAATGTTGTTTATGTTTTATCAGTGATATTTTTATCACAGAATTACATAATCAACATAACTAGACAATTAATTTTGAATTTAAAAACGTTTAAATAATTTCTTTAATGTTGGAATTTTGTAACGTATTTTTTATCATTATTGATTAGAATTCTGTAATAATGAATTTTCTAAAAAAATAACTTTTTTACACTGCGTCACCAAAACATAAAAGTAGCATTTTAACTTCACAGTTCAAATTATTTACAAACTTGTAAATAACAGCTGAAAAAAATTAGCATCTGAAGTAGTATCAAGTAATTTGTATTTTCTATCTTTAGAAGTAGATGTCGATTCACGAAGAACTAATTAAAATGTACGCCAATGAAAATTTGCATTACACTCTATTCACAAAACAGCACATGGATTTGTATTCGTCTGCAAAAAAGGAAACAAGATATTGCACGCTGGTTGAATAGAGTGTAAATTACTTGTGTACTAAAGTTTCCAGAGATTCTTGCGGTTCGCGGTGTTCTCAGAAATACTGGCTTACACACAATGAAAGAAAGGCAAAATTTGAAAAGGATAGACTCCTCAACAGAAAATGAAAAACATGTTTAATTAAAAGCCAGTCTGCGGGGTATCTCTCATTAGATTTGTCGGCCTTCGTCATAAGCCACGGAAAGAAGAAACGCCACAACTGCAATCAACTTTCTTAGCACACAAGGTTTGAATACCATTTCAAATTAGAGATTCAATACTGCTGGAATCTCAGGGCGTTTGAAAAGGTAGAAATGTATCAGTTAATGGCATGATTTAATAGTTTTATTAATATGTAGTCATTGATTAATGTTACCAACAATAAAAAGCGTATCTAACAAAATATCTTTGAAAATTGATAAATTGAAAAAAAAAAGGATTCGATTTAACTGTAGTCAACTCATCACTTCTGCAGTCCTAAAAATCTCTCGCATTTTTTTAATACGATATTTCTTATCGAATTGTGCATGTAATTCGCAGTTATTATTGTACCATTTTAAATAAAATCTATTATTCAATATTCACAGTAACTCACGCATAATGTCTTTATTTTGTGTTTTTTTACTTTCATTCGTAGAATATATTCGTAGTTGTAGAAAATCAACGAGCAATAGTTACGTACAAGGGTATTGTTAATATATTTATTTTACTAATTTATTTATTACACAACAATTAACCTAAATGTAATAATTCAAAGCAGTAAAAAACTACGAATTGGTCTTATCACATGTTAAAATACTTTAAGCCTGTTTAAAATCAAGATGCATTTTCTTATGAAATAACGTAAGGCGAAGACTAATGTCTATTCGTTATATAATACACTAGTCTAATGCGACCATGCAAACTGCACTGTTAACAACCAAGATGCGATATATGTTTAGGTGATTTCTAACATTGTCGGGAATGCCATCATAATCATTTTATAATAGGAAGCATAGGAGGGGTCTGGTCTAACCAGCGAACGACGGGTCTCCGGTCCATCTCTCAAAAACGACGTGATGTAGTCTGGGAACAGGAAGACTTTTTTTCATTTCCCTCTTTTTCTTTTCTTTTCTCTTTCTTTCTTCAGTTGCTTCGCGAACACGTCCCACTCTGCGCCGCCAACGGCGCGACCCTCCGCTCTTCGGCCGCATTCGGAAGGGAAGGGGGGAGGGGGAGGGGGCGCCGTTCGTAATGAAGCGAAGCGCAAGGACTCGCTCATTACTTCATTTAACACAATCGGCCTCCGGGGAACTTCCTCTCGCGCTCCCGCCCCGCCCCGCCCCACCCCGCTCCGCTCCTCTCCCCGCCTCGCGCCCCACTCGGGGAGCTTCGCGCGGTGGCTTTCTGAACGCGCCCGCCCGCGCCGTTCTTCCTCGCCTCTCCTCGCTTCACCTCACCCCCGCCCCCATCACCTGACCCCACCACGCATCACGTCACCTCTTCCTACTACCCCTCACCGTTCCTCCTACTCCTACTCCTCCACTCCGCGCTCACCGCTTCCCTCACACCTCTTCGCTTCCCTCACACCTCTCTGCTTCCCCTCACACCTCTCTGCTTCCCCTCACACCTCTCTGCTTCCCCTCACACCTCTCTGCTTCCCCTCACACCTCTCTGCTTCCCCTCACACCTCTCTGCTTCCCCTCACACCTCTCTGCTTCCCCTCACACCTCTTCGCTTCCCCTCACACCTCTTCGCTTCCCTCCCACCTCTCTGGTTATCCTCACACCTCCTCGATACCCATCACCCCTCCCTTACTCCCCTCCCCACTTTACTAACTCGCTTCTCCTCACCCCTTCTTCTCACCGTTTCCCTTTGCCTCACTCAGCCTCCCTGACACGCCTCCCTTTGCGTCCTGGGGGATCTCTTCGCTTATTCCTGCCCTCTCCATTCTGTCCCACCCTGCCACACCTCTCTCCGTCTCTCTCTCCTTCTCCCACTCCCCTCTTCCCTCCCTCCTTCTACTCCCTCCCTCCCTTCCCTCCCTCCCCATCTCCTTCCTCCCCATCTCCTTCCACCCCATCTCTTTCCTCCCCATTTCTTACCTCCCCTTCATTCCCTCCTCTCCATTCCTCTCCATTCCCCTCCCTTCCCTTCCCTTAACCTCTCTTCCGTACCCCTCTCCCTGTGACCTTTTCCACTTCTTCCCGACACTTCCCGTCGCTGTCAATATTTCTCAACTTCACTGACCTCATCTCTAAATACCTCTCCTCTTATACTTTTGAACGTCCTTTAACTGTCAGCAGCTACTCAATTACATAACATAAAAGTACATTATTACGTGATTTGAAGTATTACATTCCTACCGATTTCTGTCTCCGCATAATACTGCACGTGCTAAGAGCTTTCAGGGAACACAATCTGTCTCGCCATTCTTAATTGTAAATCACCATCGTTTTATTACCAACTTAATGATTAATTTGTAAATTACTATTATATTATTCTATGTAATAAGAGACAATGTTTGCAGCGATAACTCCATTGGTAGGAACACTCAAAACAAATGCAATAAAACATATTTTTGTCCGCCTTCTTTCGAATGCGTACTATTGTGCGCTCAGCAGCTACTGTTCCCTTGGGTCGTAACTCCCCATTACCATTACGCGAATCTTCTGCGAAGCGACTCGCAAGTGCACTGCTGTGGGCTCCGTATCAATCTGTCCGCGTTCCCGCATGCAGTGCCACGGGCGCATGATTTACTGTCATACAGCTTCACCGGTTTTTTTTCATTGTTTTGCACAGCAACAGCTTGTTTTAACAAGAGCGAAATGAAATAAAAGATTACTTTTCATTAATCATAAACGTTTCACTGCGACATTGTATCCGTGACGTGAAACAGTGAATGGGGAATTCAAAAAAACTACGAAACCTTGTTTTTGGGGTTTGGTCATTTTTAAAGCAAATATCACGGCCAATTAATTTATAGGTAAATTTTTGCACTATATGAAAATTGAACTGCTGGCATCTCTCCTAAACATTACTGTAATATTTAATATTCAACACTCTGAAAATTGAATAGTGTTAGTTGTGCCATATTTGTGCCAATTGTTGTGCCATAGTTGTCATACTTGGGTAAATTGAAAAGACAGAAATAAGTTTTAAGAACCTTTTGTCTTATGAAGAACTTGTAGAACCATTTGTGTTGTTATGAACTTAATAATGGCAGTTACAATATTGAATTAATAAAAATTAATACATTGAATAATATCTTAATAACTGTCATTTATCAATCACATTCGTGTTTCAGGCTTAACTAAAACGCTGTAATTAAAAAATCGTGTCTCTTTACTATATTGTAAAGAACACAACGTTAACTATACTAATATGAACTACAAAAGCTCTGCTTCATTAAAGTGCAGTAAGTCAATTATACGATTTTAACATGCGCCGAAAATAATATTATTTGTTTTATATCACAAATGCATTTGCCGCTGACACAAAAAGAAATAAATAACTGTTATTACGAAAATTAATTGAATCCAATATTGTTATTGATTTTAATGCAAATTATTTAATCAAATATTTATATCCAAATTATAATTAATGCATTCCCAAAGACCAGGATACTTCGTAGGGATGGCTATGTGCTAACGACACTGGCCCCTTAACCCATGGCCGGGACGCCGCTGGTAGACCTTAGCTCGTCAGCTGTTGTGCCATAGTACGATACGATACAATACGATACGATACGATACGATACGATACGATATGATGCGATACGATACGATACGTTCTTAAACGTTTGATTATTCATTGACTAAATGAATTTGTTTCTCCAGTAAATGTATATGAAGGTAGTATGTGAAGGTCGAAATGTAATCGTCCATGCAGGCGTTTCTCAAGCGCGTTCTACTCATGAAGAGTTTGGAAACATCTCACCAATAATACTTTGAAGTACCATAAACCCGATTTGCACGGTTGCCTAGGAGGAACGGTGTCCGAGTTTTAGCAAAAGTGTTCACACATATCGTGCGAGTATATAATACAACCAACTTCATCATCGTCTTCAACGTAGCTATTATTTCTTCACGTCAATTCTGTTGGAGAAACTCGATCACGCCTGTAATGGAACTTTCGATGTGAAACTACGAATGGTGACGCTTCCGCACATATTGCACCCAACAATCAATCAATTAAAATAAATAAATAAATAAAATAAGTAAAAATAAGTAAATAAATAGCACAAAAGAAGGAATGAAAGAGCAAAGAAGAGAAGAAAAGAAAAAAGAAAGAAAAAGAGAAGAAAAGAAAGAAAATAGAGAAAAAAGAAAGAAAAAAGGAAGAAAAAGAAATAAAAAGGAAGAAAAGAAAGAAAATGAAAAAAAAAGAAAGGAAGAAAGAAAGAAAAAGGGAAGAAAAAATAAAACAAAGAAAGAAAGGAAGAAAAATAACTTCAGAATCCAGCGGAGGTGGTACATTAAGAGGTTACGCATTCAAAGGCAACTTGACAGCGCATAATTCATTTTCACAAACGCTAAAATATGTACCATACAGGTTTTTCCAAATAAATTCTATTTGGTCATCGATCCGACCCTACAAGTCAACCGAGAAAATAAATACTGTTAACGAAACATGTCCTTCCGTTCGTACTGCATTTGCCTGGAAAGTACTAGAACAGAGACCGATGCGAGTTATTCGGGTGGACTTTCCCGACCACTGAGTACAATTGACTTAATCTCGGTGTTGATGTGAGCAAATCGGATGAAGCTTTCGCGATGTAATTAAAGGTCGATGATCAGCAGCTTCTGTCGCTTTATGCAGGAGAGGCTGGAAGCGCCAGCAGGGATGCAAACGCGAGGAGGCGGAGGCAGGGAAAGGGAGGCAGAGGTAGTGAGGTGGAGGCGCAAAGGTGTGGACGGGGAGGCGCAGGCTATGAGTCGGGGAGGTGGAGGCGGGAGGCATGACGCGGTGGTGAAGAGGTAGAGACGGGGAGGCAGAGGACGGGAGACGGATGCGGGGAGATGGAGGCAGAAAGCGGAGGCGGAGGCGGAGGCGGGAGGTTGGGAGGCGGAGGTGAGTGGGTGGAGGCGGAGGCAGAGCCGGGAAGGCGGAGGCGGGGAAAGGGAGGCAGAGGTAGTGAGGTGGAGGCGCAAAGGTGTGGGCGGGGAGGCGCAGGCTATGAGTCGGGGAGGTGGAGGCGGGAGGCATGACGCGGTGGTGAAGAGGTAGAGACGGGGAGGCAGAGGACGGGAGACGGATGCGGGGAGATGGAGGCAGAAAGCGGAGGCGGAGGCGGAGGCGGGAGGTTGGGAGGCGGAGGTGAGTGGGTGGAGGCGGAGGCAGAGCCGGGGAGGCGGAGGCGAGGAAAGGGAGGCAGAGGTAGTGAGGTGGAGGCGCAAAGGTGTGGGCGGGGAGGCGCAGGCTATGAGTCGGGGAGGTGGAGGCGGGAGGCATGACGCAGTGGTGAAGAGGTAGAGACGGGGAGGCAGAGGACGGGAGACGGATGCGGGGAGATGGAGGCAGAAAGCGGAGGCGGAGGCGGGAGGTTGGGAGGCGGAGGTGAGTGGGTGGAGGCGGAGGCAGAGCCGGGGAGGCGGAGGCGGGGAGGCGGTGGCGGGGAAGCGGCGACGGGGTGGTGGCGACGGGGAGGCGGAGATGAGGAGGCTGCGGAGCGGAAGCTGAGGCGCTGGGACAAAGAGGGGTTGCGAAGGCGGGAAGACGAAGGCGGAGTGGCACTCCAGAAGAGCCACTCAACTCCAACTAAACCGCTACTATTACAGTGCGATCAGATGTGATTACTGCAGTCCACAACCAATATGAGTGGTGTTTCATCCGCGATATTCTTCATACTGTAGAATATAGAACGTTAATAATAATAATAATAATAATAATAATAATAATAATAATAATAATAATAATAATAATAATTCCACTTAAGGAGTACACGATCTTGTAGTTGATGGTAGAGTTTGAGTACCACCGTGGGCCTGAGAGCTATGTCAGCAGTAGCCTAGCTGCTGGTAGAGGCCTCCCATGCTGAATAGGTTGAAGGTGAGGTCCCGGACGAAGAAGCACTTCAGAGGAAAATGGGAAATAAGTAAAGAGAGAAGGACCATGAACCTTTGGACTTCCTTTTATCAGCTAATGGAGGGTACAGGAGAGACATTGGATTGGCACCCCAGGCCACTGATTAGAGTGGAGGCCGGAACCTTGCATTAGACAGCGAAGGAGGATGCCTCCAGCAGTCAGTGAAAATCCCGTAGCGTTTAGTAATACCAACTGACGATCATTGTTGAGTACTGCGGAGAGATGTCCCTAGGACACTGCACGTTGCAGTAGCAAATAACAAGAAATAACCCATGGGTTAAGTGTTATCTGTAAACACAAACTTGCTTCTTGTGAAACTTCGCTTAAAAGCAATGAGCAAAATGGATAATACAAGAATTGAAATGAACTTTAACGTATCTCGTTTTACTACCGACCCATTCCTACTCAGAAATTGAGCTAATACCACATTGACGTCTGGCTACCCACGGAGGAGATCTGAACGTCGTAACCGAGGAGGCAGAGATACCTCTTAAATACGAGATTTAGGAATTCGAGATCAGCCGAATTTAGGGCATAAAAACACACGTCGTAATAGATACAGAAACTCTGAGATGTGTTCCGGAAAAATCTTTGCAAGAACTTGACTTAATTCCCAGATTATTTAAAAGGCTGGGAAGTAGAAGATATCGCGTTCTTAGAAACAGGCCGCATTTTGCGCAAAGTACTGTAAGGGAACCCATAGAGACTATATCTGCCCCTTAGAAAACTCATTACAACTTGGAGTAAATTTCACATTGTGACGGCACATTGATTCCACCAGCTCGGAACCTCTAGAACATAATT